>CM056573.1:173460421-174660421 GCA_029721435.1 Gymnothorax reevesii
TGGTGGCTGCTTTATGCTGATTGACTGGGCTCAAGGACTCCTCGTCTCCCCAAACTTTTTGTCCCCAAATTATTTTGTCCTTGAATTTTTCCTCCCTGGACTTTTCATCCCCTAAGAATTTTCGTCCCTGGACTTTTCATCCGCATGGACCTTTTGTTCCCAGACTCTTCATCCCCTATAATTCTTTGCCCTCTTCCTGCATTAGAACCCTAATCCTAAACCTAACCCTTACATTATGGTGATCTGTCCATCGTCCGTCCATCCATCCATCTCTCAACAACGGTGGCGCATTTTGTTATCATTAGGCTGTGAAAAATCCGAGGACAAACAGTCCTTGGGGAAAAAGAGTCCAGGGATAAAAAGTCAGCGGAGATGAAAAGTCTACGGGGACAAAAAGTCCAAGGAGGAAAAATCCGGGGACGAAGAGTCCAGTAACCAATTGACCAGGCTAATCATCACAAGTTCGATGTTACAGTGGCCTAGGAAGTGATTTTTGATCTGCAGACCTTCCATAACATTGCTTTCTTCTTCCTCTTGTCATCCACAACATAGTCATGGAATCAAAATTTTATCATTTTTGGACTAGCCTAGTCCCCACGCCAGAGCAAAGGAAAGCAGGTTCGGGATTTCGTTTTTATGAGCGGGCCCTGACAATCAAAACCATTTGAAAAGTTCTAGATTCAGTATAGGCCACCATAATTTCACCCATGACACCATTCTGGTGCACATGTTAGCAACATAACCTGGCGTAAAAATATCAAACTTGTTTTCCATTGACATGAAGTTAGTTATATATTTTGTTGGACATCAATGGTCCTACAATGCCTATATTATTAGCCGTTTTGGAAAACTACTCACCATTAGTCACAGTGGCAGATGGTGTTGCTGTTGGAGTCCTGTCCGGGTGTGATTTACAGGACCCACTCCAGCCCCGGCTTCACAAAATGCAATATAGTACCCGCCCCGCCCCCCGCACATATGAACAATTTGATCCGCAATCAGTCCCTATCAGTCAACACAGTAACAGCGGCCTAGCCCGACCTTGCAAATTCTATTTATAAACATGCGCTGCTTATATCATTGGGTTCCCCAGCATGTTCAAAGTGATCATTTTGGGCTGTTTCCTACATTTGAAACACAGATAATGTAATCTTATTTGAAAACAAAGGTAATTTTAGAAATGCAATATAAATGAATATTTTTGCTTATTCCGACCATATGCTGCAGCACAGCTCCGCAATAAACGTGCTTGGAAGAAAGGGACTGTTTGTCATTCATCAGGGAATGGCTGGTATGTGACTTACTTTTTGTAGGGAGTTCCTGATAACGTAGGTTAATGAACAGGGCCACTCCCAATGCGCCTTCCTATTTTTCCTTACGCCTATATATACCTCCTACATTCCCACAATCCCCGCTCGTTTCATTTCTACGTCCCTCTCACCCTTCCCCTCTCAAAGAAGGAAGCAAGAAACAGCCACCACCTGGGACCCCGGGGGGCTTAGGAGGCTAGACAAACTCTGACGAGAGACACAAGGCCCATCCTGAGTATCGCCACCTGGGGGGCGTCCAATGTCCGCACAATCACAGACCAAGTCCAACACACGCCCGCCCTGATTTCCTATCCATCCGATCTCCTATCCGCGATCCCATCCAACACTCTCCTCTACTTTGGGACTGGTCCAGAATTCAATAACCCCATCTTAACACTCCCAGGTATAAGAAACATCCTTCCCCACTCCGCCCAGAGTTACCGGAGGAAGGGACATGACCCTCCCTCCACCATAAATAAGGTCATTTTTACATTCACTGTCTCACCAAATGCAACGTGATGTCAGGTAAATTTTGGACATCAAGTAAAATGGGAGACAAAAGGTTTTCTATCTTGGACTCATTAAGTTATGAGTAGCCCATCACGAAATATGTCATTGCATTTGTTGCAACAAATGTTCTTTAGGTAAAACAACTGTGCAATTACTATTATTATTTATTTATTTTTATATGCTCTTTTTGGTCATAAAAGCACCATAGCTAAATCAATAAATCAATGCAGGTGTAGCACCAAAGATGGTTGTAAAATGTTGCATTTCATTCACTGTTTAACTTCTAATCAAAAGACTTTCACAATACACTTTACTTTTTATGGTAAAGGATTTTAAGTGACTGTCCCAAGTTCCCTGCATGCATTAGGTGAAAAGGGATAAAAATCGCACTAAAATGATACACTTCTCCAAAATGCTAGCAAAACTAAATTCATGATGTTTTCTAGAGCAAAGAACATTGACCCTAGCAGCTTGCACATAAGTACAATTAATGGTTTAAAGATTGAACATGTACCTGTATACACATATCTGGGAATATGGCTTGATGAGAAACTAAAGCTCTCTTTTCAAATTGACCATCTTGCTAAACAACTAAGGCAAAAGGTTGGCATCCTTTATAGAAACAAAGCAAGATTTCCTATGCCATGCAGAAAAAGGATTGTGGAAGCTGTTTTTATGTCCATATGTTTCTATTGTGATGTAATTTATAGGAATGCTACTCCTTCCTCTCTTTAGGTCCTTGACACAGTCTATCACTCTGCCATCAGATTTGCAACTGGTGCTAGCTATAACACTCATTGTACCCTGTATGACAAGATTGGGTGGCCATCCCTTGCTGCAAGGCGTTCAAGACACTGGGTGTTGTTCATCTATTAAGCTATCACTGGTTAACTCCCACCATATATTTCTCTGTTGAACTAGCATTCAGGTCTCTATCATACCCGTTCCTCTAACTATCTGCAGCTCAAACTCCTTAAGGTCCGCTCTGAAAGTCTACTTTCTGTTTTGATGCCCCCATCTCCTGGAACTCAATTCAACAAACCCTTAGGCTAAACCCACTTATAGCTTATGGACAATTTAAGTCATTAATTGCAAACCTGCCTTCTCCAGTCTGTAACTGTTTTACTTGATTTATTAGGGGTTCAAGCCCGTAGGGCTGAAACCCTATTGTTTTCGCTTTTTATAATTATTATTATTATTATTATTATTATTATTTTCCTTCTTCTTCAGAAATGTTTTTGCAAATTCCCGTGAGGTGGTAAATGGCAGAGTCCTGAAATTTTGCACACTGGTTGGAAGTTGTGTGTAAATGCTAACCATGGCATTTTAAACTCAATCAGCCTAATGGTGGCGCTATTATTCAAGAAAAACAGGTTTTCACTTTAAAGGTCATAGCTCCTACTGTGTAAGTCCAAATTACACGAAATTTGGTACAGACATTCCTTGAAATATTCTCTACAACTTTCCCATAAGGACCTCGAAGGTCCGCCATATTGGATTTTCCGGAATTTTGAATTTTTTGATAAACACATTTTAAACATCTCCTCCTAAACCGTATGTCCGATTCCTACGATATTTGGTGTCGATCATCAGTGGATCAAGCTTATTAAAAATTGCATAAAGCTTGTTGAAATCTAATTTTGTTTCCAAGATATTAACCAATGAATTTCATCAGGGGCGTGGCTTAGCACATAAATGGACAAAATTCAACAACCACTTAACCAATCATCACAGAACTTGCAGAATATGTCCATATAACGACCAGGAACATACCCTGACAGGCTTATGCAAATCGGCCCTTAGGGGGCGCTATAACAAAAATCAGGCTATAAATCAGCAATTGTTTGTCCTATAGCCATAAAACTCACAGGATATATTCATATGAGTACCCAAAACATACCCAGAAAATTTCATACTACTTGACTGATAGGGGGCGCTATAACTGCCAAACAAAGCAGAATGGTATAACACAAATCAGACTATAAATCAGCAATTGTTTGACCTATAGCCATAAAACTCACAGGATATATTTACATAAGTACCTGCAACCTAACCAGGGAATGTCATTCAAATTGATGGATGGGGGGCGCTATAACTGCTAAACAAAGCAGAATGGTATAACACAAATCAGACTATAAATCAGCAATTGTTTGACCTATAGCAATAAAACTCACAGGATATATTCACATAAGTACCTGCAACCTAATAAGAAAATTTCATTCAAATTGACTGATAGGGGGCACTATAACTGCTAAACAAAGCAGAATGGTAAAACACAAATCAGACTATAAATCAGAAATTGTTTGGCCTATAGCCATAAAACTCACAGAATATATTCAAATAAATACCTGCAACATACCCCGAAAATTTCTAATTTTTTTTTAATATATATATATATAAGGCAGGTAAAGGAGTTGGACTGTAAGTCTTTTGTATGGTCTACACTCTGGAACAGATGGTGGCAGTAATGCACCAATAAGCTGGATATTCACCGCCGTTAAACTAGAAGAAGAAGAAGATACACGCTCATTTTCTGTGCGATAGATGTAAAAAATGGCAGCTACAACTGGATCCGCGGAAAACTCGGATATTTCACTGCGGAATAACTTATTCTCAAGGCGTAGCGTCACACTGGAAGAGCAAAAGAGCATGAAGGAGCTTGGACCTGACCGACCCGATTTAAAGATTCTGCAGCAGGCATGTGATCGCGGACGAGCTGACACCCGGGGCTTCTCCCGCACTTGTTACGACAAACAGCGATGGCTAGCTGGGTTAGCAACGCCTTTTATTGCTTTTCCTGTTTGCTGTTCCAAGTTTGATAGATTTAACAGGGCCACCGTGAAAAGAACAGTACATCTACTACTGAGGGTCTGGCCAGGAATATGTGCCCCATTCTGTAATTTACCATGCGAGATACCATTTTGAAATATCCTGAGCCCTATTTCATGCTGAGAAGCCAGTTTTTGCTGCGAACGTAATTTCTGTCCGATGTGTGGTCAACGTTCGCTCTGCATTCCGCATTTAAGTCCCTATTTTATAACAACCGGTAGTGTGAAAGCGGGGTATATTGCTAACGGATGTTTACTTCTTGGCCTTGTAGAATCTTCACCAACTCGCGTTTGTGTCCCTTGTCAGGAAGGTAAAAATTTCCGTCCACAGTGATAACGTTAGCAACAACCTGTAATTTCAGTACAGCACTGCTGTGAGATTTGGCGGCTGCTGGCAGGGTATTTAAACCATTTTGTGCAGATTTGTTCGCCAGTGGAAACGGAGCTGCAGATTTATGCACGCAGTTGCAATATTCTATCACTAGAAGGCACACCCAGATCAGTTATTGAATTTTCACATGCATGCCAAGTTCGAACGTTTTTTATATTAAACGGTCGAACTCTCTCCAGTCCCTGTCAAACCAACCTTGGTTTGACTTAAAGGGGTTGGCACATCCATACGACAGGGAAGCCCAACAAAGTGTCTCTCCTTCCTCTCAGAACTCCAGGATGGATGAGGAACATGGAAATGAGTGGACAGGATTGACTCATTATCCAGTGTATGAATTTTATTGCCTCAAAATAATACCGTGGGAAAAACTTTGCATTTAAAGTCACTGTTCAAGAGTAGATTTGCAGACTTTTAACAAAGCCCTGCTTATTGTGGATCAGCAGTTTGGTCACTGGTGTGCCTTCCCTTTACTCTTTGGCATTGGCTCAGTCTTGGCACCGTTTGAGTTCCATCCTGTGAACACCAATTTTCCGTTCATGTAACATCAGCAACAAGACCAAATTTTTAAATCCCCCCCTTTGTTTTTACCAAAATTGCAGCAATCCAGGTCTGAAACTTCCTGTAAACATTTGTTTTTATGTCATCGATGAAATAAGCCGCATATATACCATTAATTTATAAATTCATCCTGTTAAGTACAGTGAGACCTGTTGGTTACACTTTCTGTGAAATCTGTCATATATGTATATATGTATGTAATTTACCACAGCTGTAGGGTGCTGGAAAAGCATGAAAATACACCTTGAAAATCCTTGAAAAGTCCTTGAATTTCACTTTGTAAAAGGTGTACTAACCCCGTAGACAACATCACAGTGGTGTGTTTTTAGATTTTGGTTTTTCTGTTTAACAAAGTTCCCTTTTTTGTTTGCATCTTTACAGAACATCAAAATCCCAGTTAATTGGTGGAATATCTTTAACATGACTGCTTTTACAATCAATCTGTAAGTAATGTAAGGACATAGTGATGTGTGGACATGTGGACATAGGGGATACATTTTCAATTCGTAATAAAGGGGTACAAAGCATGAAAAACTATAGGCTACATTTTCCTTCTTAATAACTGACTGTCGACATCACAGCAGCTTTCCGGTGTGCTGTGCCTAGGTAAATTGCGCCCCCCCAAAATTTTTGACACCAGCCCACCCCAGTCGATTTCCGTCACCTTGCGGGGGCCACGTTTAGTGACACTTGTTTTTTAAGCTGTTAAAGCTTTCAACTACTAATAGTCATTCTTGGCTTGAACCCCGGAATTGCCGCTCGCGGCTATATTTTAATTTTTTATTTATTTATTTTGATCTCGTATGTACTGTATCTCGGCTACATTGAAAAGGAGGACTGCCCTCAGCTGTACCCGAGAATTGTAAATAAAGGTTGAATGAATAAAAAGTTAATAGGAGACCAGATGTTTATTGGCCACCAGGTGCCATTGAATCATGAATTACTATGCTATTGTGTGTCACCCTGTCATATAAGACATTTTTCTGTAATTTTGCCAAGTAAAAATACGTTACATGCTGCAATGAGTCCATGTCAGTCACAACATCTCAGAATTAGCCATCATTGCCACAAACACATGAGCACACACTCACAGATCTGTGCGTATCACATACATGCTGAGGAAGTAGAGTTGGTGGTTGAGTCTCTATATTCAAAGGGGTCATGAATTCAAACAGAGGTTTAACCTTGAGGTGAAGCTTCAAGGATGCAATACGGAATATGTTTTTTTTTTTTTGAGGTTCAATCTGTTGTTCGAAATGAGAAAAAGAAAGTGATCGTAAGGTTTATATATCGTCCTCCAAATTCCGATATCAACACAGTTAAAGAATGTTTATTAGGTGTATTAGAACACATTGATAAAGAGGGCAAACTATGTTATTAATTAGGTGAACAGAAAACTGTTCCTCAACATAAAATTGTGAGGACTTTGAATGTCCTATGTTCTACAGTACACAATTTCATCAAAAGATTTAGAAAATCTAGAGAAATATCTGTGCACAAGGAACAAGACCAAAGGTCAATATTGGATGGTCATGATATTTGGGCCTGCGGGCGGCACTGCATTAAAAACAGGCACGATTCTGCACTGGAATTCACTGCATGGGCTCAGGAACACTTACAAACATGATTTATTGAAAGGATAATCCCTTGAGATGCAACATCTCATTTTCAAGGGGGTCCTTATTACAAACAAACCAGAAATACACAAACTAAACATAGAATGATGACAAATAAACCTTGACAATACAATACAATCAAGCAAACACACATAGATAGCTCACCTAGCCCCATCATATCCCCGACAGTCTAATTCCCTAATAATGTGAAATAAAAAAGAAAAGAGTTGAACACAATCCGTGAGAGTACAGTCATGGAGATCAGTGGACAAACATCTGCAGATAAAATACAAACATAAAGAGAGTTGGCAAATTGTTGCAGTCATGGGTGAGGACACAAGTCATACAGGAGCAAGTAGTTTGAAGATGATTAAATAGGGTTGCTTTTGAAAGATGAAAGGAGGTAATGGACCTAATTGAGAGGGGAAGGTTGTTCCAGTCGGAGGGAGCTTTAAATTTAAATGCACAACGACCAATTTGTTTCTGAGTTTTGGGAGTAGAAAAGAACAGATGCTCAGTATGCCTTAGACTACATGAAGAATTAAATGGAATTAGATATTGTTTTAAATATGTTGAACAGTTAAGGAAATGACATTTAAAAATAAACTGCAACCAGTGGTAGTGTCTTCTTGATTTGGGTGTTCGCCAGTTCAGAGATTCGTACAGCAAGCAGTGAAGAGTTTTATAAGGGCACCGCAAGATGAATCTGCATAAACTGTTATAAGTACCATTAAGACGGTGAAGGTGTTCTGGTGTACTATATCAGCATAATTGTGAGGTACAGTTCAGGAACCACACGCATGAGTCAGTAGTCCAAAAAACATATGCCTTTAATGGAGTCTGAGACAGATGAGCAAAGGTGCAAAAACGATAGGCAAAAAGTCGTAGTCAATGAACAAATCCATGGGTCATACACAGGGCATCCAAACACAAAAATTGTAGTCATACAAAAAAGGGTCAAAATCCAAAAAGACTAAACAGTACAAAAAGGGCAAAGCAAGAATCGAAGTCAGACACCAGTAGAAGAAAAACAATACTCAATGGTATACAAGGCGCTCTGCACAATGAAATATTGATCAACGTTCTGACAAGGAGCTGGCTGTGAAAAGACTGCTTAAATAGATGAGAGGGAAGTCACATGCTATGCAGAAAACAGGTGAACTGGATCAGACTAATTACAATTGGAGAATCACATGAGGGAAACCCTAACCACGAAAATTAGTGAAAGCCAAGACATGGACGGGAATCACACCGACAACCTATGACATTTAAACAGCTCCGGTCAAGGAATTGTAAGTGCACAGATAACGAGTGCAGGAAAGTAATTAAGCATGTGCGAGATCTCGCAGAAACTCAGGGGAAGACAGGTACAATTTGCACTACTAAAAAAACTGCGATCTTTGCTAGATGATTTATGTAACCAGTTATTGTTAAAGTCACCTAGGATTATCATTCCCGATGGACGATCTAATGAATTAATAGTAGACAAAATACATTTGGTGGATTCAGAGGGCACATTTGGGGGTCCAGAAATATTACCTATAGTTAATTGTTTATTCTTATGGAGGATAATTTTAACAAACAAGCATTCAAAATATGAAGGATTCACCTTTAGTAAAATAAGCTCAAATTAGAAGAGATATAAGTAACCACTCCTCCTCTAGAACTCCTGTCAGCTCTATACAAGACATAGTTTTCGAGTTTAATATGATCAGAAATACAGCGCCCTCCTGGTTAAGGTGTGTTAAAAGCCTTAAAATAAATTCAATTTTTATTGCAGACGCATACTTTCACGCTGAAGATTGCAGAAAAATGTAACCTTCAACTCAAGTGAATTTTAAGGGGAAAAAAATCCCTAAATTAGAAATAATTCTTTTTCATAAAATCGCCTGTTCCACAATTATTAGCACCCCTAACAATTCCTAGGAAATAAATAAAATTGAAGTATTTCTGTCTACAGTAGTTTACAAAGTTGATCAGAGTATCTATGAACATTTAATTAGTAATTCATCACTTCCTGATTCCCTGGGTTATAAATATGACGTGACACAGAGGCCATTTCTCTTATTCATTATTTAACATGGGAAAGACAAAGGAACACACCGTTCAAGTAAGGCAGATGTGTGTCAACCTTCACAAGTCAGGCAATGGCTACAAGAAAATAGCCACTCACCTGCACCTGCCCATATCTACAGTCAGAGGAATCATTAAGAAGTTTAAGTCAACTTGAAGTAAACAAGCCTGGACAAGGACAGCAAGGTTATTTTGCCACCACGCACAGTGAGGAGGATGGTAAGAAAAATAAAAAGTTCTCCAAAGCTTACTGTTAAAGAATTGCAACAAGATGTTAGCATCCTGGGGTCACAAAGTCTCCAAAGCAACCATCAGGCGCTTTCTACATGCCAACAAGCTGTTTGGGAGGCATGCATGGAAAAAAACTTTTCTCGCTCACAATCATAAACGCTAACGTCTGGAGTTCACTAAGCGGTTCTGGGGCTTCAACTTGGACCGTGTGCTTTGGTCAGATGAGGCCAAGATAGAGCTTTTTGGAAACAAACACTCTAAGTGGCCCTGGGAACCTTGTTAGGGTGCAAGGCATCATGAACGCTTTGAAATACCAGGACATTTTAAGTCAAAATCTGGTGGTCTCTGCCTGAAAGCTGAAGATGGGTTATCACCGGGTCTTTCAGCAAGATAATGACCCTAAACATGTGGCCAAATCTACACAGAAATGGTTCACCAGACACAGAATCAAGATCCTCCCATGGCCATCTCAGTCCCCAGACCTCAACTTCATTGAAAACCTGAGGAGTGAGCTGAAGAGGAGAGTGCAGAGGAGAGGACCCCGGTCACTGGATGATTTAGAGAGATTGTGCAAAGAGGAATGGTCAAAGATCCCTCTTTCTGTATTCTCCCATCTTGTGAAACATTATAAGAGAAGATTAGGAGCTGTTTTGTTGGCAAAAGGGGGTTGTGCAAAGTATTAACATCAGGGGTGCTAATAATTTTGGCACACATGATTTGATGAAAAAGAATTATCTCTTAATGTGGGATTTTTTTTCTCACTGTATAAATGCACTTGAATTAAAAGTTGGATTTTCCTCTTTTTTTCATTGTGGTCCTATATTATTTAGAAAAAACGTAATTTATTAGAAGCTAAAGAACACATCTTAACTATGGGGTGCCAATAATTATGGAGGGCAGTGTATTACTGTTTAGCCAGGCATCGGAGAGTGAAATAACATTTGGCTTATTGTAAGTAACCCTAGCTCTCAATAGGTCAATTTTAGGAAGTAAGCTCCTCATATTCAAGTGGATGAAGCGCACACCTTGGACAGAGTTCAACAGTCAGAAATACAGAGTCAAAAAGGATTAGATAAATGATAACAATACAATATAGAATCAAGATGAGTACATCACCGATTATAGTTTTGTGACAAGAAAGGGAACTGGCTGTAAGGGGTTGGGCCAGAGGAGAGCAAAGAGCACAGGCACACAAATACACAACAACACACAGACACACGCGTACACAAATACACACCAACACAAAGACACACACGTAAACAAAGACAAAATGTAATAACATGAGCAAAGTTTGAGAGCAAAGCTCAGTCTACAGTTTGATGTGGGATAGAAAAAATGCATTTAAAAAAAGAGAGTCACTATCACATACTTCCCAACTTAAGTATGCCTAGACCAAGCAAACAGAGAAAATAAGGTAGCCAAATAAAAGATTAGGTGTAGTATTAACAGTATGAAACACAATGGCACTTAAAGGATGACTGATCGCAGCATCTTAATCATCACCAAAATGATAAGTTGAATAAACCTATAGATTTTTTAATAATCACAGCATAGATTGCTATAGTAATATACTACCGTCAGGATACCAGGTGATACCCACTGAGAGGGAGATACTAAGCAATTATTGGGAAAGGCCATAGTCTTACTACAGTTCACAACGTCACAATACAATTTATGGCAAACAGGCAATCTAGATGTAATACGACAAAAGATGGCAGCATTTGCAGACAACAACAAAAATTTGTCGAGTCCAAACATAAAATTAGAGCTCACTGCGCTCACCCAAGTACACAAATTACACACCAAATGTGTAAAAAAACCACAAAGAGAAAAAGAACAAAAGAAAAAAACAGTACCATTAGTTGAGTCTGAGACAGAAACAGAAGACGGGGAAATATCACCCAAAGTTAAGGAGATCCCTTGGAAATGTCACGGAGAAAAGCCTCTGCGTCCTTAGGACAGCGAAGCAAAGTATGTTTGCCGTCCAAAATGACCCTCAGTGTGGCAGGATACTGAAGCAAGTATTTTATATACGAGTCCCAGAGTTTTTTCTTAATGGGGTCAAACAAGTGGCATTTCTGGAGTAGACCTGCATTATAGTCAGGGTAAATATTGATTCGCTCACCTTGAAGCACAAGCTATTTTTTCGCACGGGTGAGTCGAAGGATCGTCATCTTTTCCTGGAAATTCAGGAACTTTACCAGTATTGGCCTTGGACCCACTTGGGAGTCGGGGTGACGCGTGATAGGGGTAGGAATTCTCTTTCTCTAAAGTTTTAATTTGTTTTTCCAAGTCAGTTATATTGTCCTACCTGGCGCTGACTCTTCGCTCAAGCATTGTGACTTGCTCTCCAAGAGTAACCAAGGAGCCCTGTACTGAGCTTAAGCTTGCTTGAAGTTGATTCACTTTGAAGTCAAAGTGCCAGAAAATGTCGGCCTTCAGTTCCGGGACGATATTATTTTGCTCCCAATCAGATTCCTGGGCCAGCGGCATTAATTGGGGTCGGTGCCCGGACTCTATTTTTGCTCCAGTTCCGCCTTGCTTCCGTTGCTAGAGTGTCAGTTTTACATTAGCGCTTTAGCTGGTAAGGTCTCGAGACAGAGAATTGTTAGGGACTTTAGTTGCATATTTGAGGTTTAGTGATAGTTATAAAGGGAATCTTTGTTTTATTTTTCCCCTTTCTTTTTGTACCTTTGAGCTCGCTTGCTTTCTACCTCGGACGACTGCCAGGTCCGGTGGTAGCACGAGTCTCGCATTTTAATCCTATTTGAGTCTCCATGTTGGCTAGAGTGTACTGTGATGGTCGTTGTATATTAGACACCAAAAGCAGCGGCCAGGATTAAAAGGCAAAAACAGCTGAGAACTCAAAGTCTAGACCAAATAATTAAAGATGCAGACTGAAGCCTCAGCAAACACTCACACTAGCATCAGTGCGGCCATCTTGGGAGAGAGACGCTTCCAGAAATCATTGTCTGTGAACACAGTTCGCCAGGTAATCTACAAATGCAAGCTAAAGCTGTATCGTGCAATGAAGACACCACACGTGAACACGATTCAGAAATGTTGCCATCTTCTCTGGGTCAAAGCTCATGTAAAATGGACCTGGGCAACACTGTTCTGTGGTCAGATGAATCAAAAATTCGAATTTCTTTTCGGAAACCATGTTTATCAGCGTACAGTACAAAAGCCTGCATCTCTGATTGTCATGGTTTTGATTGTGTTTGTGGTTATTAGACTCTCTTTGTGGCTCTTGTCGGAACCACTTCTGTTTCTTTAATTTTTGGATTCCTTCCAGCTGTTTCATCAGGCGTGGACAGCACCTTCCTCTGAGTCTATATAAGCTGGATGTCTGCCACGCCTCCCTCGCTGGAGTGTCTGATTTTAGGTAACACAACAGCCACAAGGTATCTGTAGTCAGGAATTGTTGGCGATATATCTTTGCATTATTTTTAGTGGTTCCTTTTTCTGAAGGGAAATTCCCCTTTCTTCCTTTCCCTCTCTTACCTTTGTGTTGCACCATTTTAGGTGCTTTGTTTTCTCGGTTTCCGAGATAATTTTTCTCTTTCTCTCTCTCTCTCTCGCTTCCTTGTTTCGAATGGTTGGGCATCCTTTTGGAAGCGCGAGAGCTGTCTCTGTTGTTTAGTCTGTATCTCTCTGTGAGTGTTTTAAGTCCATGCTGCTCTGGTTTTCTCCTACCGCTGCACTTCATCTCTCAATTCTATTGGCCTTCACACTGATGGTATGGGGTTGCATTAGTGCCCATGGCATGGGCAGCTTACAGATCTGGAAAGGCACTGGCATTGCTGAAAAGTAGACAGTATACAGGTTTGCCTCTGTCCTCCATCAGCCATCTGACCATGGCAACAGGGAGTGATGGGGCTAGGCTAGTTGAGTAAAAGTATGAGTGAGCAGGTAAGTCATGGTCAGATAGCTGATGGAGGACAGCGGCAAATTTACATTTAGCTAGTTATATTGCCATTTATTTACAATTCACTCTGATGTGCTGGAGAAACATAAAATGATCTGAAATTAATTTGAGGCAAATTTATCTTTCTTCATCCATCCATTGTTCAAGGAAACGGAAGTACGTGGCTAATTATTTGCAGAATGACACCATCAAACCGTTCACTTAGGATATTTAGCTCAATCAATAATCCACTGTCAACTGCAATACTGAAATTCTGAGGGTAGTGATGGTTCACGTCCTGCATTCGTCATAAAACATGCGTCAGGTGTTACCACTTTTTGTAAAACTAACAGACTAACAAAATATAAAACCTTCTGACTAATTTACAGGAGGCTGGTTATGTGCAGCGCCAAGCTAACGGCTTAGCTGCTGCAATGTCATGCATGGTTACTTATATAACTTAGCTCTATAGCTAACATAACTTTTATAGCTCTAGTACTCATATCATGTTCACCTAACTTAAAACTCATAGACATTTTAGTTACACACCACCTCATCCTCCTCTAGCTGTCCCTCAATGATGCTTTTAAATAAGTCATAGGTCCAGGCATGCTAAATTAGCTATGTTAGCCGTGGACAGTGCTGATGCCAGGCTAACGTGAAAAATAAACAGTCAAGCAACATAAGAAATGGAAAAACTTACAGCTTCCAAATTTGAAGTGAGCATCAATCAATCTTTGATCTACATTAAACCTTCTTTGTACTGCCACAGGAAAAAGGTCTACAGTAGACATACATGTCAGAGTTTTCCCATTTTTGTGGGGTTATTTCCATTTAAATGAAGTGAATCCACTCAGCTGCTCTTTCTTGTGAGGCGGGGAGCTATTTAGCTGAAAACAGAAACGTTTCAGTGAATAGCTCTCAATACAATGCTGGTAAGGCCATCGCATGCGAGAGAAAAAATGGCGTCCTTTCACAAAAGTAGTTTTGAGGGAGTCCCACCCAGTCCCACCAGAATAGCCAATTGTTCAGTTGCCTTCCTTTTCCACTATACTTTCTCTCACACACACATATATTCTCCTCTTACACACATATATACCCCTCTCACAGACCTGTATTCTTCTCTCGCGAGAATGTATGTGCGTGCGAGAGTGAAAATATAACGTAACATGAATGGGGAGAACAGGCCGTTCAGCCCAACCAGGCTCGCCAGTTTCTTTACGCCTAGGTCCCACTGGGGAAAAATCATCGGCGATGTGGAAATCGACAAATTTTCTCCCGATGGCCCCCAATGTTTTTGCCAGAAAAACGGAATAGTCCCATTAGAAATGGCACCTATTAGGGATCGGGGATGGTCCGGTGAACGTTCACTGATGCTTCGGCTATGGTCACAAAGCTTCTGGGAATGTCCCCTGAAACATCGGAGATGGCTCCTGATGCTCGGGGAAGCTCCGGGGTACCTTTGCCGATAATCGGTGAAGGTGCCCTGGATCTTCCCCTAATTTGTAACATCATCGGGGGAATATCCCCGTAGATTAGGGGATGCATCGGTAAGTACTTGCAAACCATCCCAGGTGCCTCGGGGAAGGGTTATTGGGGAGGTAAATATTGTAGCGTGGTACAAGGTGCAACAAGCCTCTATAAGTATCGAACAGTTTGGATAGGAATCCAGTGCGAGACGCCAAGCAGGGTTTGGGAAAGGACTTTACTTTTTCTGAAAAATCCTTTAACCTCCCTGTGCACTCCCTGTAACTCATCACACCACAAAAACTGATAGCCTATCGCCGAATGAAAACTTTCTTTTTTTTAGCTCGCATTCACTCCACTTACTCCTGCCCCAAGTTAAGTTGAAAATTGCTTCCCCCTCTCATATTCCCCCTCTAGCCTTTATTTTTCGATCTCGTTTCCTTAATTTTTTCTCTTAATTTTAATAAATAATTGAAGTTTTCTTAATGAAGAGAAGGATGTCGGGCATTGCTTTATTTAGCTGACCGCGACTTGCGTCTGGCAAGCGCATCTGGTTGTTATAATCTGTACTGCAGCGGCCCAATTTTTTCCGTTAGAAATTAATGAGCTATTTTTATATTATTATTGAGTGGCTGGATATACAAATTTAGTTTTCTTACAGGTGTCTAGGCTGGGGCCTACAATTTGGGTTATTTATTTTCTGCAGATAAATGCGTTTTTTTGACCTTAACCTGTTCATTTTTTCTCTAGATGTAAATAATGTTGTGATTTGAGCAAACGGAAGCGCCTCTTTCTTTTTTGGTATAATGCAAGTTATTTACTTTCTCATGGTTTTGTTGAGAAGTTTTTCCGTAAGATGCTGAACACAACTAATTTATTTTGGTCTAACAGACGACCTGGCGCCCGGACAAACCATTGAATAATGGTAACAAATAACTGCGTTTGGCTACGCTATAATATATGCACATTTTGGGCTCAGCATCATTCTCTCTCTGGCATGTACTTATATGAAATGTACATATAGTGCCCGCAAATGCAGAATCCAATCAGCGCCATGGGAAAAATGCACTCTTCAACCGTCCCCAAAATTTCGGCGAATATTCGAGGATGCAACCTCGACATCAGGAAAGTGTGACTGAAAGGTCATCAAACTTTGACCGAAGATTCAAATATCCCCGAAGGTCCTCTGATACTTCGGCCTTGGGGAAAAACAATATTTCGCCAAAGCTCCAGGGAAGCATCCCTGGAGCTTCTATGTGGCTCTGGAAAGCCGGTCTGTTTTCCCGAGAAAACGTTGGGAACGCGTCGGGAAAAATTTCAATGCAAGCATTGAAATTTTTCACAGTTCTCTTGTTGCCCACCCCCATGGTTCCAGATGGCTTGCGATGCTCCCGAAGCTTCCCTGGGACATCGGGGTACCTGTTCTTGATCCCTCCCGAGGTGCATCAATTGCCATCGGGAGTACATCGCCGAGGCAAAAAATTCCTAGTGGTCTGAGCTTTTATACTACACCATGTCCCAAAAGTTCATGCACCACAGAAAAAGTCAACTCAGATTGTGAATATTCAACAGAATGCGTTTATTCAAAAGCCAGTGTATCCCCCTGCATCTTAATCACTGCCCTCAGCCTGTGAAATGCATATAAATGCATTAAGTTGTATAGAACGGAGGGCTCAAAGTTGCCCCACCCCTGCACAGCCCTCACATTGAGCTGCTTCATGGTGGTAGGGGGTGGGCTGTGGAAGACCCGACAGTTCAGGATACCCCACTAGTTCTCAATCGGGTTGAGGTCCGGGGAATTGGGTGGGCATGCCGCTTTGCACAGTAAGCCATGAAGCTGCTCAAAACACCACTGCTTAGTTGAATGAGCAGTATGTGCGGGGGTACCACCTTGCACGAAGACCATTTCCGCATTCCTGTTGAACATCTTCCGAGCTGTGACGAGGCCCGATTTCTTTTTTCTGGTGTGTATGGGAAGTTGCACTGGTTGGAAAATTTTCTTGGCATAATACTTAGCATTGATAGTGGTGCCCTGGGTACAACATGCAACTCCAACAGCCCTGAAGACGACGTTGCCCCGCAGGCCATGCAATGGGCACTGAACTTGACTTGTTCAGAAGGTGGCACTTTCTTTCGATCGTTGGTGTAGATGTGGTCGTTTTAGCTGTTGGGAGTTTGAAATAAGTTGACTGGGCACTCAGAGAAAACCCAGTTTTCCCAGTGTCTTGGGGTAATTGTGGCATACTTCTTTGTAAAAGCTAGCCATTTCTCCTTTTGTAGTTTGGTAAAGCAAGGAATCCACTGTCTTCTGTATGCTCTCAGACCTAGTTTCTCAGTTTGAAAACGATGGGTGGTACTCTTAATCTTGCTTCCCCAAGATTCTTCAGTCTTCGACTGAGTCTGCGGCAGGATTAGTGTCTCTTTCCCTTGACCTTTTGGATGAGGTCCTTCCCCCTGGAACTCAGGACTGAGGGGCGACCTGCACGGGCCTCTTCAAGGGAGTCACAACTCTGGTGTCACTGCCACCATTTCTTTACCCATCGTATGCTTCTGCCAAGGTCCTGAGCTCCTTTCTGCAAGTTTTCCCTGCCCTGAGCAAGGCAATGGCTTGAGCACGGACTTGAGGCTCTGAGGACTTGAGGCTCTTTGAGGTTTTTGTTTGGCCATCATAGCAGCACTACAAAAAAGGTTCTCTCAGTGACAGTTCTCCTTTAGTTTCTTAGTCAACCAAGAAATTTATAAGCCTCTCGCAAGCAGATGAACTAATTGAACAACCTTGCAGCACCTGGCTCACCAGGTGCAACCCATTTTGGAGACAGACATGTTGCCCATTGGGCTTCCAACACCGATCACTGGTTAGTCGCGTTAAAGTCACCGAGCAGGAGCAGGTTTTCCTTTTCTGGGATCTCTCTGATCTTTGCCACAAGTTCCTCATAGAATGTGTCTTAGCCTCGGCTGTGGAGCAGAGTATGAGGGAAAATGTGTGCAGGACAGAGGAGGTGGTGAGACGTAGTGAAAGGATGTGCTCGGTACCTTGAGAAGGAGGTTCAACTGATGACAGGAGGGAGTTTCGAACTGCGAAGCCAACCCCATAGAGTCGGCGCTCGTCTGACTCCAGGCCTTGCCAGAAGAACATGTTGTCCTTCTCCTTAAGACTACAACTGGAAGCGAGGCGTGTCTCCTGGAGGGCAGCGATATCAATGTTCCTTTTGCTCAACTCACGGTTGATGATGGCAGTCTTCCTGGCGTCGTCAATTTGCTGGGGGTTGTCAGAAAGGTCAGAACACATAGTTCTGACATTCCAGGTTGCCAGCCACAAGGCTGGTGGTTTCGCTTCTTTTTTCCTTCGGTGTTTGTCTGGTGCTTAGTTTTGCAACAAGCCTGTCGATTTTGTCTAAGCTCCACGCACCCAATGAAGCAAGCAAGTTGTGGCAGAGTAGTGCCTTATTGCCTGGGGGCTGCCCAGGTTGAGGCGGGCGGTAACTTGCCAGTAGAGTCGGAGGCTTCCTCCCACCGTTGAGAGCAACCCCAAGCGCTCGGCTCAACGCCAAACGAGCCTGGGCTTATCACTGGTATCTGCCACTCCCCGTTTTCGTTCTACGCTGAGACAGCGACGCTGAAGTGACCTCTCCAGATGTAGGCCTGGACAAGTGGTATGGAAATCCTGGAGTGCACAGTACCAGGATCCCCCTCTTGCCGTTGCTGACAGTGTCCGGCGGAAAGGCAAGCCGATACAGCCAGTGCCAACGCAGCTGCAGGAGGTGCCAAAAGGTGTTGCAGAGTTCAACCAACTGCCTAGGGGACTCTGTAACGGATTTTCTGTCTGGGTTTACTCCCATAGCCTTTGACCAGCCGTAGCCGACCTGCAAGGCAGCAGGAAACTTGTGGAGGGCGGGGTCGTTCATTCCCCGTGCAGATGCGGAGCATCTGACCACTGCCCATGATCACGATAAGTCGATTGACGAGCACAAATGAATAGGAAGGATAGGGGAACAGATTGAAATCTATTCGTTCGTGCTCGTCAATCGACTTATTGTGAGTTTCAAGATGGAGGCGACTGGAAACTACATCGAGGTATTGTTTGCATAAATTGTATTTTTCAATAAACTGCCAGTGCATTCTCAAAGTTCTCAGTGCCTCGTTTTAAATGTCCGGGCTCTCGGAATTCAATCGACGAAGTGTGGAGCTATTTTGAGCCTTGTTAATGATGGAAAAAAATAGCGATTTCTTTGCATGGCAACGCGATGCCCGATTCACAACCATTGTAAGCCTGTTGAGAGCTCCGGCTAAAAATGTATTTATTGCGAAAATGTGCGTGCGTACGGAGGTGCGGTATTCGACAATAGTTAGTACTCGTTATCATGTTTCAATACACCCCAAGTCAATTTCACACCAGAATTCTCCTTTAAGGTGGAAGTGAAAGAATGAGAAAGGGGAGGGGTTGCAATCAGCAAATTTTACAAACCCATACTTGTGTCCTCCAAACAAAGGCCCTAATAGATCCTCTATCATAAACATAAAATAAATGCAAATATTATAATTATTAAGACACTATAGGTGTCTGAAAAACAATATATCAGCTCCTATATTTGACTTTGGATTTTAATATAGGCCTAACACAGGACCTACAAGTGGTGAACCTCAGCACCCTGACAAACTAACCCCATGCTGCTTGGCCAGCGTAGCCCCATGCTCCCATTTTGGAAATAAGGCTGCATCTCTCATCTCATGATCGCAGCAGGTCTTTATTATATTTGTTGTTAATAACTCTAGTTACATACGTTTATGAAACACCGCGGAAATCTACGTCTTCAAAGAAGCTAGACGCATTTCTTTCAGAAAATTAAAGTTTGGAATTTGGGCCAAAATTCAGTTATTTAGGCAGACACTTACACTTACATGACAATATAAGTCCTTCCTCTTTCCAAGAGATGACATCGCTGGGATGTCACATAATTTGTACATTTTCGTTTTCCCATCAGTGAATTTGCAATGAAAAAAACTGGGGTGACAAACCTTACCCCGTGACTAAAGTAACCCCGGTCTCCCCTACTCTTCTTCAGCCCACACTCGATTTTCAGGAAGTAATGATTAGCGATTACCAACAACAACGCAGCAACGCAACAATGTATTTTATCTATTAAATCTGCATATTAAAAGTAATTCTCAGTAAGAACTGTGCATAGGCCTAATTCGGACTACATTTCGTCGCGCATTTGGCAGTCTTTGGGCATATGTGTGTAGATTCAGTGGCCCTCCCACTGCGATGCTTGTCTCAGCAGATTACGAGGTGTTTATTGCGAGAAAGCCACAAGAGATACACTAGATGTCTCGTGGGAATTAGGCAGTATCTGCTAGCCTGTATGGTAAGTGTGTGAGAAGGAGAATGCAGGTGTTTGTGAGGGCCAGAATGAATTATGTCTTGTACGGCCCCTCATTGTCGAATTGCGATCAGGAACCAGATGCGAGAACCAGGAAGTGCAGTAGAGCTTGTTTTATTTGTAAAGGGGGGTGACCCCCACAGAGCAAAAGGCAACAGTACAAAGTCCACAATCCAAAAATCGAAATCCAGTTGGGCAAAAATAGTATCAAAAACCAGGGCAGCAATCACAGTAATCGTAGTCGGACAGAAATGGGTCTGGTACACAGGAATAGTACCATCAGAGAGACAAGCCAGAATCCACAGGACATAATCCGAATCGTTACCAGGGCAGCAAACAGAGATATCGTATTTGGGCAGAAAAATGGTCAAAACACACAGATGCAACAGTAATCCAAAAACACAGAGGCAAAAATCAAAAGTCGGGCAATCCAGTCAGAAAGAAAAACACTGAGAAATCAAGGCGAGAAACGTGGCACAAGAAAACTAGGGAGAACGATCTGACAAGAAAGTGAACCAAACAGACATCTTATATACACACCCAGGGTAAACACATGACCAGGGAGAACAGGTGCAATCAGTGGTAACAATGATCAGGGAGACACATGAGGAATAAACTAATTACATGAATTTGGCTGTAGCCAAAACGCAGACAGGGATCACAAGACAAACCTAAGTACAAAACAACAGCTCCGGTTAAGGAGTACTAAAGTGCCAAGATAAAAGAAAAGGAAAGCACAAAGTATAAGTGGAAAACTGCAGCAGAGATAATTAGGAATAGGCAAGGAGGGCGGAGATTATAATTGAGCGACCGCTGAGAGATCGTTAGTCAATTAGTATGTGCAGCTATACAATCCCGAGTGCATGTTAGTAAGTTAGTAAAAATATACAATGTTAATGAGGGTTAGTAATTATCGAAAACAACAAACTGTTTGTATGGTTTGTAGATAGTAAAAGAGAGAGGAAGGAAGCACGCGAGATAATGAAGGAAGATTGAAAACCCAGAAACCAATAAATCACCCGAATGAGTGGCATTCAAGACTAGGGACCGTGGGCAAAAACCTACATAAGACAAGACAGGGTAGACGAAGTGCAATGCATGGAAATGAAAACATGGCATGAAAACTGAGGCATGAAAAATTAATTAAACCTGAAATCTAAATTTCCAAAAACGTAATACATGATCCTAAGAGTGGTCAAAGGGCAGGCAGTGGTCACTAAACACAGAAATCCTAAACATGGCTAGGCCAGGCACAGAACTTAAAACATGACATGCAGAATGCAGAATCACAACACTCATAATATTTCACTGTGAATAAAATATGGGTTTATGAGACATACACATGATTTTATTCTGTTTTTATTCACATTTTACACAACATTCCAGCTTCATCGGAAGTGGGGTTTGTATCTGCATGCAATTAAATTACGTTACATAATACAACATTTATTCAGCAGATGTTTGAATAGTTTTAATGTGGAAATATGCAAGCCATATTTCCAAGAAATAGGCAATGTTTGTTGACGTTATCAATTTAGTCCTTTGGTGACGTGGAACTTGTTTTAAGATTTCAGTGGTGCATAACTTTTTCCAAGGTTCATAATATGAAAGCTATAATTGAAGAGCCTAGTGCTACAAGAACTTCAGTCTCACTGTGAGGTAAGGATGGGAAAATGTCTTTTATAGTTACCTAAGTCAACTGCCTCAATTTTCTCAGAATAAATATTTTATGACTTAAATACTTTGATCACTGGGGTCTTCAATTGTCCTCTCATGGCAAGTGTTTATTGTTATTACTTCTTTTTTTGCAAATTCATTTTGAACAGCAAATTCTACAGCAATTCTCAGCATCTTCCCACTATACACAAATAAACACCAACACATTTTAAAACTAAGAACGAACTTGGGATACACGCTGCTGTCTTCTTTTTTATTTTTGTGTGCGAGTGTCTAACGAAAAGAACATACTAAGGGGGCACAGACCAGAAAGAGGATGCTCACATCTGCATGCAATATCTGCCAAGAATTGCGTGAGATAATTACCCGAAAAAGGTGGGGTTCCCGTTGCAACAGTCATTATCTCCTATCTCTTGTTCCAAGGCATATATCAAAAGTACATTAAAGTTCCAGCTAAATTTGCTCCTTTTAATCATTGCTTCCAATCCCGCTACCCCCCACCCCCCAAAAAAAGAGGCGTTCCCACACAAACACTCGGTGGTTGCTATCTTAGGTTCCAGATGCACAAAAGTGCATCTCGAAAAGTCAACCTTCATGTCAGACTCTCACACCTGTTACGTTCTCACTCTGCCCCCTTTGTTTCCTATAAATACAAGTAGCCCACTATCACAAAAACTCAGACTTCCCCCAGCTCGTCGAGAACAGCGGTAATCTTTACAAGCAAAGCTGGTCAGCGCTGCAAAATACGGTGAGCGATATTAACCCTTGTGTTCTGTTCACTTGTTGGACCCTTTCAAATCATTTGCTGAGTCAAACTAATCCAGAACTTTATTGGGATTTTAAAGCAAAATGGAAAAAAAAAACCCGAAACGAATGCTGTCTTTAACTCAATCCCAAATAACATAGTTAACTTGCGTGATTAATTTTTAATATATCACATTAAACAATTACAGTGCCTTTTGTTTCTCATGAAAATATTGTGCTATTTGTGGTAAATACACTAAAATGAAGAAATATGAAGACTGTCATTGCAAACCCAAAATAGTGGCACATTCAAAATTTTGTAGAGACACTAAAAGAAGATCATCATTGGTTGGCTGGTGGCCCGGTACTCATGCCATGTTCATTCTTACACAACACACAATGTACCCAGTGTTTAGCATGCTTGATCATCAGCTTTCATTCCAAAGCACGATAAGCACCAAACCAGTTTTCTCACAAACTGCGATATACAGTATTCATGCAGCCAGTCCTCGATGGAGAGGCTCTCTCTGTTAACAGCTTCTGATTGTGCAATGACTATTGTTTTGGGGGAAAATATATATATATATATATATATATATATATATATATATATATATATATATATATATAGATGAGTGTCATTTCTATGCTCCTAGCTCTGCGGAAGAAAAGGCTTTCTTGATCTATGTGCTTCCCATCAGACGACATACTTTTCTCCCTGTGGACGAAATTTTTTGCTGCATTGAGAAGAAGATTTGCAGAAAGGACATTGTACTTTACAACAAGTATTAAAAAGTTTATGGAAACATGGAAATGTTTACATTTATAAAATTGATTGGCTGGCATTTGGCTTCAAATGGCAATTGACAGGTACACTCAATGTTCTTACTTATCAAGAGTGTTGTAACGCCTGAGGACTGAAAAAATGTTTTCTGCAGTCTGGATGGTGGGTGATTAACATATTTACTAAGAATGAGATAACAACTCCTGGCTGCTCTTCACCTGATAAAGTTGCATGATTCCATCTCATTCTCTTTCCAGTTAATATGGCCCTTAACAGTCCACTGCATATTTCTGCGTATAACTAAGTCCAAACATCTGTGTTGCAGTAAATTAATTTATCTGGGTGAGTATAGAGGGTGGTACAGAGAGACCGAGAGAGAGAGAACTGTGGTCAAGGAAGTTGATTTCTAGAGATTTCAAACAAGCACGTATGTTCTCTTTGACCGTTTCCTCTTGTCACTTAATATGTTTTACTCCGCAGATGTTTCTCTAATGTATGTCCTTTGCACTTGTTCCAGTTAAAACCATCAAAAGGTCCCTTAACAGTATGAGCACTTTCAGTTCCGAGGATTTAGGCTTCACTTTCCTGGGGAAAGGGAGCTCTGTCGAGGACTTCATTCGGCAGAAGACTGAAGAGTTGTCCGAGAAGGTGAGTGCGCGCTCAAAGATCTAACACTGTGGAGGAACACAACCAAATGTTCTGAGTTAATCAGCTCTTAAAGTCTTTTGGTCCCACTTTGATGAGAACGAACTCCATTAGATTCTCGAAGGGTTCTAAATTCGTAGACCAGGCGCAGGCGCGGCGAATGGGGGATGCGCCGCGCCAATGGGGTGTGTCCAGAGGTATGCTGCAATTTCGTGCCCGGCGTAGCCTGGCGCAAGTACTCCTCTGTCCCGCCTCGGTCCCGCCTTCCGGCGCCAGTAACAAACAGGTAGGAGAAAAGGCTTAAGTGGGTTTAATATAGCCGAGTCAACTCTTCACCGATAAAATGAGCTCCTCACCTCACCTTTAAAGTGTTGAAATAAAGAAGCCTCTGTCCTATATCTACATAATGCATAAATGTTGCATTTTACTTTGTTACTTCAGGCTTGTTTTCTGCACCGCTTACGTCTATATTAAGCATTACGAATATGAGGCATTCTCAAATTATTACCATTAGCGAACTTGAATGGAATTTCAAAACGAAAACTACGTCAGATCATTCAAACTTATGAAGTTGGAATGAAATACGACGGTTGCTCATTTATTTCTTCTGCCTGCATCATTGGGAAGAGAAACGATGGATAGCATGTTCCTATTATTACACCCGCTTGCTGCTTAAAATTTTGTCATTTACATGCATGGATAACAATGCAAGATACATTTCACATTTAATTTCAATATGTGATCTTAACTCAGTAGGAGATCATAGCAATCAGGCTGTATTCCTTTCCCCCACTAATAACGATAAAACCTAAGTGACAATAATAGAAGCTTAGTATTAAGCTGCTTGCACACTGGACGCGAAACGAATTTGTCTCGTGTCTGAAAGTCTGACAGGGTTTTAATATATCTCTGTGTCCGACAGTCGATTATTGTTTTTAATTTCTTCAAACCTACTGACTCTTTTAGATATTAAACTGAATGTTTTGATAAGAGGGCTCAGTTCTTCAAGATGAGTACCAAGAATTTCAATCAATGTTTCTGTTTAAGCTCTGCTCAATGAAGTGAGTCGACATTGGCGCAGGACAATGTACAATGCCTCCGTGTCTGACAGCCAAAAAAAAGGACGATTAGAACAGATTGATAACGAAATAAAGAATAAAAAGAAACATTTTAATAACAGAACATCCAATGAACACTGAGATTTATTTATTTGCGGGTCATCTTTGTTGGATGTCCCGTTTGTTGGTGATATATATTTATTCTTTATTTCGTAATAAATCTGTTCTCATATCAATACTTTTGCTGGCTGCTGGACATGGAGTATTTTGCATTTCGCGTCGGACAGACTTGATTGTGCATGCGATAATTTATTCACACTGTCAATGGTCATGGAATTGATTTGCTCACTGACTACAAGCACTATTTTATCTCTGCTGTGGAAATAAAGCGTGAATCTGTTCGATCCATCTGACTAATTTTCAAAAGAAAGCCCGAATAAAGACTGCTGTCTATCTTCAATGGAAGAAAACAGATGAATAGGCTAAAGAGACCAAGAAAATCGATCGCTATCAATTTGCATTTTGTTATGGTCGAACACAAACATGGCCAAGTTTGAACGTCTAATAATTCCTGGAATACTCTGAAAAATTAGAACTTCTACGACTTTCGGACGCAGAGCTATATTAAAACCCTGCCCGACTATCGCGTCTTTGCATTGTTTTTGTCTGTAATCAGTCGCGTGAAAAATTTGTTTTGTGTCCAGTGGGCAAGCGGGTTTACTGAGCATAGAACGCAAGCATGCTATCCAGTTTGTGGTTGGGTGAGAAAGATGAAGTCGTTAGTTTGCATCACCGATTCAGCGCCGTTGTTTAAGCCAGGTCAAGTTTCTATTACGCATGCCAACCGCCTTTAATCTGACATCAGGACAATCGATATAGATGCTATAATTTATGTCCTTATTCAGATAGTTACATTAAATAGTGCTTCCTGTAATTATTTATTGCATTGAAATGTGCCTGACATTCTGGAAACCTGCCTGGGAGATTTCGGTGACGTGTGCGCACGGTGCGCCGGTCAGCCAAATTACCACTGCACAGAAAATAAGCCAGGTTGGAGCTGGCGAGTTTTCTGCGCAACTCCAGCGGAGACTTTTTCTACAAAATTGTCACTGCATCTTGATGAATATGTGACACCTCCCCCTACTACGCCGCCACACCCATCTCGGCGCACGTTTGTCTACCAAAGGCTGCGCATGGTGTTGCACCTCAGAAATGACCACTGCGCGGGCTGCGCCAGACGAAATTACCACAGCGTGGGCTGCGCCACACTACGCCACCTGCACTGCGCCAAGAAATTAGAGCCTTAAGAGTTCATTTCACCCCATAAGCGTTGAATTAACTCTGAACATTTTGCTGTGAAGGCTGCTGTGTTCGCGAGGGCTTCTCCTGAACCTGCAGCTAGTTCAGGCCTTTAGAACAACCTGAGTGGACTTTTTAAATCATTCAGTGTACTTAAATGTGCTCTTTTTAAACTATTAATTTCACCTGGGAAGTTCCACTGAGAACATGTATGCTTCTCTTTTCCAAGAGTGCCTCGCGTCAAATGTGAGATTGAATAGTTGCAAGTAGGGAGAATGAATGAAATCGTAGGTGAAACCTTGGAGTGTTGATGAAGCCTTAATGGTACACTAGGCTCCCGCAGATTTGTTACAATTTTTTAAAATTTTTATTCTACCTCTACAGTGATCGATAGAGCTAGGAAACACAAGATGTTTGACACTGTAATTTAAAAAATCCTGTAAGGGGCAAGAAAAAAAACAAAACAAAAAAAAACAACAGCCAATCAAAGGTACAACCAACTCAAATGATTGGAATGATACAGCTGTCAATCAAACCCCACGCGCACAGGTTGTCAGACGTGGCTTTGGAAGCATCATGGTGGGCGTAGTCAAATTGAACTGCCAGATATGAAAGTTCCGCCCTCAAACCCACGGGCGCCTAGTGTTACTTTAATGGCCCAGGTCAAGAGCATAACTGCTGAGTTCTTATGCACTTCATCTCTCCACATTTGAGTTGTAATTCTGAGCCGCACAGTGGGCTTGAAGCAGCAGCTGTACACTTGCAAGTCAACCAGGCTGCCATTAGGGAACTCTACCATCCTGACCACTTGAACACTACCAGGCACTTGCAGGCCAGAATTTGTGAGTCATGGTCTGGTATCTTCACATGTTGATTAAGTTTTTTAATCATTTTATTGAGGGTGAGCTGCTGGGCATAACTGTGTTTTTTTTTCAGAAAAATATTGTATTGCAAAGAGAAATTATGTATTACTCAAACGAGAGAAGACTTTTTCCATTTACCTGTGAAAGTAATTTTATGATGAAAGTATGATGGTGAAAAACTAATTTCAATTTTTACCTTACGGACCCTATTGGTCGATAAGCTTTTGTCGTGGTGTGGCATCCGTCGTCCAGAACAATTTTAATCTTTTTTTTTGGCTTGCTGAATTTTAGGGTAAATTTGCTATAATATACTACTAGACCATATCTCCAGACATTTTTTATTTTTGATAGAATCATTTTTGTTCGTTTTATGGGCCGTTGAAATTTTGGCCCAATGTAAAATATAGAATTGAGAAATAAAAAAAACTGTGTGATAATTTTGTAACAATCAACTTACCTTAGTACCGTCAATGTACAGTGCGAGCGCCATTTTGATTGAATCGACGGAAGTGGGTCTAATGAGGACGCTGTACTTTATAAATATGCAAGATGGTCTGTGGTAGCCAAATGGTTGCAGATAGAGATTGAGCCAGAGTCTGTAACTTTGGACCAGCTCATAGAAGGGGGTGATATATCATGTTCCAGTAGGCCACTGAAGTTTTTTCTGGGGGTAGATATTTGGTCCAAACTGACAAAAATGACTTTTTTTTTATCAGCAGATCTCTTCAGGGTGGAAATCACAGCCCTTTTTTTTGGTGAAAAGGGCCAAAATAGTGACATAGTCACAAAATCTGGACTTTGACCTTCTAATATTTTGGCGCGCCCTCAATGAGCCTCCTTGATCTTTTGCTATATAAATGTGTAAGTGGAGTTCTTCCATTTCATGTTACAATTTTGAAGGCTAACTGAGGGTGCCGCCTATAGGTGGTGCTTCAAATCTTGACTTTTTGCATTTTGGACTACATTTGAGACACTCCCAGGGCCTGCGCCCTCATTGAGCCTTGCTTATTTATGTGTATTTGGATAGATTGGGACTAGTTCTTTCCAAATTTGCATAAATGGCTGTGGCTTAGTTAGGTTGCTTTTGCATAGGTGGCGCTTTTTATGGAAAGAATGCGATTTTAGGCGATTTTCATTTGGCCATATCTCAGTGCGCCCCCTATGGGTTTCATGGGCACGGTGGCACAGTGGTTAGCACTGCCTCACAGCACAAAGGTCATGGGTTTGAATCCGGCCTGGGGCCTTTCTGTGTGGAGTTTGCATGTTCTCCCCGTGTCCGCGTGGGTTTTGTCCAGGTACTCCGGTTCCCACCCCCAACACGTGCAATATAGGAACACTCCTGTATGGCTGTGTGTGAATGTTTGGTGGTGGTCGGAGGGGCTGTAGGCGCATACTGGCAGCCACGCTTCTGTCAGTCTTCCCCAGGACAGCTGTGTCTACAAAAACATAGTTTACCACCATCAGAGCGTGAATGTGTGAGTGAATAAATAATATATCCATTGTGAAGCGGCTTTGAGTGCCCAGAAAAGCACTATATAAAACTGATGCATTATTATTATTGTGTTTCTCTATATCTCTGCTATTCATGATGAAAATATCAAGAAGGCTAGTGGGTCTAGTCGGGGCGCTGTACTTTAACATTGGGTCTTATGGGGAATGGGCCAAATTGCCTATGGTTGCAGATAGAGTTTGTATATACATATATATATGACCTATATTTTGGCTTGAAAGGTCAAACTTGAGGTCAAGCAAAATTTTAAAATTTCAAAGGGTTCTCGGCTTGAAAATATTGAAGACTGGGAACATATGTGCATTGAAAACTTATGTGAAGTCATGTACTAACTTTCATTTGGTGGCTTTGAACTTAACCTTCAGCGACCTTCGAAGGTCCAACTTCACATAGTGAAATTTCACTGAATGCATTGTTGTAAGATATGCCGTCTCTGAAATTGTATTTTGAAAAATGCAAAGACATTACCTGGAAAACATCTGTAAAATATTCATTTTGCCAAGAAAGTCTCTTCCTGTCGAAGGAGTAACATTCTCAGCAATTCTGTCTATAAGAGAGCAATTTACTGAGTGTACTGCCTCAGAGGAAATCATGCCTGTAGTCAAAGGGGGTTCAAGAACAGTAAGCACCTTAGTTTGGGTTGAAATTAGCTCAAAAGTGGCACACACTAAGGGGGTAAATCTTTTGATTTTTCTATTCAGTGCCTTTGACATCCCCTCTCACTGTTCTTCAGGGCAGCTTAGATGCCTTCTTCGTGGTGGATCTGCAAGAAATTTTAAGGAAGCACCTCAGGTGGGTTCGTGCCATGCCTCGTGTCAAGCCCTTCTATGCTGTGAAGTGTAATAATGAGCGTCCCATTGTCAAGACGCTTGCCCTCCTGGGATCAGGGTTTGACTGCGCCAGCCAGGTACTGCCCTATTCAAGGAATAAATGTTCTGCTGTAAAAATCATCATTATATGTATGATTGTGTTTCTATAAATTATATAATTAATGAAATTGAAAAAATGAGACAAAAAATGCAACATCAGATTTTTAGCTGTGCAAAAATAATGATATAAAACAGCTGTATTGGCATTCCCTAAAAACGCAAACTGGAAAATCTGGTCCACGCATAAATGCATTAATGTCAATAACTGATTGACTGTAATGTTTCAACTCATCAGCTTAATTGTTTTTTGAAAGTAATAACTTTTTTGAAATGTGATGCGTTAATGGGCAAAAACTGGTTTTTCTGTAGGTTCCGTGCGCACGCATGCGTTACTCACATAGACGCCGTCAAACGGTACTTGCGCTCACCCTCAGTCATCTCGGACCCCTTATTTCATGATCAATTTTGGTTGCTGTCCAGAATCTATCACTTACAGGCTGAAACCAGATGTGGCGCTCTTCAGCTGCCATCGTCACTCATAGCCGCCCTAAGTGGGGTCGGTCAGTGACAGTGCTTGTGTTCCATTCTCGGATAGACAGCTGAGAGATTGTTGAACGGTGACAGTGCAAATGCTGTACCACCTCTCGGTGGCTGAGACCTGCCCGTAACATGCTAATGGCTCTTTTTCTCTCTCCTGTGTCACAAGCCGTTCCATTTTCTTGATGCAATAGCATTTTTCTTTATTTTTGTTGGCTTTATGTAGGCTATTGACCACACCAAAAAGAACAAGTCAAGTGTAGCTGTACACATCACAAACAGCTCAATGTTTGTTACTACGGAAGTGCTTGACGCGTGCACATGGTTCGCGCCAGGATTACAATACCACACACTTTTCTGTATTTCCTGTCGTGCCCCACTGGAAAAGCAATAAAAATCAATCAATTGAGTGTATATCGTATAACTTGAATTTAACTTAACTTGAATTTAATGACGCCACATGAACTGTGCACTGTCTTCACTGATGCAGGTCTTGTGAAGTGTGAGGTTACAGTTTGTCCGTGACAGAAGCATGTTGGTTCCTAATGTAGTGCCAGTGAAGAGCAAGAAGGACAGGAACATCTAATATTGACATTATACCCTGTCTTTTACTCACAGAGACTGCTTTGCTTTCCCAGATTCTCTGAAATTTTCATTAAAAGTGGCAATTCCCCCAATTGTTGGTACTACAGGAAGGAAAAGTGCTCTTATTCTCCCAAAAACTAATGGAACGGGGAGAAGGTTGCCCTTAATCCCCAAACTGTCAGTGGTACAGGGGGGGAGGTTGCTTATATTCCCCTAACTGTCTTTGTGAGGCACCAAAACGTTTATATGTGTTTATAATGAAACTGAAACTAACAATTCACCCAATGGTTGGGGGAACAGCCTTTGCCCTTTTCATTATATGATGAGCTTCTAGTGGAGATTTCCTTAATTTCCTTGCAAGAGCACGCTCCGAAACGTTTTCTTACTCTGTTTCACTATTTTTCCATGCAGCTTTTGACAGGGTGGTGAACCTCAAACTGCACATTTTATACCCAATCATTATTGAATCACCTGTTCCAATGGTTTCAGTGTTGCAGGCATCAAATCAGGGATAATGTGACTGACATGGTGAAACTTTAACCTCCAATCCTTATCTGACCGACTCGTGCTGTGGTCCAGTATTGTTTGTTTTTTCCCCATTTTTAGCCTGAGGTTGAGCTGATGAAGTCTCTGGATGTGGACCCCAGCAGGATCATCTATGCCAACACCATCAAGCAGGTGTCCCACCTTAAATATGCCGCTGACTACGGGATCGAGATGATGACCTTTGACACTGTAGCAGAGCTTGATAAGATCGCCACTTACCACAAAACTGCGAAGTGAGTGACTGGCTTATTTTTGGTTCTTTTCTGCTTCACTCCTAACCCACTTAAAGGTCGAGACTGAAACTTACTGTGAGGCTTCCATATGAAAGAAAAACAATGGAATTGGATGATTTGAAAGAAAAAAAATAACATTTTCGCGCATGATAGTTTTATTTTAATTTAAAACTCGCGGGTCACGTCCAAGAAATGAAAATATTCGGCAATCTTTGGGTGATGACGTAAACTCAGGAACACAACTTCGGCTAACAAAGGAATCAACCACGCTTTCATTGGAGTTAATTGTGTTGTTGCCGTTGTCCTCAAAAATGGTCAGCAGATGCCTCGTTTTCAGGTGAAGTGTTACTGTGGATCAGGAGAAGGGTGTTTCATTGCACACATTCCCAAAAGATGTTGGAATTCACCAACAGTGGGTGAGATTTGTCAAGACAAGGAGAGCGAACTTTGCGGACTTGGGCGCAGTTCATCCGTACTGCAGGGTTGCCAACTTTCACGCATTCAGCCTGAGTTTAAGTGGCATATTCACGTTCCCATTTTCTTTTCACTTTTTCCATTATTCAACCAGCACGTTTGTAAGAGATTCTCAGGCGGAATTGAAGTCCTTGTGCATGGAGGTTTATCAGTTTTGCATGCGTTATCGTGGATTTAACCACTAGAAACATGGAAATCAATACTGACTCAGACTTCTCACGCTTTTCTTTACTCAGGGGTTGAAAGCAATGGAATTGGCTAAAAAAAAAAAAAACTTTTCAAATGTTCTTATTTCATTTAAACAATTTGAACGATCGTGAAACACTTGTATTGCATAGATCAAATAATTCCTGATGAAGGCACGGGATCGTTAATATGCCTGATGCGGGACCAGTTAGACACCAAACGCAAGATGGGGGGGAAAGGGTGTTTATTAAAATAAAGAAAATCAGGCACGAGGGCCAACAAAAAACTTGGCCCAAAGGGTTGCAAAAAACAAACTAAGGAGAGCTTCACAGAGCTAATAACGAAAAGATCCAAAAACGACCAAAACAAAAGCCACTGGAAACTCCAGGCAGAATAACCATAAACAGAAAAGAATAACAATACTTAGGATTCAAAACAAGACTTGGCAAAGACAAGATACGTGATGCTACTATATACAAAAGTAACAAGAACTGTGACTGTGACTGTGACTGTGACTGTGACTGTGACTGTGAAAAGCACTGACAAGAACTTGCACACGAACAGCTCGCAAAGAAACTTGTGAGCATGAAACTTGAGACTGTCTGCCAGCCAACTTCCACCACCTCCAGATAAAGGAGCAGAAATCAGGACACATGAGGAGCAACACCTGGAGAAGAAACAAATGGGCAAAGCAAGATCATTAGACATGGACAGAGATTGGTCGACATGACTTGCTCATTAAAGGAATGAGCGTGCTCAGCTTAAGTACCAATGAAGCATGCAGATTGGAGGGAAGCATGAATGTTAGAACAGAAAAGCACAGCAAGATCTTGAAATAGCAAAGCAGGAATCATGACAAAAAACTCCCTATCTAAATTAATAGTATTAGTGATGTGCCTGTCTAAGAATTACTCCCACCTGTGAATGTTGGTAAATGTAAGTAACTTAAAAACAGTTAATTGCCAATTAAGCTTAGACAGCCCTGAATCCAGCACAGCACAGAAGGAAGGGGGAAATACCAAAGCCAACCAGAGCTCTGAAATGTGCAACAACGAAGACATGGGGCGGAACGCAGACAAGCGGTGGAGTGGCTGGACAGGCAAAAAATAAAACACGGAAAAAACATGAACAATAAACATTCATAATGAAATGCTTGATCCTTATACATGAAACTGTTAAAACCATAAAAACACTGTCCTGGCCAGAGGCCAGAACCCTGGAACACAACAATGCCAAGTTGGCAGCCCTGGTACTCAGGCATGGTTCATCCGTACTCATACCGAAGGGGAAAGCAACCGTACCTGAGCACGGAAGATTACTGTCATGTGTCACGACTCCATTCAAACAAAGAAATTTAATGCTTGGTCGAAATGTAGGTGGATGAAAACCTACAATCACAACTGGATACTACACACAAAAACTCTGAGATTTATGGAATAATTTATGAGTAGTTACATTCGCGTGGTTATCACAGGACAATAGAACTGTGCTGTGAAAAACTAAAGAAAATGCGGCTGTGATATTTCAAAGTGCGGGACGCAATACGAAAGTCTGGCAGCTCAAGTTATGAGAAAGATACATTTTCGTGGTATAAGGCAGTGGACAGCATAATTGCCCGAAAAAGAAAGGGTGAAAGAATTCCGTATTCAGCCTACATCAATATCAAAAGTTATCAGTACTTTTCTTAGCGGCTAACCTTGATGTTTGGGTACCCAGAGAAAGATACGAGTGAGTAAAAACAAAAAGCATCCAGTCAAGAAAATTTTGAGCTTAATTTCTCGTGCTGCTATACGTGGTAATCCTTGTTATTGATGACACATCATGTTGCTACTGCACGCACAGCATATGCATTCACGATATTAATATTTAATATTAATACATATTCTAAACTCCCTTCTCAATTATAACCCCCCCCCCAAAATAGATTGATGCCTCCCTTTAAAATTGTTCCCCATTTAAAACCACCCAGGTGCATACTGCTATGCGCCATATCGGAATTTTGACATATGCAACTGTACTCGGGTCCGGTTGGATATACCTAGAGTAAAAAATCACCAGCGAGGGGAGGGGGGACAATCATACTGTAGCACGGTACGGAACAACACGTATTCCTCTTTGATTTCTTTCAAAGAAGCTTAGATTCGCTCTCAGAATCGGTTTTTTCTCAAAAAGTCGCCATTGTTTTTCGTATTCTACAACCTTTGTTATCCCCCCGGCATATAATGCGGGGGGATATAGCGATCAGTGGGTCCGTCCGTCCGTCCACCTGTCCGTCCGTCTGTAATAAAATTGTTTCCGGACCAGAACTCGAAAACTATACCACTTACAAACACCAAATTTGGTATGGAGCTTCTCCTTATGGTCTAGTTGTGCCTTTTAGGGGTTTCGGTCCGTCCGTCTGTCCACACAACCTGTAGGTTACACAACCTACAGCCGGGGGGATCCGCCATTGCCAGATGGCTCTTGTTTTCCTTAGTTGACGTCACTTCCGGTTTGGCGCACTTATTAATTTCGTTTTCAGAAAACATGGCAATTGGACAATTAAACATCAATTAATTAAAATACACGGGATTTTTAAAAAAATTTTTCTTGTATGTAGTGAAGATATATGTGTCTATACACATAGGAACATGAAGATTGGCACTCATACTTCGTTTCAGTCTAGACCTTAAAAAAGTATAAATAAATTTGACATACAATATACAGTTCGTATCAATAAATAAAAAGGAAATCCAACTTCAGCGGACAGATATCGTTTCACAATTTCTATGCAATTTGCAGAGGAAGAGGACGTCCTGGACTCTGCATTGATACCACTGACTGCAACATTACTGTTGCTCATGACTGATTAAATGATCTTTGAAAATGGCATTTTCGAATTTCATTTTTGCAAGTTTTCTTTATCGATGGAAGTCAGAAAAAAAAGAGTTCAAAAAAGTCAGTTAAAGTCGACACACTGCCCTCTCTGCCCATGCATCGACAACTTCAACATGTCCACCTCCTCTTTTGACGCAAAGCTGATAGCGACGAAGCATGTCCTCAACTGCAAGTCTCACCATAACTGGATCAATTCGCAAAGCCTGAACTTCATTTTGAATGCGACCTTGCAGTTCGTCAAGATCTCTGGGAGGAGTCATAAACACTTTTTGTTTTTCAAATTTATCCAAAGGAAAAAAATCACGTGTCGATTTCTGAAAGTCTTTCATGCATTTACTAAAACTTGGAAATTCTAATCTACCATTTTCAAAGGTCATTTAATCAGTCATGCGCATCAGTAATGTTGCAGTCAAGGATAGCCATGAAGAGCAAAGGATGTCCTCTTCCTTGGCTAATTGCATAGAAATAGTGAAATTAAATAAACCTGGTATAATACCCCATTGAAATTGGATTACCGTTTTTGATATCTCCGGCCTACTGAGAGGGACTGGACTCAGGACCTGTCATGAGTCTCTCTAATCATTCAAAACAGATCAATACATTGATCGGTATTGAATTGATTGGATAGCTGATGACGTCCAAAGTAACCATGCTGCCGTATTGGTATTCTAGCAATAGTCTTGCAGCCACAGGTATCTCATCCTGGAGGCAAAACATCTCTTCACAGACTTGGAAAATATCAAAATTAAACAATAGAAATATTAACCGATGCTTTTATTTTTGAAACATTCAGTGTGACATGCAATGGTGTACAACATATATATAAGTAAGAAAGAATGTCGCGTTGAGTTTACGTTACTGAGGTCCTAGCTATCTCTGAACAGCTGACAATTAGGATAAGTTAGGATAATTGTCTTAAGAAACTTAAGTAAAAAAATGAATAAATAAGTTGTATTAGTTTAGCTTAGCATAATAAAGTAGTCTTTGAAATGAGAGGAGAGCTGAGTGGTGCGTCATGGAGAGATAGCAAGCTAAAACTGTTTGGTATTTGTTATAGATAGCAATCATCTAGAGCCACTTCAGCAGTTATACTGTATAATCGTGCAAAATTGAACTAGTCAGATAATTGGGTAATTTGAGAGCAATAGCCTTGTTTGTGCTGACTAAAATTAGCCTTGATAATTTGACCCGTGAGTGCCCAATGCTAGCCTAGCGTTTGCGCATCTGTCAGCCTTTGGACAGGGTTTGCTTTCTGAACATCAATGCATTTACAAATGTAAGCAAAACAGGTAAAGTACTGGTGTAATTTTGACATTTTGTTTCAGCATGTTTTTTTTTTCCTCTCGTTTAAGCTTTAAAATAGCCATGGACGTTTGGTGTTACATGTATTGCCCACCAGAAAGCAGCATACATCCGCCCACTCACCTCAATGGAAGTTTAGCTTTCTACAAATGAGCCAATTACCCCATCAACTGCCCAATCTATTTAGTTTTACTGCATTTTCAGGCATTTGCATGGATGCTTAATTTTTTGGCATAATATGGTGTGTCTTCAACATTTCATAAGGTAATGGTTTAGAAAATCCATGTTATGAAGCCAAACTTCACTCTCATATATGGTTGATTGCAAAGACTTTTTTGAAATTGCATCATTCAAAACAAATCTTTATTCAATGTAGATTGTGCTTTTGTTACTAAAGCTATATTGTTTTTTAATAGCTGAAAAAATTAACGACCTTTAAGATAGTGAGGTCAGAAACCATGGCCTTATCATCCCTCTCGTCGCGGCAGAAGAATTTTAAGAATCTTTATACAGGTAGCTACAATATTGCTTTGATGTTGAATAAATTACTAAATGACAGAATTAAGTAGTTTTTCTTTAGAGCTAGTTATTTCACCATGCATATTTTTGCTGCACTGACATTTCAGTGGATAAAGGCATTTTACTGGTGCAAGGTGAATGGTAGCCTTGTGACATGATGAGTGTTTTGGAGGTTAACAGCTAGGTGCCTGAGCTTTAGCTTTGTAAGCATAGTTTATGATAAAACATTATAAAACATAATTGCATGCCAGTGGTGCTGGATTAAGAATATTGGAGAGTGTAGCATGGAATCTCATTGATAACGTCAAATGCAGTCGTGAAACTTTCTGTAGCAATTAGGCTGACACTAAGGGTTACTAATTTGAAGAAGGCTATTCTAGAAATTATCAACTTGGCTAAGGTTATAGCTAGCTCAAGTGTTATGTTAAGGAAGATCGATAACAGCCAGTAATGAGGAATATATAATTTCACAATAACATATTCCTTACAGGGAATCCATCTGAACTATACCCTGTGAACTGTCTTGCCAAACCCTTTGATATACACTGGGGAAAATAAGTATTGAACGTATCAACATTTTTTTCATTAAATATATTTCTAATGGGGCTATTGATATGAAATTATCACCAGATGTCAGTAACACACATACGAAGAAATCAAAACAAATAAGTCCATAAATTAAGTTATGTAATAAAGTGGAATGAGGCAGGGAAAAGGTATTGGGCACAATTATTTACTAAATTTACTTCATACTTAATAGAAAAGCCTTTGTTGGCAATTACAGCTTCAAGACGAAGAGAAACTAGTCGCATGCATTGCTCAGGTGTGATTTTGGCCCATTCTTCCACACAAATTGTTTTCAAATCTTGAAGGTTCCTGTTCTATGGACTCTGATCTTCAGTTCTTTCCATAGATTTTCAACTGGATTCAAGTCGGGTGGCTGGGTCATTCTGGGAGCTTTATTTTCTTTTTCTGAAACCAATTTAGAGTTTACTTGGCTGTGTGTTTGGGATCATGTTGTAGAACCTGAAATTTTCATTTTGCTTGATTTTACTCAAAACATATGCCAAAAATCATATTGTTGGAACACATGCCCATTATGCATGTAAAATCTGAATGTTTGGTTGATCTGGTGCAGCTCAAAAAGTCAGCAGTAAAGTTTTATAACCCTAGAATGATCTTATTGCCTGCCTGCGAGAGTGGCATCCTTTGTTCCCCACGGCAGGGGGTGAGAGCCATCAAGTCTAGCGGGCCCAGCATCTCTGGAACTCAAATTCACTGGTTTCATTGAAGTTAAAGCGCAGCTACTTCAATTGGCTTAAAACAACTTAAACCTCTACCAAATTCATAATATATTTCTGTTCAATATCCTAGGAAGGAACCTCTTATATATTGATAATGCAATTGGGCTATAATATTCCATTTTAAGGCTTTCCATGACAACTGCATCATTTTAGCACACATTCCTATCATGTTTAGTCTCTTTATTCTCGGGGGAGTCCAAGGAGTTGAATGGAACATGTTTCATTTCCCTTGGAATTATGGTTCGTTTGTAAGATTCATTCAAGCAACTACCCTAGTCTCCCTGTGCAAATTATCTTATCACCTAGGCCAGTAAAACTCTGATTCGGCCAACCTTCCCTCTACCTTGTTCGGAGGTGTGGTTTGGAGCCTTTAAAGGTATGAGATCCTGAGGGGGGGGGCTCTTCTTGCGTCTTCTTCTCTTCTTTTTCTTGGCTTCTCTTCTCTTCTTGCTTCTCTTCTCTTCTCTTCTTGTCTTTCTTCGCTCTTCTTGTCCTGTCCCTTCTCTGTCAAGGTCTGACGCGTAAGTAAGTGGGAAGGTCACATGGCTCCTTGCTCTGCGGAGCGGGGGAACATTTGACTTCTCCCCGACCACGTGGAGCGACTTTAGCTGCACGTGGTCATTCATCTTTTCCAGGTATGAAAATACTCTAAATCCTTCTAAATTATATGTAACGGTAATTGGCTTATCATTGATTTGTTTTATTCAAGTTGTGCCTACCTGGTGAATTAAATTATTGTTATTCCTTTTCTAGCTTGCGTGGTCTCCTGTCTTTTAATCTTTTTATTCTTCTTAGCCTTGTCTCGACGAATACCTAGGGGAATAGTTTAGCCCCACTGAGGAACGACTGGCCAGCGGCCCGGTGTGGGAATCGGTTGGTTAAGTTGATTTAGGCAGCCAGGATCTACCAATATACGGATTCATAGCCCAAGTGTGGAGTGAATCTGGGTTCACTGTAATTCAAGCCAAAAGATGCTGTTGCAGTGCTGGTTGACTTCAACCTCTAACCTAACCAACGAACCTAGGATTCGAACATGGTGTTAATGCCCAGGAACATTAATGTAGCGGCGGTGGTTGTCTGTTTGGAATTCAAGGTATAGTCACGTCATGTTTGTCCTTAGAGTTTAAGTTACTGTTATCACTGTTTCGAGATTCACGCAGGTGTTCCCTAAATTATCAATTCTAATTCTAATTTGGAGTCAGATTTCTAACGAGATTATTGCTAAATTTTGTATTCTAACTGTTATATGGAGTCAGATAAATCGTAACCATTGCGCTTTCATGCCCCGTCCTCGGACGGTGAATAATATCCATTATATTGTGATTCACACCAGCCAGAAGAATGCTCTAATTAAAGTTAGACTAAGAGAACACGTGAGGCCTTCAACCCGGGCAATATCCGCCTTTTGGTTATTGCTTTTTTGGGGTTTTACAATGTCTTGCTGAAATATCCACCCTCATTTTATCCTCAGCATCCTGGTAGATGGCAGCAGATTCTTATCAAGAATGACTTGTTACATTCCCCTGCTCATCTTTCCTTCAATTATATGAAGTCTGCCAGTGCCATATGCTGAAAACCAGCCCCACTCCATGATGTTCCCACCTCTAAACTTCACTGTTGGTATGGTGTTTTGGGGGTGAAATGAGGTGACGTTTGTCCTCCGAACATGATATGTACTATTACATTCATAGAGTTCAATTTTGGTCTCATCTGACCAGACTATATTCTCTCAGTATTTCATTGGCTTGTCCAAATGATGTGCAGGAAATGTTAAATGAGCTTCAACAGGCTTTTTCTTCAGCAATGGTGTCTTGCGCGATGACTGTGCAGAGGCCATGGCGCTCGAGTGCATTACTGATTGTTTGTGAACTTATTCTTTTTAATGAAACAACCTGCTAATTCCAGGTCTTTCTGAAGCTTTCCGCGAGTGGTCCTTGGCTCTTGAATAACTCATCCGATTATCCTTTTGACTCTTGCAAGGACCCAGGAGGTGTTCTAATTTACCCCACATATGGGGATAGTTGGAACACAAAAAATTTGATTTTTTTTTTCTTCTCTTTGTAACCCCAACCCCAGGTAGCAATAGAATATTGCAATATATTGGTAGGGTGTAATAGTACACTGGGGCGGGTCCTGAGTTCGAATTTGAATGGCGCTATTACCTGTGGTAACAGTAATATAACTTTAATATACTTGGCGATGCCTCCAGTAAGATCTAAAAAGTTTATCAAAACTTAGTACTTCTCCTTAAATTTGTATTTGGCATTACCACTTCTTGTGTTCTCTTACAACAACAATATATTTAGGCATAATTAAAACAAAAATATAATCTATTACAATGTAAAGGGGCCTGGATGAAAAATAATTACAAGACAAATAACAAAATAGAGTCCCCGTAGACAGCAGCACCAGGTATTAATGTGACTCCTATGACAGTTCAGTAATCTTTTTAAGTAACTGACAACTCTAAATAAAACACCTTTTCTGTGATTACTTTTTAATGACATTTGAATTGGTCGCTACTTCTAATTGGAAAATACTACACCAGCACGTATGAATCCTTAGCTTCAAACGGAAACCAGTATTACATATGCCCCACTCAATCACACATTCACCCCGGGCTAAAACCTGCAATAAAACAAACAAACAAAACCCCGTTGTAGGCCCAATTCGATGCTTGTGAGCGTGGAGGCCAGAAATAAATGGCCACTTCGCTGGTGAACCCAGCATAAAATAAAAAGCACGAGCAACAAAGTTTTATCTGTACTCACGAGTCCAGCGATAACCGGTGGTAACGATATGTGGAATGACGAAGATATTTGATGTGATCGGGAGAACGACCAGTCACCGAAGCAAGGGGAATGGGCAGGTAAAACAGCAAGATGCAGCAGCACACAGCTCCTATTACAGCAGCTACAGTCTCTCTCAGACGGTCCAGGACTCCCCGGTCCTCCTCTACCGTCCTCTCTCTTATGTCCTCTGGAAGACCACAAATGTTCCCAAACATAAACCACAGAACAACTCTTTGTCAACCTTTGAAGTTCGGAATAAAACTACTCCATGTAATTCTCAATGACCCAGCTCAGACGATGAGAAAAAAAGCTTTGCTATATCTTTTCACATTAACTGCAGTAGTAAGCCCAAGCTCCTCCTCTCTAACCAGGACTAGGAATAGGATTGACTGTTAAATACAGACCTCCAAATGAGAGTAAAGAGAATTGGAGTTTAACATGTATGCTGGAAAACAAAGCTTGACTGCCCTCAAACAAATGTGCTTCGCTGGCTAATGTACAGACAACCAACTATAAGTGATTTTCAGAACGATAGTCATCTCTTTTTAACGTAACCTATTTAACTGTAAATATGAGGATTTTTAAGTTTCATCTTAAGATACTTTTAAAACATTTTCACACATTATGAACTTATTATTCTTTAGAAAAATACATTTTAATGATGTTTGAAAATACACATTTTAATACACGTGACTAAATGAATTTAGCCAGGGCTACATCTGTAAGAACACAAGTCTGATTTTTTTTTTTTTTACCAGTTTTTCGTGCCATAATGTATCTTTCTGGAGTCCCACAGAAATAAGATGTTTACTTGGCAGGAAACGCCAAACATCTATACATACTGCAAATTTTGTGAAATGTTTTCCAACTATCCCCAGTCTCCCCTAGGTAGATAATTTATTTGTTAGTAACTGTAGTGCGATTAATTAGGTTATCAAAGTAATGCGTCACATTGCTGCATTACTGATAACTGATTACTGTGATCAGATTACACTTACTTTGTAATGCGCTACCCCTAACACTGGAAATAACCCTCCCAACTGTCACCAAAGTCTGGTGCCAAAAAAAAAGAGAAACTAAGGAGAATATCTAATGCAAAAATTCCAAATAACCTTACCCAAAATACATGCAAAGAGTGGTCAAAACCAATCAGTTACACCAAAAACGAATTACAATAGAAGAAGTGCACCCCTCAGAGAACCAAGAAATTAAACGAAAAATCATGGCAGATACAGCAATACAGAGTGAACAGACTCAAACCCCCTCATACTCAAAACAGCCATGAGCCCAAATAAATTTGCTGAAAACACTAAAATTCTTGCATCTGCACTAAGACCATTTCTGGTTGCTGTATTGTTGATGAGTATGTAAAAGATGAGAATCAAATACCATGACCTATGAAGTCAGCAAGTCTGCACCAAATTGAACGCATGTGGCCGATTTTAGATCGCACCATACTGAGCGCAGTTAGGTCATAGTTCTTTTTACACTACAAGCCTGAAGGTGTGATTTCTTTAGTTTTGACCTTCCTGTGCTTTACTGTCATTCTAGTATCCCTTATTCAAAGCCCTGGTATTTGTAGATGGTCTGTTCATAGCATCAGTTGAGATAATTACTGTTTGACTCCTGTTGCTTGAAGTCAGATGTGAGGATAGTGTCATGGTTTGGAGGCTTTGAGAGCTTTCTTTGTTGCTGTCGTCCGGGACAATATCATTTTGCTCTCAATCGGATTCCTTGGTCAGCTGGGATTTACTGGGGGCATCGCCCGGGTTCTATTTAAGCCCTAGTTCCGGCTCACTTCCCTTGCTAGAGTGTCAGTGTTATGTTTGCACTTTAGCCGGTAAGGTGTCTAGTAAGAGAGTTGTTTTGGGCTTAGCTGCATATTTGAGGAGAAGTTCTAGATAGCAAGGGAATCTTTCTGTTTCTTCCCTTTCTTTTTGTCCTATCGAGCTCGCCTTGCTTCCTTTCCTCGGACGACATCTAGGTCCATTGGAAGCGCGAGTCTCACCCTCTTATTTTATTTGTGTGTCTCTCTCTCATCTGCGTGTTCCACCTTTTATTCTGGCTGCTGCGTTTGGCTTTTCCCATTGTTTTAGGGCATTCTTGGTAACGGGAACATAGACCTTGCGTCAGTTGGGGGGAACAGAACAATCCTATCGTCCGCTGGTGCACCAATTGCAACTCTCATTGTGGAGATAATGAAACTTGTTTTCCCAGACATCAAGTTGTGGGGGAGGCTGATGCCAGAAGCTAATGTGAGGAGGCTGTCGCACCGTACCCAACTAGACTAGAGAAAGGGGCAGAGGAGGGGTTGGAATGGGATCCTCAATTCGATTAGCGACAGCCAGAGGACAATTACCTTTCATAGGGTTTTAGCGATTCAGAATCAGTCACGGAGACCTTAGATTCGGAGCAGGATGAGGAATTTGGGGCCACCCTGAACTTTAGCTTCCCTTCTAATGTTCCTAATGACTATGCTTATCTCGCCAAAGTGGTTAGAAAACGAGCATCAACGTTACCTCCCCATCGTCTGTACGACTGCGAGATCAATCTGTACCTTGGTACAACTCCTCCTAGGGGTTCGCTATGCTCACTGTCAGGACCTGAGCGTAAGGCCATGTGAGAATATATTCAGGAAGCTCTTGCTAATGGTTTTATTTAGCCATCCACGTCTCCTGCCAGAGTGGGATTTTTTTTGTGGGGAATAAGGATGCCGTTCTGAGACCCTGTATTGATTATAGGGGTTTGAATAAGATCACCCTTAAAATCCAGTACCCCCTTTTGTTGATGAATTCCGCGTTTGAACGTCTGCAGGATGTGTCATTTTTTACGAAGCTAGATCTTCGTAATGCTCATAACTTGGTTCGCATTCGGGAGGGGGACAAATGCGAGACGGGTACTACGAATATTTGGTCTTACCATTTGGATTGGTTAACGCCCCCTCGATGTTTCAGGCACTCGTTAATGACGTCCTCCGAGGGTTGTTGGAGAAATTCGTCTTCATTTATCTTAACGACATTTTGATTTTTTCTTCAACACTCTTGGAGCATAAACAACACGTCAGATGTGTGCTTGAGACCCTCCTTAATGCCAAGCTTTCTGTTAAAGCTGAGAAATGCATTTTTCACGCCCAAACTGTCTCATGCCTGGGCTTCATTCTTTCTAAGGGGTCGGTTCGTGTGGATCCAGACAAGGTTGCTGCGGTCAGGAATAAGCCTGCGCCTCAGAGTGTGAAGGAGGTTCAACGCTTCCTGGGCTTTGCTAATTTTTATAGGAGGTTTATCCGCAATTTTAGCACGGTTGCTGCCCCCATTATTGCGCTTACCAAGAAAAATACCTCCTCAGCATTTTTTAGGTTAAACGTTTTAGCCCAATCCCTCCCTCTCATTTGTTGTGGAGGTAGATGCTTTGGAGGTGGGCGTGGGTGCTATTTTGTCCCAGCGCCATCGTTGGGATAATAAGCTACACTCATGCGCATACTTCTCCTTGTCTTTGTCCGCCGCGGAACGCAATTACAGCATTGGTGACCCGGAGTTATTGGCGGTCACGCTGGTACTTGAGGAGTGGCGCCACTGGTTGTAGGGAGCTGGACGCCCTTTTGTGGTGTGGACCGACCTTTAAAACCTCCAGGATATTCAACAAACTAAGCGATGTAATTCCCAGCAGGTGCAGTGGTCAATATTCTTTAACCGCTTTGATTTTACACTGACCTAACGCCCGGGCTCTAAAAACATGAAGCCTGATGCTCTGTCACGGATTTATGACCGCTCTGACCGCCACCATACCCCGGAGCCAGTCATTCCGGCTGCTCAGGTTGTCGCACCCATTCAGTGGGAGATTGGGGCAGTAGTCCAGGAGGCTTTAAAGACTGACCTTGGTTCTGGGGGGAGCCTCCTGGGTGTTTATTTGTTCAGCCTACTGTTAGGCCACAGGTCCTCCAGTAAGGACACTCTTCCCGCTTAGTTGGGCACCCGGGGGCCCATCGGACCAAGCAGTTCCTGGCCCAACGTTTTTGGCGGTCTGGTATGATGAGAGACATTTGGGAATTTGTTGCTGCTTGTGGCACATGCTCCAGGAACAAGACTTCCCACCTCCCTCCCTCTGGTCTGCTGCAACCTTTGCCCGTTCCCAGGCGCCCTTGGACGCATATTGCGTTGGACTTCATCATGGGGCTGCCTGTATCTGATGGCAACACCGTCATCCTGGTAATAGTTGACCGTTTTTCTTTTTTTTGCACCACCCAAGTTGCCTCCAGGGCAGAAGACAGCCCTTCTTGTGGTTAACCATGTGTTCCGGCTACATAGCCTTCAGCAAGATGTGGTTCCTGACCGGGGCCCTCAGTTTACAGCCAGACTCTGGCGGGCATTTTGTAGGCAGTTGGGGGCCACCGTGAGTCTCTCCTCCGGGTTTCACCCAGAAACCAACAGGCGGACTGAACGCACTAATCAGTCTTTAGAAAACACCTTTTAGTGTTTAGCGGCAGATAGTCCATCCTCATGGAGTCGATTTTTAGCATGGAACAAGTTTGTCCATAACTCACTGAGTAATTCCTCCACGGGTCTTTCCCTGTTTGAGGCTCAGGTGGGTTACCAACCCCCGCTGTTTCCTGAGACTGAGAATGATTCTGAGGTTCCCTCGGTCAACCATTTCATTCGTCGCTGTCGGTCGGTTTGGACCAGGGTCCGTTCTGAAAACTTTGAAAACTGGCGCCCCGCTATATTGGTCCGTTCAAGATAGTGCGGAAGATCAATCCGATCACAATCCAGTTAAAGCTCCCGAGATCTTTATGCAACCATCCATCTTTCGATGTCTCTCGGATTAAGCCAGTTAGCACTAGCGTCCTGGCACCCGCCGACACACCCCCGCCACCACCGCGAATGGTTGAGGGGGGGCCGGTTTACACTGTGCACCGCATACTTGCCAAGAGGCATGTTAGTCGTGGGGTTCAGTTCCTCATGAACTGGGAGGGATTAGGCCCTGATGAGCGCTGCTGGGTCCCTTAGCGGGATATTCTGGATCCCATGCTAATTTATGAGTTCTGCGCATCGGGTTCCTTGAGGACTTCTGAGTTGCTCTTTAGAGGGGGGGTCCTGTCATGGTTTGAAGGCTTTGAGAACTTTCTTTGTTGCTATCGTCCGGGACGATATAGTGTTGCTCTCAATCGGATTGCTGCTGGCATTAATCGGGGGCGTCGCCCGGATTCTATTTAAGCCCTAGTTCCTCCTCACTTCCCTTGCTAGAGTGTCAGTGTTATGTTTGCACTTTAGCCAGTAACGTCTCTAGTAAGAGAGTTGTTTAGGACTTAGTTGCATATTTGAGGAGAAGATCAAGAGAGCAAGGGAATCTTTCTGTTTCTTTGCTTTCTTTTCGTCCTGTCGAGCTCGCCTTGCTTCCTTGCCTCGGACGACATCTAGGTTCGTTGGTAGCGCAAGTCTCACCCTCTTGTTTTATTTGTGTGTCTCTCTCTCATCTGCGTGTTCCCCCTTTTATTCTGGCCGCTGCGTTTGGCATCTCAACTCACCAGCCATCACAGATACTGTAAGTGTTAAAGGTCCAAGCCCCATTGAAAAATGACTGCTTCCAGGACAAGCATTCTTAACTATCGAAAGAGGCAAGAAGAATATTTGGATTTATAAGGGATGAATGATTGGATGTTTAGAAATATGGAAATTTGACTCTTCAAACGGATGCTTTTTTGTGACGATTGAATGACAACAATATTGACAGACGGATAGGTGAATAATAGACATTTAAATGGATATTGGGATGGCTACTTCAATGCATGAACAATATACAGCAGAGAATTCAGTTCTCGTGTTTCTGCATCTGCTGTGGAAAATATCACCTTGATCTGTCCATTCTATTTCTTACCTCCCTCAGGCTGGTCCTTCGCATTTTTGCCGACAACTCGGATTCCATGTTTGAGTTGAGTAACAAGTTTGGGGCTCGTCTGGAGAAATGCCCAATGCTCCTGGAGGCTGCAAAGAATCTTGGCCTCAACGTTATAGGGGTTAGCTTCCATGTGGGCAGCCTATGCACCAATCCTGATGCATACAGAAAGGCTATTAAAGACTGCCGCAAAGTCTTTGATATGGCGGTAAGTATCCCACACCATATGAAAAGCTTTGTTTAATGAGGAGCTGCAGCGTAACAGGAATTTAATGTCGAACAAGGACTGTTTTCTGCAAAAGGTCCATTAGCTCAGAGATTTCAAGATCTCAAACCACAAGGGCTGCAAGCAGATCTGGGATTGGACCTTAAAATGTCTGGCTTGTCTAATCATATAATTATGATACTGAAACTTATCAATTACGGATTGATGAGCTGAGGTTTGTATTTGTGGTTAGAGTTTGGATTTTGTTTGGAATGTTTTATCATAATCGATGTCAATTCTTTTGCAGGCACAGCTGGGCTACAGCATGACCCTTGTGGACATTGGTGGGGGATTCCCTGGGTATGACATACCCGATCTGTTTGTGTTTCAGGAGGTAATAAGTCCTGTTCACACCCAGAAATTTACCCAACTGTTGTACAAAGGAGCCTCTGTGTCACAAGTGGTCAAGGATGCTTGTGCTGGGCGGACACTGACTGAGAAAAAATAATCAAACAAAAATAAACGCGTAAATTAGCAATACTTACTGTAATGCACCTGGTTTCTATTCTCTACCACCAAAGAAAAGTTCGGAAATGCCCTGTGAGTGAGGTCCCAACTAATTGATGACTTCAGACAGACAGTCAGTCAGTTAGTCAATCAGTCAATCGCGTATGATATGGTAAACTGAAAAAGTAGTATTGATCCGGACTCTGAATATCTCTTGTGTAAGTGAAGATTGTTTTGTGCCCGCTTGTCCTTTGATAGATGGACTTGAAAAGGTTTTCATTACAGAGAAATTGAATTGTGCATTCCTGTCCGCAGTTCGCAAATGTTATAAACAACTCCCTGGAAAAGCACTTTCCTGACCCTGCAGTTCAAGTAATAGCTGAGCCTGGTCGTTACTATCCGGCATCATCCTTCACACTGGCAACCAACATCATCGGGAAGAAGGTGGCCATGAAGAGGCACGATGATGGTAAGTTTGAGAAGTTTTTGGGGCAGGGGTGGGAGAGAGAGGGAGAAAGGGCATTTGCTGCTTCAGCCCGGTCATTAGACTCCATAGCTGTTTGCACAGCGTTTGAACACACAGTGTCCCACATGAAATCAGAAATTGCTCATCAGTCAGATGGGACCTATTTCCCCTCATGCATATCTAACCCCCCACCACCACATATTCAACACCCACAGATGACGATGAGGAACGGGACAGAATGATGTACTTCGTGAATGACGGGATCCACATGTCATTCAGAGCCGTCATGTTCCCCAAAGCCTATGTCCTGCCAGGTCCAGTCAAGGTACGAGGATGAAGCCCATCACCTGGAGCTCTGCTCCTGCAGTCACAGTTGTGCTGCTCAATCATGTTTGTAAGTGTGTCTTCATTTGCGTGTCTTCATGCGGTCTCTTTCCCCTTGCTTCACTCCAGAAACGTACACTAAAGGAGGTGACTTACCCCAGCACCATCTTTGGCCAGACTTGTGATGGGCATGACCAAATTTTGGAGAAATACCGGCTGCCTAACCTGGAGATTGGTGAATGGCTACTTTTCTATAACATGGGAGCCTACACTGTAACTCTGTCTACCGACTTCAACGGCTTCCAGAAGCCTGACATCCACTACGTAATATCTCAGGAAGCGTGGTACGTGTCAAAATTTTTGTTCTAAGATTTAGGTTCAATCTTTCAGCTTATCCATAGTCAGAGTATTGTGTTGACAAAACCTGTCACAGTCTGCAGACAGATCTGAGACGGTCAGCAAACAGTTGGTTTGGAATTCCATATATTGTGCATGGGAGAAATTGGAACCGCAGGACTTGAATCAGGACAAAATTATTTTGGCCCAACGAGTGCGTTAGAACATCTCTGAAGTGGCGAGACTCATTATGTGCCCCCTGTCAGCACATATGGCTACCTACTGGCAGTGGTCAAGGGAGGAACAGTCCATTACCTGGTCACACGGTTTTGGGCATCCATAGCTTATTGATGCACAAAGGCTATAAGGGCTATCTTGTCTGGTGCACACTGGCAGAAGGGCGACTGTGGCTCAAGTCACTGAGAATTTCAGTAACATGTACATATGGAATGTGTCAGAGCACACAGTGCTGTGTTCCCTGTTGTGTGTTGCACTTTTTAGCTTGCAGACCTCTCAAAATGCCCATTCTAAACTCAGTCTACCTCTAAAAGCACCTCCAACTTGAGCTTTAGTGCTCGACTTTAGACAGTTAATGAACGTCGCCTGGTCCAGTGAGTCCCATTTTTTTTACATTTTGTGCTTTTGCTGGATACGTGTGCACCATTTACCTGGGAAAAGATGGCATCAGGATGCACAGTGGGAATAGGGCAAGCTGGTGGAGGGAGGGTGATACTTTGGGAAATGTTCTACTGGGAAACCCTGAGTTTGGGAATTTTAGTGACTTAGGTTTGATGGAGTTGTTTTTGCAGCCAAGCGGGACCCTCGCTACATTAGGCAGGTGGTTTTAATCTTGTGACTGATCAGTGAAAGAAATAATTCAAAAATTTTCCGCCCAACTAAAATATAAGAGCAAAATCTATCCTGCTTAAAATCATAAGGAGCTTTCCGTCATAAGAATTTTGTCTTTGAACCCCTTATACACTACTTTTCGCTTAAGTTTTCTGAAAGCAATTCTTACCTTTTTGGGATGTCGCACAGCACTCAGTAAAAATTTGAACATGAACAACTCCGCCTCCCTCCAAAGTCCCACCCTCTTACTCCCAATTGCCAGACTTCTCCTACGAAAAAAACTTACCTTTGTTACTGCCATATATCAGTTAACTAAACGTTACGAAAGCAATTTATTTTATACCAAATATAGAATTTAATATTATTTAATAATAATATTAATATTAATTAATATAATAATTGCTGTTGGTTAGTTTTCACCGGTGCCTCTGAATCTGACTCCATTGACTCGTTTCACTCATGCTCCTCACTTCCTCCCGCCGCATGCAATATTGTCTTTCGTAGGAGAGCGAAACGGGTCAATGGAGTCAGATTCAGAGGCACCGGTAAGTGAAAACTAACCAACAGTAATGACATAATATTCAATTCTATATATGGTTTAAACTAAAATGCCCTTTTAATGTTTAGTTACCTTTAATGGTAGTTCATCTGACTACAAAGTTATTATTGTAATTATAGCATTTCAGCACCCATTTGTTTACAGTCAAATGCGTCGTTTCATTTCTGCCAGAGAGGCGCATGACTCGGAAGTGGTGACAGCAATAGGCAACTGGAAGGGAAGGGAAGAACGGATGACAGACAGAAAGCTCAGCAAATCATTTTCTTCGGACCGAAGAAAATGATTGGTCAGACGTTTATCAGAAGCATATGAGAATTAAATCTTGAAGAGTTTCAACACCTGGTGGATTTCTTTTACGTTTTAGTGTGCCATACACTTATTAGGAGCATTTTAAGATTACAAAAGAAAAGTGTAAAAATGACAGAAAGGAAATAATTGCTTTAAGTTGGTTCTAAGTAAGAAAAGCATTGTTTTTTTCATATTGTAGGACAATGTCACGTACATATTCTGCATCTGCTGGTTGCTGCAGTTCACTGAAGCTACATCACCCTGATATTGAGAAAAACAGTCAAACCCAGGATGCCATATTTTTGTGGCCACAGCATTACATCAATATCCAGGTCTTAGACATCAGCGTATGCAAATTTCCCTGCAATTCAGCAGGACTAAGTTGGGATCTTTGAAAACCTTGGGCACTCTGTGAGAATTTAAAATGGGCCTGAAGTTCCACAGGTTTGAATTCAGCTGCTGCATTCATGAGGTTAATCTCATGCAAAGGGGAGATAAGAGAAATGTGATGAAAAGCCCTTAAAATGCAACATGCAAAAGAGGGTAGAAATGGTTGGTTGATGATGGAAACAGTTGTGGGTTTGAAAGCCACTACAGATCCTGATCTTGTGTCCTTTCCCTTCCTACTTCCTGTGTCCAGGCAACGCATTCAGCAGATCGCTGCAGGTGTCACGGCTGAAGAAGCCAATGATGTGCTGGACGAGCCCAACCGTGGGAAGCCTGGCCCCGCCCGCATTCGCTATTGTCTGAAGGCACGCTGTCCAATCCTGGAGTGAAATCAAGGGGTGGGGGTGGGAGTTTGGAGGGAAGTCACTTAATTTTAGGTATCGCAATTAAATTTCAAAACATTACCGCTGGTGCCGCTCATGCTACTCTTGCCAAATCCTTGCGTGCAATTGGCTGATGCGCGGGAGGTTAACGGAGGTCAGTTCTCCATCTTGCTTCCGGAAAATGCAGTGACCATTATTCTTCGCTAGCGATACAATGCCAGGTCTGTGTACAGTATTCACTTATGGTATTTGCTTCCATATGATATAAAACATACAGTATACGGTCATGTCACCAGAAAAAAAAAATCATTCAACATTTCCAAAATAGTAACTCATTTGTGTTGCTTGTAGTATGAAAATGCAAAGGGAAAACCAGTTTTGCATGCTGAAACTGCTGGCTGTGTACAATCTGGCTGTAACCGGAGGTGTGAATCACGATTTGATTTGATTGATTTGATTGGGATCTCTCAAATTAGGTAGTGTGTGAAACAATAGTTTGTTTTTGTGTGCGGTGTGTGACTTTTAATAAATCCAATTAGCTCTAATCTGCTTTATTGGGGATCTTGTCTTGATTTTCCTTTACAGATGTTTAGGTTTCCTTGGCATATATCATTATAGGTACTCTAGTTAGCTCCCGCCACTCGCGGTGTGGGAGCTATGATATCGGGCTCCATCCGTGTATGGGTGCATGCATGCGTCCGTCAACACATTTTGCTGTATCTCATCAAGTATTTCAGTTACTGGCTCCTAATTTTTATTGGACATGCATCTCATACAAGGCCTACAAATGACGTGCCTAAAGGTGACCTTGGCCTATTTTTTCAAGGTCACTGGCCTAAAAATATCACCAAAAACTTCAACAATTTTCTTTATGTTATCAGCATTTTCAGTTACAGGCTCCTAATTAGCTCCTGCTGCCCCAGTGGCATGGGAGCTATGGTATCGGGCTCCGTCTGTCCGTCTTTGCGTCGGTCAACAAAAACTTAAACATTTTGTTTATCATAACGGCGCAAGCTTCTGGGGCCGCCAGTGCCCTATATTTTGTCTTGTTAGAGCCCCGTTGGTCTGTTTAAGGTCAGATGGCTGTGCATGCAAAGATCTCACTTTGCTGATTAGTATCCGTATTAACACAATTAACTCTCCCATTTTCATGTGGATTTGTGAAGAGACAAATGAAGCTCATTAGCTCCACCTATGTAAAACATTATTTAATAAGCTGCCTGCTCCCAACTGGGGCCCTGCATTTGTTTGTGACCATGGTGCTGGTGGCGTGTTGATTTTATGGGTTGCTTCTGTACCTTATTTTAACCTTTATTTCCCTGTGTGATCTCCCTTTTTGTTATGACCTTTGAGTCGGTCGTAACAGTCTGATTTCATTGACCAGGACTGTAAACAAATCCAACCAAAGTTCTAACACCAGAAGGAGTGTCAGATTCCCAAGACATTCTTCTAGGTTTGGCTAGAGGTGTTATACCCCTCTAGTTCAGCCAGGTCTTATTTTTGACCTCCATTCATGGTTGATTTTTCTTTGGATACGGGCATTAGCCCCAGCCCAAGTAGTCAACAGCTGTTACTCCTGCCACCTGTCCTGTGATCTTTGCAGCTCACTAACCTGGTTGTTCTGCATTGATTTCAGGGACCACAAGCCTCTCCACTAGGACACAATTACTGCCTCGGGGAGGAAAATCTGTATGAGTTCAGTTCATTTAAGAATACCAAGCCAAGGCAGCACTGGATGAAGTCTCTGAATGTGTCATTATTGACCAAATGCACAAATGCTTTCAACGATTAGAAGTTCTGTTAATTCACCCAGGTCATTATTGTGAACAGGTTTTTCTTACCTTCTCTTTAATTGTTTGGAAAACATCACAGTGTGAGCATGTTGGAGAAATTCACCATCAGGGCTGTCTGTTGAAAAGCTTTTTACAACCCCAATTCCAAAATAGTTGGGACAAAGTGTAAATTGTGAATAAAATCAAAATTCAATGACTTTCAGATCACTTGAGCCAATATGTTATTTACAATAGAACATAAATAACATTTCAAATATTGAAACTGAGAAAGTTTACATTTTTATCAATATGCGATCAATATGCGTGGTGTCGTCTCTGTGTCTGCGCTGCTTAGTGCGCTGAGCAGAGGGGGGGGGGGGGGGGGCAGTCAGGTACACACACACAGCAGCAGCACAGTGAGCACAGGAACGGGTCAAGAGAGGAGAGAGAGTGCAACACGGAGGACAAAAAGAAAGTAAGTAAAAAAGAAATGAGTCAAAGCAGGAAAAGGAGCCAAATTTGCACTCATTTTAATTATATTGATGGCTCCAAAGCTGAGTGCATTGTCTGCAAGAACAAAATTTCATATAGAGCCGGCTCAACCAACAACCTCCACAGGCACCTGAGAACTGTCCACCCAACAGTTCCGCTGGAGAAGCGACCAGTTGAACCTGGTAGTAATGAAGGTGCCAGTGTGTCATCTGTAACTGTTGCTGCTGCTCCTGCTGCTGCTGCAGTGTCAACAGCATCATTCAGCAGCACACCACCACAGCTGCCTAAAACATCAACCCAGAGCTCAATGAAACAGTTTTTGGAGAAGTCTTTGACCCCTGCAAGACGGAAAAAAATTGACGAAGAGCTGGCTAAAATGATTGCAGTAGATTTTCAGCCTTTTTCAGTTGTGGATGACAAGGGTTTCAGAAAGTTTACACACGCACTCAATCCAGTGTATGCCATTCGAAGCAGGAAAACCCTCTCTCAGAAAATGATCCCAGACCTGTATCACCAAGAACGTGCTTCACTGCAAGAGAGGGTTAATAAAGCCACAGCAGTTTGTCTAACAACTGACAGCTGGACATCCCGAACCACCACATCCTTCTTGTCAGTTACATGTCACTTTATTGAAGACTACAAAATGGTGTCCTGTCTTCTGGATTGTTTTGAGTTCAGTGACAGACACACATCTGAGAACTTAGCAGAGGAGCTGCTCAGAGTAGCAAAAGAGTGGAATGTGGAAAAGAAAGTGGTTGGTTGTGTTACTGACAATGCAGCGAACATAACCAAAGCAGTTAAAACCCTGTAATGGACCCACCACCCATGTCTTGCACACACAATTAACCTGATTGTAAGAGACGCTCTGAAGGTGATGAAGCCTGCTGTGGACAAAGTCAAGGCAATAGTGGAATTTTTCCACAGGAGCACAACAGCCACACACAGGCTCAAATCAACACAACAACAGATGGGTATGCCTGAGCTGAAGCTCAAACAAGATTGTGTGACAAGGTGGAATTCCACCTTTCATATGCTAAAACGGATTCTGGAGTCCAAGGATGCAGTCATTTTTACCCTGGCTGTTATCAATGCACCGGTCGATCCTCTGAGCCAAGAGGAATGGGAGGTACTGCAGGAGGCATGCACTGTTCTGGAGCCATTTGAGCAGGTCACAGTGGAGATCAGTGCAGACAGGTGCAGTATACAAATGTTATCACATTATTATTATTATTTTTATTGTTATTGTTATTATTATTATTATTATTATTTGGTGGTGTTGTTGAATTACTGGAATAAAAAGTGGATTAGACATCACCAGAGATAATGATATACACCTCCAAATAAAACAGAGCATAAAATTAACACCTATTTACTCTTTTTCAGCTATGTTACAGCCTCCAAAAAGTTAATCCTGTGCAGGGGTCTGCAGAGAGTGACAGCTGAGAACCAGACCAGCGTAACCACAGCAAATGTGAAAGAGCTAGTGGATACTCTCTGTGCAACCATGGACAGAAAGTTCCATCGAATGGAATACAACACTGTTCTGTCAGAAACCACCATTCTTGATCCGCGATTCAAGAAGCTGGCCTTCAATGACACTATAGCATTTGATGAAGCTATTCAGAGAATAACTACTGCAGCAGCAAGGTTCAGCCAGCCAACTCCACTGCCAGGGGGCCAAGAGGGACCAGAAGATGAGCAAGAGAGGCCACAAGAATCTGCTGTTTGGAGGTTCTTTGAAGAACGAGTAACTGGGGACTCTACAAGAAAGAATCCTTCAGCAGATTCAATGATGGAGGTGAGATCCTACCTTGAGGAGCCCCTTTTCCAGAGAAGTGCTGACCCACTAAACTGGTGGGAAAGCAAGGCTTCGGTCTACCCACGCCTCACACATGTGATGACACGGAGACTGTGCATTGTTGCAACATCAGTCCCCTCTGAGAGAATCTTCTCTAAAACAGGTCAGATAATCACTGACAGAAGAAGCCAAATCAGTCCCTCAAAGCTGAGGCACTTGGTGTTTCTAAATGCCAATCTTCAGTAGGGACTGCTGATCTTTTTCTTTTTGTTTTACACATTGTTTTTCAGGGGTTCTGTGTTGTTTCAGTCTAAATTTGTTAAAAGTTGAATTGTAAATAGTTAAAAGTTCTTGTATTTTATAGTTTATTTATTTATTTATTATTTTTAATTTATATTTTGTTGTTTTGCATTTTTTTCAGGGATTCTGTGTTGTTGTTTGACTTTAAATTTGTTGAGTGTATAAAGAGCTAAAATTGTTTTGTATTTTACAATTTATTTTTTGTAGATCTGTAAATATTTTAATTTATATTTCGTGTGTTTTTCAGGGATCCTGTGTTTCACTTTAAATTTGTTACATATAGAAAAGCTAAAAGTTTATTCTTGTATTTCATAGTTTATTTGTTGTTGCACTGAAAAGTAAATATTTTTAATTTACATTTTGTTGTGTCGTGTGTTTTTCAGGGATTCTGTGTTGCTTGACTTTAAAGTTGCTTAGTATAAAAAAGTTAAAAGTTCACTGTAGAGTGAAAAAATAAAGGCTATTATAATATAGTAGTATAATACATTTTTTTATTAATTATTAATTCATTTTGAGCGTAATGTTACATTATTATTGGTAATATATCGATTAAAGCAACAAAAAAATCTGAAGAGCCGTTTGGGAGCCGAAAGAGCCGGCTCTTTTTAGTGAGCCGAGCCGAAAGAGCCGGTTCTCTAAAAAGAGCCGGAATTCCCATCACTAAATTTCCGTATCAAAGACATTCTTTCTATCTATCTATCTATCTATCTATCTATCTATCATCTAAAATGCTTCTAATTGAACTTAAATGAACTGCTGATACCATGAACAATGTCTAAGTAACAGGAAAGTCTGACTTGGAAATATTCACTTTCTTTCAAGGTGTTCAATTTGAAGGCTTCTATTGTTTGTTAAAATCTCAAGATTGATTCCCAAGATTATATTTTCAGAAAAGACATCAAACTAAAAGTAAAAATATTTTATGGAGATTTCTTTGCACATCATTTTCAACGGCATAACATTAAAATGCAAATATTACTTGAAAATATATTTTTAAGACATTCAAACCGTTTTGGAGGTGACTCACTTTCCAGCACTTTTCGATGAAAAATTACAGCAACGTTTTAAAAGGATTTTTAATGTTAGACTTGGTACACTGCAGCGGTGTATAACTCAATTGACTGTCCCACAAATGCCTCACTATTAGGTTTCACTGGTAGGCCATCTATAATTAGAGATTTTAAAAAAACTCTGTTTTCTCCTTTTTAATATCCTATGGTTCTTTACTTCTATTTTTCTACTTTTAGCTGCATTACCTTTCAATTATATTAGTTCTTCAAATTTTCTACATTAATCATGTTGTGCTATAATTCCAGATACAGTCTGTATTCCCTACCTATCACTTTTAAATTATCCCAAACTGCAGTTAACCAAGTACTCGGCCACAAATGAGGAACATCATTATGTTGTTTTCTGCCTCTGTACGATTAACGTTATTATTTATTGCTTCTTCTAAACTTTACTTTCTTCTCGTTATACTTGCTGATCATTCAAGAGAGGCATATGTTTGTTTAATTCATAACCACAAACAATGTTATTACACTCAAGCAACTCTCTGGAGGTCGCTTCTATCATTTACAGTGATGATTCTAGAAAATTTCAAAAGTGGGCCAACTCCCCCCTGACTTGGGCGAATTAAAATGGGTCAATGGGGAAAAAAGTGGGCCAATTGGGTATGCCAGGTAAAATGCCATTTATATCAAGTTTTTAAACAATGCCTTGACTGACTCACTTATTTATATGTACACACATTCAGTTTTTACAAATATTGACTAAACTAAGACATGAGTTTTGACATAAGACATTATATTTTGTATGAAATAAATGCTCGCGGTTCAACTCCAGCTGAGTGAGATAGCAAAATAATGTTTTTTTATTCATTTATTTTCTATTGACATCCGTGCACCAAACTGTTGGCGAGCTAGGCTACCGAACTTGGTAGCTAAGCAAGTGAACTAACATCTGCTAAGGAGCAACATTGTCTTCTACTTCCTTCTCATGACTGACTGGCAAGCTCTCCTCAGAGCTCTCCTACTCTTGCTTTGTCACAGCATTGGTGGAGCTGTCTGTCAGTTTTGTATGTCGTGACACGTCATTGGACCATAAGCTTACTTCAGCAACCAAATTTGGTTGACACCAAATCCCATCTCCTCTTTTCAGAGTTTCAAATCTTTTTTTTTCCCCCAGAGGGTTTTTTTTTTTCAGATCATCATTTACAAAGTTTTTTTTTTCCAGGCTGCCAAAACACTGTACTACACTTTCAAATTTTTCAAAACAGAGATTCTCCTTTTCAAAACATTTCAACACTTTTTTCCAAATATATTCACACCAGTTTTCAGATTTCCATTTACAAGGTTTCAAAACTGGATAAAAAAATTTTACTGTGGGAGAACAGGGCCAAATTTGACACTCTGAAAATGTGTTGTTGAAACACTGTAAAAACAGTGCTGTAGTTGTGAAGACCAAAAATGAAAAAAACTAAGTTGTGGAGATTTGGAATGAAATATCAAATACAAAATAATGTTTTCAAGAGATATGAAATTTTTTTCAGCCTATCAAAACACTATATACACCTTCAAAACTGACTTCCAAAGTTTCATATCTTTTGCACGCTTTCAAACATGGGGTTTCAAACTTTCAAAGTTTTTTCTTTCAGTTTGGCTTGAACACTCTATGTTTTTCATAAAGCCAATTCTGCACTTACAGTCTGCACTCTGTATTATCACTAACAACACAAATTATAAAGCATATAAGTAGACGGTATTAACATCATTATTTATATAGCGCTATATTATTTACAAAGTTCCAACTGGTTCTGATCAAAAAGGTTTAATCATACTATGGGGTCACATTCAAATTTTATTGTGCCAGGACAAATTATGATACAATTTCAGTCAGCTACAAAAAATAATGTGCTTATTCTACTCTTACCTTTTTAAACCTAGTTAATCATTTAAGTAGAAATATACGCTTTGGTTATCTTCTTCAGCAAATCACTTATTTTGCAGATTTTTAGCACTGATAAGCTTCACTAATTTTATACCTCACATAGATTATGACACAGCCCAAAAAAGTTAATACATTTTCCTGTAATTTGTCAATCAGGTATATTTTCTGAATAAGAAATTGGGTTTGTGCATTTTACCTAGGTCTTTTCACTCAGTCGACTTTTCATACATATTGGAAATTTATCGCTCTCTCTCTCTCTCTCTCTCACACACACACACACAAGTATTTCGTACCACACTTTTCTGCCAGCCCATGCATACAGTTCTAGCGTACCCTAATGCCCATGCACACAGTTGTAGCGTACCCTAATGCTTCTGGCCATCATCACTATCTTTCTGAGCGATTTATATCAAACGTGGGAATCTGCCACTTTGCAATCTACTCTTATCAAACACGGGGATTTGCCACTTTGCGATCTACCCTTACCAAACACGGGGATCTGCCGCTTTGCAATCTACCCTAATTTATGTTACCTTTCAACAGTTATTTTTAATTTACTGAGCTCATTACCCATTCTCTGTTAAAAGTCAGTAACCGCTTTAGTTATCATGCCCGCAACACCGGTGAAATAGATAGCGGTTTATTTATTGTCTGCAGCACAACCCTATAATAGCACATTAGATGAACCAACACACTATCTTTACATTAAACATACACGCCGACAACACACGCATTCCCACAATTATCATAAGCACACATTACATCAGACTCTTTGTCTAGCCAAATTACTTCAGCAAATTTTAAATCTTGCTTCTAGGTTCTTTTGGAGGAGAGAATTTATGTTGCCTTGGCCCAGCTGGCTGCATACCATTCTGAAGCCCAACAATTATTGAGTGCAGATTTTGGGAAAAAGGCTTTGTTTACCTTATTTACATTATCATGGAATTCAGAGATAGTAGGTTTCCATCTCGGACCTGTGGCTCCTTTCTTCTCTTCCTCCTGGCTGGCTCGCCAATTGTCATAGGAAAAAACTTTGTCCGAGCAAGTGGACAAAGTGTTCCACTGACCCTTGCAAATCTATCTCCAAAAAGTAGATCCATTCTCCTGAGTCTGATGTAATTGGGTTTATTGTAAATCCATCCAGAAGAAGCACAAAGAAACCCAGGCTGGTCTGAGCAAACCACACAGCATCCACTCATCATCAATCACCCCACACCACACAGCATCCATTCTTCATCAATCACCCCACACCACACAACATCCATTCTTGATCAATCACCCCACACCACACAGCATCCATTCTTCATCAATCAGCCCACACCACACAGCAACCATTCTTCATCAATCACCCCCCACCACACAGCATCCATTCTTCAACGATCCCCCCGCGCCACCCAGCATCCAATTTTCATCAATCACACCACACAGCATCCATTCTTCATCAATCACCCCACACCACACATCATCCATTCTTCATCAATCATCCCACACCACACAGCATCCATTCTTCATCAATCACCCCACACCACACAGCATCCATTCTTCATCAATCACCCCACACCACACAGCATCCATTCCTCATCAATCACCCCACACCACACAGCATCCATTCTTCATCAATCACCCCACACCACACAGCATCCATTCTTCATCAATCACCCCACAGCACACAGCATTCATTCATCATCAATCACCCCACACCACACAGCATTCATTCTTCATCCATCACCCCTCACCACACAGCATCCATTCTTCATCAATCACCCCACGCCGACTGCCCTCTGGCTGTCCGGACCCTCATATTTATTTGCCTTTTGGCACGTTTCTTCAGGTGGGATTAAATGTGACTCTCTCTAACTTATCCAATATTATTGACTCTGATTGGTACATTGTCCCATAGCAACCCCCCACCCTTAGTAACAATTTTGCCATTACATCATAGTGTACCTTCATTTTCGGCTGCCAGGGACGCTCGAAGACCACACCTAAGTCTCCCAAACCTTGGGTTCACCAAAGTTTGGTAAGTTATCTGAGGACATGGATGGTTCCAGAACACTCAGATCTGCATACTCAGGTAGTGGGACCAGGCTGACAGACATGGTCATTCCGGAAGGTTAGCTCATTAGCCCGGCCTTGAGAGTTCTGCTGGAGCATCTTTATCAGGTTTTTTGACAGATTTATGAGTTTTTGCCTCTTTCTCAGCTCCAAACTCCCTCTCAGTATTTATAAAGGGCCATATGAACCAGGCTACGTTCTGTTGAACTGTGATTATAGTAATACTTTGATTTTTACAGTATTTAAGGTTATTTTCCCACTACAGGGCAAAGTGTCCTACGGTCAGTCAGGTCCATTCTTGTTGGAAACCATGGGCGTTGTGTCCTCCAGGCTAAAGTAGAGAAAGACCACCCCTCCTGTTATCAGCGTTCAGTTCAAAAGCCAGCATCTCTGATGGTATGGGGATGCACTAGTGTATATGGTGTGGGACACTTGCATGTTTTAAAAAGCACCATGAATGCTATCTATTCCAGAAAAGTCCTTGTGTATTTCAACTGGACAATGCAAAATCACATACTGGGGGGCGGGGGCATGTGGTGACGGCATCTTTTCCCAGCCTAAGCACTGGCTGGTTTCTCCAGTGGCTCCACACAGTGTTACCCCAACAAAAAAGACAGGCTGATAAACTGCATCTCGGGTCCACACATCAGTTTCAAGAGGTGCAATCTGTTACCTTCTGGGGGGCGCTCAATCCTACTGATTGTCCACCCAATTATTATTTCTGATGAGCACCTGTACTGAGGCATCAGTCCCAATGTTTTCTGATGGAGGACAAATGGAAATTTGCTGGGAGGGATTGTACTGGATCGAGGAGGGTAATCTCTATAATTACAAAATTAAAATCATTAATTATCTTAACGTCAGCCAACTTAAGGTATGAATTGCCATGAGAGTAACATGCTTTACTGGCCTGATGTCAGGTGAAACTCAAGGTTCTTTTTATATCTATTTATCCTTTATTTATCCTGGGAAGAGCCATTGAGATTCAAATCTCTTTTTCAAGGGAGCCCTGGGGCTTGAGGGGGCGGGAGAGAGAAAACATTTTACAACTATTGAGATCTGGGGATGATTAGGAGGCAGGTTTAAAGTGCCAGGTCACGAATTTAGCCATCACAGAGGGGAACCCCATGCTCTTGCCGAAGAGCATCATAGGATTTTAATGACCACAGTGAGTCAGGAACTCGCTATGACATCTCATCTGAAAGAAGCCAGCTTCTTCAGTACAGTGTCCCCATCACTGCACTGGGACATTAGGGACTCTACCACCAGAAGAAGACCGCAACCTGCTAGATCACCAACATCTCTTCCAGCGGCAACTTAGTTTTTCTGGGGTGGTCACCCATTCAAGTACTAACCAAGCCCACACCTGCTTAGCTTCAGCCATGCAGCTGGAGCAAATCTACATGGGTATGGCAGTCCTCAACTGAAAGGCATAGCATTAATGAATGAATGAATTAATTAATTAACTTTTCGGTGCTGGCCTTCTTCTTCCCTGAATGTGGAAACAAAACTGGCAAAAGCATGCTAGTAAAGAAAAAGTCCTAAAGTTATACGAATATTATACGAATGGCAATGATAGAAATAATTCATTAATCCAATCTTTCCCAGACTTTCATCTCCTTTGTCAAGATTCATTTTCTGCTGTGTAATCTATTTTAAGATGACATTCAAAATGTTTTCCATGTAAAGAAGAATGCATTTAAAATGGGACATATCTCCAGCGTATTGAACATTATTGAATATTGGCAAAAAAACAGCATCACTAATGAGCCAAGCTGACAAATACGTGCCAAAGAGCAAGTCAAAATCATTGAAAGACACACTGACAGTTTAGTTATGGATATATATTTTGAGTCATGCGTGTGGGTGGATTTAACTGCCCTTAACTCAGAGACCATTGTTGGACCAGTTTACTATTCATATCAATTTCTCAGATCCTTTTGAAAACTGCATTTTATTAAGTATTGCTTTTCTAGATTTTCTGAAAAATAGTAAACTATTTCCATAGACGTATCTAAAAGATGGTATAAACTGTTCCTCACAGGGCTAGCGTGGTTTGCGTTGCTTAAATGTGTAAACGTATGACAGTGCATAAAATTTTCTCTGAAGCACCCAGAAGAAGCTAGACGTTGATTGGTTAACACGACACATTAATAATCGTGAACCATGCGAATGCTCAGGACTTGATTTGTGATGAAACATCCCATGCCACATGCACCTGATAGAGATGTGAAAGGAGAGGGAATTCAGCAGGTTCAAGCATACAAGAACCACATATGTTGAATGTATTAGTGATGTGCGATTCATGAAGGAATCGTTCAAAACTCGAGATTCTTTTCACTGATTTGGGAGTTACGCATCATTGTCTCCATTAGCTCGTTCACTGCTCCATTAACTCATTGAAGTTAGCGGCTACCGCCAGCTAACTGCAAAAATGAGGCATGCCACAGAACTGTTATTCTAACTGCAATTGCATAAATATATCAAACTAATTGCTGTTTTAGCTCCGTGGCTGAAGCAACGGCTCTGGTCATTATTATTATTATCACAGCTCATTCGGTCTCTCTCCCAGCTCGTAGAGCCCCTCCCTTACCCGAGAAACTCGCCAACTCGCTGCTCCATACCGTTCAGGACTCAGCATCTGCGACTCGCAGTCCACATGCAGCTCACAGCTCACTCGCTCTCCCTCCCAGGTAGTAGAGCCCCTCCCTAACCCGAGAACTTCCCCAACTTGCTGCTCCGCACCGTTCACCACTCAGTAGCTGCAACTCGTTGCTCACAGCTCCCTCGCTCTCTCTCCCTCCCTGCTCCCGTGCTCTGAGAGCCGATCCCTCACCTGAGCAGTGTGCTGCTTGGCTCTACTCAAGGGAAGTCTCTGAGTGACGGTGCAGAAATTATTCTCAATAATTCTCTTCCGAAAATAAACTACAGCTGTGTTGCTGTCTCTCTCCTGCAGGTCCGTCCCAAATACGTTATTAATTGACATTAAGGAATATTATATATTTTGACATGTAAAATCATAATAGTAAGCGATTATAACAAGAATCCTTATTAATTTTGTTCCTTTAGCTACTTGTTGAATCCCAGGAATTAACGTAGCCTATGTTTACTTGACGGAATGAAATTAGCTACACCACTGCAGAGATCGGACCAAAAATCTTGTGTGCACAGGTCAGAAGAAAATATAGCCTACTTTTTGAGAAGGAAAAAATTGATCATTTATCAAAAGAGAAAGAAAGAAAAAATAAATGTTTTGCCTTGGAGGCTTATTCATTTTTAGTCATTTTCACAATGATTTGGGGACTGGAGTGGTTTGGAACTTGTTTGTACATTCCATGGCGCGTTGACTGACTCAAGTGACTCAAAAACCCGACTGACTCGAGTGACTCATACAAACTCGAGTCAGTAAAAGGAATCAATCCACTCACTAGACTGTATTGTTTGGAACTGCGGTAAAGGAAAATAATATTTTTTTACTTCCTTTAAATTTCAGCGTTTCTTTAAAATCATAATAATGTACAGAATAAATTGACCCAGAAAACAGTACATGAAAGTGTCCCAAAAGTGAGCAGAACACAAGAATTAAAATCACTCACTGGCACAGCTCAACGGGTCAGAGTTAGGGTTAGTGTTATGTTAGAGTTAGCACATTTGCTATTCATTCATGAAAACCCCGTCCCATTAACACGCTCCATTCTTTTTAACATTCTTTCACGTTATCCTTAATCTCTTCAACCCCATCAACCCCCTGGAGGTAATGCCGGCATTACAGTATTTTCACGGGTGTGAGGAGAGGCCCTTCAATAACCTCACCTTTCATCATTCATAATTGCCTTTTTTTAATTTCATAATTAATTAATTTTTTTGCCTTTCATAATTGCCATCTCAGCCTTTTTCCATTCAAGACTGCCTGATCAACAGACCATTTACTTACTGCGTAACCAAATCAAGACAAATAAGACGCCTGTAATGACAGAGAAATTCAGAAAAGACAACGTGACCACCAATTGGTCGCATTCACAACCTTCATGAGATATTGCATGGATGGCAATTATCCCAGTAATCAATTCATCCAAAACTTTTTATGAACTCCATTGCCTTTTTCAGCATTTTTTCAGCAGTATAATTTATTTTAAAATGGCACCTAACTGATTCAGCATGTTTTCAGTGTAGAAAACAATATGTTTAAGATGGGAAACATCGTAGGCGTTTTGAACCCTATTGAAAATTGGCACAAAACACCATGACTTATGTGCCAAGCTAATAAAAGTTTAATTTATTGGTGATGCGTATCATTGAGTCATGCCTGGGGGTGGATATAAATGGCATTAGGAATGCATGGGAAAAGTAGGTTGATAGCTCAACATGTCTCTACAAAACTACTAATCATCTGTGGGCAGGGGGCAGGGCTGCTGGTGAACTGGCAGGAGGGGAAGTTGAAAAGGATGCCTTAAAAATATTGATCGGTCATGACCTGTTTTCAATCTTTCATTTCAATTACCATTACAGATACTCAGAAAACTGTGAACATTATCAGGTGTGGCCAGTTTTTAGGTTGTCGGCCATAGGCCGGGAACCGATTGTCATCACTTTGCGTCTGGCGGCGTTGACGTCGTCCGTTTAAAGCTGTATCTCAAAAATGGTCTGATGAATTTTTTTTTTTTAATTGGGGATGTGGGTATTTGGGTCAAATGGGTTATCAAGTTAATGCCCGAGCAAGATTTTTTTGATTGACTCGTACGTTAGACTTGGCGGCCATTTTCATGTCGAAAGTGGCCAATTTCGGCACTGAGGTGCAATTTTCTCAATAACTGTTGTTATGTATGATAATTTTTGTACAGCTTTATAATCCATTTGTAAATGAAGATTTGTTACATGCTGTTTTGCTGCCCTGCTGGTCAGCTATATTTATTTTGTTCATTGGCACCATCTGGTGGCGTACTTGTAAAATCATTAAGAAAAGTCTAGTAATTTCTCGAAGCTTCTGGCACTTTCCTGCTTGGAGGGGGCGGGATTTCCCTAGAATCCTGTGGATCTTTCTGGAAGGTTGCTAGACTATAAAAAGGCTGTGATTTTAAGCACAGCAGAGACAGACAACAAAGAGAGCAGACAGCAGAAGAGAGCAGACCAGAGTTTTGTTTTGGCAACAGTTAAATAGTGGCAGTGTTATTAGAGAATTTAAATAGTGGATAATTTTTGTTCAAATTTTTTTTGTAAAGAATAAATTTGTTTTAGTTGTACTGGCCAGTTTTCTTTGTTGTGATTTTTCCAAGTCATAACACTGTCAAATGAATTTTTTTTATCGCAACAATGGAATCAGTATCATGACCTGCTTTAACAGTTTAAATGGTGGATTCGCTCCTTCATAGCGCCACCTTGGCAACGTGTCTGGACTTAGTCATTTTTCGGGGTGTTCTGGCACCAAATGCGCTGTAACTTGCTTATTATTGCATTTATAGTTTAGGTGTGCACTGAGCGTGTACAGCATATCGTGCTTGCTGAGCATTGTCGGTTGGTCGATTTTGACCGTGAGCCGAAATGATCAAGGTGAAATGGCAAAAATGTGCTATAACTCTCTTAAAATAGCATTTAGAACTTAGGTATATATGAGGCACCAATAGGAAATCAGGTGTACTGAACATTGTGAGTTAGTCACATTTGACCTTGGGCCTCAAGCTCAAGGCCAAATGGCAAAAATGTGCTATAATGTGCTATAACTTGCTTAATTTGACGTTTAGAGCTTAGATGTGTATGAGGCACCTATAGAAAATCATGTATGCCAAACGTTCTTGGTTGTTTGAATTTGACCTTGACCCGAAAGGTCAAGGTCAAATGGCAAAAATGTGTTATAGCAGCTTAATGTGGCATTTAGAGCTTAGGTATGTGTGAGGCACCTATAGGGAATCATGTAAGCAAAACATTCTCAGCAAGCTAAATATGACATTGGGCATCAAGTCAAATTGCAAAAATGTGCTACACATGGCTGAATATGGCAATTACAGCTCAGGCACAGTGCCGTGAAAAAGCATTTGCCCCCTTCCTGATTTCTTACTTTTTTGCATATTTTTCACACTTTAATGTTTCAGATCATCAAACATTTTAATATAAGAAAAAGATAACCCAAGTAAATACAAAATGCAGTTTTTAAATGATGATTTCATTTATTAAGGGGAATAAGCTATCCAAACCTACCTGGCCTGATGAGAAAAAGTTATTCCACCCCCCCCCCCTTGTTAAATGATGAACTAACTGTGATTAACCACATTTTTTGAGTCCAGTTTCACCAGCCACACCAAGGCCGGATTACTGCCAGACCTGTTGAATCAAGAAATGACTTCAACAGAACCTGTCTGACAAAGTGAACCTAAAAAAGCAACATTTCATGCCGCGAACAAAAGAAATTCAACAACTGATGGGAAACAAAGAAATTGACATCAATGAGTCTGGAAAGGGTCGCAAAGTCATTTCTAAGGCTTTGGGACTCTGGTGAATCACGGTGAGAGCCATTATCCATAAATGGAGAAAACTTGGAACAGTGGAGAACCTTCCCAAGAGTGGCTTACCTACTAAAATTACTCCAAGAACGCATCAACTACTCATCCAGGAGGTCACAAAAAGACCCATAACAACATCTAAAGAAATGCAGGCCTTGCTTGCCTCAGTTAAGATCAGTATTCATGATTCAACGATAAGAAAGAGACTGGGCAAAAAATGGCATCTATGGGAGGGTTCCAAGGTGAAAACCACTGCTGACCAAAAATAACAAAAAGGCTTGTCTCACATTTGCCAAAATACATCTTGATGATCCCCAAGACTTTTGGGAAAGTATTCTGTGGAATGACGAGACATACAGCACCCTCCATAATTATTGGAATCCCTGGTTAAGATGTGTTAAAAGCCTTAAAATAAATTCAATTTTTATTGCAGAGGCATACTCTCACACTAAAAATTCTAGAAAAAGGTAACCTTCAACTCAAGTAAATTTTAAGGGGGAAAAAATCCTTGTCTAAGAAATTATTATTTTTCATAAAATCACCAGTTCCACAATTATTGGCACCCCTAACAATTCCTAGGAATTAAATGTAATTGAAGTATTTCCGTCATTTCTACAGTAGTTTTCAAAGTTGATCAGAGTATCTAGGAACATTTAATTAGTAAATCATCACTTCCTGTTTCCCTGGGGTATAAATATGACATGACACAGAGGCCATTTCTCTTATCCACTCTTCAACATGGGAAAGACAAAGGAACACACCATTCAAGTAAGGCAGATGTGTGTCGACCTTCCAGGTTAGGCAATGGCTACAAGGAAATAGCCACATGCCTGCACCTGCCCATATCTACTGTCAGAGGAATCATTAAGAAGTTTAAAACAACTGGAACAGTGTTAACAAGCTTGGACGAGGACGCAAGGTTATTTTGCCACCATGCACAGTGAGGAAGATGGTAAGAGAAATAAAATGTTCTCCAAAGCTTACTGTTGCAACAAATGGTAACATCTTGGGGTCACAAAGTCTCCAAAACAACTATCAGACGCTATCTACATGCCAACAAGCTGTTTGGGAGGCGTGCATGGAAAACCTTTTCTCACTCACAATCATAAACGCAAACATCTGGAGTTCGCTAAATGGTACTGGGACTTCAACTAGGATTGTATGCTTTGGTCAGATGAGACCAAGATAGAGCTTTTTGGCAACAAACATTCTAAGTGGGTCTGGCGGAACACAAAAGGTGAGTATGCAGAAAAGCACCTCATGCCCACTGTGAAGTATGGGGGAGGATCGGTGATGCTGTGGGCCTGTTTCTCTTCCAGAGGCCCTGGAAACCTTGTCGGGGTGCATGGCATCATGAACGCTTTGAAATACCAGGACATTTTAAATCAAAATCTGGTGGCTTCTGCCCGAAAGCTGAAGATGGGTCGTCACTGCGTCTTTCAGCAAGATAATGACCCAAAACATGTGGACAAATCTACACAGAAATGGTTCACCAGACACAGAAGCAAGCTCCTCCCATGGCCATCTCAGTCCCCAGACCTCAACTCCATTGACAACCAGTTGAGTGAGCTGAAGAGGAGAGTGCAGAGGAGAGGACCCAGGTCACTGGATGATTTAGAGAGATTGTGCAAAGAGGAATGGTCAAAGATCCCTCTTTCTGTATTCTCCCATCTTGTGAAACATTATAGGAGAAGATTAGGTGCTGTTTTGTTGGCAAAAGGGGGTTGTACAAAGTATTAAGATCAGGGGTGCTAAGAATTGTGGCACACATGATTTGATGTAAAATAATAATTTTTTAATGTGGGATTTTTTCCCACTGAATAAATGCATTTGAATTAAAGGTTGGATTTTCCTCTTTTTTTCATTGTGGTCCTATATTATTTAGAAAAAAACTGAATTTATTATAAGCTAAAGTACACATCTTAACCAGGGGTGTAATTATGGAGGGCACTGTAAGTTGAACTTTTTGGAAGGTGTCCGTCCCATTACATCAGGCGTAAAACTAACAGAGCATTTCATAAAAAGAACATCATACCAAAAGTCAAACATGATGGTGGTAGTGTGATGGTTTGGGGTTTCTTTGCAGCTTCAGGACCTGGACGACTTGTCATAATTGATGGAACTATGAATTCTGCTCTCTACCGGAAAATCCTGAAGGCGAATGTCCAACCCTCAGATTGTGATCTCAAGCGAACTTGGGTTATGCAGCAGGACAGTGATCTGAAACACACCAGCAACTTTACCTCTGAATGGCTTTCAAAAAAAAAGAAGATTCTGGAGTAACCTTGTCAAAGTCCGGGTTTAAATCGTATTGAGATGCAGTTGTTATGATTCTGCCTTGTTCTGTTCATGTGTTGCCATGTCTTGATCCATGTCATGTTTTGTTCCTGCATATTCTCCCATAGTCCATTCCCTCAGTTATATTCCAGTCCATGTTTTGTCTCATACCATGCATTGCACTTTGTCACCCCATCTGGTCTTTTGCCATGTGATCGCTCACTGCTCCAGTATTGTGTGTCACACTTTCGGGCGATTTCATGGTTTTTGGGATTTCAACCATTTCTTCCAATCTCGTTTACTTCCTTCACCTTGCTTTTCTTTTTTACTAACAACACTAACAGTTTGTTATTTTAGTTAAACTTACTAACCAAGACTAACATTGTTTATAGAACTAACTTACTAACAAGGACTAGGGATTGTATAGCTGCACATTACTAATTGACTAACAAGCTTTCAGCACTCGCTCTGCTCTACTCTCCGCCCCTTGCCTTCACTCAATTTACTTTGCTGTGTTTCAAGCCGATTTTCTGCGCCTGGCTAATCACTGTTCTGCCTCTCACTCTGTGCACGGTAGAACTCCCTAACCGGAGCCGTATGTTTGTCAGTAGGCTGTCTCTGTGATCCCTGCGTTTTGGCTTTTGCCAATTTCTTGTAATCAGGAACTTCCTCATGTTCATTCATTTGTAATTAGTCTGATCCAATTCAACTGCTTCCCCTTTGTAGCATGTGACCTCTCCTATGTGTATTTAAGCAGTTATTTCACGCACAGCTTTTGTCAGAATGTTGATATTTCTTTTTGCAGAGCACCTTGTATGCCATTGAGTATTGTTTTTCTTTGATTTTTGCCATTGCCCTTTTTGTATTGTTTTTGTCTTTCTGGATTTCAACACATTTTTGTATAACCACAATTTCTGTGTTTGGATGCCCTGTGTATGACCCTTGGCTTTGTCCATCGACTGCGATTTTTTGACTACCGTTCATGTACCTTTGCTCAACCTTCTTCCTAGTTCTGACCCCTGCCTGTCTAGTCGACACTGCTTTTGGATTTCGTATTGTGGCTTGGCAATTCTTGTATTTTTTGGCTTTGACTCGGACTCCATAAAAGGCACACGTTTTTTGGATTACTGTCTCTCGCTTGTACCTCCTGAACTGTACCTCACAGCAGTGGCATGACCTTGAACAGGCCATTCATGCTCAAAGCCCCTCCAATGTGGCTGAATTAAAATAATTCGGCAAAGAAGAATGGGCTAAAATTCTTCCACAGTTATGTGAAAAACCCATTACCAGTAATTGCAAACATTTGATTACAGTTGTTGTCGCTGAGTGTGGCACAACTAATTAGCATTCAGGAGGCAATTACTTTTTCACATAGGGCCAGGTAGGTTTGGATAGCTTTTTTTCCATAATAAATTAACTCAACATTGAAAAGCAGCATTTTGTATTTACTCGGGTTGTCTAATAAAATTTATTTGATCTGAAACATTTATGCTAGAAAATATGCAAAGGAAAAGAATGAATCATGAAGGGGGCAAATACTTTTCCACAGCACTGTATGTTTGGGGCACCAATAAGAAACCATGTATGCTAAACATTCTTAGGCAGTCAGGCAAATTTGACATTGGGTCTCAAGGTCAAGATTATATGACAAAAATGGCCCATAACTTGTTCAATATTGTTTTCAGTGCTTGGGCACTAATAGAAAATCATGTATGCAGGTTGTTTTCGACATATTGGATTTGACCTTGAGCAACAAGGTCCAGGTAATGACAAAAACAGCCTAAAAGTCCTTTAATACTGGCTTTAGATCTTTGGTATGTATTAGATACTAATGACAAATCATGATTGCTGATCAAACATTCCATATTGGATTTGACTTTGTTCTTCAAGGTAAAGGTCATGTGACAAAATAAATCTATTTATTTCCTCTTTTAATTTAATGGGCATTGTAACCGCGTGGTCAACCTTTTTTCCTGATCAACTGTGGCAATGAAAACTGGTCAAAATCCATTTTTGGATGTTTTTTCCTATTAGCATATTGGGATAGAAAGAATAATACCGACTAGACCCACTTGGTGGCAGTGTTGTGTGGCAGTGTCTGAAAGCAGAGCAAAAGGTGGCGCAGTTCACAAACTGACAGCGGATGACAGTGAAAGTCCAGGTAAAAAGAAAATCTAATCGGATTCATGATCTAGACTTCTTAAAGATTATTATTTTTGCTATAAAACAGAAACGTGACAAAAAAAAATGTTGCTGTCTGTCACTCATGAAAAAGTGTGACTGCTCTGTCGAGTTGCCCAATAATGGTAACTTAAACTCCTTTCTCACTGAGCTGCATTGGCCAGATGAAACAGTTCTCTTGTTTCGCAGAGAAGCACGTATACACCATGAATTGATTCGCAGTGGTTCAGGACCATTCGCCATCACCGTCGAAATTCGTGAAAAAATTAAACAGGTTTAATTTTTTCAAGAATTTCCGAGCTAGAGCTTTTTAACACCAGTATCATGTAGACAATGAGTTGCTTTCACAAGAAATGAGTGCAACTAGTTCAGGCAGGAAACTCGAGAAGAGTAACATCAGCTGACAGCAGCCTGGTAAGCTACCAGCACGTCAGCTTCAGCAGGCACACAATTGGAGGATACGCATCACAAGGTCATACAGCGGGTCTATTTGAACGATGTTAAGCTCACTTACTTCTGCTGCAATGACTTTTCATGCTATGCAACTTGCTGTTCGGTTTTTTGCTTGCCGCCTCCACCCCAGCCTCCACGTTTGGTTCTGCTCACATAGGGGGAATTTTGATTTGTGTTCATGACTATGTTTGTATGTTTGCTGTGCCTAGGGAGGACATTCCTCCAGAGCAGAACCGCCGCCAAAATACAATGTAATGTAATGCCCATGAATAAATTGTTCTATTTTATTGAAATGTGAGTTTTCCTGACTGAGTTCATGTTGGCTTCCTATTGAATTCGCGGACGGATGCTAGTTACTTTTCTCTTGTTGGGGCTGTAACTGCCGACGACCTTCTGGGCCCTTGGTACTCTAGTCATAACGCATACCTGTGAACTCTCACGCATTCAGAGTGAGTTTTAGTGGCATATTTACATTTCCCTGCTGAAGTCAGCAATTATCCAATCAACGTGCCTTTAAGAGATCCTCGCACTTTTCTTTACTCAGGGGTTGGAATCACTCAGGGTGTTTCATGATCGTTTAAATTGTTTAAATTAAATAAGATCATTTGAAACGTCTTTTTGCAATTCCATTTCAATTCCATTCCATTAGCAATTTGTGCTGATAATAATTGGATAAGTCAGGTCAGATTCTGGCATGGATCAACTCATTACCTGCAGTTATATCAAAATACAATGAAAGACAGCACTTGGACAAGAAGCAAGGTGACAGGTGACATTGTTCCAGCGGGGCTGTAACATTTTGTGTCCTGTAGCATGAGCCACTGCAGTGACTGTCCCGCTTCACTAGGGGGCTGGCCCAGAGCACTGTTCTGCGTACTCAAGCCACTGCAATAACTGTCCTACTCCACGAGGGGGCTGGTCCAGACTACTTAAGGAGTGTCTCCAGACAGTGAAATTTTGCGGTCTTTACTGGCCTTGCACTGAGGTATAGTCTTGGAACCACTGACTGTACAGTCCATACTCAGAATACTGCAATTACATCATAAAGGCCTGCCTTACCCTCAGCAAAACTGTTGGCCAAATAATTTATCTAGCCTGCCATTTTGAAAAATACATTTTCATGAATGTAATTATTCAAAATGTTTGAAGCCGGTAAAACCAGTTAGTTACAATGAATATAGTCTCACTATACGCAGCTCGCAGCATTTTCTTTTGCACCTATCCGGCATAATAATAAACTTGCTAGTGACATCTAACAAAACCCTATGAACATAAGGTGACGTAACTGAAATTGCGTCATCTTATTCTTGAAAATATGAATGTTCTAAACTGATTATTTTTATCCATTCTAGCTGGAGAGAGTTAAAAAAATGATTGGCAGGTTTGGAAAATAATTTTGATAAATTGTATCTAGTTCACACATTGCTGCTACTGTTAGGCCTAATCTCCGTTGATCATTGTGATTTCTTTCTACGCCATAGGAACATAATTTTAAATAGAAGGCTATAGCTATACTCAGGCAGAGGGGTGACATTAAAAATGTGGCATATTGGAGTGCCAATATGGTCTGCTGCTAACTTCAACAACTTTCCATCAGGTTGTCAATTCCAGGCGGCTTCTCGTTCTCTATGGATAGTAGTAGTTTCTGCACTTCCTCTATTGACACCGAACAGAATTCAAAACAGCGTGTTCTTATCTTTCATGATTTTGTCCTGAATAAATGAATAGAGTGGTTTACTGCAAGCTGTTGGCATTTCCTTTCTAAGATTAGACTTTTTCTATAAAATTATTATTGAAGTAATTGGCTATGTCCATTGGTTTAGTTATAAAAGTATCTTCCGCTTCAATGAATGACGGAGTAGAATTTCTCTTCCTTCCCATGATGTTATTTAAAGTGTTCCAGAGCTTCTTTCCATCACGTTTTATGTCATCAATCCTAGATCTATAATATTCTTTCTTTTTCTTTGTATTAAGTTTAGTGACATTGTTTGTTTGTTTGCGGTAAACTTGCCAATCAGACATACATCCAGACCTAGATGCCACATCTTATGCATCATATCTTTGATCCACGAATGCCTTTAATTCATTATCCACCCAAGGGGCCTTTCTAGCTCCAACAGTCAGCTTCCTGATAGGTGCATGTTTGTCCATCACTGGAACCAGTAGTTCTCTGAAAACATTAAGTGCCATATTTAAATCTGTCTGTATACTGACCTCGGACCAACAGATTTTTCTAAGGTCGGCTACATATGAGTCTTGACAGAAAGTCTTGTATGATTGTTTAAAAACAATTTTTGGTCCTGCTTTCGGGACTTGAGTTCTTCAAGATATGGCCACCAAATTGTGATTGCTGAAACCAATGTGAAGAGTCACAGCCGTAGAGCAGAGTTCGACAGAATTAGTATAAATTTGATCAATGCATGAAGATGAAACTGTTCCTGATTTGTTAGTGTGCACCCTTGTGGGCTGATCAATAACTTGAATGAGATAACAGGCTCTGCTTACATTTAAAATTTTGTGTTTCAGAGGACAGCTTGTTGCCAAATAATTTATGTTCAAATCTAACGGGATATATATTTCTCTATTCTCATCACATGCTCTTTCAAGCATTTCACACATATTATCCAGATACTGACTGTTAGAGCTTGGTGGCCTATAACAACATTCTAGCAAGATGGGTCTTAAATGTGGCAAAGGAACCTGTAACCAAAGCATTTCAACATCACATGACGTTAAATCTTCTCTGACATTAACAGGGATGTGGTTCTGAATGTAGATTGCAACTCCTCCCCCTTTATTATCTCTATCTTTTCTGTATATGCTATATCCCTGTATTTCTACTGTAGCATCATCAAATGTATTATCTAAATGTGTTTCAGAAATGGCGAGGATATTAATTTTTTCTGTTGTTAACAAGTTATCAACATCCTGCACTATTTCTTAGACTGCATATGTTTTTACATGGGACATTTTAAGCCCTTGTTTTTTGGCAGTGTTGACAGTAACAAAATGTTGTATTAAGGGAATTCACATACCTCCTATTCTGATGGGACACTTTGTTAAAGAGAACATTTATTAAAACATAGAAGCATACATTGAGTTTGGCGGTATGGCTCTGTTCGAGAGATCCCTGCCCGTCCAGCGTGGAACCGAAGGCAGGGAGCTGCTATTAACCCCCCTGTCCATAGAACAGAGCCAAAAGCAACAATGACCTCAGACAGAAGAGACATTGTTATGTGTGACAGTTAGACATGAAAGAACAGGATTACAGAAGCTACAAATGACAGGAGGAGCTGGGGAGGAGGAGGGATGTTAAGCATACATGCTGCAGAGCCTCTGCTCAGAATGCGAGCTTAAGTAAACTAGCATATCAATCGAGCAATCATGTGACGGCAAATCAGATGACATCCAAGAGCACTCAGGTGATTCAAGCTCGAGAAGCGGCTACTATAGTTACCAAGCTTGACTCCGTGCCCATCAGAATTACTCAAAGCTACATTTCTGATGGGACACTTTGTCAAAGAGAACATTTATTAAAACATAGAAGCATACATTGAGTTTGGCGGTATGGCTCTGTTCGAGAGATCCCTGCCCGTCCAGCGTGGAACCGAAGGCAGGGAGCTGCTATTAACCCCCCAAAACAGAACCATACTGATGCCCGCCAACGATGAAAAATGGTGCTTCCAGAGGTTTAAAGCAGCCCGGCGGCTTTCAGAATTTCCCTTGAAGCCAAGTGTGAGAGAAATACTCCATGTGAAATGCACTGTGTGTAGTGACAGCCCGACGGCTGGTGCAATTCTCTAGAGCCAAGTACGAGAGAAATCCCATGTGAAGTGCGCTGTGTCGTGACAGCCCGGCGGCTGGCACATTTCTCTTGAAGCCAAACACAAGAGAAATATTCTATGCCAAATGTACTGTGTGTCGTGACAGCCCAGCGGCTGGCACAATTTCTCTTGAAGCCAAACACAAGAGAAATATTCTATGCCAAATGTACTGTGTGTCGTGACAGCCCGGCAGCTGGCACAATTCCTCTTGAAGCCAAACACAAGAGAAATATTCTATGTGGAGTGTACTATGTGTCGTGACAGCCCGGCGGCTGGCACAATTTCTCTTGAAGCCAAACACAAGAGAAATATTCTATGCAAAATGTACTGTGTGTCGTGACAGCCCGGCGGCTGGCACAATTTCTCTTGAAGCCAAACACAAGAGAAATATTCTATGCCAAATGTACTGTGTGTCGTGACAGCCCGGCGGCTGGCACAATTTCTCTTGAAGCCAAACACAAGAGAAATATTCTATGCCAAATGTACTGTGTGTCGTGACAGCCCGGCGGCTGGCACAATTCCTCTTGAAGCCAAACACAAGAGAAATATTCTATGCCAAATGTACTGTGTGTCGTGACAGCCCGGCGGCTGGCACAATTCCTCTTGAAGCCAAACACAAGAGAAATATTCTATGTGGAGTGTACTATGTGTCGTGACAGCCCGGCGGCTGGCACAATTTCTCTTGAAGCCAAACACAAGAGAAATATTCTATGCCAAATGTACTGTGTGTCGTGACAGCCCGGCGGCTGGCACAATTTCTCTCGAAGCCAAACACAAGAGAAATATTCTATGCCAAATGTACTGTGTGTCGTGACAGCCCGGCGGCTGGCACAATTTCTCTTGAAGCCAAACACAAGAGAAATATTCTATGTGGAGTGTACTATGTGTCGTGACAGCCCGGCGGCTGGCACAATTCCTCTTGAAGCCAAACACAAGAGAAATATTCTATGTGGAGTGTACTATGTGTCGTGACAGCCCGGCGGCTGGCACAATTTCTCTTGAAGCCAAACACAAGAGAAATATTCTATGTGGAGTGTACTATGTGTCGCGACAGCCCGGCGGCTGGCACAATTTCTCTTGAAGCCAAACACAAGAGAAATATTCTATGAGGAGTGTACTATGTGTCGCGACAGCCCGGCGGCTGGCACAATTTCTCTTGAAGCCAAACACAAGAGAAATATTCTATGTGGAGTGTACTATGTGTCGCGACAGCCCGGCGGCTGGCACAATTTCTCTTGAAGCCAAACACAAGAGAAATATTCTATGCCAAATGTACTGTGGGTCGTGACAGCCCGGCGGCTGGCACAATTTCTCTTGAAGCCAAACACAAGAGAAATATTATATGCCAAATGTACTGTGTGTCGTGACAGCCCGGCGGCTGGCACAATTCTTCTTGAAGCCAGACACAAGAGAAATATTCTATGCCAAATGTACTGTGTGTCGTGACAGCCCGGCGGCTGGCACAATTTCTCTTGAAGCCAAACACAAGAGAAATATTCTATGTGGAGTGTACTATGTGTCGTGACAGCCCGGCGGCTGGCACAATTTCTCTTGAAGCCAAACACAAGAGAAATATTCTATGCCAAATGTACTGTGTGTCGTGACAGCCCGGCGGCTGGCACAATTTCTCTTGAAGCCAAACACAAGAGAAATATTCTATGCCAAATGTACTGTGTGTCGTGACAGCCCGGCGGCTGGCACAATTCCTCTTGAAGCCAAACACAAGAGAAATATTCTATGTGGAGTGTACTATGTGTCGCGACAGCCCGGCGGCTGGCACAATTTCTCTTGAAGCCAAACACAAGAGAAATATTCTATGTGGAGTGTACTATGTGTCGCGACAGCCCGGCGGCTGGCACCATTTCTCTTGAAGCCAAACACAAGAGAAATATTCCATGTGGAGTGTACTATGTGTCGCGACAGCCCGGCGGCTGGCACAATTTCTCTTGAAGCCAAACACAAGAGAAATATTCTATGTGGAGTGTACTATGTGTCGTGACAGCCTGGCGGCTGGCACAATTGCTCTTGAAGCCAAACACAAGAGAAATATTCTATGTGGAGTGTACTATGTGTCGCGACAGCCCGGCGGCTGGCACAATTTCTCTTGAAGCCAAACACAAGAGAAATATTCTATGTGGAGTGTACTATGTGTCGCGACAGCCCGGCGGCTGGCACAATTTCTCTTGAAGCCAAACACAAGAGAAATATTCTATGTGGAGTGTACTATGTGTCGTGACAGCCCGGCGGCTGGCACAATTCCTCTTGAAGCCAAACACAAGAGAAATATTCTATGCCAAATGTACTGTGTGTCGTGACAGCCCGGCGGCTGGCACAATTTCTCTTGAAGCCAAACACAAGAGAAATATTCTATGCCAAATGTACTGTGTGTCGTGACAGCCCGGCGGCTGGCACAATTCCTCTTGAAGCCAAACACAAGAGAAATATTCTATGCCAAATGTACTGTGTGTCGTGACAGCCCGGCGGCTGGCACAATTCCTCTTGAAGCCAGACACAAGAGAAATATTCTATGCCAAATGTACTGTGTGTCGTGACAGCCCGGCGGCTGGCACAATTTCTCTTGAAGCCAAACACAAGAGAAATATTCTATGTGGAGTGTACTATGTGTCGTGACAGCCCGGCGGCTGGCACAATTTCTCTTGAAGCCAAACACAAGAGAAATATTCTATGCCAAATGTACTGTGTGTCGTGACAGCCCGGCGGCTGGCACAATTCCTCTTGAAGCCAAACACAAGAGAAATATTCTATGTGGAGTGTACTATGTGTCGTGACAGCCCGGCGGCTGGCACAATTTCTCTTGAAGCCAAACACAAGAGAAATATTCTATGTGGAGTGTACTATGTGTCGCGACAGCCCGGCGGCTGGCACAATTTCTCTTGAAGCCAAACACACGAGAAATATTCTATGTGGAGTGTACTATGTGTCGCGACAGCCCGGCGGCTGGCACAATTTCTCTTGAAGCCAAACACAAGAGAAATATTCTATGTGGAGTGTACTATGTGTCGCGACAGCCCGGCGGCTGGCACCATTTCTCTTGAAGCCAAACACAAGAGAAATATTCAAAATGTAGTGATAGTCCTCTCAAAGATTCATGAGAATTATACTTTATGATTTCAGCTAAATGACATGAGGCAGAACCTATAATAATTGAAGTGTATGTTGTGGTGAATGACATGACATGTGTGCCGAAGAGTGACGCTTCGTGCCCTGACTATGTGTATAGAGTATACTAAATGATGCATGAATCAGACGTACAGGAGGATTTGTTTAACATACAAAACCTGGTGACCACTTACAGTCTTACGTATCGAACTGAGCTTCCACAATGTCTTTAATTCCTGGGTAAAGGTAATGTTCTTGGCTGCGAGTCCAATGTCCTGAGGCCTTAATGCCTTTGTTAAGCCACGAAGGAGCGATGCACTGCTTGAATATAGAAATGAAGCAGAGCTGAGCGGTGAACTAGAAATGGGTTCCCAAACCTCCGAGATGATAAAAGGAATTCTATGGTCGCAATGCACTTTGTAGAAAACCCTGGTCTGAACCCCTCGAAAGCAAGCCAGTGGCGACAGTGGCAAGGAAAAACTCCCTATGTGCTAAAATATAGGAAGAAACCTTGGGAGGAACCAGGCTTAAGAGGGAAGGTCCATCCTCCTCTGACCGTCCCAGGGTCTGAGTTCATGGTTGCCGTAATGCCAAAGGGAAGTTGACAAGCAGCCCAGTATTTGTAGTTTGCTGATGCCATGACCCAGTCCATGATGTGAAGCAGCGCTTGTGCAGAGGCCAGGTTGCATTGATGCAAAGATCAGCAGCAGCATACTCAGGGCAGGGTCCACCGTGGACATGCAGAAACGAAAAGCAGACAATTAGTGGAGAACACAGTGGGAAGCATGCTAGGAATGTAACATGAATAAATGCTGCCGACTCCATAAAGTTGATATAAAAGGGAGAATATAAATATATACACATACATGCATGTGCACACATATGAATGAAAACGGTAAAAACCTTGCTGAATCTGAAAGCTGGGAGAGTTGCTCGAATCCCCCAAAACAATGATGTAGCAAAACCAAACATCAGAGGCTAATGACCGAGCCCTGCAGCAGTGACCTTTGGGTCGATCCAGCAACTGGCTGTTTTAGACTGTAGGACATACTGAGCAGGCAAAGCAAATCAGTTTGAATGTAATGAGTAGCAGACCACGAGCACAAGCTGGATGCCGACATGGGGTAAATTTTAGTGAAGCATGGCAACATGCCGCATCATGGCATTGCTGAGCATGCGCAAGATAAGCCACAGCTTGAGTATATGAGTTTGAAGTTGGCAAGCGCTCCGAGGTTTCCTTGATTGCCATGTTCTGCTTTGCAAAATATTTATTAATTTTTAATTTTTTTTAATTATTTTTTTATTTTTTAAAACCAACTAGGGTGCTAGTGTATGGTTATACAGGAACACTAGAGGCACTTCTGGAGTGCAAACCTTCACTTAAACAGCACAGTCTGAATCTTGCTGAGTGGAGTAAGTACAATCATTGAGAGTCATAAGATTTCAAGGTGGATGCCATATTGTGCTAGTGATGGTGATCAAAATCAGCAGGGTCTATCCCTGATGTAACTGTGACCCACCCACAGGATTTTCAGAAATATTTGCTCATTACATATGCGATAAGCTGTTCACACAAAACAAATAAATGCACGGATCACATGACCTCTTGCCAACTCGCATTGCGGACGTAGATGCCACCAATGATAGCCGTTTCCCCCAATTTGGGAAGTTACAAAGACTTGTCAATTACTGACAAGGAGAAGCAATACCAGATTGATTTCAGAAACTAAAGCTGATTGGGATGGCTGTTCCCACTGATTCCGCAGCTTGTGTGTTTTTTTTTTTTTTTTTTTTAATTAAGATTTACTGAGCAGGCCAAAGTTAGCATTTCCCATTAGTTTGCTGGTGCGAGGTGAATGCCATGCAATTTCCAAACAGTTACCACAATTTAACACTTACAATAGCAGCACCTGCTAGGAGCAGATGAGTAAAGCCAACAGGGAAGTAAGTGCAGCATATCGGCAATCGATTTTAACTTAAATGAGGATTGCAATTTGGACCAGTCATTTGAACAGCATTAGGGCAACATGAGAATAACGCTTTTGTTTTGGCCGCAGATACATGAATTACTGAATTTACTACAATTCCTGTGCCACACATACAGTTGTTGAAGCATTAATGTAGAGCCAATTGCTTTAGATGTACATCAGACTTTTTTTTTTTTTTTTTTAAATAAATAATGGGTCGAAGACAATCTGAGCCAAAGGACATTTCTTGATAGACACTCCAACTATGCCAACATGGGCGCTGAGAATGGGAATAACTGGCAAACTATAGCATTTCGGCCCGTAAGTTGCTATAAACGGGCTTGGTACAAGGCAAAAGTTAAGCCGCAATCCAATTGAACTCAGAACCAGTTCGAGCGAAACGGATTAGTAGTGCACAGTCAATCCATGTAGTTACACTACTGAGAACCTGGGAAAAAGAGTTAACAATTCGAGCTAAACCCAAGGGTTTTAAAATTTAAATCACTGGACCAAGTGGCATCCAACCCAGAGGTTGCTGCAAAAATTTAATTGTAGTTTCAAATATTCCAGGCCAAGTGAATTGGGTGCAGCTGGAAAGACAAAGTGATTATTTGTAGACTCCGTAAGGCGTAAACCATAAATGCGATTCAAAAGCCGAGCTCGTTCATTGCTGCAGAAAGATGACGTTCCACATGCATTTACCAAGGCTTTCCAATCATAACCCGACTGTACAAATGAACAGCAGCACCCCGTGTAAAAAGGAAAGCTAGCGGCTCGCGTAACTTCGCGAAATAAGACATGACATGCAGCTCTGCGCTGCGAGTACAAACACTGCAAAGGCTGAAATTAGCATTCCGGCACGCTTGTCTGAAAGACATGCAGATTTAAGCACCAAGCTCCCGATTAAGACAACTGCGTTATCTAAGCATCCAAAGGTTTTCGACACCCGCAAAAGATCAGCTTCTGACAGAGTACCGGTTCGCTAAATAAGAACTGGAATCGAGCATTTGTGGCTGCATCCTGATGACCATGCGCTGCTTTAAATTTACGGTTGATAAATGACATACCGATGCGAAACGTTCCTTCGGCAAAACAAACGCAATGCTTCCGAAGCAAGCCACATAAATTATGATACAAGTTTGTATTACGCTGGTTATCCTGCATAACCTAGCACTTCCAAGGAGACGACATGCGAGCGTGACATCAAACCACAGCAAATCACGAAATGCAGTAACCAAAATAAGCATGTTATAAAAGTAGCAGTGATAACGAAAACCACGAACCTCATTACAGGTGGCTCCGTTTGCGGTGGCAGCAATGTTAAGCATACATGCTGCAGAGCCTCTGCTCAGAATGCGAGCTTAAGTAAACTCGCATATCAATCGAGCAATCATGTGACGGCAAATCAGATGACATCCAAGAGCACTCAGGTGATTCAAGCTCGAGAAGCGGCTACTATAGTTACCAAGCTTGACTCCGTGCCCATCAGAATTACTCAAAGCTACATTTTGTGTGAATCTGTGTATGCCAGTGTGGACATCTCAGATTCTTAACCCATAGTCTTTGTTAACATTTCACCTTTAGCATTTCTTTGAGAGGGAGTGTGGACAATGAGTCTGTCATGGCGAATGTATGCAATATTCCCTTTGGCTCTTTCAGCTTTCATCTTTGGGATGAGTTCTTTTCGTTTCAGCCATATTGCTTTGGAGTAGTGCTCATTTAGGTAGATGTTTGAATTTTTCCATTTTTTTACTCTTGCCATGACAGCCTCCTTGTCTCTCCATCTGAGAAACTTGACAACGACTGGTCTGTGTCGGTTACCTGCTTTAGGATCTCCCATGCGATGGGCCCGATTTTGTCCTCGTTCATCTTTAGATTTTCAGCTAGAATCTCGCGAACCATACTTTCAGTGTCAACCAGCTCTCATGTTCGGACTCAGGGACTCCATCAATAATAACATTGATTCTTTTTGTCTGTCCCTCAAGAGTCAATTTTCCTGTCAAGTGATTATGCGGATTCACACACAGTGCTTAGGTCTTTGCGTATTTCTTTCTTTCTTTTCCGCACTGGTCTTTCTCTGGTCCTCCTCCTGTGATTGAGTGTACTTCAGGCTTTGTTTGTATTCTGTGACATCTTTCACAAGCTCATCTACTCCCTTATTAGTTGCCTCTATAAATAACTGCAGAAATGTTTTAAAGTTTTTCTCTTGCAGATCCATCATATCTTTTAAGACAGTTTTTTGCTTTTCTAGCATTTCTGCTACCATACTGACAGTAATGCATTCATCATCAGCTACAGAATGTTTAGGATTCCCACTCCTTTTTGGAGGCATTTTGAATGTTAGATTAATTCAAGCCAAAGTTTCAACTTACAGAAGGCTTTAAGTGAACTGCTGCAGAATTTTAAGTCTGGTCTGGTGATTGCTGGCAGGAGCCAAGGCCTGTAGATGGTTTAATGGTGGCAAGTTGGGCCTGGCCCTAGGCTTGCTGCTGCTGCTGGATAAGCCTGGGCCTGGCAGCTGCAGCTGTGCAACGACAGCATGTGTGGCATGGAAGACACTAGCTAGTTTTAGCAAATACCTTCAAAAAGCCATTCATTCAGAATTTTCTGCATGGATGTAATGTGTCTTTGGTCCACGTTTTCCAATGTTTGATCCAGATGATCCAGAGTTTCTAATGTTTGTAACCACCTGAAAGCCATGACAACGAAATACCGGCGCAAGTTAGTGCGGCTCAAGGGAGGTGTTCCCTGCACTTAACCTTTACTCCGAAAGAAGCACTATTTTCAGCGTGAGTGAGGTCTCTGAAAGCAAATGAGTGTTAATGCTACCTCTGACTCGTTTAGTATAACCTGACACCAACTAAGTTTTAGAACTCACTCACACTCAATTAGTGTGAGTGTCGTTTCTGAATATGGGCCTCAGTGGTATCTACCTTTAAGTCAAGCCTGTTCTTGAAAATCCCCAAGGTTTCTGCCTCAACAATATGGTCAGGCAAGCTATTCCACATCGAAATTACTCTTTGGGTGAAGAAATACTTCCAAATATCAGTGATACATTTATCCTTGGTCAACTTCCAATTGTGACCCTGTACAATCTGGAAATATAAATGAAGAAATGGCTGATAAGCTCGATCCAGAGCCAAGCCAAATAGCAGTAAAACGTTTATGACATTCCCCCCAGGATGCTCGCTCAGCCTGTCTGTGTAAGGTGTCGGTAATCTTTCTGTTACTTTCAGCAAAGTAGTTGCAAAGCCCTGACTGCCACAGTGCTCTTGTGGGAGTCATACCACTGTCCCCAGTTATATTAATCTGTTTAAAATAATCTAAGTCTCTGGGAACTTCATAATATGTTTATATGTTCAATATCCAGTGAAGAAGTCACTTACATGCTTATAACCCAATAAAACTATATACTAATTCATCTTAGGGCTTTTTCATGACAACTGCATCATATTAGTACATATCCCTAATAGTACATATCATTTCCATTGAAATTATGGTTCATTCCCTTTGGGAAACTCCTGAAAATTGATCAGATGTTACTCTGGTATTCATCCTAGTCTCCTCTCTATGCAAGATTGTTTTATTTCTCAATGGTGGGAGGCCAAAACCCAGATTCGACCCCCCCCCTTCCCGGCGTTTCCCACCTAGATCAAAGGTGTGGTTTAGCTTAAAGGCAAGAGAGACTTCGTATTTCGATTTCCCAACGTGCGGAACAGCATGAGTCTTTTAATTATGGAGAATAGCATTCCAGCTCTCTCCGCGTGCCTGGGTCCGTATGTAAGTAGTCAACCTAGGTGGTCGGGGGGGGATGGCATCTGAATTCTTCCAACGTACGTGGTCCGGTCTGCCCTCGTGCTTGTCTCCATTTTTCCAGGTGTGACTTTATTCTCTCTTTCTAAATTGTGTGTAACTTGTTATTGGCTTAATGTTGATTTGTTTGATCTAAGTTTGTGCCTACCTGGTGATTAAATTATTGTTATTCTTTTCAGCTTGCGTGGTCTCCGTGACTCTTACACGTGTACATTCTTTCTAGCCCCGTGGCAGCGGATATCTAGGGGTATAATCCCAACTGAGGAACTACTGGCCAGCGGCCCGGTGTGAGAATTGGTTTTATTAAGTTGGAGAGACAATCATGACCTACTTACATAAAGGGTTTATGTATTGCTGGTTCTGGGGTTTTAGCCTTAAGATAACCCATGGACGAAGTTGGTTATCCATTAAAATTCCTTTAAGGAACCCATGGGCGTGTGTAAATCTGGGTTTCACAGTATCTATATGCCAAAAGAGGCTATTGCAGCGATGGCTGACTTCCAACCTCTAATCTAACCAACGAATCTAGGATCTGGACATGGTGATAAAACCCGGGAACATTTATGTAGCGACGGTGGTTGTCTGAATTCGAGGTATAATCAACTTCATGTTTTCCCTAAAATATTGATTTTAATTCTCATTTGGATGATGGGTTTTAAGTTTTATTGCAAATTATGGTCTACCTCTAAAGGGTTTATGTAGTACCGGTGTGGGGATTGGGCCTAAAGGGTACCCCTGGGCTGACAAGCTGGTGCCTGGCCGAATCTCCTGAAGGGACCCTCTGGTGTAGATTAACCTGGGTTCCTGATATGTTTATGCTCAGTGACTGCATTATTATTGGAGGACGTCTGCTGAGTAACTGGTTTTCATGGACGAGTCTGATGGCGTAGCTGCCCTGAGATTCATGCATGCTGTCCCTAAACTATAAATTCTAATTCTAATTGGAGTCAGATATTTAACGAGGACATAACCAAATTTGGTATTCAAAATGTACAAAACCCAAAACCAGTGAAGTTGGCACGTTGTGTAAATCGTAAATAAAAACAGAATACAATAATTTGCCAATCCTTTTCAACTTATATTCAATTGAATACACTGCAAACACTTATTTGGAACATCCCACAGGTGAACGGGCTAATTGGAAACAGGTGGGTGCCATGATTGGGTATAAAAGCAGCTTCCCTGAAATGCTCAGTCATTCACAAACAAGGATGGGGCGAGGGTCACCACTTAGTGAACAAATGCGTGAGCTGATTGTCGAACAGTTTATTATTTAGCTTTAGCTATCGCAAGAAATGTAGGGATTTCATCATCTACGGTCCGTAATATCGTCAAAAGGTTCAGAAAATCTGGAGAAATCACTGCACGTAAGCGACAAGGCCGAAAACCAACATTGAATGCCCGTGACCTTTGATCCCTCAGGCGGTACTGCATCAAAAACCGACATCAGTGTGTGAAGGACATCACCACATGGGCTCAGGAACACTTCAGAAAACCACTGTCAGTAACTACAGTTCGTCACTACATCTGCAAGTGCAAGTTAAAACTCGAAAATGCCAAGCGAAAGCCATTTATCAACAGCACCCAGAAACGCCGCTGGCTTCGCTGGGCCCAAGCTCATCTAAGATGGACTGATGCAAAGTGGAAAAGTGTTCTGTGATCTGACAAGTCCACATTTCAAATTGTTTTTGGAATCTCGTCGTGTCCTCCGGACCAAAGAGGAAAAGAACCATCCGGACTGTTAAAGGCGCTAAGTTCAAAAGCCAGCATCTGTGATGGTATGGGGGTGTATTTTTGCCCAAGGCATGGGCAACTTACACATATGTGAAGGCACCATTAATGCTGAAATTTACATACAGGTTTTGGAGCAACATATGTTGCCATCCAAGCAACGTCTTTTTCATTGACGCCCCTGCTTATTTCAGGAAGACAATGCCAAACCACATTCTGCACGTGTTACAACAGCATGGCTGTGTAGTAAAAGAGTGCGGGTACTAGACTGGCCTGCCTGTAGTCCAGACCTGTCTCCCATTGAAAATGTGTGGCGCATTATGAAGCGTAAAATACGACAAAGGAGACCCCGGACTGTTGCACAACTTAAGCTGTACATCAAGCAAGAAGGGAAAGAGTTCCACCTGAAAAGCTTCAAAAATTGGTCTTCTCAGTTCCCAAACGTTTACCGAGTGTCGTTAAAAGGAAAGGCGATGTAACACAGTGGTAAAAAGGCCTCTGTGCCAACTTTTTTGCAATGTGTTGCTGCCTTTAAATTCTAAGATACTTTTTTTTTGCAAATAATCATTAAAGTTTCTCAGTTTGAACATTAAACATCTTGTCTTGGCAGTGTATTCAATTGAATATTAGTTGAAAAGGATTTGCAAATCATTGTATTCTGTTTTTGTCTCTGATTTACACTACGTGCCAACTTCACCGGTTTTGGGTTTTGTATTATGGAGTCAGATTAATTGTAACTGGTGAGCTTTTGGGCCCTGTTCTTTTGAACAGAGAAGGATATCCATTCTATTGTGACTCACACCAACCAGGAGGTTGCTTGAATTAACGCCAGCCAAAAAGAACATGTGAAACCTTCAGCCCTCTGCAATGTCTGTATTTTGGTATTGTTTTGTGGGGTTCTACAACCCAGAGTTCTACTAACAAAACTTGGCCGAAGGAATCTAACAGAATTCACTTTGTTGATCCCTTCTCACAGCTTTCATCTTTTATACCTGGCATGAGCTTAGTGGCTCTTCTCTGAACTTTTTCTAGAGCCTCTATATCTTACTTAAAGTATTGTCCCCGTGACTGTACACAATACTCCAGATGTGGTCTGACGAATGTGTTGTACAACAAGAAGCATAACCTCCTTGGATTTGTACTCAATACTTTTGGTACATTTTTTTTAACAGCTATGGCACAATGGCTAAAACCTGTGAGGGTTTGGGCAACAATCACTCCCAGATCTTTTTTGTGTGGAGCACATTCCAGTTTTAAACCTCCCATGAAGTAATCCTGTCAAATGTTTTTATAACTTACATGTACAACTTTACATTTCGCAAGATTAAATTTCATTTGCCACATTTCTGCCCAATTCCAATCTAAAGTGATTCAGGATGATTCTATCCAAATCATCCTGAATCACTTTAGTGGACTCTACACAATTTGCCAAATCTCCCAATTTAGTGTAATCTGCTATTTTAACTAATTTGCTCTCAATACTCCTATCAAAGTGATTAATGTAGATGAGGAACAGCAGGGGTCCCAACACCAATCCCTGATCCCACTCCTCACCATTCCCAGCTCAGATGAGATTCCACTGACCACCAGTTTTTGTGTTTTTCCTGAGGCCAGTTTTGAATCCACTCCAGAATACCTCCTGTAACTCCAATGGAGATCATTTTAAAAATTAGTCTCTTTTGCAGTACTGTGTCAAATGCTTTCTGAAAATCCAATTATATGATGTTACAAGCCCTGCTCTGATCATTAGTCATGGTGGCCTCTTCAAAAAATTCGAGAGGGTTTGTCAGGCATGAACTTCCCTTACGGAAGCCATTTTGGCTATCGCTCAAGATATTATTACGTTCAAGAAATAATTTCAGCTCATCTTTTATGATAGATTCCAGTATTTTGCATGCAATGCAAGTTAAACTGACTGGCCTGTAACTTCCTGGCTCAGTATGGTCCCCTTTCTTATATATTGGTATTATATTGCCCTGTTTCCAATCATTTGGTATTTCTCCAGTTTCTAATCTTGATTGGAGAGTCTGACAGGCAAGAGTACACAAGTCAATCCATTATCACTGTGTTCTGTGTGGCTTATTTAAGCAGCAAATACTAATACACAATTAGGAATTAAGAGACAAAGCATATGATTACAATCCAAATCTGCATTACTTACTTTAGCCCTTAATTCCTGTCCAAGGAGCAAAGGTATTTGGGGGATGTTCTCCATCTGTTAGAGGATCGGTTCTTTAAGATCATTTCATTACGGTCCACTCCATTCACAGTCATTGGCACCTGAACATCAGCACTCTTACTATTACAGGGGTGATCACACTTCTTGAGGATTTTGACTTCAGGGCTTGGATAGTGATAATGGGAGTGGGGTACTTAATGGTGGTTGGCTGTCCAGCTCTTTGTCTCTATGTGTCGGCTATCAAATGATTGCTTTTTACTCTAAGCCAACAAAGATCATGTTTGAAGATATGCTTCTGCCTGTAGACTGTGTGAGATATAATGCTATCCTGTGATCTGAAAATTATCACTCTTGTGTCTTCCATGGTTGAGAACATGTCATTATTCTTGCATATTATTGGTTCAGAGCTCTGCAAATATTTTTCGGTCAGAGTCTTCATGATGACCATCAAACTCCTTTGTTCGCCACTTTCAAAGCTTCTCCTACCTCCTGTGTGCAGTATGTCTCCCTCTATAAGTCCACCCCTTTTCATTTCCTTGTGAAATTTGTTGTACTCTTTATGCTGATGGTGGCGCACATGGTTGCAGCAGCTCAGTGCTACTCAAGTCAGTGCTTTGTATGGTGGTATGTGTACACGTTGTTTCTCATCCTGTGTACATTCTGTTGGGCAAACCACAACTACAGCAGACTCGATCTCCTTAGGATGGGAGTTTGCCACAAACCGAGTGTCTCAACCGAGTTTCTCTGCTCATACAAGATCCCGGTGGACAGAGTGAGGAGTCCTGGCTCTCTGTGAAGAGCAGTGAGGAGGCGAAGGCGGCGCAGATGGAGGAAGCAGAAGCGAGGCTGCAGGGCCGGCGCGCTAGCTAGGCTACGGAGCCAGCCACACAGACCATCCCTCCCCGGCCCTTTTCTAACGAATGCCAGATCACTCGCTAACGAGATGGATGAACTGAGGCTACCGGTTGTAACTAACAACATTGTGAAGGACAGTTGCATTCTGGTGATCACCGAGACCTGGCTTCATTCATTCATCCTGGACTCTGCGATCGAGCTAGCAGGCTGCACAGTGCAGCGTCATGACAGGACAGCAGACTCCAGTAAGAGCAGAGGAGGGGGGTGTAAGATGGGAAATCCAGCTGGGACTGTGTCTGTAAAAGACTGAAGAGGGTTTATGACAGCCCGGGACAATCAGCAGAACTCTGGCAACGTGAGGGGGGTAACTATCACAGTGTTGTGTTCTGGGGTCCTGGCCTTTGGCCAGGACAGCATTTATGGTTTTAACAGTTTCATGTTTTTGCATTTCATAGTTCACATTCCTTGTCCATGTTTTTACTTTTCCATGTTTTGTTTCATGCCAGGTCTGCCAAGCCACTCCACGGCTTGTCTGCGTTCCGCCCCGTGCCTTCGTTGTTGCACATTTCAGAGCTCTGGTTGGCTTTGGTATTTCACCCTTCCTTCTGTGCTGTGCTGGATTCGGGGCTGTCTAATCTTAATTGGCAATTAACTGTTTTTAAGTACTAACATTTACTAACATTCACTGGGTGGTGTAATTCTTTGATAGGCACATTACTAATATTACTAATTTAGACAGGGAGTTTATTGTCATGATTCCTGCTTTACTATTTCAAGTCTTGCTGTGCTTTTCTGTTCTGAACATTCATGCTGCTTTCAAACTGCATACTTAATTGGTACTTAAGCTGAGCACGCTCATTCTCTTAATGAGCAAGTCTTGTCAACCAATCTTTGGACATGGACAATGATCTTTTTTTTTTTTTTTTAAATTAATTCACCAATAAGTGCATACAAACAAATATGTGACCAGACAAATAAATGGGTAGCGAGTTGATTTACAGAGTAATATACATACAATAATATTAGACAAAGACATCAACAAAAGGAATAGAAAAGAAGAGAGAATAAAACAAACAACAAAAAATGGGGGAAGAAGGAAAAAAAAGGAGGAAAAAAAAACCCACAAAGGATGAAAAAAGGAGAGAAAACAAATGAATAATATCAATAATAATAATAATTAAAATGAAATAGAGAGATAAGAGCCGAAAGAAAAGGGAAAAAGGGAAACAAGGCAAAACAGTGTAACAATCAAATGATCCGAAATAAAGCAGAGTTGTATTTTGGCAGTTAATTCACAATGTTTTTGTTCAAGAAGTTTCCTTAAAGATTTATACGGATTTACAGATTCCAATTCCCCAGGTTCTTTATTTTTTTATTTTTTATTTTTTATTTTTTTAAATATCCCTTCTCCTCTTCGTGAACAAGCCATTGTATATCTATGCTGTGGCATTAACTCACCGGCATTGAGATGGCAGTGAGAGTTGTGGAGTAGATGTTGTTGAATTCTTGTAATTGATTCTTGTGGGTTGCTGACTGTTGTTCCATTGATATATGTTGCGTATAGAGATCTAACCATTGTGTTGTTGTAATGTTTTTTCTGTTTTTCCAGTTGAGCAGTATTGTTTTCTTGGCGATAGTTAGGGCCACAAGCAGGGGGATTGTGATTTGTTTTGAGTTAGTGTTGAGTTCTTCTAAATTTCCAAGTATGCAGACGGTGGGGGATAGTGGGATATTGTGGTCGAGGAATCGGGATAGGGTGGTGGTTATTTTTTTCCAGAAGTTATGAATTGGTGGGCAGAGCCAGAGTGTGTGCAGGTGGTCGTCGATAGTGTTGAGTGTGCAGTGGGTGCAAATGTCTGTGTCTGTGAGTCCCATGATGTGCATCTTGTGTTGTGTGAGGTGTGTTCTATGGATGATTTTATACTGTATTAACTGAATTTTGGTGTTGTTAGACATGGAGAATATGTTGTTGCAGTCTGTGTTCCAGAATTGACTGTTGGTGTGAATGATGAGGTCTCGTTCCCATTTGTTTATTGGTATGTGATGTGGGTCGTTATTGGAGGATATAAGTTTATATAGCTTTGTGAGTAGTTTTTTCTTTGACTGTGTTATTTTATTGATGCTATATGATAGTGGTGGATGTTCTAGGTGGAAATTTGTGATATAAATTTTTGTTTCAATTGACTCTTTGAGTTGGTTGTATTGAAGGAATTGTTTCTTGTCGATATCGTACATTTCAGACAGCTGTTGTAATGTTAGTAAAGTGTTGTTGTAGAAGATGTGGTGGGGGTGTGTGACTCCTTTTTCTTTCCATTTAGTTCCTATTAGAGGGGATTTGTTAGCAGTGAAGTCTGGGTTGTTCCATATGGGTGTTTGAGTCGTGGGAGAGAATGTTGTGTTCCTTATTTTATTGATCTTCCACCAAGCTGTCAGAGTTGCTGCGATTGCGGGGTTTTTGAAACAGTTGTGTTTTTTGATTGCAGTACAGACAAATGGAAGGTCTTTGATTGATATGTCTTGGCAGTCTGTCTGTTCTATGTCTAACCAGGGGTGATAGTGATGGGTTGAATGTATCCATTTGGAAAGGTACTGTAACTGATTGGCTAAGTAGTAATGATAGAAATTTGGTGCTTCTAGGCCTCCTTGTAGTTTTGACTGTTGTAGTGTAGTTAGTTTTATCCTGGGCTGTTTGTTTTTCCAGTAGAATGAGGTTATTGTTGTGTCCAGTGAGCTAAACCATTTTGATGTGGGTTGGATGGGGATCATTGTGAATAGGTAATTGAGTTTTGGCAGTATCATCATTTTAATTGTGGCGATGCGTCCTATAATTGAGATTGGTAGTGTCATCCATCGGTTTAGGTCATCTTGTATTGTTTTTAAAAGTGGTGTGAAATTCAGGTGAAACAACTCAGACAGCTTGGCAGAGAATTTTATGCCTAAATATGTGATGTTGCCAGTAGTAGGTGGTAATTGGGGTATGTGTGGTGTAGAAAGGGATGTATCTGCATTTATTGTGATGTCCACTGATCTTGCCATGCCTCTTGTTTCTCCTTCTCCAGGTGTTGCCCCTCATGTCTTGATTTCTTAGCCTTTATCTGGATGCGGTGGAAGTTGGCTGGCAGACAGAGTCTCAAGTCCCATATTCATGTTTCCAAGTTTCATTGTCAAGTCTAGTCTCGTGTATAGCTCTCAGTCTTATTATTTTTTGTATATATAGCCTTTGTGTTTTTGGTCTGGTTCGAATTCTGGTATTCTTTTCTGTTTATTGTTATTTCTGCCGGGAGTTTCCAGTGATTTTTTGTTCTTGCCATTTTTGGATTCCTTGGTTCTGAGCTCTGTGAAGCTCTCTTTAGTTTGTTTTTGCAACCCCTTGGGCGAAGTTTTTTGTTTTGTTCGTGCCAGTTTTGTTTATTTTCAAATACAACCTTATTCCTCCATCCTCGCATCTGGTGTCTAACTGGTCCCATATCACACAGTTCCCCCCACTTGACCTCATCCCTGGCCCTGACGATGTGTTTCATGAGACTGGACCTGAAACTCATCTGCTCGCATTTTCTGACACAATAGTAATGACGAACCTTTCCCATATATTCCATATACTTTTTGTACTATGCAATGCTTATATGCTCACAACAAAAATGAGTTTATAATCCAGTTTAAGAGCTTTTCATAACTGCATCATATTAGTACATATTCATATCATGTTTGGTCTTGTTATTCTCAGCGGAATCCAAGGAGTTGAGTTGAGTATGTTTCATTCCCTTTGAAATTATGGTTCATTCCCTTTTGGAAACTTCTGAAAATTGGTCAGAATCCTCTCGGGTAATCATCATGTTCTTCTCTCTCTGCTTTATTGTTTTATTAACTTCTCCAAATGGTGGAAACCCAGAAACCAGATTCGACCCCCCCCCCTTCCAGGTAATTTATGGCTACACCACCTGGATCAAAGACATGATTTGGCTTAAAGCAAAGAGAAACAATCCATTCTGGGAAGATCGTAGCTGACTTCCCACACGTGCATCTCTAGGCCATGTGTAACCCAACCATATAATAATAATAATTTATTGAACCTCCTTTACAGAAGAAATAAAATAAATAAAATACACTATACAGACACATGGTTAAAACCATAATGACTGGCAAGTGTTAAAAGGCCTTTACTAAAAGGTTGGCAATGCATTTCTCAGTTGAGCTCCGGCAGTTAAAATTGTTCGTAAAAATAACACCTCGAAGGCTATCAGCGACTCCATCACTGGCCTTTACTCAACGATCATAGTATAGGCCAGCCAGTCGGGACCTCTTAGAGAATGCCGCCAACAGTGGAGAAACATCACACCGAACTAAACCCAATAGGGTCCCAGGGATGAGACTATTCTCAGCAATAAACTGCCCCAAAAGCGCAATATTTAAATTTCTAGTTTACAGTCAGGGACTATAGTCAGGGAAGATCGTATCCAATCTCGTGAGTAGCCTCTTTAATTATGGAAGCTTCGTAATTCGAACTTCCAGTACGCTTGTGTTTAGCCTTTTTCACCAAGAATGACTTCACTCTCATTTTCGAAAAAGGTTGTTGCTGACTCAAGCTCTTGCCTACCTGGTGAACAATTTATTGTTATTCCTTCAAACTTGTGTGGTCTCTGTGACTCCCAATCCTTTTATTCTTTCTAGCTACGTTACGACCGGTACTTAGTGGGCGATTCCTTATCATTCCAGACTAGCAAGGAGATGTTTATAGGTAGTGATGGGTATTAAGTTGGATTGTAAATTACGGTCTACTTATATAAAGGATTTATGTAGTACCGGTTCTGGGGATTTAGCTGTAAGGGGCACCCTGGGCTTATAAGCCGTTGTCTGCCCGATCCACCTTAAGGAACCCTCAGGTGTACATAAATCTGGGTTCATGATATGTTTATGCCAAGATGCCACTATCATGGCGATTTCTTCCATCCTCTGAAACTATCACCGAACTAAGATCCAGCAATTATGCTTTAACACGGGGGTGTGGATTGAGTGACGCAGGCCTTCACCTACGGGTCTGAGGTAGGTCCACGCATGTTTTCCCTAAATTATAAATTCTAATTTATCCGAGTCTACCCCAACTAGAAGCCTTGGATGAACCCCGAGGTCCAGTGGCTGCTGAATAAGAGGAACACTGCCTTCAGTTCTGGCAACAGGGCTCTCTATAGCACGGCCCGAGCCAACCTGAAGAGAGGGATCAGAAAGGCCAAGTTGGACTACAGGAGGAAGTTTGAGGATCAACTGGACCGCCACAACAGCAGGGAGGTGTGGCAGGATGTCCAGCATCTCACCAACTACAGGACTAACCTCAGTGCTACTGGAGGTGATGCGTCACTGGCAGAGGAGCTGAACCTCTTCTTTGCCCACTTTGAGGTGAAGCCACCAGACACAGTCATACATCACCCTGCGGCCCACAGCCTAGCCACCCTCACAGTGGAGGAGCATGTAGTGAGGCATACGCTGCGGACTGTCAACCCGAGGAAGGGAGCTGGACCCGATGGCGTCTCTGGATGGGTGCTGAAGAACTTTGCGGACCAGCTGGCTGGAGTCTTCACCGGGATCTTCAACCAGTCCCTGTCCCAGTGCACTGTCCCACCCTGCCTGAAGTTCTCCACTGCCGTCCACTGCCCAAGAAACCCCACATCACCAGTCCCAAGGACTACCAGCCAGTTGCACTCACCCCAGTGGTGATGAAGTGCTTTGAAAAATTGATATGGGGGTCACATCGCATCTTTCCTCCCACCAACCTTTCACCCACACCAGTTTGCATATAGGGCAAACAGATCCACGGAGGACGCCGTAGCTACAGCCCTCCATGCTGCACTAACCCACTTGGAGCAGTAGAGGAGCTACGTGAGGCTGCTTTTTGTGGATCACAGCTCGGCGTTTCACATCATCCTTCCCCACAAACTGGTGGACAAATTGGTGGAACTGGACCTCCGGCATGCCATCTGCATGTGGATCAAGAGTTTTCTGTCTGGTCGCAGCCAGAGGATGAGAGTGGGCCCTCTCACATCCACAGCCCTCAACCTCAGCACCGGCTCCTCACAGGGCTGTGTGCTGACCCCCCTGCTCTGCACCCTCTACACCCACGACTGCACCCCTACCCACCAGAGTAACACCATCCTCAAATTTGCTGATGACACCACGGTGGTGGGACTCATCTCTGGGGGGAATGAGACCGGCTACAGGGACGAGGTGGAGCGCCTGACTGTGTGGTCTGGGGAAAAAAATCTGGGTCAAGTCCAAGTGAAGGCAACCAGAAAATCAGAAAGTTACTGGGTCACCCCCTCAGAAATTTCCCAAAAAATTCACATATGTACCTCTTGTGGACTTATGAAATTATACCAAGTATTAGACTAATATCCCGAATAGTTTTGAAGTGATGGCCTGTCACAATTTAAAGTTTTTTTTTTTTTAATTTTGACAAAATTGTGTTTTGTCCAACTTTGGGCTTCCACTGCTCCTCTATTATTTAACCAACAGATCAGATTTTTGGTTTCCCTGGCCAACTTTTCCCCAATAATCAGAATTTCTGGTCGGATTAAGTGTATCTACCTTGGTTGCTACAAAATAGGGCTCCAAATTTGGCTGAACAGTTATGCTGAGAGTAAGACCGGCATTAACGATGTAATCGCAGTATTCTGGGCAGCGAATGGACTGTGCAGTCAGTGGTTCCGAGACCGTACCTCAGTGCAAGGCCAGTAAAGACAAAAAAAATTCATCTGTCTCAAGACACTCCTTCAGTGGTCTGGAACAAGGTTGCTGATTTGCTGTATGCAAATAATTTTCTGTTGGTGTCTGGAACTCTAGTGGGGGGAAAAAATTCGCTTCTCGCACCCCGCGCCCTCCCTGCAATTGCTCTGGGCCCCCCACTTTGAGAACCACTAGCTTAAGGTATCCACTCTGCAGAAGCCAGTTTTTCTTGCCATACGTGTTTTCTGACATTCTTCACCCAATTTGGTGATGTCACACTGTGGTAAATCCTTCTTACCCTCCATGGTTTGAGTGATTATGATAATCTGATCATTGGAGCTCTTTTATACCAATCATCATTGTGTAATACCAAAACGAGTTCAGACGAATGGATTAAGTCATCACACTTCACTTACCACAGATTGCAGATTTATTGATGATCTAAGATGAAACAAGTTTGTGCTTGCCTCAAGATTTCATTATTTGTTCAAGTTTTAACATGATAAACTGAACATTACTTAATATTCATACTTTCAACAAATCTATAGCATTTTATGATGTACGATGGTGCATTTAAATGGCCAACATGGTGTGTCTATTGAAAAATTCACATAAAGTAAACTAGGCTGAACACCATCCCAATTTTTTTGTCAGATGAAGTTGACAACTATCGCAATCTATGGTAAGGATTTGAAGGATGTCGTGGATTGCGCACATGGTGAACCATTGACTTCAAAATTGCTATTTTTTCCGTAAAATGAAAAACGAGCAAAATAAAAAAAAATTCTTCTCAGTCCTGCCAAGATACAAACAAGACTGAAGTGGATTACCGATGAGAGGTATCAGGAATGGTCAAAAAAAAAATTTCATGCTTGAATTCCCGAAACTTTCTGATCTGTGGCATTTAAAAAGTACAGCAATTTTTGCAATTTTGGGCTTTTCGGCCAAATTTGGAGCCCTATTGTGAAGCAACCAAGGTAGATACACCTAATCTGACCAGAAATTCTGATTCTTGGGGAAAAGCTAGCTTGGGAAACCAAAAATCTGATCTGTAGGTTAAATAATAGAGGGGCAGTGGAAGCCCAAAGTTGGACGAAACACAATTTCGTCAAAATAAAAAAAAATAAAAAACTTAAAATTGTGACAGGCCATCACTTCAAAACTATTAGGGATATTGGTCTAATACTTGATATTATTTCATAAGTCCGCCAGAGGTACCTATATGAATTTTTAAAGAAATTTCTGAAGGGGTCATCCGGGAGAGTCTGGATGCTTAGATATGGACTGACCCATCTGTTGTTCAACACCTCAAAAACCAAAGAGGTCATAATTGACTTCAGGAGGAACAGACAGGACATTTTACCACTGTACATCAGTGGGGACTGTGTGGAGAGGGTGGTGGACATCTGCTTCTTGGGAGTCCACATCGAGGAGGAGCTGACCTGGAGCATGACGACCTCTGAGCTGCTGAAAAAGGCCCAGCAGAGACTGCACTTACTGAAGGTGCTGAGGAAGAACAACATCTCACAGACTGCTCGTGTCCTTCTATCGGTGCTCGATCGAGAGCATTTTGACATAGTGTATATGTGTGTGATACACCAGCTGCACAGTAGATCAGAGAAAAGCACTCTAGAGTGTCATCAAAACAACACAGATCGTTGGCTGCCCTCTCCAATCACTGGAAGAACTACACAATAACCGCTGCCTCAAAAAAGAACAATATTATATAGGACAACTCACATCCTGGCAGTGACGTGCGGTTGGACGTTAGTTTGGTGAGGCAGAAACCTCCCCTTTGCTTGATTAACAATCAGACAATTAATTAGTTTAATGCAGAATAACGGGCCAGTTTACGTTTCCGCGGTGTTATTACTCAGTAGGCTACATTAAACCTGAAATTTTCACGAAACTACAGATTTGTGAGTACTTGCTTACAGGAAGCCAGAGTCTTGCGGTGACGTGAGGCAGTCACCCAAACTTTTATCACAGGATTTTGTGAACCTGTTCTCTCATACTATTCCTGATTGACAATCAAAACAATCAAGATCAAGCCTATATGATGCCTGATACTGATAGAGGAGATAATGACAAAATGATTCATTCAGGTATACGCTTCAATTCAACACTGCAAGAAGGGAAATCTGAATTATCAATTAGAAAAAATTCTCGGCTCTCGATAATTCTGTACATCGTTCAAACATTTTGTTCATCGGATTATGGAAGAAAACTGAAAATGAACGACCGCATTTTTTTTAGGTGTAAAAACGCATATATAAAGAAGAATACACTGTATATTGATTAGGCATTGAACTTTGCATAAGTCAAACTGTTTTAATATTGTTGATGACATTGCTTCGGCTTTGTGGAAGCAAGTACGCGCAAATCTGCTGTCAAGTGAGCATTTCAGGATCGATATACTGAGACGCTGCGGAAACTTAAACTGGCCCGTCATTCTGCCAAATAGTCTTACTAAACTAGTTAATCGTCTGATTGCTAATCAAGCAAAGGGAAGGATTCTGTCTCACCAAACTAACCTCTGACCGCACATCACTGCATCCTGGTCACACTCTGTTTGAACTGTTGCCATCAGGCAGACGGTACAAAACAATAAAGACAAGGAAGAACAGATTTTACCCAACAGCAGTCACCACACTCAATGCAGGAAAGAACATCTGACGTGCAATATGTTTTAAGGGATCAGTGCAATGATAGAATGTGTGCTTGTGTGTGAGTGTATGGTTTCTGCTTGTTTCCCACCTATTTATTTTAGCTCATATTCATTTATTTTAGCTGCTTTTATTGGTTTTTATTACAGGTGGCTCTGCATATAATCGATGCAAGGATTGGATGGCACTTTTAGTTTCATTGTACTTGTTAAAATGACAATAAAAATTTTCTATTCTATACTGTCTCTGATCTTGTTCTAGACTGACTGGGTTTTCCGTGGAATATTTCAGTTATTCTATCAAGAGTTTCTAGTGTTCTCCACTCCACCTGTTGGTTTGCCAGTCTTTCTAAGCCTCCACAAGTTTAGCTCCCATGCAATTTTACAATGCTTTATCTCCATGTTCTCATAACTCTGTTATGGGTCTTTTTTTTAAGTAATATTTTTTTTATCTTAGTAGTGCAATAGGTGCTGCGCTTGGAATGAACTTTTAGTTGCTTTGTCAGGCCTGCTTTCCTGAAAAACTAATATTCCACGATGCTAATGTGCTCTTTTAGAGTTTTGTACCTTTTGTAATTACTTGATTGTAATTTCTGGATTGTTAAGGAAATTCAATAAAATATTGCTCATAAAAAATCTGATCAGCTGTAATAGCCATCATCTATGATCTTACCTTTATTCTTCCTTTAGACTTTTCCCCAGCAGAAATCAAAAGAAATAGAAGGATGTTTTCTAAGCTTGCTATAGATCATATAAATCAAAGCTTTGGCATTAGACCGAGGAACAAGTTTTGGGTTTGGCCTTATTTCTTGGGAACTCAGTTGAACCATTAAGTCATAAATTCATAAATATTTCTCCCGTCAACACTTTGTCTTTGGGTGCAGCCATTGGCCTCTTGCCAAGCCCAAGTAACTACCAGCTGTTCTTCCGGCCTCCCAGGATTTTGTAGGATTCTATACTCTTCCAAAAAAGAAACTATACAAATATTGAATTATTGATTACACTTTCTTTTCAATATGTTTTCCACATTTGTCAAAACATTTCATGTATAATAAGTTGATGCTAACAACAATGTATAGTTTCTTTTTTGGAAGAGTATAACTTTGGCTACTGTGGTGATCTCAGGGAGGGCAAGCCTCCGCACCGGTACAAAGTAAATGTTTAGGGGTGGAAACTGTGTATGGTGTGCAGTTCACTTAAAGGAACTCTCTATCACCAGGTGCTTTGACACTAATTCCATAGTTCTGTACTTGTAACCAATGCCTGCGCCAAAAATTCCCATGAAAATGCACACAATAATACAGGTGCTGGTCAACGAATTAGAATAATTTGAAATAGTGCAATCGTAAAATTTTTAAATGCATTTTTTGTGCAGAAAGCAAATCAGGCGTTCATCGCGGCTGTCCTACTTGTTAGAGTAATCACAGAACTCGCTACCTGTAAAAAATTTGCTCAGCTGAGCTTTCCAAAAGGCCCATTTAGGCCATTTAACTGTGACATTGTTGTTTCATTGAATTAGAATAATTCATAAGTCATTTCATTGAATTAGAATAAGTGCTTGAATTTTTGTTTTCTGTGAAGAGTGTTCACTGTGCAGTATAAAGTCAGGGTTGAGTAGAATTTCAGAAGTTGTAAAATCAATCATGGGTCAGCAGCGCGACCTCGCAACCGAAATAGTGGCTCAAATTCAACCCTTCACCAACAAGGTTTGATCCAAACTAAAATTATTGAGCAGCTCGGCATCAGCCAGTCTTCCGTCTGCAAAGCTCTCAAGAAAGACTGGAGCAAGCACACCAACTGTTCCGGCGTCCGAAAAACTTCTGCTTGCGACTACAAGCAGCTGAGAAAGATCGCAGGCAGCAACTGTTTCAAGTCCACTTCCGAGCTCAGCGACTTGTGGAACGAGCAGACCAGCACTAACGTCTCAAGATCAACCTCTTACTGTTGTCTGCGCAGACTCGGCTTCAAATCTCGCGTTCCAGCAGTAAAACCAATGCTGAACAAGAAACTAATGGAGAAACGGCTGAAGTGGGCCAAAGAACAAGGTGAATGGACTGCTGAAGACTGACAGAAAGTGGTCTTCAGTGACGAATTACGCTTTTGCATCTCCTTCGGTGACCAAGGTCCTCGTGTCTGGTGTCGTGGTGGCGAAACCTACAACCACGAGGCCGAGAAAAGATCCGTCAAGTTTCCCCAGAGCGTTATGGTCTGGGTATGCATGTCCGCTCGGGGTGTAGGGAAACTCTGCTTCCTCAAGAAGACTGTCAATGCTGCCGTATACCAACATGTTCTGGAAACGTTCCTGATTCCGAGTTCGGCGAAGAAGACCTCATATTTCAACAGGATCTTGCACTGGCTCATACGCCAAAGTCGACCAAAGATTGGTTCGCCGAAAAACAGCTTGAAGTTTTGGCATAGCCGGCCAACTAGCCTGACCTCAACGTCATTGAAAACCTTTGGGCCATCGTCAAGCGGAAAATTCGCGACAGAAGGCCGACTACGGTGGACCAACTGAAGCAGAACATCGCCGCAGCCTGGGAAGCAGTGAGTGCAGATACTTGCGACAAGCTGGTCAAATCGATGCCGCAGAGACTTCAGGCAGTCATACAAGCCAAGGGGGCAGCCACAAAATACTGAGAAAGTGATGATTCTAATTATAATAAAAATTATTCAAATTCAGTGAAACGGTTTCTCCATTATTCTGATTCAATAAAACAACAGTGTCACAGTTAAATGGCCTAAATGGGCCTTTTGGAAAGCTCAGCTGGAGCAAATTTTTTACAGGTTGCGAGTTCTGTGATTACTCCAACAAGTAGGACAGGCGCGGTAAACACCTGATTTGCTTTCTGCACAAAAAATACATTTAAAAATTTTACGATTGCACTATTTCAAATTATTCTAATTCATTGACCAGGGCCTGTAATTTTAGGCTTGTTTTCTGATGGCAGATCTTGATTTTCAGCCATTTTCTGCCCCGCCCACAATTAGGTCCAACTTCCGTGTGATTGACACGTCACCCTGTGGTGTCATAGGAAGAATGAAACAAGCTCATTGGAGTCAGTTTTTCTATTACTGCCTATGGGAAAAAGACTGCGGAAGCTTTACCAAATCGTTTTTTTCTCGCAAAATTTCGAGAAACGGCGGAGCAAATGCCTACCAGATGCATTTTAGCAGGTTGCAGAAACGTAGCCAAAGAAGGAGTCAGCCTTCATCGATTTCCAAAGGATGAAAAATAAAGTAAAATTTTGGCGTCTCGGGTGAAACTGACTCGGGCAAAATGGCAAGGACTAAGCGACCGTAGTGTGATTTGTAGCGACTATTTCCACGATTCCGACTTCGAGGATGAAGGGTTTTGGTCAGAGTTCGCACTGAAACGGAGGAGAAAAATCAAGCCAAATGCTAACCTGAAAGTCAAAAGTACAGTAGAGGAGAGAAGCACCGAGGAAAAGAGGAGAAAGAGGAGCAAACCGGGCTCTGAAAAACGAAAGAAAGAAAATTAAGGTAGGAGGCTAATGAATAATTGCAACGCCAGTGCTTCAGCAGGGCTTTCGTTCTATTTTGTCCCTTTATGACTGCCAAGCGGTGCTTAAAGCACTGGATATCACCGCCAGGTGCCCCTCTGTCCAGTGTCGAGTCACTGATGGATATATCTGTAGGGCCTATGATGCAGCGGCACGCATTAGTCGACTCGGCACCTCCCTTTCCCACCTACTGCTTACCCTCTCAACTTCCCTGCAGGATGCACAGGTGGATGATTCTACCTGTGATGCATCGCTGCAGGCTTTTGCCTTCCAGACAAAGGAACTAGGCCGGTTGATGTCCACACTGGTACATGCATGCCGTAAAGTCTGGCTAGCGCAGTCACCTTTGATGGAGGCCACTAGAAAGGTCCTTCGTCAGGTACCAGCAGAACCAGGGGAGCTGTTTGGCTCGGCTGCTCAGGAGGCACTGGACCGTACAGCCTTGGCTGGGGAGACCAGGCAGCGGCTGGCTAGCCTTCACAGGAGAGCGCCTGCTCCCAGCAATCAGAGAGGCCCCTCATCTACTTCTGGGTGCCTCCCTCAGCCACCTACACACAGTGGCCGGTCGGGTTTCCAGCGGCCTGCTGAACACCCTGCTGCTGACACTCGTCCTCCTGGACGTCGATCGTCTGGACAGCGTCGAGGCTCTGAGTCTGACCGCCATCCCCCCAGCACTTCTAAAGGCCGTGGGGGACGGCGCTAGGGCTACGGGGCCGGTTGTAAGCGGTTTTTCCCAGTAGCAGCTCAGTTACTGGGCTGCCAGCTCGGCAGACCCTTGGGTGGTTTCCACCCTGACCCGAGGGTACGAATTGCAGTTCCGACACCGGCCCCCTGCGTCTGGCCGGGTCACAACGAACATCATCAGTGACCCGGCAAAAGCCCTAACTCTGGCTCAGGAGTTGTCCGTCCTCCTGAGCAAGGGTGCCATCTTGCCGGTAGATCCTCTAAATCAGACAGGGGGGTTCTATTCGACTTACGAAGACGGCTGACTTCGTCCCATCCTGGACCTGAGAGGCCTCAACAGGTACTTGAAGGTTCTGCCCTTCCGGATGCTGACCACGGCAGACGTGTTGCGCGTGATCAGTCAGGGGGAATGGTTTACATTCGTGGATCTGAAGGATGCTTATTTTCATGTGCTGATCGCCACACATCACCAGCCATTCCTCAGGTTTGCCTTCCAGGGTCACCACTACCAGTTCAGGGTGCTCCCGTTCGGGCTCTCCCTGTCCCCAAGGGTGTTTACCAGATGTGTGGCAGCAGCCCTTGCGCCTCTGCAGGCACAAGGTATGATGATTCTCCCATACCTAGACGATTGGTTGGTGTGTGCGCCATCCCGGGATCAGGTGTCATGGGATACGGCCCGTCTATTGTCTCACGTGGCCAGGTTGGGGCTCAACGTGAAAAAGGAGAAGAGCTGCCTGGTCCCTTCTCAGCAGGTCGCCTGTCTAGGGCTGGAGCTCAACTCTGTCGCCATGAAGGCCTACCTTTTGCCACGGCGCATGAGCAACATTTTGCATCTCCTTCCCCACTTCAGGAGGGGCAGGCAGCTGCCCTACACAAAGTTTCTGCAGCTCTTGGGCAAACTGACAGCTGCCTCAGCTGTTGTACCCTTGGGTCTGCTGACATTGCAAATGTGGCTAAACAGCCTCCACCTGGATGCCAGAAAACACAGGTGCAGGCTGGTCAGGGTCTCTCAGGCATGTGTTTGTGCCTTGGCACCCTTGAAGGACAGGGCGTTCCTGCTGGGAGGGGCGTCCTTGGGAATTATTCCATCCTTCCGAGAGTTCCTTATCACAGATGCCTCTGTCTCAGGATGGGGTGCGTTGTGGCGAGGAAGACCTGCTCGGGGACAGTGGTCTGTTTGCAACCACAAATGCCACATCAATGTGCTGGAGCTTCAAGCTGTGCATCTGGCACTCCAGCATTTTTTGCCATGTCTGCAGGGGAGACATGTGCTTATTCAGTCAGACAACATGTTCACTGTCTCCCAGATCAATCATCAAGGAGGCATCAGGTCAGTGCAGCTGCTACGGGTGTCCCGGTGCCTCCTGACATGGGCCGCTCCTCACCTATCCAGCCTGCGGGCAATGTACCTGCCGGTAGAACGGAATCAGGTGGCAGACTTCCTTTCCCGGTGCAAGACCCCACCAGGGGAATGGCGGCTTCACCCGGAGGTGGTAGACACGATATGGAACCTCTTCAGCAGAGCAGTGGTAGACCTCTTTGCCATAGAGGAGTCAACTCATTGCCCACTCTGGTTCTCTTGGACAGAGGAGACCGCTCCACTGGGACAGGACGCCCTCGGGCACGAGTGGCCTAAGGTGCTCCTATGGGCATTTCCACTCCTGCCTCTGATTCTGCCAACGTTGCAGAGGGTCCTTCAGCAGGGCCACAGGCTCCTCCTGGTGGCCCCCTTTTGGCCCGGGAGATCTCGGTTTTCGATGCTGCGGAGGCTTTGTTGCAGCTCTCCCTGGCACCTCCCAGAGAGGAAGAACCTTCTGTCACAGCTGGGGGGTCAGATTTGGCATCCCAACCCCAGTCGCCTCCAGCTATGGGTCTAGCCGTTGCGGGGCCCAACCCTCTCCTGATGAGCTGTACCGAGCCCGTTCAGGCTACCATCATGAATGCCCGTGCAGCATCCACCCGTCTTCAGTACGAAAGTAAATGGAGGCGTTTCTCTGCCTGGTGTGCGGGCAGGGCAGAGGATCCTGCCCTTTGCTCTGTGGCTATGATCCTGGAGTTCCTTCAGTCCCTCCTGGATGGTGGTCGTGCTCGCTCCACTTTGAAAGTGTATGTGGCAGCCATTTCCTCACGACATGCCTTGGTTGACAATGCTACTGTGGGATGCCACCGGTTAGTGTCTCTCTTCCTCAGGCTTTGAGGCTGCACCCTCCAAGAGCCCCAAGGGCCCCAGTGTGGGATCTGTCCCTGGTCCTAAGTGCCCTGTCTACTCCACCCTTTGAGCTTTAGTTCGAGCGGACCTGAAATGGCTCTCAATGAAAACTGCCTTTCTCCTTGCTGTAACATCAGCTAAGAGAGTTGGGGAATTACATGCCCTGTCAGTCAGTGAGTCCTGTCTTAGATGGAACCTGGATGGTTCGGGGGTTACACTATGGCCAAACGTGGCATTTCTCCCCAAAGTATTGCCACGGACACATGTCAATCGGCAGATCCAGCTCGCCCGTTTCAACTCTCCCTCAGCCGAAAATGGGTCGAGCCTGCTGTGCCCGGTACGGGCTCTTTATGCTTATGTTGCTGCTACGGCATCTGTGCGACAATCGGGGCAGCTTTTTGTTTGTTACAGTGGGCCCAATCGAGCTTGTGCTCTCTCGAAACAACGCCTGTCCCACTGGGTAATCCAGACGATTAAACATGCCTATGGAGTCAGTGGCCGTCCCTTGCCACCAGATGTAAAGTGCCACTCCACCAGGGGTATCTCTGCTTTGTGGGCTGCCCTCAAGGGGGTACCTCTGGAAGACATCTGTGTGGCGGCTTCCTGGACGTCGCCTGATACTTTTGCCCGCTTTTACAGCATCAGCGTTTCCTCTCCCCACCCGATGGGTGTGGTCCTGCTCCCAGCTTCTTCTGCCTTCAATCACTGAGGTATCTGCTTGGGCTTCTTTGTGACGTTGTTGGTATATGTCATCCAGTGCTTTAAGCACCGCCTGGCGGTCATAAAGGAACGAAATAGAACGAAAGTTACAACTGTAACTACGGTTCTATGAGTCCCGGATGACCGCCAGGACATTCGGTCACTCAGAAGCCTCGTGCTCTCGCGAGTAGTTTCTAGGAACCGAACCCTACGCACACCGGAAGATATAGCCTTCCAGGAGTCACGCAGGGGTCACGGGTGACATTGTTGTTATTTGTACTCGACATGCGCTTGCGCGAGCGGTGATATCCAGTGCTTTAAGCACCGCCTGGCGGTCATCCGGGACTCATAGAACCGTAGTTACAGTCGTAACTTTCGTTTTAGACACTAGAGCTTAATGGAGCGTTGGCTGCGGCTAGCACATAGCATGCTTTGGCTTGTATTCCACACGTTTTACGCTTTCTCTTCGCCAGCGCTCTATTAAGCTGCTTTCACACCGGACCGGAAGCGAAAACCGAGTATTCGCATCTTTGCATTGACTTCGAATGTAATCTGTCTTGCTAAAAATTTGTTTCGCGTCCAGTGTGAAAGCGCTTCCCCCTAGCTGCTGCTGCGCGTCTAGTTGCATGCTGCCACTGTTTTGACTCGTCTCATGTTATAATCTTGTTTTCTCTGTCAGATCATATTGTTTTACTCTAGCCTGACCAAATGCCGTAGTTACATAATCTAACGAGTTTGCTGGATGTCCGCAATTAAACTCTAATTTCAAGCTCGAGTGACTTTTACAAGTAGAGCAATCATCTTTAAAAACTCGTCATGTGTAATTTGTGTCATTGTGTAATGTCACCCCCGACAAAAAAATATGTTCGTCTCAATTTTTTTGCTACGTAAAAGAATAGAAGATTCATTGATACGCACTAATGATTGTTACCGAGCCGTCTCTCTGGGTCTTCATCGCCATGATCCACGCTAGCCCCGGGGGCAGAATCGGCCTCTCCCTCCTCGACTTCTGGCTCGAAGCTGTAGGGTTGAAGCCCGCGACTGACGGCTTAGCCGTCTTCAGCCTCTTGTTCGTCGGGTGAACCCGAATAGGATATATCTGAACCTGAATCGTCACTTCCAAAAGAGTCTTGGGAAGATGCCATCACGGGTCTAAGAATAACTAATGTAAAAATTATGCTCAGGACAGCATAATGAACAAAGTCAAACCGACATTAAAGTGTAGCATGCAGTTTGGCAAACTCGCAAACAGCTGATCGAGGAAATAGATTTTCATAACAGAAATCTGGGTCATACGCTTTTAAACCGCAGTACTTATGTTGTTATAAATGGAGAGCCAAACGCGTTTAACAGTAGCTTTCGCAGACGGCGAATGCGAGTGAACCACGGCTCTGAAGCCCACTTAGCGCGTTTCTGATTGCCCGTTAAGAAAACCAGTGTAAGATTAAATAAAAAATTTACATATTGCCCATTTTTCTTTTGCTTATAATGTGAATCATATGGAATTACATGCTACTAAGCACTGGGGCGACAAAACATGCTATGAAGCGATCAAAATGATATTTTAATGTGCAGTTGTACATACCGGCTATGCAACAAGTTGGTCCCGAGTTCTTCCTATGACGTTACACTGAGAGGGCGGCATTATCGATTGAAGTGATTCAAAAGGGGCGTTCCCAGGGCAAGTAGAAAGTTACTAATTACACTAAAACGGTTTAATATCATGGGAAATAACTGCCATGGTTTTTTTCCGAATGAAAAATTGCGAAAGGAGAGCCTATTTGTGAAATTTTGCCCTCTAGACGCTTTAGTTCCTTTAAACTTCTCTTCTCAGGTGGTAGGCATTGAGTCTTCTCTCTTCTCTGGCATACATGGTCCATGTCTTGCTGCCATACTGCAGGGTGCTGCTGGCTCAAACATTATCACCGTAAACACGGGGTTTTCCCACATTCGAGTCAAGCGTTGTTGCTGCCCGACCCATGCTTTTCTCAAGCTCATTGTCAAGGGAGAGGTTGTCAGTCAAAGGTCAAGCTGAGCTACAATTCTATGAAAAAGTATTGCGCCATCAAATTTAATATATCTTCGGTATTTATATCAAGTTTTATTATTCTTTGGTCTTTTGTAGGCAGGGTAGGTCCAGAATTTTAGCTTTGTTTCCTTCTCACGCATTTGGGCGAGAAGAATGTGCGTGTGTGAGTCTGTGGTCCGCATTTACCAACCCTTTGGGAACAAAATGCCCCCATGAGACAAGGAATTCCAGATTTCTTTATGCTAACGGGGACATTTTCAGGTCTACATGAGGAAATTGAGCTATTTAAGGGTTTGGGGTGAAGGTAGAGCTAAGATAAGGTCAGGGTTAGGTTAAGGCTATGGTTAAGTTTCGGGTGAGGTATGTACTGATTATGGTTAAGGCAGTAACGAACCGTGAGGTTTGGGTCGAGGTAGGCAGTGGCAGACCGAAACGTAAAAACGAATTAATATTTTATGTATAAAGTCAGCGGTAAAAACACCGGCAAAATAAAACATAATTACTCCAAAAACTGTTGAATGCTGTACATCAGAGGAGGGCAGTGAGGGCCGTATCTGTTCCTGGTTTTCACACCAACGTCTGGTCTTTAATTAGTTGATTGTCTCAATTAGCCAAACCATTTATGAAATCTGACGTTTCATGCGCATTTCTTTAAATTATCATGAAACTACAAAGACTAGTCTTGTCTCCCTTCATAAAACATTTTCCTTTGATCGAATCATTGCGAAAAATCTATATTTGTGCATGCAATCAATTAACTCAATTAGTCAGGGTAATTGATAGGAATAAAAACCTGCATACACACCGGCCCTCCAGGACCGTGATTGCCCACCCCTGCTGTACATAGTAACACTGCGAATCTGGATTGATGACATCATGCATTTGCGGGGATTAACGAATTTATTGGGACTTAAAGGACACTTGAAAGACACCGGACATGCACAAAGTCGCGTTTTTCGTTAGATTTATACTTTAAGTTTATTTTGAAACTGTTAAGAGTGAAATCAAATCCGTGTTTGAGTAATCAGTGTATTATTTAACTTGTCACACTATGTGCGCATAGGAGGGAGGTTTAAAACCAATTTAATGTGAATTGTTTGAAGTTTTTGACGTTTTCTAGCGAATTTGATTTATTGTATGCATTCAGAATGAATGTGTACTTTGTTTTCAAATAATCTTGAAGGTTTAATTTTTTTTTTAAATTTCGCTTTTATGTCTGAATAAAAGTTGAAGGCTCTAGCGAGAGAAAGTTGATGAAAGCGCGCAAAACAACGTAACGGCTTGCCTGCACCGATGCATGCTTAAGTGGATCTCCTCCCTATACTTAATGCAATTAATCTTCCTATTGCTAAACCATATTAACCAGACAAGCGAAGTACACTTCAAACACATTCCATCTTTGACCACATCTCTCTTCACCGCAAAATGATGTCAACACACACAAACTTCAAAACCTAAAAACCCACAGAATTCTATCAAACAAACAACAATTAAAAAAAAACTTTAGCCACAAGGTTGTTATTAGATGCATAACGACAGACATGACAGTCCGGAAAGTTCTTGTGTGCGTAAAAGAGAGCGGAGGGGGAGAGAAGTGGTTAAAGCGCACTTAAGGCTATTTGAATATGAAGTCCATGCGTCTGTCCTTTTTGACAAAGATGTTGATGACAGCGTTGTAAAACTTCTGTTTTGGCCTTCAGCTTAACAAGTCCCTCTTTCTCAATTGACATGATAGCGAAACATGTTCCGTACTGTTGCGGTTGCAGGTCTTGACGAGTTTTAAGGCAGAAAAAAGACAGCTCCACTGACTCTGTGGTAGCTGGAATTGTCGGCACCAATTTCGGCAGTTTTGTGGCCTCGAACAGTTTGTTCAAGGTCATTCTCCACCAATAAAGCCAGCAGTTGAAGCTAGGGAGATTTTTCCTTGACCATAGCAGGGCTGTATAAGCCGATGAGGTTGGCCTTTAGCCTGACAGAATCAAAATATTTGCTGCGTTAGCGATGTCATCTTGTTTGTTTTGCCAAAACAAACAAGGTTACATAACACTAGTTAGGTGGTTTAATCAAATTTAAGCCTTAAATTTGATTGACGTATGTGTGAATCAATGAGTGTATATAGCCCCAGCTAGGATTGCATTATCGTAATTAAAATAAATAAATACAAAAAATCAAAGCTTGCTCACTAAATAGTACCCAGATAGGCAGATGCCTGATAAGGATGCGTTTATTTGTACAATTCATCCGGAATGAACACCACTAACGTTACACGAAGTTTACGAGGTCATTCGCTATGGCTAATGCTATATGTAGATATGCAACTTGGCTAAAATTACATGGGCATAGGAGCTAAGTGACCATCACCATTTGTAAGCAACATGAGTTTATGGTGCCGACTGAGTTTATCTAGCTAGCTAAATTACAGATAACGTTTGCCATCACAGCCGTTGACAGCGACTCGATTACCTAACACGCCAGGTACACAAGTGGCTAGTTAGTGCTGTGCTTCCCATTCTGACATGTTTTGATATTTTCGACGTCTCGAACAGTGTCATGTAAAACTGCGCATTCAAGTTTATCCTTGTTTTCCGATCACAAATATGTTGAAATCTTTTCGGAAGACCCCTTAGTTCGACGGATAATAGCTGGAATTTCTACATTACAGTCAATGGGGAATTGAGGAGTGCGGTGCACTTGACGCCATATTGGTTTCTTCAACTGCGCTCGTAGAAAGAAGCAGTGGCCTCTCCAGTATACTCATTGGTGCGCATTCACAAAGACACCGAACGTCCAGATTGAATGACTAGCCTGTGACACTTACGCATAAAGGCAGCGTAGCGTCCTGCCTTTTTGCGTACATAATAAAGCATATGAAAAAACACTGCGCATGCGCGAACACAACGTATCTGATAACGTGTCATTTAAAGGCATGTCAGAGCTGTGCCTACCCTGCAAAGATAAGCCTGATTTGAAAGCCCCTGCCTGGCCAGAGGCAGGCGCTGTAGTGTCATTATAACTCAATGACTTAAAGCAACAGCATAAAGACAAACTAAATATCAAATATCAAATAATCAAAATTTGATTAGATATTAAAATGATCAATAATTGTTAACAACTTTATTTTTGATGATAGCCTGGGGTAGGCAGTGCCTACCCTGCCTACCCTGACGGCTCATCCCTGGGTTAAGGTCAGGGAAAGGGGTTAGGGAACGAATGCAAGTCAATGTCCCTACAAGACCTGACAACCGAACATATGTGTGAGTATGAAAGGGTTGTGCTCTGCACACTGATGATGTGCACGGAGGACAGGAAGTTGAGGACTGGACGCAGGTGCAAGGATAGAATTGGTTGTATTTATTATGCCTTTTGCGCAGCGAGGGGGGGGGGGGGGCGCACACAAGGCAATACAAAAGAAATAGGGAACAAGGTTCCTTAGTAATGCTGTTAAAGGTGAAGTACCATTTTTACAGTTTTGATATTTTTGTGGCATAAAATACAGTCATTTACCCATATAACTTTCGTGTCACTAGCAGTCCTTCGGAAGATATTTAGATCCAAAGAGAGCCGCATATATCTGTAAAACGGGAGTGAACGGGGCACGGCGAGCACAGCCTCTAATGCCACATTATCTGTTGTGAAACTCATTCATTTCACCAATATTTTTTTCTGATTCGCTAGTGTTGTTCCCCTTTTGAGTCTGAAGTTGCCTGTTACCGTCATCCAGCATCTGTAGCTTGACTTACTAACCTCTGAACTGGACTTCTTCCGTAACGAAGTGAGCACTGCAAACCCGAAGATCTGGACGCCTCAATGCTTCCACTTGAGTATTCGGGTCTATTTTCAGCGCAACGAGCTAGAGCTTTAGCAAGGTCAAAAGTGACTGAATCACAATGTTCGGCATACCTGATTACCTAGAGGTGCCTTAGACATATCCAATCTCTAAATGCAATATGAAGAGAGTTAATGCACAAAACACCCCGAAAAATGATGAAGTCCAGACACCTTGCCTAAGTGGCGCTATGAAGGAGCGATTCAATCAAAACCCCGTTTACACCGCTGAAGCAGGTCATGATACTGATTCCATTGCTGTGATTAAAAAAAAATTTCATCAGACAGTTTTGTACCAAGGTGCCAAAAATGACCATTTTCAACATAAAAATGGCCGCCAAGTCTAAACCAACGATTCAATCAAAAAAATTTTTGCTCGGGCATTAATTTGATGACCGATTTGAACACATTCCCAAATTAAAACAAATTCATCACACCGTTTTTGAGATACGGCTTTAAACGGACGACGCCGACGACACCGCTGGATGCAAAGCGACGACAATAGGTGACTGGCCTAAGGCCGACAGCCTAAAAAAAGGAAATAGGAGATAGGGTTCCTTAGTGATAAAGCTAAAGTGCTGATATCAACAATAAACAGCGCTAAGTTAAAGAGTAAGAATATATACACGCGAAACAAGGTGAGAAATACAACAAAGGCATGTGGCTTTCAAGACTTCGCAAAGAAGAAGTGCGAGGCTCGGTCTTAAATACAAAACCCAAAACCGGTGAAGTTGGCACGTTAAATCGTAAATAAAAACAGAATACAATGATTTGCAAATCCTTTTCAACCAATATTCAATTGAATACACTGCAAAGACAAGTTACTTAATTTTCGAACATGTAAACTTTGTAATTTTTTGCAAATATTAGCACATTTGGAACTTGATGCCTGCAACATGTTTCAAAAAAGCTGGCACAAGTGGCAAGAAAGACTGAGAGAGTTGAGGAATGCTCATCAAACACTTATTTGGAACATCCCACAGGTGAACGGGCTAATTGGGAACAGGTGGGTGCCATGATTGAGTATGAAAGCAGCATCCCTGAAATGCTCAGTCATTCACAAACAAGGATGGGGCGAGGGTCACCATTTAGTGAACAAATGCCTGAGCTGATTGTCGAACAGTTTAAAAACAACATTCCTCAACGAGCTATTGCAAGAAATGTAGGGATTTCATCATCTACGGTCTGTAATATCGTCAAAAGGTTCAGAGAATCTGGAGAAATCACTGCACGTGAGCGACAAGGCCGAAAACCAACATTGAATGCCTGTGACCTTCAATCCCTCAGGTGGTACTGCATCAAAAACCGACATCAGTGTGTTAAGGAAATCACCACATGGACTCGGGAACACTTCAGAAAACCACTGTCAGTAACTACAGTTCGTCGCTACATCTGCAAGTGCAAGTTAAAACTACAATGCAAAGCGAAAGCCATTTATCAACAGCACCCAGAAATGCCGCCGGCTTCGCTGGGCCCAAGCTCATCTAAGATGGACTGATGCAAAGTGGAAAAGTGTTCTGTGATCTGACGAGTCCACATTTCAAATTGTTTTTGGAAACTGTGGACATCGTGTCCTCCTGACCAAAGAGGAAAAGAACCATCCGGACTGTTATAGGCGCAAAGTTCAAAAGCCAGCATCTGTGATGGTATGGGGGTGTATTAGTGCCCAAGGCATGGGCAACTTACACATATGTGAAGGCACCATTAATGCTGAAAGGTACATACAGGTTTTGAAGCAACATATGTTGCCATCCAAGCAGCGTCTTTTTCATGGACGCCCCTGCTTATTTCAGCGAGACAATGCCAAGCCACATTCTGCACGTGTTACAACAACATGGCTCCGTAGTAAAAGCGTGCGGGTACTAGACTGGCCTGCCTGTAGTCCAGACCTGTCTCCCATTGAAAATGTGTGGCACATTATGAAGCGTAAAATACGACAACGGAGACCCCGGACTGTTGAACAACTTAAGCTGTACATCAAGCAAGAATGGGAAAGAGTTCCACCTGAAAAGCTTCAAAAATTGGTCTCCTCAGTTCCCAAACGTTTACTGAGTGTCGTTAAAAGGAAAGGTGATGTAACACAGTGGTAAAAAGGCCCCTGTGCCAACTTTTTTGCAATGTGTTGCTGCCTTTAAATTCTAAGTTTAATTTTTTTTTTGCAAATAATCATTAAGTTTCTCAGTTTGAACATTAAACATCTTTTCTTTGCAGTGTATTCAATTGAATATAAGTTGAAAAGGATTTACAAATTACTGTATTCTGTTTTTATCTACGATTTTCATAACGTGCCAACTTCACTGATTTTGGGCTTTGTAGTACAACACTACCGCACAGTGGAAATGAACAACAGGTGAATGCGAGGATTGTGGAGCTGAAGACTGCTGTCCGGGTGTTAATAGACCAGTGAGTCTGAAGGCTGGAGGCGTGGCCTTACAGTGTGTGTGTGCACGTGCAGGTGCGTGCGTACTTTACTGAAACTCCTGTTATTATGAACAATTTTGTAGCTCCACTGCAAAGATCAAAAAATTTAACACTGTCAGGAATAACAAACTAAAAATCAATATGCACATGAACACTCTGATATGTTATTACAATGTACATTACTATTTTCCACTCATCATCATTGCTTTCTATTTTGGTGTGCCATAACAAAAAGGAAACTAAATAAAATTTTTTTAAATTGTAAAAGTTTACCAAGAAATGAAGGTTTGTCTTTATTTAAAAATCTCAGTCCTATGAAGCAGCAGAAAAGGGAAGGAAATGTCAAGCTATTGTTGGGAGCCGTAGTTCTTTGTGCAAACCCCAATTCCAGTGGAGTTGAGACGTTGTGTAAAACGTGAAAAAACAGTGAATACAATGATTTGCAAATCCCATAATCCCACATTTTATTCACAATTCAGCATAGACAACATATCAGATGTTAAAATTGAGATATTTTACCATTTCCTGAAGAATATTTGCTCATTTTGAATTTATTGGCAGCAACATGTCTCAAAAAAGTTGGGACAAGGGCAGCAAAAGGCTTAAAAAAACTAAAAAAAGGACCAAGGATCCTGTAGCTCACCGGCAAGCAGTCTTATAGCGATAATACAAGTTATGAAAATTTCATGTGAAGTTTGACATTTGAATCAATGGAATCCAATGTCAAGGTCACTAAATAAAAGTTCGCATACATTTATAAGACCATCTGTAATACAATCCCAAGCTCTGAAGCAGTTTTGGTGATACAAGTCATTATAATATGTCAATATGTATTAAATATATCAGTTGTGAACTTTAAGGTCACAGAATGTCAAATTGTGGTCAGCAAATGGATTTCATATACAACTTTCTAAATATCTCTATACAATCCTTGGCTCAATCTGTGACCATTTTGGTGATACAAGTCATTGTAATTTCACTGTCGAGTTTGACCCTCAAAGGTCACTGACAGTCAAGTTGAATGTCACCAAATGAAAGTTCATATGTCACTTCCTAGATGTCAGTAACACAAACCTAGGCTCCATCTGTGACTGTTTTAGTGATACAAGTCATTGAATTTTCACTAGGTCACATTTGACCTTTGAAAATCAATATGAAGGTCACCAAATGAAAGTTCATATATGACTTCCTATATGTCTCTGATACAAACCTAGACTCCATCTGTGACCATTTTGGCAAGACATTGTAATTGTATTATGTCAAGTTTGACCTTTAAATGTCATCAACAGTCAAGCTGAATGTCACTAAATGAAAGTTCATATGTGACTTCCTATGTCAGTAACACAAACCTAGGCTCCATCTGTGACCTTTTCAGTGACAGAGGTCATTGAATTTTAGCGAGGTCAAGTTAGGCCTTCGAACGTCAATATGAAGGTCACCAAATGAAAGTTCATACATGACTTCCTGTAGGTCTCCAATACAAACCTACACTCAATCTGTAACGATTTTACTGATACAAGTGATTGAAATTTCACGGTATAGTTTGGCCGTTGAAGGTCGCCGCAGGTCAAGTTCAAGGCCACCAAATGAAAGTTCTTACATGTCTTCCTATAAGTGTTCAATGCAAATATGTTCCCAATCTTCAATATTTTCAAGCCTAGAAACCTTTGAAAATTGTAACATTTTGCTTGACCTCAAGTTTGACCATTCAAGGTCATCTGTGGTCAACTTTAACACAGCGAAAGTATAGTTGGCCCATTCTCCATAAGACCCAATGTTAAAGTACAGCGCCCCCACTAGACCCACTTCCATTGATTCAATCAAAATGGCACTCGCACTGAACATAAAGTACATAAAGGCGAATTAATTGCCAGTGTAAAACCCACGAAACAATACCAACGGCAGAAATTGCAGGGGGGCGAAGGCTCCATGTGTTCCTTGGGCTGGTATTAGCACGCGCGACCTCCTGGTTGGTGCGAATCAAAATATATATTTTCTCCTTTCGAAGAATGGGGCACAAAAGCACAACGGTTAAAATTAATCTGACTCCATAATAAAGTTAGAATACCAAATTTAGTTGACTTACCGGATCCTAGGTTAGTCGATTATATCAGAGGATGGAAGTCAGCCATCACTGACTTCAACAGCATCTTTTGGCGCGAACCCAGATCTACGCACACCCTTGGGTTCCTTCAGGGAATTTTAACAGATAGTCCACAAAAGTTCTATTGCTATATGGCATGGCTCTGGACTGAGCTTATCAGCCATTTGTCACTTACATTTCCAGATTCTACACCTGATTTAGAAAAAAAGTTATCAGACAGTTGTTGAGAACATTTTTTTTTTTAAACTTCAAGTCATATCTTTTAACATTGTTAATATATTCCCTGACCTCGAGTTTGACCTTTCAAAGTCATCAGAAGTCAAATTTAATATTGCCAAAATATAGGTCATACATGACTTCCTATATGTCGATAATACAAACTTAATCTCTATCTGCAACCATTTGGCCTCCCCAGGCCAAAGTACAGCGCCCCCAATATACCCACTTCCGTCAATTCAATCAATATGGCATTCGCACTGTACATTGATGGTTCCTAGGTAAGTTGATTGCCTGATTAAGAAAAAAATTTATCATGCAGTTTTTGAGAAATTTTTTTTTTTAATTTCTCAGTCCTATCTTTAACATTGGAACAAAAATTTCAAGGGCCCGTAAAACGGACAAAAATGGTTCAATCAAAAATCCGAGAAAAAACGACTGGAGATATGATCCAGTAGTATTTTATTGCAAATTTACACAAAAATTCATCGGGTCAAAAAAAAAGATAAAAAATGTTCAGGACGACAGACGCTGGACGCCACACCACGACACTAGCATTTTGCAAATAATATGGCTAATTGGCAACAGGTAAGTAACATGACTGGGTATAAAAAGAGCATTTTAGAGAGGCAGAGTCTCTCAGAAGCGAGGATGGATGTACGTTCACCAATCCGTTAAAAACTGTGCCTAAAAATCATGGAACAATTTCTGAAAGCTGTTCCTCAACGTAAAATTGTGAAGACTTTGAATTTCCTACATATTTTCATCAAAAGATTCCGAAGATCTGGAAAAATCTCTGTGTACAAAGGACAAGGCAGAAGGTCAATATTGGATGCTCGTGATCTTCGGGACCTCAGGTGGCACTGCATTAAAAACAGGCATGATTCTGCTTTCGAATTCACTGCATGGGCTCAGAAACACTTCCAGAAATCATTGTCTGTGAACACAGTTCTCCGTGCAATCTACAAATGCAAGCGCAAGCTGTATCATGTAAAGAAGCCATATAAGTAAATTTAAGTAAGTAAATTTTATTTACGTCGCGCTTTTTGCAGATAAAAATCACAAAGTGCTTTGCAGGGCTATACACATAAAATACAAGAGATCCCAACACAAAACGTAAAACAAAATAAATAAATCAAAGTAAAATGAAAATCAGCCAATCAAGCCCTCATCTAATTAAAAGCCTGTTTAAAAAGAAGAGAATTTAGCTGCTTCTTAAAAGATTCAGCTGAATTTAAACATAATATTGACAAAGGCAGTGAGTTCCAGAGTCTGGGAGCTACTGAAAAATCGGTCCCCACGGGTCTTAAAATAAGCCCGTGGAACCTGTAAAACCCTCTGACCAGATGACCTCAAACCACGGGAGGGAGAGTCTGAGATGTAAGAGGGAGCCTGCCCACAAAGAGCGCTAAAGGTAAGGACAAGGATTTTAAAATGGATCAGGACAGGCAGCCAATGCAGGGATAGTAAAATTGGAGTGATGTGGTCCCTTCTCCTAGTGCTCGTCAGGAGCCATGCGGCAGAGCCTGGAGACAGTCAAGCTCCTTTTTATTTAAACAAGTAAAAAGGCTATTACAATAATCCAATCGAGACGAGATAAAGGCATGTACGACCATCTCTAGCTCTCTTCTAGACACCATTTGTTGAAGCTTAGAGATGTTTCTCAAATGAAAGTAACAATTCTTAATTAAATTCCTTGAGTGGCCATCAAGCAGCATGGAGGAGTCAAAAGTTACTCCTAAATTTTTAAGCTTTGAATTCACAGACAGGCCTAGTGCATTGAGGTGGTTCTTTATCACATGAAGATTGCTCTCAGGTGCAATAATTAATGTTTCTGTCTTTGTAGAATTTACCTGAAGTTAATTATCATGTAGCCACTGCCTGATATTGGACAGGCAGTCAATTAAAAATGATAGTTTGTGGAGCTTAGTGGGCTTAAAAGAGTATATCTGGATATCATCAGCATAGAAATGATAAGAGATGTCTCTGTGCTGCTTAATTATAAGCCCAAGGGGAAAAATGTACAAAATGAACAAGACATGTCCCAGAACGGAGCCCTGAGGCACCCCACAAGTCAAATCTGCACACTTAGACATTATCTGGTTGGCAAAAACACTAAACCTTCTGTCAGAAAGGTAAGACCTAAACCAATCCAGGGCAAGTCCAGACATCCCAACAACATCACGGAGTCTGTTAATCATAACATTGTGATCAACAGTATCGCAAGCAGATGTTCAGTCTAACAAAACTAAAACTGTGAATTCATCAGAATCAGCTGACATCATGAATGAATGAATGAATGAATGAAATTTATTATGGTTCACTTGCAACAAAACATCATAATATCACTCAAGACTTTAAGTAAAGCAGTTTCCGTGGAGTGGTGTTTACGGAAGCCAGACTGAAACTCTTCAAAAATCTCATGCTCCTCCAAAAAAGATTTGAGTTGCTCTGCAACAACCCTCTTAAGAATTTTTGATACAAAACCCAAAACCAGTGAAGTTGGCACGTTGTGTAAATCGTAAATAAAAACAGAATACAATGATTTGCAAATCCTTTTCAACCTATATTCAACTGAATACACTGCAAAGACAAGTTACTTAATGTTCGAACAGGTAAACTTTGTCATTTTTTGCAAATATTAGCTCATTAGGAATTTGATGCCTGCAACATGTTTCAAAAAAGGTGGCACAAGTGGCAAACTCAACTCAAATTTCTCAACTGAGAGAGTTGAGAAATGCTAAGAAAAACACTTATTTGGAACATCCCACAGGTGAACAGGCTAACTGGGAACAGATGGGTGCCATGATTGGGTATAAAAGCAGCTTCCCTGAAATGCTCAGTCATTCACAAACAAGGATGGGGCGAGGGTCACCACTTAGTGAACAAATGTGTGAGCTGATTGTCGAACAGTTTAAAAACAACATTCCTCAACGAGCTATTGCAAGAAATTTGGGGATTTCATCATCTACGGTCCGTAATATCGTCAAAAGGTTCAGAGAATCTGGAGAAATCACTGCACGTGAGCGACAAGGCCGAAAACCAACATTGAATGCCCGTGACCTTCGATCCCTCAGGCGGTACTGCATCAAAAACCGACATCAGTGTGTAAAGGACATCACCACATGGGCTCAGGAACACTTCAGAAAACCACTGTCAGTGACTACAGTTCGTCGCTACATCTGCAAGTGGAAGTTAAAACTCTACAATGCAAAGCAAAAGCCACTTATCAACAGCACCCAGAAACGCTGCCGGCTTCGCTGGGCCCAAGCTCATCTAAGATGGACTGATGCAAAGTGGAAAAGTTTTCTGTGGTCTGACGAGTCCGCATTTCAAATTGTTTTTGGAAGTTGTGGACGTCGTGTCCTCCGAACCAAAGAGGAAAAGAACCATCCGGACTGTTATAGGCGCAAAGTTCAAAAGCCAGCATCTGTGATGGTATGGGGGTGTATTAGCGCCCAAGGCATGGGCAACTTACACATATGTGAAGGCACCATTAATGCTGAAAGGTACATACAGGTTTTGGAGCAACATATGTTGCCATCCAAGCAACGTCTTTTTCATGGTCGCCCCTGCTTATTTCAGCAAGACAATGCCAAGCCACATTCTGCACGTGTTACAACAGCATGGCTCCGAAGTAAAAGAGTGCGGGTACTAGACTGGCCTGCCTGTAGTCCAGACCTGTCTCCCATTGAAAATGTATGGCGCATTATGAAGCGTAAAAAAGCGTAAAAAAAGCGACTGTTGAACAAATTAAGCTGTACATCAAGCAAGAATGGGAAAGAGTTCCACCTGAAAAGCTTCAAAAATTGGTCTCCTCAGTTCCCAAACGTTTACTGAGTGTCGTTAAAAGGAAAGGCGATGTAACACAGTGGTAAAAAGGCCCCTGTGCCAACTTTTTTGCAATGTGTTGCTGCCTTTAAATTCTAAGATGCAAAAAAAAAAAAAATAAAGTTTCTCAGTTTGTCTTTGCAGTGTATTCAATTGAATATAAGTTGAAAAGGATTTGCAAATCATTGTATTCTGTTTTTATCTACGATTTACATAACGTGCCAACTTCACTGGTTTTGGGTTTTGTATATATGGAAGTTTTGATATAGGTCTGTAGCTCTGGAGTTGCAGTGGATCTAAACTGCACTTTTTGAGTATAGGTTCAACAAGAGCATGCTTGAAAAAACTAGGAACCATGCCAGTTAAAAGTGAGGTATTGCATATATGTATGATACAAGGACCAATTGAGTCAAAAACTTGTTAAAACATTGCAGTTGGGAGAACATCATTGGGGCAGGAAGAGGCTTTCATTTTGTTGACTAAGGCAGATATATAATGTAATGTCACCGGCCTAAAGGAGGACAGTGAATAAGGAGGAGGCGAACCACAGGAAGAGTTATGAGATACTGGGCCAGTATTTGCCTTGACATCACCGACTTTTGTTGCATAGAAATTGAGGAAGTCATTACAGTCAGCTATAGATGACACGGGAACTGGTGGCGTCGTAGGGGAAACAATAGAGTTTATAGTGTCAAACACGACCTTAGGGTTGTTCTTATTAGAGGAGATGATTTGAGAGAAATATTAATTTCTGGCCATTTTCATGGTATCATTTAGAGCAGGGGTGTCAAACTGACCCGTAAACGGCTTAAGAGGCTGCAGGTCTTCAATGCTACCAAGCAGAAGCTCACCTGAAAGCACTGATTTAATCAACTGATCTAGGCCTGCACAACTGATTAGTTGTATCAGGTGCGCTTCTGCATTGTTGGAGTGAAAACCTGCAGCCTCTTGGCCTGTTTACGGGTCAGTTTGGCACCCCTGATTTAGAGTAACCCTTAGTTCCATAAGGTGAAGCCTGTTCACCTCTAGATTTGTTGCTTTCCAAAGGCGTTCTACCTTACGACAGTCCCTTATGGACTTCTGAATAGATCCATTAATCCTTGGACATGGCTTTTTCTGGGGAGCTAGTCCAGACTTCACAGGTGCAACAGCATCAAGAATATCTAAACAAACATTGTTAAAAGACTGAGTAGCAACATCAACGTTCTTGCAATGTGTTAGTAAAAAAGGGTCAAATAAGACACAGAACTCCTCTGGTGCATCCTGAGCTGCAATCCGCCCATGAATCCGGATTTTCAGGGGCGGAGGATCGCGCGGAAAACACAGGTCAAAAAATACACAGTGAGGATCACTCATATGCACATCATCAACACACAGGTTACCAACATCAAGGCCAAATGAGAAAACAAGATCTAGGGTATAACCCTTTCAGTGTGTAGGACCAGACATGCTGTGTAATTTTAAAAGCGTCAGTGACTGCTATAAAATCTTCGCCAGGTTACATTTGGTGTCATCAATATGAAGATTAAAGTCCCCGACAATTACTTTTGTAGAACTTTTTCCAGTTTAATAATCGAAGACATAAAATCAGAGAATTCAGTGAGAAAAATGCCAGCAGTTCCAGGCGGGTGGTAAATTAACACACAATAGAATGTTAACAGAACCAACCTTAATCATCTGAGACTCAAAGGAGGAGAAACTCAGTTACTTTATTGCTTTGCATGAGAAACTGTCCTGGTAAACAACGGCAAGCCCACCGCTATGGCGATCTGTGCGAGGAGTCCCAACTGTAATGTGGAAAAAAAAAGCCACTAGATGGCAGTATTGACATTTTTTGTTAAGCCTAGTCTGGAGCTAGGTTTTGAGCATGTCCTGGGCATGCCTCAGAGGGGAAAGTCCCAGAGAATTGAAAAAAGTCTGGAAGGTGGGAGGGGGCTGGAAAAGAGTATATAAGGAGAAATATTGAGAGAGTAAAGTAATAGGAGAAATTGCAAGAAGAAATAGTGGAAGGATACATTTGAACAGACCTGTCACTCTTTACAAGACCTGTGAAGCTTTTTGTGAATTTTTGCTTGTGTTGGAGCATTTTCCTCACCCGGAACATCACCAAGCAACCCCATCTCAAGGGACTGTAAATATTTTTTTTCTTGTATATTATCAATCTTGGTCAGTAGTATAAATTGTAGGTTAGTGTTGGCCTTTGTTTAATTAAATCTGGTTGAGTTTAAAAATTTTGTCTATAATCCCTTGCTGTCTTATATCTCATAGAAAATTGGGGCCATAACACCATGGAAAGGCGTTTTTGGCAGCCGGGAGAGTTACAGTCATTCTCTCCCCCCTCCGTTTGTTTGTTCGCCCTCCTCTCCTGAGTACCTGTACCTGTTCGCCGCTCCGGGTAATAGCCCGGCGACCAGGAAAAGGAGAGCGAGACGAAAGGGCTGCAGAGATGGTGTTCAGACTAAAATGAAGCACCCTCAATGGAAGGATTTTCTCGGTGTCATTCCGGAGTTCACTCCCGGTGTTTGTGGCTGGTATCTTTCCAGGAGGCAGACGGCTACTTTGCCCAGCTACCGGAGCCTCAGTTCCTCCTACCAGGCAGGCAAGAGCTTCATCTGGATTGGCAGCTTGCTGGTGGGACCACGTTCATGAATGTTCTACCGAACCATCGACTGGCAGACCAGGGTAGCCAGAGGCTACGAGACCGCACCAGGTGTTTGCAGTCAGTTCACTGACAATCAGCTGTTACCTGGAGCCGCGAACAGGTACAGGTACTCAGGAGAGGAGGGCGAACAAACAAACGGAGGGGGGAGAGAATGACTGTAACTCTCCCGGCCGCCAAAACGCCTTTCCATGGTGTTATGGCCCCAATTTTCTATGAGATATAAGACAGCAAGGGATTATAGACAACATTTTTGAACTCAACCAGATTTAATTAAACAAAGGCCAACACTAACCTACAGTTTATACTACTGACCAAGATTGATAATATACAAGAAAAAAAATATTTACAGTCCCTTGAGATGGGGTTGCTTGGTGATGTTCCGGGTGAGGAAAATGCTCCAACACAAGCAAAAATTCACAAAAAGCTTCACAGGTCTTGAAAAGAGTGACAGGTCTGGTCTAATGTATCCTTCTCCTTGCAATTTCTCCTACTACTTTACTCTCTCAATTTCTCTCCTTATATACTCTTTTGCAGCCCCCTCCCACATTTAGACTTTTTTTTCCTCTGGGACCTTCCCCTATCAGACATGCCCAGGACATGCCCAAACCTAGCTCCACACTGGGCTTAACAAAAAAAGGGTCAATATTTTTCACGACACCATTCTAAAAAGGGAAATATTTTGACTCATAAAGGCAAAGATTTTCTTTCAAAACAAAAATGGTTAAGTAGACACTTGTATTTATATATATATATATATATATATATATAATACAATATGGTGTTGAACAAGTGATATATATACATACACTCAAACACGGGATAAGCACTCAGCTATTACATTTTTAGTACCCTTTACATGCTTAATTTCCAAGTCAAACTCCTGTAAAATCAAACTCCAATTCAACAATCTCCGATTCTTGTTTTTCATCTCACTGAAAAACATTAACAGATTGTGGTCAGTGTACACAATCATTGGCTTTTGCTCTGGAAAAACATAAACCTCAACGTGTTGTAAGGATGGAACCAGAGCCAAAAGTTCCTTCTCAATTGTGGAATAGTTCTTTTGATGGCAATTGAACTTCCTGGAGAAGTATGCCACAGGATGCTCAATGTCATCAGAGTCACTTCTCTGTAGGAGCACAGATCCACAAGCTTAGTCGGTAGCATCGACCGCGATAGAGAACGGTTTGTTGAAGTCAGGAGATTTGAGCACGGGGAAGTGACACAGCAGAGACTTCAGGTGATCGAAGGTTCTCTGGCATGCTTCATCCCAAGTGAACTTCACGCCTTTCTTCAGTTAGTCGGTGAGACTGAGAGCAATCTCAGCAAAGTTCTTGCAGAACTTGCGGTAGTACCCGATCATTCCAAGGAAGCGACGCAAAGCTTTTTTGTTGTCAGGAACTGGAAAGTCTATGATGGCTTGGACTTTAGCATTTATGGGTGCCACCTTACCCTGGCCTATGACGTAGCCAAGATAGGTGACAGTAGCACAACCAAAGTCACTCTTGTTCAGGTTAGCCTGGGTCAAGCGCTGGAACAACGTCTCTACATCTTTCAGATTTTCTTCCCAGGAGTCATTCCATGCGATCAGGTCGTCGATGTACGCACCCGTGTGTGGCAATCCGGCGATTGTAGACTGTATCATCCTTCGGAACGTGGCTGGAGCATTTTTCATCTAGTGCTTCTTTTCACATTACAATGGACACTTTGATACCAAACAAAGTGCTTTGATCATGTGTCCAAACAGTAGATACATAATTATGGAGCGAAAGGGTTGATATGACCGCATAAAACATAATAAAAAGGAACAACATCCGGCGCAGACACTGAGCAGCAGTGGCCAAGCCAAACACAGGCGCTATCTTCCATATGTGAACACGATCCAGAAACCCTCCTGTCTTCTCTGGGCCAAAGCTCATTTAAAATGGACTGAGGTGAAATAGAAAACTGTTCTTTGGTCAGATGAATAAAAACTTTGAATTTCTTTTTGGAAACCATGTTATTAGTGCACAGTACAAAAGCCTGCATCTCTGATGGTTTGGGGTTGCATTAGTGCCTATGGCATGGGCAGCTTAACAGATCTGGAATGGCACTGTTAATGCAGAAAAGTATACACAGGTTTTACTACAACATATTGTCCCATCCAGACACCGTCTCTTTTAGGGAAGGTCTAGCATATTTCTCCAAGACAACACTAAACCACAAACTGCATCCATCACAACAGCACAGCCTCATAATAGAAGAGTCCGGGTGCTGAAATGGCCTACCTGCAGTCCAGACTTTTCAGCAAATTCAGCAAAGACCCAGAACTGTTGAGGAGCTAGAATCCTACTTCTGATTAGAGTGGGAAAATATTCCTCTCCCAAAACTCCAGCAACTGGTCTCCTCATTTCACTGATATTTACAGACTTTTGTTAAAAGAAGAGGGGATGTTTCACAACATTAAACACAGACCTGTCCCAACTTTTTTGAGATGTGTTGCTGCCATCAAATTCAAAATGAGCTAATATTTTTCATGCAATGGTAAAATCTCTCACATTAAACATCTGGGCCCATATTCACAAAGCATCTTAGCGCTAAAAGTAGGTACTAATTGCTGGATTTAGGAGAAACTCCTAAAAAAATGGGCGTGTCAGACTTAAATTTAGGACTCCCAATTATTTTTACTAAGTGTTATTCACAAACCATTTTAGGCCGAAAAGTAGCTCCTAAGTCTGGGAGAGCTTAAAAGTAGTCAAGAGGACTCCTAACTCACTAAAACCTATTGACAAAGAATCGGAAAATGGCTGCTGCTGTTGAAAGACGGAGTGACTTGGAAATTCTGAATGATGTGCAGTTTTTGAAAAGATATCGGATCGACCGTGAAGGGATTTTACTTGTTGTTGACTTGGTGAGGGAGAGAATTACGTCCAACCATGAGAAACAACCCATTAAGGCTTGAAATAAAATTTTGACAATTAAGGGATTTCAAAATCATCTGTCAGTCACAAAATTCAGCAAACAATCAATGCGCTCTGTGAGCCCCATATAATTCGACAGTTGATTCGGTTTCCAATGGACATTCGCCAACAACACAGAATCAAACTTGCATTCATGCCCATCTCAGGTATGCCCGGTATCATCGGTGCTATTGAAGAGACCCATATTAATTATTTCTCCAACCCAATATGAAGAAGTATTTGTAAAAAGTTCATTCCATCAACACCCAGATAGTAGACCTATTTGATGCTGAATACAATATTTTGGACATTGTTGCGAAATGGCCAGGATCCACGCACGACTCACACTTTAATGGAAAGCAGCTTATGCAAATTATTTGACAGGCATTATGTGCCTGCGGGATTTCACTTGCTAGGGGACAGTGGCTTTGGTGCTGTACCTCCTCCTGCTATGCATTAATGAATTTTATTAGGCTGTTGAGCAAGGGTTACATTTAGTAGATCATCATAATAGTATCAGCCTATGTCATATTTTGTTCACATCTTCAAATTGTAGGCTATAAATTTCAAACAAGCTTAGTATGCTCTCCTGTTTGAACGATAGCCCGTTTATCGGGTGCAATCTCGGACCTCCCCTGCGATTGCAGCCCATACCACCGCTTCTCGCAGTCGTCTGAATGCAGCATTGACCTGTAGGCTGATATTATCCCAGGAATCCCGGTTGGATTTGCAGTTCACCCCCAAGCCTAATTTCCCTGTGATTACATGATTTCGTTCCAGCACCAACTGGGCCAGCAGCAGTAACTGGTCGTGGCTCCAGTTGGGCTTTTGCGTCCTTTTTTAACTTTCACCCATGACCGTTTCGGGCAAAAAAACTTGAACAGCTCTCTTTGGGTAATAAGTTGCTAATTATTGGGGAAAATGACGCGTTTCATTATTACCTCATTTATGCTATTAACGTTTAGACAACTATCTCTTCCCTACAGTGGCGAACCATGAGCCCTACAGCTGGGCCTTCACCTCAGCCATCACCGCCGAGAAAGGATGTCATCACGGAAAAAAAGCAACATTACAATGAATTGAAAGGGTTTAGTTATTTTGAGAATTTGGACTTTGATTTTTTTACCAGGACAATATGCGATTTAAACGGCGATGAAATCATGGGCTAAATTCACTACAGAAAAAATTATTTACTTATTAATTGGCCAATGCTTCACGTTGATTGAACTGGTCCGTGTTCCAATGAAACGCGGACTTTCACTCTCGGTATTTCATTATTTGATTACAAAAAAAGTGGCACTCGGCAGTTAAATAGGTTATAAAAAGTCTGCGGCTCAAGCCATTTGCGTGAGAGTCGACAGGTAGGCTATGCGATTTTGAATAGCCTTGATTTAAATACAGCCAATACGCGTCCAGATGAATGATTATCTTCTTACCTAATCTGAGAACGAGCAGCACCTGTTAAATGTGGAGCGCTCTCGGAGTCAACCTTTTGTTAATTACGAAGATGACTGAGAACAGGTCAGGATTTATAATTGTTTTAAATGGATGTTTTGAGCAACCCAATTCTCTGTTGTGGTTCCGCCACTGTACGGAATTTAACCTACAATTTAATCGCTGTTAGATTGCATATGGAGGGAAACCATGTCTTCAGTTGCCAATTACGATAATTGGAAAGTCTGTCAGTAAAGGAAAATGATTGAGAACTAGCCAGGACTCAATGTTGTCAAAAAGGGACATGTCTTTGCCCTCCATCTAGCTCCGCCACTGCATTTAAGGATTATCTGGATTTGGCGTGTTCGAGAAGAACAACAGTGCTCGGCAGGGTATCTTTGAGCAGATGTGTCCGCCAGCGGACATGGAGCTGCAAATTTATGCTCGCTGTTACAATATTCTATTACTAGATAGCACACCCGGATCAGTTATTGAATATTTACAAGCGAGCCCGAGCTGGAACTCAATCCTTGAATTTCAGGAATTGCCTGAATTTAACTCCTTAGCTTTGCCTGATGTGCAAACTGCTCAATATACTTGCCCATACTATCTAGCAGTTTGAAAAAAAATATATCTCTTGCTCGAGAAACAATTGTTGTCCTCTGTAGCAACTACTTCAGCAATAGTGAGTCCATGGTATCCGAATTAGTAGAAAAGAAAAATCAGTTTTCTGAAGGAAAAATTTGTTATTGATCCTATGTCATTCTACTATCAATTATAGTCAATTATTATATTTTTTCACAAGACACAGTACATTTAATGGGTCTCATTCATGAAAGGTTCTTAAATTTGTGGGTATTTGCACATAAAAGCCTACGCTACTAAAAACCTACTCCAGATTCTTGAACACCATGGGAAACTCAGATTTGATTGTAAATATAAAAGTACTTGTGTATGATCATGAATACCAATCCATTGTAAACTGACAGCACATTCCCGCTAATCAGCTATTAGCATAAATCCCCGCCCATGAATTGCCAATGACCACCATATAACGTGGTGTAGATGCATCCAGTTGGCCTGTCAGTCATGGCGCAAACAGAAAAAGAGAGAGAAAGAAAAAAGAATTATTCCGATGCGGAGATAGAAATAATGTTGGGTGAAGAGGAGTTAAGAAAAAACATTTTATTTTCATCTGTTAGCAGTGGTGTGACAGGGGCAGGCAAAGCGAAGGCCTGGAGGGAGGTGACAGATGCCGTTAATGTTGTCTCTGTAGTCCAAAGAACCATGTCCGAGGTGGAGAGTAAATGGTCTGACATGAAACTGGAGGCAAAGAAACGCATAAGCGCGCGCACACAAACACACACACACAAAAAAATACATCAGCCACAGGAGGAGGCTCACAGTCATAACTCGTCCAATGAATAACAAAAGGTCACAAGTGACATTCCTGATGAAGCCTGTTTTTTTGCACCACAAAGTACTACAGTAGATGTAATACTTTGTGCTGCAGAGAGACAGATTTCATCAGTAATGTCATTTGCGACCTTTTGTTATTTATGGGACAAAGTATCAACTGCAGATGAGCGCATCGCTGGCAAAATTGGAGAGACCTCTCGGTCTAATTTAACTAAATGTGTTATATTTTTAATTGTTTGTTATGTTTAGGCTATATCATATGTTTAAAAGCCATCTGCATATTGTGTACATTACAGAGCGCAATATGAATTAAAATTGTCATTTCCAATGGTGATAAGCATTATTTATGTGCATTCTTGAATTTACACAAGCACTACACATGGTCAGCAGCATGTGTAGATTTTCTTAGTTGCTACAGAAAGATTGGAGCGACTAAAATACTGATGAATGTGGACATTCACGTAAATTTCCATCTGCAAACAGTTTACACACAAATTTGTTCTGCTCACGTTTCATGAATGTGAGCTACTTCAAGACTTTTACTCAAGTAATTTTCTTGTGGGTGACTTCAACTTTTACCAAAGTAACTTTCAGTTATGGTACTTTTACTTTTACTTAGATTTTTTTTTTAGTACTTTATACACCTCTGGTGTTCTCTTACAGCCCGTTGTCCACGGACAGCACTGAAAATTTTCTGTCTTGAAATGCCTTTCCACTGTCTCAACCTTTTCTTTTAATTCCAGTTCTGAAATTGGTCCTCCGTTTTTTTTTATTATTTGAAGTTTTCCTGTGAAAAGCCGCCGTGAAATAGGCGATGGTATCAAGCTAGCCACAACATCACTCTCGTCTTCGCCATTTAACTCTGTCTCTCACCCGCTCTCACCACTTGTGCAGCTGGCTTACTTGCAGACACGCTCGAACGCACCTATAGCTTTATGCATAGCTTGGCCTTCCCCCGGATTCATGAAGTCCTAACCAATTAATGAGCCAGCCGACCGGGTCTTAATAGAGACGGGCGATTCTGATCGGAAAACGTTTTCAGGACAGTAACCCTTTCATTGTGAGCTTGACAGTAAGCTTTGCTTAAAACATAGATGAGAAAATGTTTTAAATGTATTTTATTAAATTAAATGAGAGAGAAATTTTTAAAACAATAATTTTTTTAAATTTAATACTTCTATTTTTTGGTCCAGATTTTTTTAGGCCTTCTCTGAAGGTGTAGAAGGCCCTGAGGGTTCCCCTCTGCTTTCTTATGTCCGTTTATTTGCCTAGTGCATGATATGTGGGAACCGCGCATTAAGCATTTTCAGAAGTGCTTAACATGTTATTATTTTGCGTGAAATTTGGAGAGACGATAGTTTCTATTGGTAAGACACTCTAATTGAAGGAATTCGGATGAACATTGACCGTGGGGTTTGGAGAGGAGTTAAGTTAGGGGTGAGCGTTAAGGTTAGAGTTAGAGTTAGAGTTAGAGTTAGGGCAGTGTTTAAAATGGGGACTGCTGTACCTCTCTACATTGAAATACACTGGAAAACTGGCGTACAACTGCCATGATTTTATGTGAAAAACCAGCCGCTTGGGCTGTTTCCTCATTTTTTCCTCCATGGGTTGTATGTGGGCCCAGATATGTTGTCTATGTTCCACTGTGAATAAAATATGGGTTTATGAAATTTGCACATCATTTTATTCTGTTTTTATTCACGTTTTACACAACATCCCAGCTTCATCGGAAGTGGGGTTTGTATCTGCATGCAATTACATTACATAATACAACATTTATTCAGCAGATGTTTGACTAGTTTTAACATGTGGAGATATGCAAGCCATATTTCCAAGAAAGAGGCAATGTTTGTTGATGTTATCAATTTAGTCTTTGGTGACTTGGAACAGGTTTTAAGATTTGGGTGGTGTGTAACTTTTACCCAGGTTTGTAATATGAAAGCTATAATTGAAGAGCCTAGTGCGACAAGAACTTAAGTCTCACCGTGAGGTAAGGATGGGAAAATGTCTTTATAGTTACTTAAGTCAGCCTCAGTTTTCTCCGAATAAGTATTTTATGACTTAAATACTTTGAGCCCTGGGGTCTTCAATTGTCCTCTCATGACAAGTGTTTATTATTATGAACATTTTTAACAGCAAGTTCTACAGACATTCTCAGCAAATTCATTGTTTCAATTCTCTTAATATCTTCCCACAATACACAAATTAACTCCAACACATTTTGAAATAAAGAACTAACTTGGGTTTACATGATATTTCCGACATCTCTCTAAAATACCTTGGTTCTACAGAAGCGGTTTGTCAGAATTGCAACCCGATCAGAACCTTGCATCTCTTCTGCTCTTTTGTTTCAGAAACTTCAGATTCTCACTATTTATAAAATTAATGTTTTTCAAATATGTGTTTTTACGTACAAGATATTCTTAAATGGAGGAAATATTCAAGAATGATCTTACTGTAAATTTACAGGTTCATTCATATTCAATTCGCCAGGCATCTGATCTTCATCCCCCTAAATTTCTCACTTCCAGATGTCAATTTTCAATAAGGTTTAGAGTTACCAAATTATTGAATAGCTTTTCTCACCTGGAAAAAAACTGCTTATCCATAAAATGCTTTAAAAGACTGTAATTGCTGATCTGAAACTGTAGTCCCTACATTTGTGTTGTTCGTTTCTTTTTTTTTTTGGTGTTTGTATGAAAATTTGAGTGTGAATGCATTGATATTGTATGTGCGTACGTATATGTCTTTGTTCTGTACTGTAATAGCTTCATCATAATTTTTTTTTTCCTGCTGTCTTTTAGATGGAGGCTGCACATAAGCCTTTATTGGGTTTTTGCCTCTTCCAGCACTGTACATATATTTTTGTAAATTTTTTGGGGGGTATCATGTTTTTAATTGTGTTAAAAAAAAAAAAACAAAAAAAAAAAACTGTGAGGACAGTGAGCAGAGAGAGGATGCTCACATCTGCATGCAGTATCTGCCAAGAATTGCTTGAGAAATTAACCCAAAAAAGGTGTGGTTCCCATTTCAACAGTCATTACATACTATCACTTGCTCCAGAAAATATATAAAAGATACATTAACAGTTCCAGCTAAATTCGCTCCTTGTAATCATTGTTTCCAATCCCCCCTCCCAAAAAAAGGAGGCGTTCCCAACAGTCGGTGGTTGCGATCTTCGGTTCCAGGTACACAAAAGTGCACACAGAAGTCCGCCTTCATGTCAGACTCTCACACCTGTCACGTACTCACTCCGCCCCCTGTGTTTCCTATAAATCACTCAATAAACTCAGACATCCCCCACCTTGTCGAGAACAGCGGTAATCTTTGCAAGGGAAGCTGGTCGGCGCAGCACCATACGGTGAGTGACATTAACCCTTGTGTTCTGTTCACTTCTTGGACCCTTTCAAACCCTTTGCTAAGTCAAACTAATCCAGAACTTTGTTGGGATTTTAAAGCGATACAGAAAAAAAAAACCCCAAAACAAATACTGTCTTTTACTCAATCCCAAATAAAATTGTAAACTTGCTGGGTTAATTTTTACATTTTCACATTTAACTATTACATTGCATTTTGTTTCTCTGGAAAATGTTGTGCTACTTGTGGAAAATGCGCTAAAATGAAAAATTCCTATCACTGCAAACCCAATAAACGGCACTTTCAAAATTTTGTAGCACCACTAAAAGAAGATCATCATTGGTGGTCTGGTAGCCTGGTACTCACGCCATGTTCATTCATACACAACACGGAATGTACCCAGTGTTTGGCATGCTTGATCGTTAGCTTTCATTCCAAAGCACGATAAGCGCTGAACCATTTTCCCACAAACTGCGATATATTCACGCAACCAGTCAACGATGGAGGCTCGCTCTGTTAACAGCTTCTGATTGTGCAGTGACTGTTGTTTTGGGGAAATAAATAAATTATTGTTATGCCCTCGGATCCGGGAATGAAGCATAACAATACATTCATTAAAAGCTCCTCTGTTAGTAGTAAAATCTAGATATAGGTAACGCACATTTAGTGGCATGGCGGCTGTTCACTGTAATTGGTGACTGGTTGGGGAAATCGGGACGATGCCATGTGTCCTGATTGGGCAGCGGTTGGTCATGAGAGGGGCGTCTCTTTTAAATGGGCCAAAATAAAAGGTGGATGGCGATATGCCAGAGCCCTGAAGTGGAAGACACCTTCCCCAAACTTTAGTTCCCGACCACTCCAATGGACTTCATTGTTAACCCATCACTTAGACTGCCATGCTTGTAGGAAATAACTCCCTATACTGAACCAGACTGAAGGACGCGGAGGTATTCCCCAGTAGAGTGGCGCTGGCCGTGTGTGAGGTTTCATTCAGGAACCAGTCGCGAGAATTCAGGATTGCAGGGAAAGTGATTTCATTGGGCGAGGGGGGAAACCCCCGCAGGGCAGAAGGCAAAGGTACAAAGTCCACAATCCAAAAATCGCAATCCAGTGGGGCAGAATCAGAATCAAAAGCCAAGGCAGCAATCACTGTACTCGTACTCAGGCAGAACAGGTTCGGTACACAGGCACAGGATTGTCAGAAGCAAAATCAAAATCCAGTGGGCGTAATCCAAACCAATACCAGGGCAGCAAACACAAAAATCGTGGTCGGGCAGAAAAGTGTTCAAAAACACAGATGCATCAATAATCAAAAAAGCGGAGCCAAAAATCGTAAGTTGGACGGTCCAGTCAGAAGAGTAACACTATGAGTCCAAGGCGAATACGAAAGCAGCACAGGTAAACAAGAGAAACGATCTGACAAGGAAGTGCTGTGAAAAGACTCCTAATATACACTCCTGGGAGATCACATGATACATAGAACACAGGTGCAGGAAATGAGACTAATTACAAAGGAGGGAACAAGAGGGAGAGCCTAATTACACAAAATAGGCAAAAGCCAAAATGCGGACAGGGATCACAAGACAGCCTCTAGACAGAACAAACAGATCTGATTAGTGATTTCTATGTGCACAGAGTGGCAGAACAGTGATTAGACAGGTGCAGAGTGTCTGCTATAAGCACAGCAAAGTAAATTGAGTGAAGGCAAGAGGCGGAGACTAGAACAGGGCGAATGCTGAGAGATCGTTAGTCAATTAGTAGAGTGCAGCTATACAATCCCTAGTGCTCGTTAGTAAGTTAGTATTATATATAATGTTAGTTAAGGTTAGTAACTTTATCAAAACAAACTGTTAGTATGGGCTAGTAAAATAGGAAAGCAAGACGAAGGAAGTAAACGAGATGGGAAGGAATGGTTGAAATCCAGAAACTATTAAATCACCCGAAAGTGTGGCACGCAGTACTGGGGCTGTGAGCAATCCCAAGACAATGTGCAATGCACGGTTGGAAGCAAAACATGGACCGGAATGTAACTATGGTAAAATGCAAAACATGGAAAAACTAAACTAAGACAATACATGAACAAATCTAAGCAACCAAATCATAATACATAATCCAAGGCATAGTCAGACATAGCAAAACAGATCAGAGACATGGCAGACAGGCAGAATCATAATACCGTGGGTTATGGTGCCGTCTTGAGGGGAGGTAAGTCCCGGCTTTCCTTCTACCTCCACCAGTCCAGGCCAGCCTGCCTTCTTTTACAAGCAAAATTATATCCCGAGACAAACATGACCATGACATTATACCATAGGCTGACTGCAATAAACAGTTATGTCCAGATGTTATATATTGGACATTACTGTTTATTGCAGTCAGCCCTCGATAATATATGAGTGTAATTTCTATGCTTCTAGCTCTGCGGAAGAAACGCTATCCTGATCTATCCATTGAGTATGTTCTTCCCATTAGAGGACATACTTTTCTCCCTGTGGACCAATTTTTTTGCGGCATTGAGCAGCAGATTTGCAAAAAGGACATTTACTTTATAACAAGTATTACAAAGTTTACGGGTACAGGTACACTCACTGTTCCTACTCATCAAGAGTGCTGTAATGCCTGAGCACTGAAAAAAGGTTTCCTGCAGTCTAGACAGTTGGTGATTAACATATTTACAAAGTATGACATAACTTCTCCTGGCTGCTCTTCATCTGATAACATTGCATAATTCCATCTCTTTCTCTTTCTAGTTAGTACGGCTCTTAACAGTCCACTGCATATTTCTGTGAAAAACTAAGTCCAAACATCTGTGTTGCAGTAAAGTAATTTATCCGGGAGAGAACAGAGGGTGGTACAGAGAGAGAGAGAGAGAGAACTGTGGTCAAGGAAGTTGATTTCAAGAGATTTCAAACAAGCATGTATGTTCTCTTTGACGGTTTCCTCTTGTCACTTAAGATGTTTTACTCTGCAGATGTTTCTCTAATGTATGTCCTTTGCACTTGTTTCAGTTAAATAAACAAAAGGTCCCTTGACACTATGAGCACTTTCAGTGCGGAGGATATGGGCTTCACTTTCTTGAAGAAAGGGAGCCCTATCGAGGACTTCATTCGGCAAAAGACCGAAGAGTTGTCCGAGAAGGTGAGTGCACACAAAAATCACAATCTGTCAAGGAACACAACAAAATTTTCTGATATAAAATCTACCCTAAAAAAGTCCTTTTGGTCCCACTCTGACAAGAACAAACTCCATTAGATTCTGTTAGAGTTAATTTAACTCCGAAAGAGTTGATATAATTATGAACATTTTGCTGTGAAAGCTGCTGCATTTGCAAGGGCTTCTGCTCAATCTGCAGCTAGTTCAGGCCTTTGAAACAACCTGAGTGGACTTTTCCATTTTTTCATTCAGTCTTTTGAAATATCCTCTTTTTAAACTATTCATTTAACCTGTGAAGTTCCACTGAGAACATGCATCCTTCTCTTTTCCAAGAGCGCCTCGAGTGAAAGGTGAGATTGAACAGTTGCAAGTCGGGTGAATGAATGAAATCGGAGGTGAACCGTTGGAGTGTTAATGAGGCCTTAATGGCCCAGCTCAAGAGCATCACGGCTGAGGTCTTATGTACTTTATCTCTCCAAATTTGAGTTGTAACTCTGAGTCATACAGTGGCCTTGAAGCAGCCGCTCTACACTGGTAAGTCCACCAGGCTGCCACTAGGCAACTCTACCACCCTGACCACTTGAACACTACCAGGAACATGCAGTGCAGAATTTGAGATCCATGGTCTCAAAGTAGAATTCTTGAAGTGTCTAAAACGCATAGTTTCATATTTAAAAAAAATTAATAATTATATTTATTAGTTCTCAGGGTTCATCACTAGAGAAAACAATACGTTATGAGATCACAGACTGAATCCATTTTCCAAACCCAAACCCCAAACCCAGAACACCCTACCCCCACACATAACAGAGAAAAAAAAAAAACAAAAAACAAACACTAGGTTGTATGTGATGGGAAATTAGACAAGCGTCCATAAAATTACAATAAACATTTAAGCCTATAGGGCAATATATCTTGACATCTCAGTCCACGCTAAACCATAGAGTCCAGACCTAAGAGCCTGGGCCCCATCATCTCCAATGTAGTCCAGGAAAGGGTCCCATATATGGAAGAACTCAAATGTTTGTCCTTGAACCAGAGGCTTACAGCTTCTAAAGGGATGAGTTCCATAACACACTGAGTCCACTGGGCAACTGTAGGGGCTGAATCTGAAATCCACTGAAGGAGCATGCATCTCCTAGCACTGAATAGAAGCACCTTGAGCAGCTTCAGTGAAGCGGGGCTAAGGTTTAGTGCCACAGATTGTATACCAAGAATACATAGGATAGGATGAATGTTTAAACTTTACTCAACTACAGTATTGATTTCACTACATATCTTGACTCAAAAATCATGAATAACAGGACAATCAAAAATACAATGAAAATATGTACCTTCAGCAGTCTTACATTTAACACAACACTTTGAGAGCAAAGGGTTGAACCTGTGACGCTTTATTGGAGTAATTTGAAGTCTATGTATAATCCTAAATTGCTATTCCCTAGCTTTGGAAAATGGGTAACCTGAAGAACCTAACCACACACTATCCCAGTCATCGTTCAGGATAGGTTCCCCAAAATCCACTTCCCATAGAGATTTAACACGGGCTATACAATCATTGTCCAGGGATGATAGGGCACAGTAGAACCTGGTGATAAGTTTCCTGGTGTTGGAATTCTGAATAACCCTCTCCACAGCCGAAAGAAAAAACCCATTGGGACACAACTTAATAGTGGAGGTGATGAAAATACGCACTTGCAAGTACCTGAAAAAGTTATTCCGAGAAAGATCATATTTCTCCCTGAGCTGCTCAAAAGACATGATATTGCCATCTTGTATTAAATCACCCACAGCCCCGATCCCTCTTTCACTCCACAGAGAGAAGGCATCTCAAGCCAGGGGGGAAATCAGGATTTAAGTAAAGAAGTGTGAGATTTGGCCCTCCTGGTTTTCTAGTTTCCTAGTCAGTCTCCACACTTTCAGGGTGTTCTGTAAAATGAGATTACCTTTATCTTATTACTAACCCAATTCTTAGAGGCATGTAGAATGTTACGAAAAGGGATAGGGGCCACTGGGTAAACTTCTAAGGCAAGCCAAGTAGATTCAGGGTCCTCTCTAAACCAACACCACAGATAACTGCACAAGCAGGCAATTTGGTAGTGTTTAATGGCACAGGCATACCCCCTCCTTGACTGGGCGTTGCAGTACAGTAAGCTTCAGCCTAGCCTTTCTCCATAGAAAAGAGGATAGGGAGCTATTTATAGATGCAATTGATTTTCTGGTTAAAAGAAACAGAATCATTTGAAAGGGGTATAAGAGCCGTGGTAGTATATTCATTTTAAAAAGATTTACCCTTCCCAGGAGAGACAGTGGAAGAGCTGTCCAGCGAGCCAAGTCTTTTTTAATCTTGCGAATTAAGGGCATAATATTAGCTTTGCACAGGACTTCAAGTGAGGGGGTAATATGTATACCTAGGTACACAAAACCTGATGGGGACCAATGAAAATGGGCAGTGCAGGTTGGGGACCAGGACACATTAGGGGTCAATGGCATTTCCTCCTACTTAGAGTAGTTAATCTTGTAGCCTGAGAACTGGCCAAAGGACCTAATTATATTGACCACTCTTGCAATGGAGGCCACAGAATTACTTAGATAAAGTAAGACATTGTCCGCGTAAAGCGAAATCTTGTGCTGCACGGGGTCCACCTCTATTTCCATCATTAATGGGTCCTTCCTAATGGCCTCTGCCATGGGCTCTATGGCTAGAGCGAACAAAAGGGGCTAGGCTGGACAGCCCTGTCTGGTCCCATGCCCCACCGCGAACGCAGTAGACTTCATGCCATTAGTAATAACCGAAGCACGGGGCGCGGCATATAGGAGAGATATCCATTTGATAAAGTTATCACCTAGGTTAAATTTAGAAAGGACACCCAGCGGGTACGGCCACTCAACCCTATCATAGGCCTTCTCTGCATCTAGGGAGACCACCAAAGACTCGGACTTTGATTTACGGTCATATTGAACAAGGTTTAAGAGCCTCCTGACATTATTGCATGAGTTACGACCCAGTATAAACCCTGTCTGATCTACAGAGATAAGATCTGGGAGAATAACTTCGAGCCTTTTAGCCAATATTTTGGCAAGCAATTTCTGGTCTACATCCAGAAGAGCAATCGGTCTGTAGGTGGCGCAGTCATCGGCCGGTTTTCCCTTCTTCAAAATCAGTGAAATGTTTGCATCCATCATAGTGCCTGGCAGAGTCCCTAATTCAAAAGGAATGGGATAACATATTGAGTATGGGATCAATCAACAAGTCCTGGACTGCTTTATAGAATTCAGGGGTCAGACCGTCCGGGCCAGGGGCCTTGTTATTCTGTTGGTCCCTAATAGCATCTGTGATTTCCTTGTGAATAACTGGTCTGTTCATCAGCTCCGTCTGTGCATCTGAGGCTTGAGGGAGATTAATAGACGAAAGGAACTGGTGCATCAGAGCCTCAGTGACTGTCTCTTAAGTGTACAACTGCTCATAAAATTTAAGAAATGAATCGCTTATATCCTTAATGTTATGAACTCTATTACCAGGTTGTTGTTGAACCTTGCTGGACAAGACCAAAAATATAGGGGAGTGATCACTAATAATAATGTTACCTATCGAGCAGGAGAGCACCCTTTAAAGGGCGAGTACAGGTGTAAAAAATAATCAATTCTAGAGGATGAGTTGTGGACCCTTGAGTAAAATGTATATTGCTTATCAGAGGGGTGGAGTGACCTCTATGTGTCAATAAAATGTATATCTTTGCAACAGCCAAGTAGGGACTGGCTATGCCCTAGATTAGATTGTGCTGACCTGTGGGATTTATCCAGCCGTGAATTAAGGCAACAATTGAAATCAACTGCTATCACTGAGGAGTCTACAATCTAATCTGAGAACAAGGAAAACACCTCAGTGTAAAAATCAGTGGAGCGAATGGGAGGGGCATATACATTTAGATAGGAGAACTTGTCCCCAAAAAAGTGTCCCTTTAATCATAACATATCGACCTGATTTGTCTGCCCTAACTTCCACTCCCGTCAATGGTAGTGATTTATGCACTAGGATGGCTGCGCCTCTGCTTCCATAGTCAAAGGGGAGTCGTAGACCTGGCTCACCCACTCTCTTTTCAACTTTAAGTGCTGTCATCCAAATGAGTTTCTTGGATTAGTGCTGTGTGTATCTTTTCCTTTTTCAAATAGTTAAGAATTTTCTTTCGTTTTATAGGGCCCTGAATCCCGTGGACATTCCAAGAGCATAGTTTAATTGTTGCATTATCGACCATGGTCCAAAATGGTATCAATAATAATCCTACCTAAATCCCCAGTCACTATGCACACACTCAATACAATAAACCTCCTGACAAAAACACAAGTGACACAAACAGACAGTGAGAGGTCAAAAACAAAAACAAAACAAACCCATCCACAGCTCTCAAAACGCCTCCTTGGACCTGGCGTGTAACGCTCACTACACTGTGCATTCTAAGCCTGCACTAAACCAGTACTCCTTAAGTAACCATATATTCACAAATATCTGATTGATAAACAAAACGAAATAAAATTAGTGCGCCCGAACTCACCACAATCAAGTCCCATGGAATAGTGATGGAGAAGGAGGGATAAAGTTAAAATATGAACTCCAGTCTTTATCCTTAGCCGTCTGGTTCGGACTGTGTCCGACTGTCATTCAAAAGAGGCCAGAAGCTGAAAAGTTAGGCGTCAGCGCCTTCTGCTGCCTGTCCAGGGGCAATGATTTCCAGTTATACCAGTTATACCGCTCGGGCGTTAGGCAATACGATGTGCCCTGTCCAGCAGCTTGGGTCCGTCAGGTGCGTCAATACCCAGGGTCTCGACAAAAAACTCAGTCATGAAGTTTGTGATTTGAGACCCCTCCATCTTTTCTGGGATGCTGAGCACGCGAAGATTCTGGCGTCTGCGAAACAATGTTTTGGCAGTAAATGTTTACTATACGATGACAGACGGAATTTTGAACGCTGCTGCGACTCAAAATATTTTTTCCTCCAATAAATTCTTTTTTTATTTCAATCAGCATACGAATGAAGTATTAGAATATGGTTTTAAATGAAAAATAAACTGCCGCTCATTTGAGAAAAATGTTTTCAAATATTCGGAAAAAATGCAGTTTGCAAAAATCTCATTTACCGTCATTCTTTAGAGGTTATATTACAAACTAATTATCTGACAATTTGAAGTTATTAAGCCGGTATCCACCAAAGATATAAATATAAAAAGTCCAAAAAAAGTTCCATTGAGAAAATCGTTCGGGAAGTTTGACTTCTGCTACCTCAAAATTGACTTAAATTGACACAATTTTTTGCCCGTTTCGGCTCCAAAACGGGAGGGGGGGTCAATCTCCAAATCTAAAGATCCAAAATTCCTTTTAATACGACCGTTCAGTTTATATCAGGTTGGTATAACGTGGGGGACATATATTTTTGAAATCGGCCGAGCCCCATCTTTTGGCCTTGCCAGGTTTTCTCAGATAATGAGCAGGTGCCAGAGATCTCACGGAAATGTAGGACGAGGTAGAGAAAGCAAAGCAAGAGACAAAGACGAGAACGGCGATTGAATTTGTAATAATTAGTAGAGGTGCAGCTTTACAAATTAACCCAAGTGCTTGTTAGTCACTTAGTAGTATCTACAATATAAGTTTGGCTAGTAAGTATAATACAAAATATAAATGTTAGTATTATTAGTAATCAAGAAAAGCAGAGTGAAGGAAGTAAACGAAAATTGAAGTAATTATGTGAAAAACCAGAAACCAATTAAATCATCCTAAGCAAGTAGGCACGCAGACTGGGGAGACGGAACGTACCATACTGATCACAAGACAGGGGGAACAAAAGTGCAATGAATACAGAAATGGCATGAAAAGACAAACCGGGATGTATAATAAGCAAAACGAATAAAGAAAATACATGGCAAAAACATAGAAGACAAGACAAGACCAGACTCACAACATGAAGTTTAACACTAAACAACTAAAGTTGGTCTTTTGCCCTTATGGGCAACTTGTTTTACGAAGGCAGCCAATAGTTTGGAACTTCAAAATACAGATGAGTTCAATAGCTTGGAGATTTTAAAAGAATAGAATTGTTTAAATGGCTTCTGGCAGTGGGGAGGGGGTGGGGTGGGTGGGTCTCAAGGATGTAAAAGTTTTAGCGATTTTATTATTTGTTTATGAGTGCATACTACTAGTGGGAATAGAAGAGTTGATTGGATTTAAATTTTTACTACATGTGGGGTAATGAAACCAAAGTTAACCCATTTTGAAACTGAATGCATTGTTGGAAGATGGAGAAATTTGCAGTCTCTGAAATTGTATTTTGAAAAATGCACGGACATTACCTGGAAAACATCTGTAAAATATTCATTTTTCTGTGGCTTTATTGCTTTTCCAAGCTTATTAAGCTTTGTCAGAGCACCACAGGGCCAGAGAAAATCAATATCTCTTCCTGTCAAAGGAGTAACATTGCAAGCTATTCTGACGATTGGAGAGAAATCTGTGTACTCGTTCAGAGGAAATCATGATCATGCCTGTAGTCAAAGTTTACATGGATATTAGTTAAAAAGGGATGCACACTAAAGGGGTAATGCTGTTGAATTTTGTGCCTCTCTGTTATTTGTTGTGCTCAGTGCCTCTGACATCCCTTCTCACTGTCCTTCAGGGCAGCTTAGATGCCTTCTTCGTAGTGGATCTGGGACAAATTTTAAGGAAGCACCTCAGGTGGGTTCGTGCCATGCCTCGTGTCAAGCCCTTCTATGCTGTGAAGTGCAATGACAAGCATCCCGTTGTCAAGACACTTGCCCTCCTGGGAACAGGGTTTGACTGCGCCAGCCAGGTACTGCCCTATTCCAGGAATAAATGTTCTGCAGCAAAAATCATCAATATATGTATGATTGTGTTTCCATCAGTTATCTGGGCATAATTAATGAAATTGAAGGAATTAGACCAAAAAAATGCATGAGATTTTTAGCTGCACAAAAATAATGATATAAAACAACTGTATTGGCATTCCCTAAAAACGCAAACTGGAAAATCTAGTCCACTCATAAATGCATTTCTGTCAATAACTGATTGACAGTAATGTTTCAACTCATCGACTTAATTGTTTTTTTAAAAGTAATAACTTTTCCGAAATGCGATGTCCTCATTCCAATGAATCTGGGACTGGCGCATGTTCACCACTGTGTAACATCACCTCCTACCCTGTAGTCATTTTGAAAATGAGGACAGTAATTTGCAGTTTCAAAAGCATAATTTGTTCCTATTCTTCCTTGATATTGGACTTCATTGCTCTCCATTGTCAGATTTTGGGCTTTATGATCTGCCACATTTTCAATATGAGAGTTTCAGGCGTCAGGAAGGCCAGTCTAGTGCCCAAACTTTATGACTACAAAGCCACACTGTTGTAATACACGCAAAATGCGCCTTGCTGCCATCCTGCTGGAAAAAGGAGAGGCATCTCTGAGAAATGGACATCTGGAAGGCCCATTTGTTGCTCCAAGATGCGCATGTAACCTCCCATTCACAGATGAGCAAAATGCCAATGCCAAAATCAATAATGTAACCTCATTCCATGGCAAACGCTGGCATTGGAGCATGACGGTGATAAAAGTCAGGACGAACTGTGTCTTCGTCAGCCCTGAGAACACAATGCCCATTGTTTCAATAAACAATCTGAAAGACTCACCAGACTACAGCACTGCTTTCCACTTTGTGTCAGTGTATTTCAGTCATTCAGCAATGCCTCTATGGATGTACAAACATACGTAAATATATATATAACTTGTCTTAAGTTGAATTTAATGATACTGTCATGGTCTTTGGAGGCTGGCGAGCTTTCTTTGATTCTCTCGTCCGGGAGAAGCGCGTTTTGCCCACAATGGAATTCTTTGCCCAGCTGGCATTAATTGTGGGCAGTGCCCGGGCTCTATTTAATCTCTAGCTCCGCCTCGCCACCTTCGCTAGAGTGTCAGAGCTATATTGGCACTACAGCCGGTAAGGTCTGTATTCAGAGATTGTTTTGAGGAGTAAGTTTCTAAAGGAAAAGTACTAGCCAGCTAGGGATTTTTTTCTCTTTCTCTTTTTCCTCTTTTGTGCACCGTTTTGGTGCTCTCTGAGTTGTCGAGATTTTCCCCTCTATTTCTTTCAGTTTGCTCGCTTTGCTTCCTTGCACTTGGACGAGATCTCGGTCCGTTGGAAGCGCGAGTCTCTCTCTCTCTCAGTTTATATTTTTGTCTCTCTCTCAATCGGCGAGACTTCCTTTTATTCCGGCCGCTGCGTTTGGCGTCCCAACTCACCAGCCATCACAGTTACCACATAAACTGTACACCATCTTCACTTCAGATACTTCACTGATACTTTACTTACAGATGGTCTTGTGAAGTGTGAGGTTACAGTTTGTCTGCAACAGAAGCATGTTAGTTCCGAATGTCGTGCCAGTGGAGAGCAAGAAGGACAGGAACATCTAATATTGACATTCTACCCTGTCTTTTACTCACAGAGATTGATTTGGTTTCCCAGATTCTCTGAATTTTTCATTCAAAGTGACTATTCCCCCAGCTGTTGATGCTACAGAAAGGAAAATTGCTCTTATTCCCCCAACTGCTGATGGAACACGGGGGAAGGTCGCCCTTACTCTCCCAACTGTTGGTGGTACGGGGGGGAAGGTTGCTTATATTCACCTGTCTTTGTGAGGCGTCAAAAAGTTTATACGCATTTATAACGAAACTGAAACTTACAATTCACCCAATGGTTGGGGGAACAGCCTTTCCCTTTTTCTGAATATTATGGACTTATAGTGGAGATTTCCCCAAATTCCTTGCAAGAGCGCAGTGGTCAAGTAGGCTTGACTTGAGATTGTAAGGTCCTGAGTTCAAGCCCCGGCCACAGCCTTCGCGGTGTGTTCTTGGGCAAAACACTCTACGCCTCACCCCACCAAGGTTCATAAATGGGTAGCAGCAAATAGTCAGGAATTAATAGCTGGGGGAGTACCTGCGATGGGTTGCCATCCCGTCCAGGGGGAGTAGTAATACTCCTAGTCGTTTCATGCCACAGAAACCGGGATTGAGTACCGGGCTGACAGGCCACTGGCTGGAAACAGGCTTACTTCTTCTTTCACAGAGTGATGAACCTCAAATTGCGTATTTTATACCCAATCATTATTGAATCACCTGTCACCAGTTTGCTGGTTTGTTTCCAGAATGGTCCAAACGGGAATTTCTGAAGATTCTGCAACTTTTGCAGTTTTTTCCATTCCCTGTTCCGATAGTTTCATTGTCGCAGGCATCAAATGAAGAATTCGCAAATATTTACAAAAATTAATATGATTCACATAGTGAGATTTTAACTTCCAATCCTCATATGACGAACTTGTGCAATGGTCCAGTATTGCCTGTTTTTTCCCCATTTTTTAGCCTGAGGTTGAGCTGATGAAGTCTCTGAATGTGGACCCCAGCAGGATCATCTATGCCAACACCATCAAGCAGGTATCCCACCTAAAATATGCAGCTGACTACGGGATTGAGATGATGACCTATGACACTGTGGCAGAGCTTGATAAGATCGCCACTTACCACAAAAATGCTAAGTGAGTGACTGGTTTATTTCTGCTTCACTCCTAACCCACTTAAAAAATGATAAATAAATTTGGCATACGATGTACATTTCATATAAAAAAAAAGGTAATCCAACTTCAGTGGGTTAATATACCCCGTTCATATTGTTTCAACACTTCTATGCAATTTTCCAATGGATACCACTGAATGCAATATTACTGCTGCGCATGCCTGATTAAATGACCTTTGAAAATGGCATATTCGAATTTCATTTTTCCGAGTTTTCTTTATCGATGAAAGTCAGTGAAAGTCACCACACTCCCCTCTGCTATGCACCGATACCTTCCACATGTCCACCTCCCCCTTTGACGCAAAGCTGACAGCGAAGGAGCATGTCCTCAACTGCATGTCTCACTATAGACGGATCATTTTGCAAAGCCTGAACTTCATTTTGAATGCGGTCTTGCGGTGCTCTCTGAGAGGAGTCACAAACACTTTGTTTTTCAAATTTCCCCAAAGGAAAACAGGAGTCATCAGAAGATGACATATCCCACCGGTTCCACATTATTTGTGATTTACTCAATGCAGAAGAATTGTATCCTCTTAATATCATCACTGTAGTAATTCTATACTCATGAAACAGATGGATTGATTAGTTTGTTATCAAGGCAAGCATGTGATGATGAATGTATTGATTCAGAACTAGGATCTTGTGTCATGAAGTGTGGGGAATACAATAATGGGAGATTTGCTATTACCACTGTATGAAATGCAACACCTATTTCCGTATATGTTAACATATACTCACCTTTATAAATAATCAATGATGTAACTTCCATAGTGATATCTCGTCTACGACAAACTTGACAGTGTTCTGTAACCCATACTCTTTCAATAGCGATGGCTGTTGTGCTATTGAGTTCGAGGTAATTGACAATTCTGTGTGTTCCTCATTCCATGGCTCAGATGTGAGATACAACAAGGACATTTCACTTTATTTCACTTGGCCTGTGTGAGCTGCGACTTTTGGAGTTTTTGAAGTTTCTGAGTGACATAGTTTTTGAGTTCTGTCCTGGAAACGAGACAAAGTCCAATTTTAGGGCTGTTTTTGGTGAAAATTTCAAGAATTATGGGCGGCATGGAACTGAAACCCCCAAAAGGCACAATTACACCATAAAAGTAAGTTCCATGGCAAATTTGAAGTTGGTAAGTGGTATAGTTTTTGAGTTCTGCTCCAGAAATGAAAATGATTACGGACGGACGGACGGACAGGGTGACAACTATATCCCACGGTATTACATACCAGTAGGATAAAAATCATGTGTTGATTTCTGAATGTCTTTCATGCATTACCAAAACTTGGAAAAATGAAATTCTAATCTACCATTTTCAAAGGTCATTTAATCAGGCATGCACAACAGTGATGCTGCAGTCAAGAGTATCCATAAAGAGCTAAGGACGTCCTCTTCCTTGGCAAATTACTTAGAAAAAGTGAAACGAAATAAACTTGATATATTAACCCGTTGAAGTTGGATTACTTTTTTTGATATGCACTGTACAGTCTTATTGCCTTCTGGCCTGCAGACAGGGACTAGACTCAGGACCAGTCATGAATCTATCTAATTATTCAATGCAGATCAATACATTGATCTGTATTCAATTGATTGGATAGCTGATGACGTCAAAACTTTGAAGTAACCATGTGGCCGTATTGTTATTCTTGCAATATTCTTGCAGCCACAGGTATCTTATCCTGGAGGCAAAACATCACTTCAGACAGAAAATATAAAAAATGAAACAAGAGGAATATTAAATGTTGCCTTTATTTTAGAAGCATTCAATGTGACATGCAATGGTGTACAACATAGATGTAAGAAACAAAGAATGACTTGCGTTGAATTTACGTTTCTCAGGTCCTAGCTATCACTGAATAGCTGACAATAAGCTAGGGTGATAGTCGTAAGAAACTTAGGTCAAACTAGTGAAAAAGTAAGCAGAGCTTACTAATACCCCCGATGACCCCCAGTCATGCTTTTTTCCTTTGGTGATTATAGAAATGATCACATTCTGAAAATCAATTTTGACAAAAATACTAAACATCTATGACCCGTAGCCCTGTACCTCTCCATGGCCCTCATTTATCAAACTTGCATAGGATCTGGTGCAGATTCTGGTGCAAATATGAGTGTTGGCCAGGTGTCACGTCTGATTTTATAAAAGTGTGTACGTCGCTGATTTCAGTGTAGAACTGGCGTGATGTTGATAAATTTGGCGGTTGAAACCATCGTAATTTACAAATTCATGCCAGGAGGCATAGTCCTGCCTACTTTACGACATGGACTATCGAAAGACGGCAAAGAAGAAAAAACTTCACTGAGGAGGAAATATAAAATATCACGTCCAAGGTGGAGAAAAACAAAATAATTTTATTTGGAAGCCTTAAGAGTGCCATAAAGGGAGCCCAGAAGGCTGCAGTTTGGAAAACTATTGCTGCTGCAGTAAACGACATTGGGTAGGAAAACCAGAGTGCAGCAGGGGTTTGATTTAATTCATTAATAAATCAAAGTGACTCATCACACTTATTTAATGTGTCCAAGCACTAAAATTGATCGAAATTCGTATTAGACGCACTTTTAAGTGTGGCCAAGATGCACATTTCTCCATTGCCCTCATGGCCCAGTCACACAGCGAAAACGCATGAATTACGCACGAATTACGCACAGATTTTCATTTCTGCGCGGAGCGTACGTCGTATGCGTAATTCGTAGGTGGAACGAACGTTGACTGTCAGTGATTGTAAGTGGATGTGCGTCGTAGGCGGTTTGTGCGTGATTTTGAGTTTTGAACGGTTCAAAATTTTTCTTGACGCACAACTGTGCGTAATTCATGAGTCGGCATGCGTAGTTTATGCGTCGAGTATGCGTAACTATGCGTGGGACACTCGTCGGCGGTCAGTGCATATGCGTCAGAACTGGTTTGAACCCGCGCACGTCCACGTCCGTCCACTGATGCCCCACGTTCATATCACGCATGAAACGCGCATGTATCACGTTCATTCCACTGACATCCACTGGGCGTGCGTCGAATGTTCGTGGAATACTGCACCGTATTTGCTCGTATGCGTCGACGTGCGCGATATGTCAGTGATTCGTCAGTGATTGTAAGTGATACATGCGTGGTTCATGCGTGATTCATGCGTGATTCGTCAGAGATTTCTTCCCCCCGACACCCCGAAAAATTGGTCAATTTCTCAACGCACAAGCACGTACAAACCCAATCTGTGCGTGATTTGTGAGTGATTCGTGCGTGATCGGCTGTGTGACTGGGCCATCACTTATTCTAAGTGTGTCCAAAGCTAAAAAAATGTTCTAGGCCAAACTTATTTTAAGTGGTACTTTCTAAGCGGCACTGGAATGTTCATCAACTGGCACACTTATTAGTGTTGCCTAAAAAAAAAAAATCAGCTTCTAAGTCCAAAAGCAGGAAAACTGCGGAATTTTTGTGTGCTTTGCACAGCACCTCTCCCTGTTTTAGAGAATATGAGTGCCAAATTTGAAAAGAATCAAATGAATAATATTCAAGATATCGATTGGACAAATAATGTTTCGGACGGCATGACAGGCGGACGGACGGTCCTAGATGACCGCCACTTTGCTCTGCACCTCTCCCTGTGGTAGAGAATATGTGTGCCAAATTTGAAAAGAATCCAATGAATAATATTCAAGATATTAATCAGACAATAATGACTTTGGACGGAATGACGGAAGGACAGACGGTCCTAGATGACCGCCACTTTGCACTGCGCCTCTCCCTATGGTAAAGAATGTGTATGCCAAATCTGAAAAGAATCCACTGAATAATATTCGAGATATCGATCGGACAAATAATGTCTTCTTACGGAATGAAGGAGGGACGGACAGTCCCAGATGGCCGACACTTTGCACTGCACCGCTCCCTGTGGTAGAGAATGTGTGTGCCAAATTTGAAAAAAATACAATGAATAAAATTTGAGATATCGATCGGACAAATAATGTGAAGGAATTACAGAATAACGGACGGATGGAAGGTCCCAGAATGCCGACACTTTGCACTGCACCTCTTCCTGTGGTCGAGAATATGTGCTCCAAATTTGAAAAGAATCCAATGAATAATATTCGAGATATCGATCGGAAAATTAATGTGATGGAATGACAGACAGACGGACAGTCCCAGATGGCCGACACTTTGCACTGCGCCTCTCCCTATGGTAAAGAATGTGTGTGCCAAATCTGAAAATAATCCAATGAATAATGTTTGAGATATTGATCAGATAAATAATACCTTCGGACGGGATAATGGACGGATGGACAGTCCCAGATGGCTGATACTTTGCACTGCACCGCTCCCTGTAGTAGAGAATATGTGTGCCAAATTTGAAAAGAATCCAATGAATTATATTTAAGATATGGATCGGACAAATAATGTGACGGAATGACAGAATAACGGAAGGACAGACGGTTCCAAAATGCCGACACTTTGCACTGCATCTCTTCCTGAAGTAGAGATTATGTGTGCCAAATTTTAAAAGAATCCAATGAATAATATTCGAGATATTGATCGGAAAAATAATGTGATGGAATGACAGAGAGACAGACGGTCCCAGATGGCTGACACTTTGCACTGTTATGTGTGCCAAATTTGGAAAGAATCCAAAGAATAATATTTGAGATATCGATCGGACAAATAATGTTGTCGGAAGGAATGACGGATGGACGGATGGTCCCTGTGATGGCTGGTGAGTTGAGACGCTAAACGCAGTGGCTGGAATAAAAGGGGGACACACAGATGAGAGAGACACACAAATAAAATAAGAGAGCGAGACTCGCGCTTCCAATGGACCAAGATGTCCTCCGCGGCAAGGAAGCAAGGCGAACTCGACAAGACAAAAAGAAAGGGAAAAAACAGAAAGATTCCCTTGCTATCTAGAACTTCTCCTCAAATATGCAGCTTAACCCTCAACAACTCTCTTACTAGAGACCTTTCCGGCTAAAGTGCAACCATAACACTGACACTCTAGCAAGAGAAGTGAGGCGGAACTAGGGCTTAAATAGAATCTGGGCGACACCCTTAATTAATGCCAGCTGGCCCAGGAATCTGATTGAGAGCAAAACAATATCGTCCCGGACAAGAGCAACAAAGAAAGCTCTCAAAGCCTCCAAACTATGAAAGGACCCCCCCTCTAAGGGACAGCTCCAGAAGTCCCCAAGGAACCCTGTGTGTGGAACTCAGAAATTAGCGTGGGATCCATAATATCCCACGAAGGGACCCAGCAGCGCTCCTCGAGGCAATATCCTTCTCAGTCCAGGAGGAACTGGACCCCACGACTAACACGCCTCTCGGCAAGAATGCAGCGCACAGAGTAAAGCCGCCCACCCTTCAGTCATTCACGGTGGCGGCGGGGGTGTGCTGGCAGGTGCTAAGACGCTAGTGCTAACTGGCTTAATCCGAGAGACATGGAAGGATGGATGGATGTGTAAAGATCTCGGGAGCTTTAACTGGACCGTGACCGGATTGATCTTCCGCATCTTGAGTGGGCTAATATAGCGGGGCGCCAGTTTTCGGGATTCAACCCTCAAGGGGAGGTCCCTGGTAGACAGTCAAACTCTCTGATTGACCCGATGAGATGGGGCCGAACAATGCCTTCTATCAGCAGCGAATTTTTGTTTGAGCCCTGAGTGCAACAGAGAAGAACAGACCCTGATCCAAACCAAACGACAGCGACGAATGAAATGGTTGACCGAGGGAACCTCAGAATCATTCTCAGTCTCAGGAAACAGCAGGGGTAGGTAACCCACCTGAGCCTCAAATGGGGAAAGACTCGTGGGGGAATTACTTAGTCAGTTATGGGCATACTCGGTCCATGCAAAAAATAGACTCCATGAGGATGGATTATCTGCCGCCAAACATCGAAGAGTGTTTTCTTAAGACTGATTAGTGCATTCAGTCTGCTCGTTAGTCTCTGGTGTGAAACCCCGACTGCTTGCAAAATGCCCGCCAGAATCTGGCCGTAAACCGAGGGCCTCGGTCAGAAACCACATCTTGCGGAAGCCCATGCAATCGGAACACATGGTTAACCACAAGAAGGGCCGTCTCCCGAGCTGAAGGCTACTTGGGTTGCGCAACTAAATGAGCAGCCTTAGAAAAACAGTCAACCACGACCAGGTCGCAGCAGACCAGAGGGAGGGAGGTGGGAAGTCTTGTTCCTGGAGCATGTGCCACAAGCAGCAACAAATTCCCTAATGTCTCTCATCATACCAGGCCACCAAAAACATCGGGCCAGGAACTGCTTAGCCCGATGGGCCCCCGGGTGCCCAGCCAAGTGGGAAGAAAGTCCCCACTGGAGGACCTGTGGCCTAACAGTAGGCGGAACAAACAAACAGCCAGGAGGCTCCCCGCAGGACCAGGGTCAGTCTTTAAAGCCTCCTAAACCACTGCCTCAATCTCCCACTGAATGAGTGCAACAACCTGACCAGCCGGAATAACTGGCTCCGGGGTGGGATCACGGTCAGAGCGGTCGTAAATCCGTGACAGGGCGTCAGGCTTAATGTTTTTAGAGAGAGAGAGATAGGTCAGTGTAAAATCAAAGCGGTTAAAGAATTATGACCACCGCGCCTGCCGGGAATTATGTCCCTTAGTTTGCTGAATATACTGGAGGTTTTTATATTTGGTCCACACCACAAAAGGGTGTTCAGCTCCCTTCAAGCAGTGGCGCCACTCCTCAAGCGCCAGCTTGACTGTAAATTACTCCCGGTCACCAATGCTGTAATTGCGTTCTGTGGCGGACAAAGACCGGAGAAGTTTGCGCATGGGTGTAGCTTATTAACCCAACGAGGGCGCTGAGACAAAATAGCACCCACACCCACCTCCGAAGCATCTTCCCCCACAACAAATGGGAGGGAGGGATCAGGCAAAACCAGAATAGGCTCTGAGCTAAAATGTTTTTTTTAATTCCTGAAAGGCAGCATCAGCTGCTGAAGACCAAAAAAACCGCTGAGGAGGTATTCTTCTTGGTGAGCGCAATAATGGGGGCAGGAACCGCGATAAAGCCTCGGAAGTATTGAACCATCGTAACACTCCGAGGCGCAGGCTAATTCCTGACCGTAGCCACCTTGTTCAGGTCCATGCGAACCGACCACTTAGAAACAATAAAGCCCAGGAATGAGACAGTTAGGGCGTGAAAAATACATTTCTCCGCTTTAACAAAAAGCTTGGCATTAAGGAGGGCCTCAGTCAAACGTCTGACGTGTTGTTTATGCTCCGAGAGTGTTGTAGAAAAAATCAAAAGGTCGTCAAGATAAGCGAAGACTAATTTCTCCAACATCTCTCGGAGGACGTTATTAACGAGTGCCTGAAACACCGAGGGGGCATTAACCAATACGAACGGAATGACCTAATATTAGTAGTAGCTGTCAAGAGTATTAAAAAATGCCGTCTTCCATTTGTCCCCCTCCCGAATGCGAATCAAGTTTTAAGCATTGCGAAGATCTAGCTTCGTAAAAAATGACGCCTCCTGCAGACGTTCAAACGTGGAATTCATTAAAGGAAGGGGGTACCAGTTTTTAATGGTGATCTTATTCAAACCCCTATAATCAATACAGGGTCTCGGACCGCCATCCTTCTTCCCCACAAAAAAAAAATCCTGCTCCAGCAGGAGACGTGGACAGCCGAATAAAACCATTAGCAAGAGCTTCCTGAATATATTCTTGCATGGCCTTATGCTCAGGTCCTGAGCAAACCCCAAGGAGGTGTTGTACTAGGGTAGAGATTGATCTCGCAGTCGTATGGACGATGGGGAGGTGATGTCGATGCTCGTTGTTTACTAAACACTTCAGCGAGATCAGCATAGTCATTCGGAACATTAGAAGGCAAGCTAAACTTCAGGGTTGCCCTAAATTCCTCACTCTGCTCCGAATCTAATGTCTCCGTGACTGATTCAGAATCGCTAAAATCCTCTGAAAGGTTATCGTCCTCTGGCTGTCGCCCATCAAATTGAGGATCCCATTCCAACCCCTCCTCTGCCCCTCTCTCTAGTCTAGGAGGGTACCCTAACCCTCCTCACATTTCCTCTAGGCATCAGCCTCCCCCACAGCTTGATGTCTGGGAAAACAAGTCTCATTATCTCTACAGTGAGAGCAATCGGTGCCGCAGCGGACAATAAGATTAATCTGTTCCTCCAAACTGATGCAAGGTCTATGTTCCCGTAACCAAGAATTCCCTAAAACAATGGGAAAAGCAGGAGAACTGATAATAAAAAACCGAACCTCCTCAGAGTGGCCACCAAAGGAAATGAACATATTTAACGGTTCAGAAACTTTACAACCAGTGAATTAGATCTGATTAGTGGGCTGACCCAAGTGAGTGCTGTGCCAGCTAGCAGGGATAATATAAATACCACCCAAGAATCCTCATTAACAAATCGTGATGACTGAGCCTTAAAAAATATTTAACATTGGGCGATGAAATCCTTACATTTTCCGGCCTCACCACTATATCTTTGATGTAACTGTAACTTAGGTTCTTGGGGAAGGTGTATAGATGATCCTTGTGCAACATTTTGTGAAACTTGTGTAAACCTAACATTCTCGGTCAAGCTTAACAGAACGCAATGACGGACTGATGGAATTTTTGGTATATAACTACGTATATATCCCCAACATTTTGTCGTTGACGGTTTTTTCATAGGTTTTTTCAGCCTATGGACTGACTTTCTGAACATCAGTACCTTCATTATTGTAGGCAAAACAGGCAAAGTATAGGTATTAATGGGTAGTTAGCAATTTATGTAAGTTTTAAACCTTGCACTTTTTTTCAGCATGTTTTTTTTTTTCTCTCATTTAAGCTTTAAAATATCTGAGGATGTTTGGTGTTACAAATAGCCCAGCAGAAAGCAGCATGCATCTGGCCACTCACCTCAGTGGAAGTTTAGCTTTCCACAAATAAGCCAATAACCCCATCTACTGCCCAGTCTATTTAGTTTAACAGCATTTTCAGGAATTTGCAAGGATGCATAATTTTAAGGCATAATATGGCGTTTCTTTAACATTTCATAAGGTCATGGTGTAGAAAATCCATGTTATGAAGCCAAACTTATTATATTACTCTATTATTTGGTTGATTGCACAGATTTTGCACAGAAGTTGTGTCATACAAAACAAATCTTTCTTCAATTTAGATTGTGCATGTGTCACTAAAACCTATTTTGTTTCAGTATCTGAAAAAAAATCACAACCTGTTGAGGTCAGAGGCCGTGGCCTTCTCTCCTTTCGTTGCACCGGAAGAATTTTAAGAATCTTTATATAGGTAGCGGCAGTACTGCTTGGATGTTGAATTAATTACAAAATGACAGAATTAACCCCTTACACCCGTATACGGGCCCATTAGGGAAGTTAAAAACGAGAAAAGATTTCAATTTACCTTGAGTACGTCCTTTATAGACATTTTAAGAAAATGTTACCGGAGTGGTAGTTTTTCTTTAAAGCTAAACATTTTACTGTGTGTATTGCTGCTGCAGAGACATTTTATTGGGAAGGGAATTAAATTACTGGCGCGAGGTCAGTGGCAGCCTCGTGACATTAACTGCTCGGTGCCTGAACTATAGCTTTGTAAGCATAGTTTATGATAAAACAATATTTCATACCAGTGGTGCTGGATTAAGTAATTTATGAGGTGTGGCATGGATCTCATTGATTACGTCAAATGCATTCGTGAAACTCTGTGTGGCAATTAGGCTAACGCTGGAGCAGATCGAATAGTGGTATGGCTGCTTGTCACCTGTGTGATTGCATCCTGACTGCTGTCAAAGTTTAATAAATAAAATAAAAAAGAGGAAGAAGACATTTTTCTGGCCTCCCATCCACCGGTAGACGAAGATCTTAAAGTAATGCAAGTAGTGGAGACCAGGGAAAGTTGGGACACAGGGAAGTTGGAACACCAAGCTGAGCCAATCAGGTATTGAATTTTTGACTGCATCACTGTGGTGGTAAATTGCAGACATTTTGTTTTCATAGTGGTTGGCTACACATGCATTCAACAGGTAAAGTTTTCTAATTTTGACCCCTTCAAGTAAATATTTTACCTTGCGGTAATATTGATTTATTGAACTGATAGTTCAGGCATTGTTTGAGCACCAAAGAATAATCATATGGGTTGTATCTACTTCTGTCTCCGCTTTCTGCTCGGCTAAAAACTTCACCTTAAGGCAAAATTTATCGGAATGCCCAAAACACTGTCTTGGAGTTAGTTGAAACATATGTACTGTTGGAACATGTTCCAACTAGCCCCGGGGTGTTTAAACTTCCCCCAGTTAAATTGAATTCAATCACACTATTATTAGTACCAATTCCTATTTACAATATGCTTTCTTTATTTCATTTTTTATTTCTATTTCCTTGAAACAACAACAAAATTCCTCAGAAGAGCGGATCAACACAAGTATAGAATGTTTGCCTTTGTCTTCCCATATCGCAAAGATATAGCAACTCATAATCGGGACTCAATTATCATGAAACTTCCTTTTCCGTCGTCCATGGGGGGTACAAAGCGATGTGCATCTCAATTAACATTAGTTGTAGACTTATCTGCCAATGATCCCCTGTAAACATACCAGTAGCAAATAGTGAGTTTTCTTCCTTTTGTGGAAACCAGTGTTATAAAGTTCTTTTGTCATTTTTGTAATGTTTTAGTTGTGTTGTTTGTAAAGCAGGAATGATGGCTTGCGCATTGTTGCCGTCATCAAGCCCAGTCGCAGTTGAACAAGATATAAACCCATGAGTTTTAAGTTGACCATAGTTCATGTGCATACAGTGGATGTGTTGTATACCAAAATAAATCAAAGTGCTGATCAACAAGTGTTTTGTCCTTGATATAGGCCCCATTTCTATACTGAACGTAGATGTTCCAGCTTCCCCAGGGGGCATTTGAACTTACTCCACATATGGGGATAGTTGGAACACAAAAATTTTGATTTTTTTTTCCTACTCTGTAAAAGCAGAAGTTTGATTTGTTTTGCCAGTTATACTTGCCATAATGTAACTTTCTGGAGTACCACAGAAATAAGAGGTTCACTTGGCAGGAAATGCCAAACATCTAAACAAATTTTGTGAAATGTGTTCCAACTATCTCCAGTCTCCCCAAACTAAATAATGTATTTGTTAGTAGCTGTAGTGCGATTACTTAGGTTATCAAAGTAATGCGTTACATTGCTGTGTTACAGAAAAATGTAATCTGATCACAGTAAATGCGTTACCCCCCAACTCTGAAAATAGCCCTCCCAACTGTCACCAAAATCTTGTGCCTAAACAGGGAGAAACTAATGCAAAGATTCCAAATATCCTTTCTCAAGTACATGCAAAGAGTGGCCAAAACTAATCTGTAACACTAAAAATGAGTAAAAATAGAAGAAGTGTACCCCTCACAGAACAAAAAAATTAAACAATCTCCACAAAATCATTGCAAATACAACAATATAGAGTGAACAGACTTGAGCACTAACACCCCCTCATACTCACAACAGCCATGAGCCCAAGTAAATTAGCTGAAAACACTGAAATTCTTGCATCTGCACTAAGAGCATTACTGGTTGCTGTATTGTTCAAGAGTATGAAAAAGATGCGAATCAAATGCCATGGCCTTTGATGTCAGCAGACCTGAACCAAATTGAACGCCTGTGGCCGATTTTAGATCGTGCCAGACAGAGCGCAGTTCAGTAACATGCGGTCAGAGGTTAGATTGGTGAGGCAGAATCCTTCCCTTTTGCTTGATTAGCAATCAGGCGATTAACTAGTTTCGTAAGACTATTCAGCAGAATGACGGGCCAGTTTAAGTTTCCGCGGCGTTATTACTCAGTATATCGACCCTGAAATGCTCACTATACAGCAGATTTGCGCGTACTTGCTTCCAGGAAGCCAAAGCAATGTCAGCAACAAATATTAAAACAGAGTTCAATGCTTAATCAATATACAATGTATTCTCTTTAAATACACGCTTTCACACCCAAACAAACAAACAAAAAAGCGGGCATTTATTTTATCTTCTTTCATAATCCGATTAACGGGCAGAAATGGGTCAAAAAACACAGATGCAACAATAATCCAAAAATCACAAAGCCAAAAATCAAAAACAGGGAAGGTCCAGTCAGAAGAGAATCTCTAATGGGTCTATTCTCCCGTGCGCGTAAGTCGAAAAAAGCTCGTAGCTACGCGCTTTTCAGCCTACGCGTATTCTCCCCTCGACTTAAGTCTGTGCATTACGTACCCCGAAGGCAGTTACGCGCTTGGGGCGGAGCAAGGTCAAAATCGGGGCATTTCCAGGCGTTTCGCATGCTAATAACACTTACGCGCCTTTTTTGTTTAGCGCTTTTGAGGGCTGTATTAAGGTCAAGCGCCAAGATAAGGCGAAATGGAATATTGCGTTTGATGTCGGTTAAAAGCCGAATTTTTACATTAATTTTAGTTTATTTAACATGGTAAAGGTTGAGACATTCAATATTCGATTGTTCATCTTTAATTCTAAACTACATTTCTCATAACCATTATAAATTATCAAACAAAATCATCATATGATATTACGCAAAAGCCTGTTCTCCAATTAGTTCAATTACAAACGCATTACAAACAATTACATACCGGTGGTCATCAAGGTCACCACTGCGCTGTCGGCCCTGGTTTCTGGGTCGTTCCAGTGAGTGGCTGGTGATGTCATGCATACATCACAGGCATCTGTGTCAAGGTGTCTGACACAGAGGTTTTATCAGCAGGCCGATGATTTTCAAATTTAAAGTCTGATTTGCGTTTTCCATGGACCACAACTGCATTTTCATGGTTAATCAGAAAATCCTTGTTTCTTGTTTTCCTGAAAGCCATAATCAATTAGCTTGGTACAGAGTCTGCCTCTCTTTTGGATCAGTCACACCTCTTTCATAAGGCCGCCTACATTCTGAAGTTACGCGCTGTGGGCGTGATCAAAGCGAGTAGGGGAACATATGCGTAACTCAAAAGCGCTTAACTCGAATCGTGTAAAAAAGGACTTACGCGCTAATGGGAGAATAGACCCCTAAGAGTACAAGGAGAGAGAAAGCGTGGCACAAGCAAACTGAGAGAAACGTTCTGACAGGGAAGTGCTGTGAAAAGACTCGTAATATACACTCCTGGGAAATCACATGATACATAGCCTCATTTCCTGCACCTGTGTTCTAATTACAAAGAAGAGAACAAGAGGGAAAACCTAATCACATAAAATAGGCAAAAGCCAAAACGTGGACAGGGATCACAAGACAATCCTATAGACAGACATACGGCTCCGGTTAAGGAGTTCTAACATGCATAGATAATGAGAGAAAGGACAGCCTGAGCAGGTGTGGAGAATAAACAGAAACGCAGCAGAAAAGATTAGGGAGAGACCGGAGGCGGAGACTAGAACAGGGCGAGTGCTGAGAGCTTGTTAATCAAATAGTAAGTGCTGCTATACAATCCCTTAGTGCTCGTTAGTAAGTTAGTATTATATATGCTGTTAGTTTGTGTCAGTAACTCTAGCAAAATAACAAACTGTTCGTATGGATTAGGAAAATAGATGGGATTGGAAGAAATGGTTGAAATCCAGAAACCACTAAACCACCCGAAAGAGTGGCATGCAATATCAGGGCTGTGAGCAATGACAAGACAAGAGACCAGACAGGGGTAGACAAAGTGCAATGCATGGTAGAAAGCAAAACATGGACCGGAATTTAACTATGGTAAAATGAAAAACATGGAAAAACTAAACTAAGACAATACATGAACAAACCTAAGCAACCAAATCACAATACATAATCCATGGCATAGTCAGACATATGAATCATGAATCATGACAGACAGGCAGAATCATAACAAAATGACTGCTTCCAGGACAAGCATTCTTTAGTATTGGGAGAGGCAAGAAGGATATTTGGATTTAAGACGGATGAATGGAGGGATGTTTTGAAATATGGAAATTTTACATTTAAATAGATGGTTTTCTGGGACGATTGAATTGAATAGAAATTTAAATGGATATTGGGATGCTTACTTTCAATGCATGAACAATATACAGCGGACTATTCAGTTCTCGTGTTTCTGCATACGCTGTAAAAAAATATCACCTTGATCTGTCCATTCTATTTCCTACCTTCCTCAGGCTGGTCCTCCGCATTTTTGCCGACAACTCTTATTCCATGTTTGAGTTGAGTAACAAGTTTGGGGCTCGTCTGGAGAAATGCCCAATGCTCCTGGAGGCTGCAAAGAGTCTTGGCCTCAACGTTATAGGGGTTAGCTTCCATGTGGGCAGCCTATGCATCAATCCTGTTGCATACAAAAAGGCTATCAAAGACTGCCGCAAAGTCTTTGACATGGCGGTAAGTATCCCACACCATGTGAAAAGCTCTGTTTAATGAGGAGCTGCAGCGTAACAAGAATTTAGTGTCGTACAAGGACTCATTTCTGCATAAGATCCATTAGCTCAGAGATTTCAAGTTCTCAAACCAGAAAGGCTGCAAGCAGATCTGGGACTGGACCTTAAAATGTCTGGCTTGGCTAATAATAAAATTGTGATACTGAAACTTTTCAATTACGGATTGATGAGCTGAGGTTTGTATTTGTGGTTAGAGTTTGGATTTTGTTTGGAATGTTTTATCATAATCGATGTCAATTCTTTTGCAGGCACAGCTGGGCTACAGCATGACCCTTGTGGACATTGGTGGAGGATTCCCTGGGTATGACATACCCGATTTGATTGAGTTTCAGAAGGTAATAAGTCCTGTTCACACCCATAAATTTACTCAATCGTTGTACAAAAGAGCCTCAACTCTTTTCTGGCAGAAGTGGTCAAAGTGGAAAAGGTGGCTGGTGCTGGGCGCACACTGACTGAAGAAGACCTATCAAGCAAAAATAAAGGTGTAAATTATAGCTGCTGCGCAGCAATGGTTGAGGCCGGGGAATTTTAGGAAAAATAAGGCAATTCTGAGCAACAAGCAGAGTGTAGGAAGATGAAAAACAGGTGGCATTCTAATGTGCATTTTACATCAGTTGAGGCTTGAACTCACAATTTCTGGCACAAGAGACTATGCACTATCTCACTGAAAGTGGCGGGTCTAGAACTTGGAATTGGGGTGACACAGACACCTCCTTTTTAGTCCTGGCAAGTTCTCAGTCATTTTCCTGAGAACTGGGTGCACAAAACATCCCTTTAAAACAATTATTAGTCTTGACCTGTTCTCATCATCTCATCTCATTCATGATTAACAAAAGCTTCACTCCGAGAGCACTCCCTACTTAACAGGTGTTGCCTGTTCTCCCCACTCAGGTTTGACGACAATCATTCATCTTAATGCGTATTAGCTGTATTTAAATCATTGTTGCTCAATATTGCATGCCTGTTGATTCTCAACCAAATAGCTTGAGCTGCGGGTTTTTTATAGCCTATTCAACTGCCGAGTGCCACTTTTTTTATCAACCCACGCAATATCGAGAGTGAAAGGCAATATTTCATTGGAACGCGGACCAATTCAATCAACGCAAAGCATTTGCCTATTAATAAGAAAATTATTTTTCTGTGCTGAATTTAGCCCATGATTAGCCCATTGCTGTTACATCGCATATGGAGAGAAACCGTGTCTTCAGTTGCCAATTACGATAATTGGAAAACGCGTCAATAAAGGAAAATGATTGAGCACTTGCCAGGACTAAAAGGAACGGGTCTGTGCCACCCAATTCCCAGTTCTAGACCTCCCACTGCTCACTGAGCTAATTGGCAAATTGAAAATGTCACATGTTGCTTCACAAATTGACTAAGCCAGTCATCTGTGTGCAAGACTGCAGCTGTTAGCGTTTCAAGGCAGATTTCAAGCATGGAAATGTTGGTAATTTGTTTTTAACAATGATTTATTGGCTCCATAAGAGAAAAATCTGATGTTTAAAAATACCATTTTTGCATTAACTCTAATTGTTCACATAAAAGCTAAATTCAAAATGCTGTAAAAAATTCAGTTTTTGAAATAAAATTCTAATGTCTTCCAAACATCATCTACCAAGACTCCAAATTTTGTAATTTTTCAATGAACATTGAAAATTTATATAGCAAGAATTTGCAAGTATATGTTTACAATACCATTTACAGTCAAACATTGTGATGCACTGTCGGCTCAATTTTTGATAAATCAAAAATCTGTGTAGATCTTTTGTGTAGGACAGTCTGAAGATGCTCTGTAACACGTTTGATGTCAATTGAGCAAAAATTGTGGGAGGAGATAGGTTTAATAAGTTTTACAGTTTTTGAAAGAAACAGAGCGAATGACTTCATAATTTGCAATAGATTTAAATATACAAAGGTTTTTCTAGTATTGGAGCTACATTTTGGTGAAAGTTGCAAATCTGTAGCACATATGGTTGATATGTTTTGAATTTTCAAAATTTTGAATTTAGAAGCTTGCTGTAGCGGCACCATCAGGACTATTGTGGGCTTTTTCACCTTTTGTCGAGTCTGATTTTACGTGTTCAAGGGAGAGAGTGACTAGAAATAAGAGCATTGTAGACCAAATGTTGAAAATAGTTGTTTATAGCAGACAAAGAGTAAAAAATTACAAACTGTAACAAAAGGGATGTTCTTAGCCACAGTTCGGAGAGCGCTCTGCCCGGGGCGTTGCCCGGGCATCAGTTCTTATAGTCCACAGTCCTTTAGCTGTACATCAATTGGCTGTAGATCTGTCTGTAACCGCAGTTTAACCAGCTCCCGCCTTTCTACATAGTATTGTCCAGTCTACTTTAGACAGGTCACAGAAAGGCGGTTACGGCATACCTGATGCCACTTTGGACTGCTCTTTGGGCGTTGTCTTTTGGCAGGGCGCCAGCATTTCTGTGCCACTCTGTACCTTGCTCCTCCTGTACAGCTTCTCTCATCCACTCCCACACATTCTGGGTAAATAGGTTTATAAGCTTTGGGGTATTGACATAAAAGATGTTTTAAGCAGTATAAGATAATAATGATAATACTTTGCACAAAAGATTGTTTTGATAATAATTCAGATGATGACAAGAATACACTATCAGCCAGTTTTTTGCAGCTGAGACAATCTGCTATGGGACTGGACCTTTGTGCAAAGTTTGGTGATTTTTCGCGCATGGGAAGTAGGATTTCATCAGAAGAAGAAGAAGAAAGAAGAACATGCAGGATAACAGTAGGGTCCTCAGGTCCTGGCAGCTTTGGCTGCCCAGCCCCTACTTAGCAATACTCACAGTAATGCACCTGGTTTCTATTCTCTGCCACCAAAGAAAAGTTTGGAAATGCCTTGTGAGTGAGGTCCCAACTAATTGATGACTTCAGACTGTCAGTCAGTCAATCGCGTATGATATGGTAAACTGAAAAAGTGGTATTGATCCGGACTCTGAATACCTCTTGTGTAAGTGGAGATTGTTTGTGTGTCCTCTTATCCTTGAATAGATGGACTTGAAGGGGTTTTCATTACAGACAAATTGAATTGTGCATTCCTGTCCGCAGTTCGCAGATGTTATAAACAAATCCCTGGAAAAGTACTTTCCTGACCCTGCAGTTCAAGTAATTGCTGAGCCAGGCCGTTACTATCCGGCATCATCCTTCACGCTGGCAACCAACATCATCGGGAAGAAGGTGGCCATGAAGAGGCACGATGATGGTAAGTTTGAGAAGTTTTTGGGGCAGGGGTGGGAGAGAGAGGGAGAAACGGCATTTGCAGCTCAAGCCCGGTCATTAGACTCCATAGCTGTTTGCACAGTGTTTGAACACACAGTGTGCCACATGAAATCAGAAGTTGCTCACTAGTCAGATGGGACTTATTTCCTCTCATGCATGTCTAACCCCCCCAACGCCACATATCCAACACCCACAGATGATGATGAGGAACGGGACAGAATGATGTACTATGTGAATGATGGGATCCACACGTCATTCACTGCCGTCAAGTTGCACAAAACCTATGTCCTGCCAGGTCCAGTCAAGGTACGAGGATGAAGCCCATCACCTGGAGCTCTGCTCCTGCAGTCACAGTTGTGGTGCTCAATCAGTGTCTTCATTTACGCGTGTCCTTATGAGCTCTCTTTCCCCTTGCTTCACTCCAGAAACGTACACTAAAGGAGGTGACTTACCCCAGCACCATCTTTGGCCAGACCTGTGATGGGCATGACCTAATTATGGAGAAATACCGGCTGCCTAATCTGGAGATTGGTGAATGGCTACTTTTCTATAACATGGGAGCCTACACTGTAACTCTGTCTACTAACTTCAACGGCTTCCGGAAGCCTGACATCCACTACGTAATATCTCAGGAAGCGTGGTACGTGTCAATATGTTTGTTCTAAGATTTTTGCTTCAATCTTTCAGCTATCTACAGTCAGAGTACTGTGTTCATAAAGCCCTCAAAAAATTCTGTCATCCATGGTACAGGCTATATAGATCACAAGAGCATATTCATCGATGAGCTAAAACATGAAAACCACTCACAGACACAGCAAATAATGTTGGTTATCTCAACATTTTTCATTACAACAACAGCGCATGTTACAGTCTGCAGACAGATCTGAGACGTTAAGCGAACAGTTGGTTCTGGCATTCAACATGTTGCATGTGGGAGAAATGGGAACCGCACGACTTTAACCAGGGCAAAATCATTTTGTCCCGACAAGTGGGTTAGAGCATCACTGAAGTGGCACGACTTCTGTTGTGCTCCCTGTCAGCAGGTATGAGTACCTACTGACAGTGGCATAGGGAGGAACAATCCATTAACTGGTGACACAGTTTTGGGCGTCCATAGCTTATCGATGCTCAAAGGCAAGCAGGGCTATCTCGTCAGGTTCAAACTGACAGAAGGGCGACTGTGGCACAAGTCAGCAGCCATACCACTCTTCGATCAGCTTCAGCTGCGTGGCTGAAGCTAAGCAGGTGTGGGCTTGGCCAGTACTTGGATGGGAGACCACTGAGGAAAACCAGGTTGCTGCTGGAAGAGGTGTTGGTGGGCCAGTAGGTGGCGATCTTCCCTCTGGCGGGATAATCCCCAATGCCCCAGTGCAGTGATGGGGACACTGTACTGAAGGAGACGCCGTCTTTCGGATGAGACGTTAAACCGAGGTCCTGACTCACAGAGGTCATTAAAGATCCTATGACACTCTTCGATAAGAGTAGGGGGTTCCCCGGTGTCATGGCTAAAGTCCCAACCTGGCTCTTTCGATCTGCCGCCTAATCATCCCCTGATCTAATTGGCTGTGCAATTCCTCTGTCCCTCCCCACCTCTTTCCCCAGGGCTCCCTTGAAAAAGAGATTTCAATCTCAATGGGACTTCCCTGGTTAAATAAGGGTAAAATAAATAAAAACTGAGGATTTCAGTAACATGTACATCAGGAATGTGTCTGTGGTGCACGCATCTCACTATAAAAATTTCTGGAGTTGGAAGTAGAAGTGCCAGAAAGATACTTAACTTTATTCCTCGGTACTACATGAATTGTTGGTTTTTCTGCTATCCACTTGTGGTGCAGAAGAAAACGAAGTTTGGAAAACTCTGCCTTTAGATAGTCGCCCCCCATGACTCTAAGCCTTATGTGAATTGCAGTTGCAATACCCATACACAACATTCCTCCCCAGAAACCTTTAACCTCACTCATTTCATTTAACTCAAACAAAACCAGTGTTTTCATTCCAGTGTACAATACACACTCACACAAAAAAAAAATCAACTGAATCTTTTCCTCAAGGATAACTTCCTTGGATATACTTTACATTTCACTTACAAGGTATAAATTCAAACGTTCAGGAGCTCGCCTGACTCTCTGTGGTCGGACGCTCACTTGTTCATCCCCACACTTATTTAATTCATTTCCTTCCAGTTCAAGACCGGGTACAATCTCAGTTTCAGGTGTGTCATACAAATGTTCGGCAATCTCCACATTCTCAGTGTTTGTGCGCTGATCAGAAATCTTGGTGGCAATCAGTTGGTCAATGTGCTTTTTGCTCATTTGTCCCTCTCTGTTTACCAAATAAGTCACAGGACCTAGTACTCGCTCGATTACCCCTGATTTCCAGTTCTGTCCTTCCCCTCCCCGGAAAATCTTAACTAGCACTGCTTGATTTAGCTGTAGGACTCTCACACGGGTCTGGTTGTTAGTGACCTTTGCTTGCTTTTCTTGCATCTGCGCAGAAAATTTGGGTGTCACCTCAGATAACCTGGTCCTGACACTTCTTTTCAGGAAAAGCTGAGAGGGTGTTTTCCCTGTAGATGATGCCGGTGTGTTTCTGTAACTAAACAGAAAACTATCAATGCAATGTTGTAAAGAACGGCCAGAATCTTTCTGTTTTTCAAATGACTGCCTAAAAGTTTGAACCAATCTCTCAGCCAATCCATTAGAAGCTGGACTGTATGGAGCAGACTTAACATGTTTAACCCCATAAGCTTCCAAAAAAGTTTCAAACTCTTTTGAGACCAACTGTGGGTTGTTATCGGAAACGACCACTTGAGGGAGCCCATAAGCTGCAAACAGACCCCTCATAGCTTCAATGGTAGCTGTAGCTGTGGTACTAGTCATTAATTTAACCTCTGGCGTGAATAGGCATCACTAACCAACAGAAACTGATGCTTTCCCTTTTCTGCAAAGTCTATATGAATTCGCTCCCAAGGCAGCTCTGGCCATTTCCATCGGTGCACTGGTGCTTTGTTAGGTGCCTATCTATTCTTTTGACAGATCGAACAGCTATTCACCATGTCTTCAACTTTTGTATCTAGACTGGGCCACCAAAAATGGCTTCTAGCTAACGCCTTTGTCCTAACAATGCCAAAATGCTCTTCATGAAGCTCTTTTAACATCTGAGGTCTCAGTGCCCTGGGAATTATTACTCTTAAACCCCACAAAACACAATCTGCTTCTACAGGTAGTTCCTCACGGCTGTTCCAGTATGGTTTCAACTCACCATCAGTTACATTTTTTGGCCATCCATTCTGTTTTAAATGCCTCACTTTGGTAACTATTTTGTCCTTGTCTGTGTCTTTCTTTATTTCTTTGGCTGATAGAGGGATTGATTCTAGCCAAGACACTCTAAATTCTGTGTTGCTCGGTGGCGCCTCTTCCTTTAAGGGTAATCTGGATAACCCATCCCAGATAGCAAGCACCTCCGCTTCGGATCTGCCCCGGCTCTGGGCCGGATCAGCTGGAGTCGGCACTGAGTCGGGCCAGATCGGGAGTGGAGGTGCTTGCTACCTGGGATCTGCATTAGCATGTTATAAGGAGGCTTTGTATGCAATGTCGTGTTGGTATGCAGACAGTAGCTGCACCCGTGTCTACTTCCATTCTAATCTTAATGCCACTGCATCTCACCATCACCATGTATGGCTTTGCATACTCACAGTCACCTTTCACTGTAAACAATTCAAAGTCCTTTGTGACCTCTGACAATTCAATGTCCTCACAGTCCTCAAGGCCTGGAGTCTGTCCTAGCGCATTTGCCTTCCCAGCCAAGTCAGATGCTGACTGCTGACTCAGTATCATAGTAGGCCTATTTGGTCCGAGGTTTGGTGGTTCCCTCACGACGTAGTGGGTGTCTCGCGCTGTTGGGGCAGTTCTCATGGCTGCTCGCAGGCCGCCGGCACCTCCACCCATGCTGACGGTGTCTTTGGTTGATGCGTTTCCACATGCCCGCTCAAGATGTCCTATCTTGCGGCATGCTCGGCACTGAAAGTCTCTATATTTGCACTTAGCGGGTGGGTGTCCCTTACTTTTACATCGATATCACACACTCTCACCGCTGGCATTTGGTGTTTGTCTCCTATCTGGCTCCTTTTTGTGCGCAAAAGCCTTTCCTTTGTAGCTGCTCACGCTATCTGTTCTTAGCGGCGTTTGCTAGATAGTTTTCAGGCCGCGAGTGGTGGACTCAAAATTATGCACAAAGTCCATGACTTTAGCCCATTTCAACTGTTCTCCATAAGCAGCACTTAACAACTTTGTTCGTTGCTCTCTACTACTGATTCCATAAACTAACTGGTCCCTCAGTTGCTCATCCAGCTTTTCGCCGAACTCGCATGCACTGGCCAGTCCTTTTAACGTGGCAACATATTCCGCCAGTGACTCTCCACTTTGCTGCTTTCGTGCACAGAATGTGTAACATTCACTGATTACGTTTTTCTTTGGCACATAGAATTCTCTCAGTGCTTTTAGAATGTCCTCTGATGAGCAGGCAGACGGCTTTTTCGGTGCTAGCAAATCTGTGAGTAATGAGAAAGTCTTTGCACCTGCCATGGACAAGAAAACAGCCCTTTGTTTCTCTTGCTCAATTCCGTTGGCTTCCTCAAACTGTGCGAAACGTTGCTCATACGTCTTGAAACTTTCATTGCCTTCGTCGAAGCACAAGCCCATCTCGCTGCTGAAAACCGCCATCTTAAAGCTAGTGTCTGGCTAGCCTCAATACAGTTCTAGCATCTTCTGATGCGCTCAGGCTGGGGTCGGCATGTTCCGCCGAAGGTGATCAATAGATTTAATTTGCAGCGATCTGTGATCAACTTTCTTAAAAAATATAGAATTTTTGTGATCTTTCAGTATTTCTCTATCATATAATGATTTCCTATCCCCTAGGGTTTTCATGCTCTTTAAAATTCAACATGCAAAAGTGGGCAGAAATGGTTGGTTGATGATGGAATCAATTGTGGGTTTGAAAGCCACTACAGATCCTGATCTTGTGTCCTTTCCCTTCCTACTTCCTGTGTCCAGGCAACGCATTCAGCAGATCGCTGCAGGTGTCACGGCTGAAGAAGCCAATGATGTGCTGGACGAGCCCAACTATGGGAAGCCTGGCCCCGCCCGCATTCGCTATTCTCTGAAGGCACGCCGTCCTATCCTGGAGTGAAATCAAGGGGTGGGGGTGGGAGTTTGGAGGGCAGTCGCTTAATTTTAGGTATCGCCATTAAATTTCAAAACATTACCGCTGGTGCAGCTGATGCTACTCTTGCCAAATCCTTGCATGCAATTAACGGAGTTAACGGTTAACGGAGGTCAGTTCTTCACGTCAAAAATTCAACAACTGTTACTTTTGGCTTGCGATGCAATGCCAGGTCCGTGTACAACATACAATTATGGTATTTGCTTCCATATGACATATAACATACAGTACACGGTCAAGTCTCCGGGAAAAAAAAAAAAATCATTAACATTTCCAAAGTAGTAACTTGCTTGTGTTGCTTGTAGCATGAAAATGCAAAGGGAAAACCAGTTTTGTGCGCTAAAACCACTGACTGTATACAGTTTGGCTGGAACCGGAGGTGTGTATCACGATTTGGAGATTTGATTGCAATCTCTCAAATTAGGGAATGTGTGAGACAATATTTTGTTTATGTGTGTGGTGTTACTTTTAAAAAAATCTAATTAGCTCTAATCTGCTTCATTGGGGATCTTGCCTATATTTTCCTTAACAGATTTTCAGGTTTCCTTGGCATATATTGTGATGGAATTTGACTACTGCTTGAATGTCTTAACTCTACTACATATGTGAGTATTAAGGGCTTTACAGAAAATAAAGAAGGGTTGTTTTGTTCTACATGGTAGACAGGGAAAGACAAACTGTTTTACTGCAGTCCCAAGCAATAAGTGGAAGTGAACAGGTTCATAAGACTCATGTGCGAGCAACGCTTAGGCAAGATAAACTAGACCACAGTAATCTTGTTGAGCATAGTGTGAAAAAAGTGCGAAATCTGCCCTTTTTCTGACCTGAGGTCATAAGATGATGTCTGTCCAGAAATGGGTCTCTGGAGGAAAAAAGTCACCCAGCTGTGCTTAGTCTAGCATATAAGCTGCTTGCCATAGAAAATTCTAGAAGTCTCCGCCTAACATGTATAAATGTGCTATGATGATGATTCCTCTTTAGAGAACTCTTCCTGCATTACTGGGAGCCATACCCTGTGTTGCTGGTTGTATTGTTTTCCCTTCTTGCAAGAATAAAGGACCATTGCATTAGCAACTCAGAGAAACAACTTGTCTTCATTCCTCACCTTTTATGCAACAACGCATGACGACGGATAAGCAGGCCATGACATAAGCTCATGGACTTCGTCCAGGTGAGTTAAAAAAGGCATTCTTCAAGGTCCCTTATTCTGCAGCCAGGTGCACAGCTAATTATCCATTATAAGCCAGTTCAAAGTCTCCCCTACCTGACATCACAAGGGGGAGTGACCACCCAGAATAATGAAATCTGAAATTGCCGAAGGTGGTCAGTTCTTTTTGCCTCCGGTTGGTTACTTCCCCATGTGATGTCTAGAGGAAAAATATTTTGAAATGGCTTGTAATAACTAATTAGCTGTGCACCTCGTGACATACTAGGGGACCTTTAAATGCAACTCGCAAGGTTCCTGCTCCAAGCAAGCAGGAAAATCCGAAATACACAATGAGGTGAAATTAAGCTAAATTGAAAACCTGCCACTTTATTAGCAAATCTGCACCATTAATTTTGCATTTTATCCAGCTTGTTAATCCCCCACAATGTTGTTGTGGCCTTTGTTTTAATTGGATACACCAAAGGGCTTAAACATTACACCCACTCACAGATGAAGCAAATTCGATTCATTATCTTGGAACAACAGCGTATGTCAAGATCTGAAGACAGACCTTAAGTCGCAACCGTTCTTGTCGTGGACATGGTGGATGCGGAAGAATTATGACCTGACCAACATTGATAGGGGCTAAATTGTTATGACTAGATGAGTGGATCGGTGCATAGAGCATCGGTGAAGCCGCGACATTTCAGTCCACAGCGGTTAGTACCTACAGCAGGAGAGACAAACCATGAACTGGCAACAAAGTGTTGGGCGCCTAAGGAATATCAGTGCAACAATCAGCAAGGAAGGGTGTCCCAAATGATTAAAACTGACACAGGAACTTCTGTGGCACAATTTGCAGAAATGTGTCACAAAGCAAAGTTAATCATAACTTACTGTGTTTAGCGCTTTGCTGATAAGATTGCTCATTGTAACCCTGGTCCACCACCTAAGAGCTAAAAAAATGGGTGGATACTAGAATTTGACCTGGGAACAAATCAAGAAGGGCAGCTGGTCATGTTCTCTGTTAAATCATGTACATTGACCGGGTATATGTGCATCATTTAACTGGGGAAGAAATAGCATCATAATCCCCTGTGGGGAGAGGATAAGCTGGCGGAGAGAATGGGAGAATGCCATGCTATGGGGCATGTTCTGCAGAGCTAGTTGGCCTCACCAGGGAGACCCACAGAATTGTGGGCAGGTGCTTTTAATGTTGTGGCTGATCAGTGCACATAGGCTGACACTTGACAAAATGTTTGCACCATCTGTATTTAGCCCAGAGGCAAGTACTGTGCTTATTAAAACAAACAAGGCCTCTCTTTGTCAAGTTCATTCTCTGAATATTATGCAAGATAAAGCACTTAACTTACCTTTTGTTTCTTAAGCCATGTGCAGTCATTTTGGGCCCCCCAAACACACACACACTCACACCAGCACACACATACACACGGACACGCATACACACACATCCTTGTATATATATCTTTGTGAAGACATTAAATTGTTTTGGCCCCAATTTGTTATGACTTCATTTTGTTTATGACATATCGGACAGCAAGTGATGACAGACAAAATGTAAAAACTTTAAGAAATTTAATGTAACAAAGAAAACTGACCAAGATTGATAATAACAAAAATAGATATTTACAGTCCCTTGGTAATGAAAATGGGGTTGCTATCTTGCAATGTCCTGGGAAAGAGCTTCAACACAGGCAAAAATCCACAAAACGAGCTTCACTGGTCTTGAAAAGAGTGACAGGTCTGGTCAAATGTATCCTTCCACTATTTCTCCTTGCAATTTCTCCTACTACCTTACTCTCAGTTTTTCTCCTTGTTTACTCTTTTGCAGCCCCCTCCCACCTTCCAGACTTTTTTCAATTCTCTGGGGCTTTAGCCTCTGAGACATGCCCAGGACATGCCCAAAACCTAGCTCCAGACTGGGCTTAACAAAAAAATGTGAATTTTTTTTCCACATTACACCTCCATTTCAAAAGGGAAAAATTTTTACTCATAAAGGCAAGTTTTTTCTTTTCAATACAAAAATGGTTAAGTAGACACTTGTATATACATATACACATATAATGCATTATGCTAATAAACACGTGATATATACACATACTCAAACACGGGATAAGCAATCAGCAATTACATTGTCAGTACCCTTAACATGCTTAATTTCCAAGTCAAACTCCTGTAAAATCAAACTCCAATTCAACAATCTCCAATTTTTGTTTTACATCTTACTCAAAAACATTACCAAATTGCGGTCAGTAGATACAATCATTAGCTTTTACCCTGTACAAAAATAAACCTCAAAGTCTTGTAAGGATAGAACCAGAGCCAACAGCTCCTTCTCAATTGTGGAATAGTTCTTTTGGTAGCGATTGAACTCCTGGAGAAGTATGCCACGAGATGCTCAATGTCATCAGAGTCACTTCTTTGTAAGAGCACAGATCCACAAGCTTGGTCGCTAGCATCGACCACGATGGAGAACAGTTTGTTGAAGTCAGGAGACTTGAACACGGGGAAGTGACACAGCAGAGACTTCAGGCGATCAAAGGCTCTTTGGCATGCTTCATCCCAAGTGAACTTTGCGCCTTTCTTCAGCTGGTTGGTGAGACTGAGAGCAATCTCAGCAAAGTTCTTGCAGAACTTGCGGTAGTACCCAATCATTCCAAGGAAGCGGCGCAAAGCTTTTTCGTTGTCAGGAACCGGAAAGTCCATGAGGGCTTGGACTTTAGCATTTATGGGTGCCACCTTACCCTAGCCTATGACGTAGCCAAGATACGTGACAGTACCACGACCAAAGTCACTCTTGTTCAGGTTAACAGTCAGGTTAGCCTGGGTCAAGCGCAGGAACAACGTCTCTGCATCTTTCAGATGCTCTTCCCAGGAGTCACTCCATGTGATCAGGTCGTTGATGTACGCACCCGTGTGTGGCAATCCGGCGATTATCGAATGTATCGTCCTTTGGAATATGGCTGGGGCATTTTCCATGCCAAAAGGTAGGACTTCATCCTGGTATAACCCAGATCGTGTGGCAAAAGCAGAGATGCTCTTGTCCCTCTCAGTTAAAGGCAGACACCAATAACCCTTCAATAAATCAATCTTGGTCAGAAACTTTGCTTGCCCTACTCTACCGATACAATCATCAATCCCAGGTATTGGAAACACATCAGTTCTAGTTACCGCATTGACTTTGCGATTATCTGTACAGAATCTGGCATTTCCATCAGGTTTTGGAACTAGCACACAGGGTGAACTCCAATCTGAGGGTCTGATAATATCATGTTATAACATGTACTCAACCTCTTTCTCAGCAATCTTTCTCTTTTCAGGATTCATCCGGTACGGATGCTGTTTTATTGGTTTGACATGACCAACATCTACATCATGAGAGGCTATAGAAACTCTCTTTGGAAGATCAGGAAGTGGGTCTTTATATTTCTTCATCAACCTCTCAAACTGTTCTTTCTGTGAGGGTCCTAAGTGCTGGAGTTTTTTTACATCAAGATTTTGCAACACTTCAGAATTTTACAATTTACATGAAAGAACTTCAGCTTTAATTCTAGGTTCATCATCTTGAAACTCCCCCTCATCTTGTGACCGCTGCAACCCTAGCATTCCTATCATAATAAGGCTTCAGCATGTTAATGTGACACAACTATTTTTGGTTTTCTCCTTTCTGGAGTCTTCACAATGTAATTGAGGTCGCAGTGTTTTGTCAGAATTTCATAAGGACCATGATATCTAGCCTGCAATGGATTAGACTGCAAGGGAAACAACACAAGGACCTTGTCTCCTGGTTTAAACTCACGGCTTCTAGCCTTATGTTCATACCGAGTTTTCTTTTTTCCCAGACTTGATTTCAAGTTCTCTTTGGCTAGATTACAAGCTGCATGCAGTCTTTCCTTGAACTTGCTAACATAGTCTGACAGACTGATATGTGGCTCTTTCTCTTGCCATTGTTCACTCAACAATAGCAAAGGTCCTGGTACTTAATAGACACTAGCTCATACAGACTGAATCCAGTAGAACCCTGCACTGCTTCTCTAGTTGCAAACAACAGCAAATGAACACCTTCATCCCAGTCTTTCTCATAGTCATAACAATAAGTCCTCAACATTGTCTTGAGAGAGGAATGAAACCGCTCTAAGGCACCCTGACTCACTGGATGATAGGCACTGGAAAGAATCCGCTTCGCACCCAGTTCATACACAACCTGCTGAAACAATCCAGAAGTGAAATTGCTACCTTAGTCTGACTGAATTTCCCTGGGAAGGCCAAAAAACATGAAGAACTTTATCAAAGCCTTCGAGATTGCAGTTGCCTTGATGTTGCGTGGAGGTATGGCTTCATGCACACATGATTGTCAACAAGTACTGATTTCCAGATCTAGTCTTGGGTAATGGACTAACACAATTAAAGATAACCTTGGAGAGGGGTTCCCCAAATGCTGGGATAGGCTGCAATGGAGCTACAGGTGGATCTAACTGGTGCTTTCCAACTACCTGAAAAGTGAGACTGGTTTTGCAAAAGTTGGAAACGTCTTTCCAAAGTCCAGGCCAGAAGAAGTGTCGTCAACAGTCTTGTTAACACCAAGATGACCTCCTCCAGGTATACAATGTGCCATTGTTAAGATCTCATTCCAGTAGACCTTCGGAACAACAATTTGCTTGACCACTGCCCAATCTGTATTGGCAGGGATATCAGGAGGGTGCACATCAACACTCCATCCTTGAGATAATACCCAACTGGAACTCCATCTATTTCTTTATCAGGAAGGGCTGCCTTCTTTAGTACACAAATTTCAGGATCATTCATTTGCTCCTGAATCAACCGCGTTCAGGACAGAGAAACTGCAAACAATATATATGCAAAAATCAAGCCAAGAAAAAGTACCAGATGCTCAAAGAATTAGTACGGCTTCCACGCTTGATATCGTACAGCCTAATATCTACTTCCATGCATGCTAAAATAGCCTTCCACAGCTTCGTGTCACCAGAAGGGACTCGGCCACCAAACTATCCTACAAAGCAGCGGAAATGGGGTGTGACTGCGACATCAGGGCGTTTTTTTTTTTTGTATTGAGGATTGCTCGAATTGAGCGGAATTATGGGCAATTCACAGCAGAACTTTGGATAAATGTTTCGGGTGAGTCAAGTGTCGAATAATGCAGAGATATTATTGTTGAAAATGTATAAGAGCCAATCGTTAATTGTTTAATTCTGCCGTATTTTTGTTAAGATGTTATTGAGAAGCTAATGCTGTGTATTTGGCATCCAGTGAGGCATTAATTTAGAGTTAAGTGTTATTTAGCATGGCTGTGGATGGAATTTGCTGACTGACTCATTGTGTGTTGTGTATGTACACCTGTTTAATGTATCTGTCCACGCAGTCAAGATCCCCATATGCAGGTCACTGTTTTGCATCGGAGTTTGTTGATTGTGGAAGTTATTGCAAGTTATCGTAAACATTTAAAAAAACACACAAACCTGTTTTGAGGATACAATGCCTTTTTCTGCGGACTTCATTATCATGAAAGGACAGGAAATATCCTTGGCTTAGAAGCCTTTAGTCTTTTATTTTATTTTTCAACCTCATATAAAATTGTTAAAATTTCATGTTGGATAACAAACGATTGACTGTAAGACATGTCATGTCATGTTTTAGTCAGATTAAGATGCCACTTTACAATCGCAGTAAAAAAAAAGGGGGAATATTTAATAAAAAGCATAACTTTGGATGAATGCTGTGGTCCTGTTTAATATCTCTGTCCGCGTGGTCAAGATGCCCATATGAATTTGTGCTGGTCTCCCCATATACAGGCAGATCCACATACACAACACAGGAGGAGACAGTCACATAAACAACCATCACATTAGTGCCGCGAGCGACACACAAGCGAGGATAAAAGAGTGAAGAAACATCTAATAAAAGTGCTTAAGATGAGGGGTGCCAACCTTTGGTGACAGAGATGTATTTAGCAGGGTTTTAGAAAGCCTATTAACTTTGGAGGAAATTTGTCATCAGGCAGAAAACCTTCAGGACGGCAGATGATGTAGTATTAAGGGACTTCTGCTTCCGCACTCTCTCTGCTCCTGCTTGCTTCTTCTTTCTTTGTCCAGTTTTGTCCTGTTACCCCCTCTTTTTTCCTTTTTTTTGGACCTTCCGTCTGCTTCTGAGGCTCTTCAAGTAAAGATGGAATTAATTAGCTGGTCCCTGAATGCGATTGACAAAAGTTTTTCACCAAGAAGCGGAGCACCTGGTGAGCCGCACTGTCCGAATGGGACTTTTGCTGCTGGCTATGATCGGGACGCGTGGTCGAGATGGCAAGTTCTTTGTCTGGCAGCACTATCCCTTGAAGACGTGGAGGATGTTTACCTTTTTGGATTTATGGTGACGAGATTTCTCCTAGTTGGCATGGGAGTTGCTCTGATCTACCGAAAACTACGCGAGCTGGGAGCGAGGAAAATGGCCAACACGCTGCCTAGCACCAAAATTATGAAGGCGCGCCTCAGTGGAGTATCAGAGAATGGTGAGTTGCTCAAAGAGACTCTGCGATTATCTGCAGAAATGCTCAGAAAGATGGACGCTGTTTTGAGTCAGTGTGGGAAGTTTATGCGTTTGACTGTGAACTTGGGCAAGAGACAGGACGAGATGATGGGAGAACTGGTGGCCCTGAAGCGTGAAGTAAAAAATTTACAAAATGAATAGCTCAACAGGCTGCAAGTGAACAAGAGGCTACTCAAGTTCCTGTCTGTTTTGACTACAAAAATAGTGTGCTTATGAGAAAATGGTGTCCACCTGATGTTTCTGCAGATGAAGAGTGGATGATCACCCATCAAATTGTTCTTCCAAAGTCTTATCATCAAGAAACTCTGAGTCTGGCCCATGACAATCCTGTGTCAGGTCATTTGGGTATCAAGAAGACCATTCAACGTGTCAGGAATCAATTCTTCTGATCTTTCATGAGGTCCCATGTGCAGGAGCACTGCAAGTCCCGTCATACTTGTCAAATGGTTGGGAAGCCGAACCAGAATATTCCAAAGGCTCGACTTAACCCCATTCCCACCTTTGAAGAACCTTTCAGTTGGATCATCATTGACTGTGTTGGACCATTGCTGAAGACTAGGTCTGGTTGTGAGTTCCTACTGACTATCATGTGTACTTCCACCCGGTTTCCTGAGGCAATTCCATTTCGTAATATCAAGGCAAAGAATATCATCAAGGCTCGTACCAGGTTTTTCTGCTTTGTTGGTCTTCCTAAGTCTATTCAGTCTGATATTTCATGTCTAATATATTTCTACAAGTTATGCATGAGCTTGATCTTAAACAATACAGGTCATCAGAAGCTCCTAGGTGGCAAGGCACTGGGGGTGGACGAGATTCGCCCTGAGCACTTTAAGTCCCTGGATGTTGTAGGGCTGTCTTAGTTGACACGCCTCTGCAGCATCGCGTGGCAGTCGGTGACAGTACCTCTGGATTGGCAGACCGGGGTGGTGGTCCCTCTATTTAAGAAGGGGGACTGTAGGGTGTGCTTTAACTATAGGGGGATCACACTTCTCAGCCTCCCGGGTAAAGTATATTCCAGGGTGCTGGAGAGGAGAATTCAGCCGATAGTCGAACCTCGGATCCAGGAAGAACAATCCGGTTTTCGTCCTGGTCGTGGAACACTAGACCAGCTCTATACCCTCCGCAGGGTGCTCGAAGGTGCATGGGAGTTTGCCCAACCAGTCCACATGTGTTTTGTGGACTTGGAGAAGGCATTCGACCGTGTCCCTCATGGCATTCTGTGGGAGGTGCTTCGGGAGTATGGAGTCCGGGGCCCTCTACTAAGGGCCGTGCGGTCTCTGTATGACCGGAGCAGGAGCTTGGTTCGCATTGCCTGCAGTAAGTCAAACCAGTTCCCAGTGCATGTTGGACTCCGGCAGGGCTGCCCTTTGTCACCGGTTCTGTTCATTATCTTTATGGATAGAATTTCTAGGCGCAGCCAGGGACCGGAGGGAGTTCGGTTTGAGGACCACAGGATCTCATCTCTGTTTTTTGCGGATGATGTTGTCCTGTTGGCTCCTTCGAACCAGGACCTTCAGCATGTACTGGGGCGGTTTGCAGCCGAGTGCGAAGCGGCTGGGATGAGAATCAGCACCTCCAAGTCTGAGGCTATGGTTCTCGGCCGGAAAAAGGTAGCTTGCCCCCTCTGGGTTAGAGGAGGGCTCTTGCCTCAAGTGGAGGAGTTCAAGTATCTCGGAGTCTTGTTCACGTGTCAGGGAAGGAGCGTGAGATTGACAGACGGATTGGTGCAGCGGCAGCAGTAATGTGGTCATTGTACCGATCTGTTGTGGTGAAGAAGGAGTTGAGTCGAAAGGCAAAGCTCTCGATTTACCAGTCAATCTACGTTCCTACCCTCAGCTATGGTCATGAACTTTGGGTCATGACCGAAAGAACACATTGACAGAGACACTCTGCAAAAGCCAGTCAATGTGATATATACAATTGAACTGGAAAATTCTGAAGAAGATTGTGACTGCCCTTGGAAAATGAACCTGGTCCAGCCAAACTTGAAAATTCAGACATTCTTCAAAATATTGACAGCAGGTTGTCCCACCTGGACCGTTTTCAACAACAACAGCTAAAGCAGCTCATGACGTTCCCTCAAAGACCGGTAGAGTTCACCATGATGTAATCCTACAAGATAATGCCAAGTTGACTGTCAACCTTGTTAAAAGTGACTTTGGTAAAGCCAGAGTTGCTTACTTAAGTCATATTGTAAGATAGGGTCAAGTCAAACCAATTTTTCTAGGGATGGCTGACTACTACAGAAAATTCTGTAAAAATTTCTCTATCATTTCTGAACCTTTGAAAAATTTACTGAAGAAAAATGCAAAATTTGTTTGGGATGAAAAATTCATTTGACTAACTGAAAGCCATGTTCAAAAACTCACCAGTTCTCTTATCTCCTGATTTCAAAAAGGAGTTCAAATTGTCTGTTGATGCCAGTGATATTGGTGCAGGCGCAGATTTACTGCAAGAAGACACTGATGGAGTAGATCATCCTGTTTGTTACTTTTCCAAAAAAGTTTAATAAACATCAGAGAAACTATTCAACAATTAGAAAAGAATGTTTGGCACATGTTATGGCTTTACAACACTTGGAAGTCTATTTGACTTGTTCAGCTGCTTCCAACAAGTTCTTCAGTGATCCCAATCCCCTCACATTCTCGCATAAGATCAAAAACAAGAATCAAAGATTACTGAGCTGGAGTTTACTTTTGCAAGAGTATGATTTAGATATTTCTCACATCAGGGGAAAAGATAATGTTATTCCAGATGCACTTTCACCTTTGTAAATTTTGTTTCTCTACTTGATTGTGGAAATTGCACTGGTTATTAGGCATATGATTGTTATAATGATCAATGATATTTTATGTGTAAAGTTTCAAGTTTATACTGATCATAAAACTGTGTTAATTTTAACAAAAGAAAGCTTTTAGCAAACCTTTGTTTTCTTAAAGAGGGGTGGTGTTATATTTTATCTAAAGCACTGTATTTCATTTGTAAATGGAGATTTGATACATATACTTTTTGCTGCCTTGCTGGTTAGCTATTTGTTTATTTTGTTCATTATTTAGCACCCTCTGCTGGTATGTCTGTGGAAAAACATGATGTGATGCAATACCACTTGTTTGTGATGACATTGACTAGTGCTTTCTTGAGGTTTCTGGCATCTTCTTGCCTAGAGGGGGCCGGATCACCCAGGACTCCTGTAGATCTTTCCAGAATGTTCCTAGTCTATAAAAATGCTGTGATTTTTGTCAGTGAAAAGTTTTTCTTTGCATCAGAGTTAATTAGTGGCATTAGTGCATTATTATAAGATGGCACAGTGGATTATTTGTAGAAATTTTTGGACCTAATCAGTGGAAAAATAAATTTGTTTAAGTTGCCATTGCTGGTTTTCTTTGTTGTCATAACAGTCATAAGTCATAACAGTACACAGCAAATTAGAATACCGCTCAACAGTGTGGGACACACATACTAATAGAGATCTAGAGTCACTGGGAAAAGTTCATTGACGTTTCACGTGCTATATCCTTGGCTCAGTTCAAACTTATGCTGAAAGGTTAAATGAATGAAATTTACTTCCTCTTTCATTTAGGAGAGAAATGGCTGGTTTGTCGTTTTTGCACAATCGTTTGAATATAATATTTGATTTAGATCTGAATACCTTCCTAAGTCCCATAGTCCGAGGTGATGATCCACTCAAATTCAAATGTCCGTCTTTTGGTATGGAGCAGTATGGTGCTAGTTATTTTAATATGGCTTGCAGGCTATGGAATGGTATTCGAATAGATTGAAATCTGTTCCCCTCTCCTTCCTATTCGTTCGTGCTCGTCAATCGACTTATCGTGACTTTCAAGATGGAGGCGACTGGAAACTACCTCATGGTACTGTTTGCATAAATTGTCTTTTTTAATAAACTACCGGCGCATTTTCAAAGTTCTCAGTGCCTCGTTTTAAATGTCAGGGCCCTTAGAATTCTACCAATTAAGTGTGGAGCTACTTTGAGCATTGTTAATGATGAAAAAAGTGATTTCTTTTGCATGGCAAGGCTATGCCCAATTCACTACCATTGTAAGCCTGTTGAAAGCTTCGGCTAAAAAGCCATGTATTTCAAAATGTTGCGTGCATACGGAGGTGGGGTATTCAACAAAAGTTTACTACTCATTATCATGTTTCAATACACCCCGAGTCAATTTCACACCGGAATTCTCCTTTAAGTCCAGTACTTTGGTTAATGCAGAGTTTACCGCCAACTAACGGACATTAAGAAGCATACGTACGTGGACCAGGAAAAACTCTTTGGACCCGCTGGGCAAGTAGTAGTCTCCCATTCAGCCACCGCTTTGTCTAGACTGTTGCTGCCTGCCTGAAACTTCGTGGCCATGCTGTTCACTGTGACAACCATCGCCTCGCTCCTTGCTTTCGCCGTACAACAGATGTGAACTGACAGATTTGTGAGTAAAACTCTAACCAACACACCTGCGTTTTTTTATTTTCTTTGCTTGCCATCGCAAGTGAAGCGGCCATTACTTTTCGGTCAAACCGCTCCCAAGCAACAACTCAGGCCTGCAACGGGTTTTATTTTGTCTAAGGACGTTATTTCATTTTTGAGTTTTTTTGAATAATTGAGAGTGTAAGTGTGCTCATTTCATTTGTCATGTGAGAATCAAGGTCATAATTGAAACCGAATGTAAAAGATACCTATTAACAGAAAATTGAAGTTTACTGAGACTTTGCAGAAAGGGTGAGTATTTGAAAAAAGAAGCACTCTGAAGTGTTTGGAATATATTTTATTTGCATCTTAGGATTTTAAGGAATTTTTTTATGAACTAAATTCAGTAATACAAATCACCTTTGTATTAAGATGTGTTTTGAGTAAAAAAGGAAATTAGCTAAAATATAATTCTTAGTGGGATTTATAAAATACGCAATTCATATTCTCCTGCTAAGTGGAGGCACTGCCAATTCGTTAACATTTATAATTAGGATTTTATTAAAGTGTTTAAATTTAAATTTAATTAAGTGTTTTAATTCATTACTCTCCTGTTACTCAGGTTAAATGGTGAGTCATTAACAAAGGAACCCAGGGCCCCACCCATAGTACTACAACACCTGTTAACTAAATCAGTTAACCTACTCGCTACATGGGATGGGTGCTACATGACTTTTATTGATTTTATGCAGTATGATTTCATGATTTTGGGAGCCACTGACGCAGGTTTTATCCTTTGTATTACCCCTTGGATACAACTTTCTCTATTGAATTTGAAACTATTTCATATTGTGTTGATTTCCATGTTTTTAATTGTATATTTTATGTTATGTTTGAATTCACTGTATCCATAAAGCCTAATAAAAATAAATAAATAAATAACACCTCATGCCATGCCTGGAAGAGTGTCTTGGGAATCTGACACTCCTTCTGGTGTTAAAACTTTAGTTGGATTTGTTGATATGCATGGTCAATGAAATCAGACAAACTAGAGTACCTTTAATGATATATACATTATATATATCCTACAAAGGAAAATAACAGCAAGATCCCTAATAAAGCAGATTAGAGCAAATTAGATTTTTTAAAAGTCACAAAAGGCACCCATAAACAAACTATTGTCTAAACACACTCCCTAATTTCAAGAGATCACAATCTAATCTCCAAACCCTGATACACACCTCCGGTTCCAGCTAAACTGTATACAATCAGTGGTTTCAGCATGCAAAACTGGTTTACCCTTTGCATTTTCATGCTACAAATAACACAAGCGATTTACTATTTTGGAAAAGTTAATGAGTTTTTTTTTTTTGGAAGCATAAAGGTACACTGTACGTTATATCATATGGAAGCAAATTCCATAAGTGAACATTGTACACGGCATTGTATCGCTAGCGAAGAGTAATGGTCGCTGCATTTTCCAGAAGTGCACATTCCAACATGAAGAACTGACCTCCGTTAACTTCCTGCGCATCAGCCGATCACACACAAGGATTTGGCGAGAGTAGCATCAGTGGCACCAGCGGCATTGTTTTGAAATTTTATTGCGATACCTTAAATTCAGTGACTGCCCTCCAAACTTTCACCCCACTCCCCCACACACACCCCACCCCCACCCCTTGATTTCACTCCAGGATTGGACGGCGTGTCTTCAGACAATAGCGAATGCGGGCAGGGCCAGGCTTCCCATGGTTGGGCTCGTCCAGCACATCATTGGCTTCTTCAGCCGTGACACCTGCAGCGATCTGCTGAATGCGTTGCCTGGACACAGGAAGTAGGAAGGGAAAGGACACAAGATCAGGATCTGGAGTGGCTTTCAAACCCACAATTGTTTCCATCATCAACCAACCATTTCTACCCTCTGTTGCATGTTGCATTTTAATGGCTTTTCATCACATTTCTCTTATCTCCCCTTTGCAGTAGATTAACCTCATGAATGTAGCAGCTGAATTGAAACCTGTGGAACTTCAGGCCCAATTTATATTCTCGTGGAGAGTCCAAGATTTTCAAAGATACCAAATTAGTCCTGCTGAATTGCAGGGAAATTTGTATGAACTGATGTCCAAGACCTAGATATTTTCCATTTGATGTAATGCTGTGGCCACACAAATATGGCATCCTGGGTTAGAATATTTCTCTCAATATAAGTCTGGTGTAGCTTCAGTGAATTGCAGCAACTAGCAGATAAAGAATATGTACGTGACATTGTCCTGCAATATGAAAAAAAAAGCTTTTCTGATTTAGTGTAAAGTTTGCAATAAACACACGTTTACTTTTGGTTTAGTGCCTTTACCTCAGCCCTTCATAGCTACTACACCGGTTCAACTAAAAAACTTTCCTCAGACCCCCAAAACAGAACATCATACCCCTACGCCTGCATCAGTGCACAGCAGGATACCGTAATAACCAGTATAGAGGCGCAAAATGAAGCTAACACTTAGAATCTACTTAAGAGAAAACAAGTGAAAATTTGTGTATTAGTGGTCGAAGACAGAATTCTGATGACAGGAAGCTCTTTATGGTTTTAAGCAGGATAGATTTTGTTTTGATATTTTAGTTGGCCGATTAATTTTCTAATTGCTTCTCACACTAATCAGTCACAAGATTAAAACCACCTGCCTAATATGGCGAGGGTCCCCCTGGGCTGCAAAAACAACTCCATCAAACCTAAGTCACCAGAATTCCCAGACTCAGGGTTTCCCAGAAGAACATTTTCCAAAGTATCACCCTCCCTCCACCAGCTTGCCCTCTTCCCATTGTGCATCCTGATGCCATCTTTTCCCAGGTAAATGGTGCACACGTATCCAGCAAAAGCACATGATGGAAAAGAAAATGGGACTCACTGGACCAGGCGACGTTCATTAACTGCTCTAAAGTCCAGTTCTAAAGCTCAGGTTGGAGGTGCTTTTAGAGGTGGACTGGGTTTAGAATGGGCATTTTGAGAGGTCTGCAAGCTAAAAAGTGCAACACACAACAGGGTACACAGCACTGTGTGTTGTGACACACTGCTTATGTACCTGCTATTGAAATTCTCTGTGACTTGCGCCATTGTTGCCCTTCTGTCAGTTTGAACCAGACGAGATAGCCCTGGTGCATCGATAAGATATGGATGCCCAAAACCATGTCACCAGTTAATGGATTGTTCCTTCCTGGACCACTGTCAGTAGGTACTCAAATCTGCTGATAGGGAATATGCCAGAAGTCTTGCCAGTTCAGAGATGCTCTAACCCACTTGGTTGACCAGAGCAAAATCATTTTGGCCCAATCCTGCGGTTCCTTCCCACGTGCAACTAGTGGAATGCCAGAACCAACTGTTCGCTCACCATCTCAGATCTGTCTGCAGACTGTAACATGCGCCGTTGTTTTAACAAAAAATGTTGAGATAACCAACATTATTTGCTGCGTCTGTGAGTGGCTTTAATGTTTTAGCTCATTGGTGAATAAGCTCTTATGATCTATAGCCTGTACCATGGATGACAGAATTTTTTGAGGATTTTGTCAACACAATTCTCTGGCTGTGGATAAGCTGAAATCTTAGAACAAACATTTTGACACGTACCACGCTTCCTGAGATGATATGCAGTAGATGTCAGGCTTCTGGAAGCCGTTGAAGTTGGTAGAAAGAGAAAAGGTGTAGGCTCCCATGTTGTAGAAAAGAAGCCATTCACCAATCTCCAGGATAGGCAGCTGGAATTTCTCCAAAATTTGGTCATGCCCATCACAGGTCTGGCCATAGATGGTGCTGGGGTAAGTCACCTCCTTTAGTGTACGTTTCTGGAGTGAAGTAAGGAGAAAGAGACCGCATAAGGACACGCGTAAATGAAGACATACAAACATGATTGAGCACCACAACTGAGACTGCAGGAGCAGAGCTCCAGGTGATGGGCTTCATCCTCGTACCTTGACTGGACCTGGCAGGACATAGGCTTTGGGGAACATGACGCCTCTGAATGACGTGTGGATCCCGTCATTCACGAAGTACATCATTCTGTCCTGCTCCTCATCGTCATCTGTGGGTGTTGGATGTGTGGTGGGGGGTTAGACATGCATGAGAGGAAATAGGGCCCATCTAACTGGTGAGCAACTTCTGATTTCATGTGGCACACTGTGTGTTCAAACGCTGTGCAAACAGCTATAAAGTCTCATGACCAGGCTGAAGCAGCAAATGCCCTTTCTCCCTCTCTCTCCCACCCCTGCCCCAAAAACTTCTCAAACTTACCACCATCATGCCTCTTCATGGCCACCTTCTTCCCGATGATGTTGGTTGCCAGTGTGAAGGATGATGCCGGATAGTAACGGCCTGGCTCAGCAATTACTTGAACTGCAGGGTCAGGAAAGTGCTTTTCCAGGGAGTTGTTTATAACATTTGCGAACTGCAGACAGGAATGCACAATTCAATTTGTCATGAAAACCCCTTCAAGTCCATCTATCAATGACAAGAGGACACACAAACAATCCACTTACAGAAGAGATATTCAGAGTCCGGATCAATACCACTTTTTCAGTTTACCATATCATAAGCGACTGACTGATGGACTGACATACGGACTGGCTGAAGTCATCAATTACTTGGGACCTCACTCACTGGACATTTTCTAACTTTACTTTGGTGGTAGAGAATAGAAACCAGGAGCATTACAGTGAATATTGCTAATTTACGCATTTATTTTTGCTTGATAAGTTATTTTTCAGTCAGTGTTCGCTCAGCACCAGCTTCCTTGACCACTTTGACCTCTTGTGCCAGAAAAGGGTTGAGGCTCCTTTGTACAACGGTTGAGTAAATTTCTGGGTATGAACAGGACTTATTACCTCCTGAAACACAAACAGATCGGGTATGTCATACCCAGGGAATCCCCCACCAATGTCCACAAGGGTCATGCTGTAGCCCAGCTTCGCCTGCAAAAGAAATTACATTGATTATGTTAATATATTCCGAAATAAATCCAGACTCTAACCACAAATACGAAACCACTGCTCATCAATCCGTAATCGATAAGTTTCAGTATCATAATTATATGATTAGCCAAGCCAGACATTTTAAGGTCCAGTCCCAGATCTGATTGCAGCCCTTTTGGTTTGAGATCTTGAAATCTCTGAGCTAATGGACCTTTTGCAAAAAAAAGTCCTTGTACGACATTAAATTCCTGTTACGCTGCAGCTCCTCATTAAACAGAGCTTTTCATATGGTGTGGGATACTTACCGCCATATCAAAGACTTCGCGGCAGTCTTTAATAGCCTTTCTGAATGCATCAGGATTGGTGCATAGGCTGCCCACATGGAAGCTAACCCCTATAACGCTGAGGCCAAGATTCTTTGCAGCCTTCAGGAGCATTGGGCATTTCTCCAGACGAGCCCCAAACTTGTTACTCAACTCAATCATGGAATTTGAGTTGTCAGCAAAAATGCGGAGGACCAGCCTGAGGGAGGTAAGAAATAGAATGGACAGATCAAGGGGATATTTTTACAGCAGATGCAGGAACACAAGAACTGAATTTTCCACTGTATATTGTTCATGCATTGAAAATAGCCATCCTAATATCTATTTGAATGTCCATTATTCACCTATCCATCTATCAACATAACATGACATGAATGGCCAGAACAGGCTGTTCAGCCCAACTACGCTCGCCAGTTTCTTTATACTACTGTGAATATATCCCTTCAGATACTCAATGAATCAATGGTATCTAGCTTTATTCAAGTCTGCTTTTGAAAACCTCCAAGGTCTCTGCCTCAACAATATGGTCAGGCAAGCTATTCCACATTGACATTACTCTTTGGGTGAAGAAATATTTCCGAATATCAGTGCTAAATTTACCTTTGGTCAACTTCCATTTGTGAACTTGAGTTCTACTCAGAACACTTGGTCGACGGAATCCGACATACTTCACTTTGTTAATCCCTTTAACATATTTAAGGACCTCAATAAAATCACCCCTGAGTCTCCTTTTCCTAAGACTAAAGAGATAAAGGATCTTCAGCCTCTTCTCGTAGCTTTCATCTTTCATACCTGGAGCTTACTGGCTCTTCTCTGAACTTTCTCGAGAACCTCTATATCTTTCTTAAAGTATGGTCCCCAGAACTGTACACAATACTCCAGATGTGGTCTGACGAGTGTGTTGTACAAAAGAAGCATCACCTCCTTAGATTTGTACTCAATACTTTTGGCAATGTATCCCAGCATCTGATTGGCTTTTTTAACTGCTACGGCACAATGGCTAGAGCCTGTGAGGGTTTGGACATCAATCACTCCCAGATCTTTCTCGTGTGCAGCACATTCCAGTTTTAAACCTCCCATGACGTAATCCTGTCTAATGTTTTTATTTCCTACATGTACAACTTTACATTTTGCTAGATTAAATTTCATTTGCCACATTTCTGCCCAATTCTGGATTCTATCCAAATCATCCTGAATCACTTTAGTGGATCCTAAACTATTTGCCAAACCCCCCAATTTAGTATCATCAGCAAATTTAACCAATCTGCTCTCAATATTCCTATGAAGGTCATTAATGTAGATGAGGAACATCAGGGGTCCCAACACCGATCCCTGGGGGACCCCATTCCCCACCATACCTAGCTCAAATGAGATACCACTGACCACCAGTCTGTGTGTTCTGTCCTGTAACCAGTTTTGAATCCACTTCAGAATACCTCCTGTAACTCCAATGGAGCTCATTACCTGGCCCCCTTCTAGGGGGAGCCAGGTTAAGCAATGATCATGTCTGTGTGTGTGTGTGTGTGTGTGTGTGTTTCTGTCACTCTGTCTGTCAGCCCGTGGCTGGGGCCAGGTCTGCTATCTCTGATTGCCTTGTTTTAAAAATTAGTGTCTTATGCGGTACTGTATCAAATGCTTTCTGAAAATCCAAGTATATGATGTCATAAGCCCTGCTCTGGTCATCAGTCTTGGTGGCCTCTTCAAAAAATTCCAGAAGGTTTGTCAGGCATGACCTTCCCTTACGGAAACCATGTTGGCTATCCCTCAAGATACTGTTATGTTCAAGAAATAAGTCCAGCTCATCTTTTATGATAGATTTCAATATTTTGCACGCAATGCAAGTTAGACTCATGGCGGTTTTGAGTATGAGGGGGTGTTAGTGTTTGAGCCTGTTCACTCTGTATTGTTGTATCTGCCATGATTTGTTTAATTTCTTGGTTCTGTGAGGGGAGCACTTCTTCTATTGTTACTAATTTTTTTGGTGTTACCGATTGGTTTTGACCACTCTTTGCATGCATTTTGAGGAAGGATATTTGGAATCTTTGCATTAGGTATTCTCGTTAGTTTCTCCTTTTTTTTGCAACCGATTTTGGTGACAATTAGGAGGGTTATTAGTGTTGGGGGTAACGCATATCAAAGTAACTAATTACTGTGATCAGATTACATTTATCAGTCACGCAGCAATGTAACGCATTACTTTGATAGAAACTGTAGTGCCATTACTTAGGCTAACAAATACATTATCTACTTGGGGAAGACCGGGGATAGTTGGAACACATTTCACAAAATTTGCAGTGGCCTGTATGCATGAACGAGGTCTGACTTGTACTGGGTGTAAGCTTATACCGAGAATACTTATCGCAGCCCCTGTGGTGTAAGAAAATTGGTATGCATGAAACGTAGTTAAACTATTCGCGGAATAACTATTGTGCAAATCAGCTATTCCGTAGTCGTAGGGTAATACAATGATTTATTGCTGTTGTTTACTGCATATCTATTAATAGGCCTGCCCTCACACTTCATTACTCTGAATAGGGAGTTTTCGAGAGCTAGAACGCGAACGCGAACGCCAATCTATTGTCCGACCGCTGTTTTTGTGGTCAAGGCACAAAAGATGGTTGTTCACGTTTCGGGGTAGTTTGCGGAAACTCCCTAATCACAAAAGGGTGACGCTGACACTGATGATGATGAGGTAGAGCCAAATGAACATGTCGAGGACAATATGCAAGGGGTTCAAGTCAGGGCAAGGCTGACTGCCGATCATTTCGCTGGTTAAATGAATATGCACTGCAACCTTGAATGTTTGTTCAGGCATTCAGTTATAGGCCTACTTTTTTTGGTAAAGACAAGTATAAAATGAGTTGAAAATTTACATCTCCAAATGAGTGTCAATCGATCCAGGATAATTTGAACATCACTTCTCGCCAGTATCCTATAAACAGAAGGCACAGTCTTGAGGCATCCACTGAGAGCGGACTGCAAATTGTCTTATTCCACACCTCAAACCTACCCCTTGGTTGGTATAAGTTGCACCAGGAAATCTGCGGTGTTTACACCACAGATTAAGCTATTCCATATTTGAGCATACGGCTCCCTATTTGAGGTTAAAAGTTATACTGCAGTTGAACTTATACCACGTTCATGCATTGCAACAGCGGTAAAACCATTGATTTATACCTGGTATAGGCTATTCTGTACCTATTCCGCTTTCATGCATACGGGCCAGTATATATAGATGTTTGGCATTTCCGGCCAAGTGAACATCTTATGTATGTGGTACTCCAGAAAGTTACATTGTGGCATGTAAAACTGGTATAAAAAAATCATACTTGTGCTGTTACAGAGAAGAAATAAAATCAAAATTTTTGTGTTGCACCTATCCCCATATATGGGGTGGTTAGAACACCCCCTGGGGAAGATGGAACATCTATGATCAGTTTGGAAATTGGGGCCCATATAAAGGACAAAACACTTGTTGATCAGCATTTTGATTTATTTTGGTATACAACACATCCACTGTGTGCAAATGAACTATGGTCAACTTAAAACTCATGGGTTTATATCTTGTTAAACCATGACTGGGCATTGATGCCCATAACAAATCACAAGCCATCATTCCCACTTTTGAATTGAATTGAATTGAATTACGGTGGATATCCTCACAAGTGACACGAAAATTGATTATAACTCGAGAATTCTCATGCTTGCCTTTACTGAAGAATTGAAAGCAATGGAATTCCATAAAGACGTTTCAAATGGTCTTGTTTCATTTAAACAACTTAAACGATCATGAAACACATGCATTGTTTCCAATCCTTGAGTAAAGAGAAGCATGAGAAGTCCGGAGTCATAATCGCTTTCCATGTTACTTGTGGTGAGGTCCACCTGTAAGCAAGTGAAATTGAAACTTCAATGCACAAGGATTTTAATTCCGCCTGAGAATCGAATTAATATGCTTTCATTGAATAATTGCGGACTACAGTGACTAAGCCAAAAAAATTTGTAGGGCCTACGTCGAATGCATGAGTCTTGGTATCTCTGAGATCCGTTCTCGTGCTTACTCCCCTCTTGCTCAGCTGCTACCCCGCTGGGCCAGGCACAGGTAGCCCGTGGCCCAGCTCCGCTGTACTGCTTCGGTGTAAATGTCAATGTAAGAGCGCTGTGAAGACAAGCTGACAAGTGAGCTTGTATTTATGTTGCTTTGTTGTTCGTAACTTAGAATCGTTGATCATTGTTGTTGATGATAACATTTTAATTTTGCATTTGTGTTTGTTTCTGAAACATTGGCCATATCGTGGTCCTAGTAACCTGGGACTACTAGGACTTCAGTGCGGCACATATCCGAAAGCGAAACCCAAACATAAACGCAAGCGACCGGTCCATCCGAGTATGAAGTTGCCATGTTTGTCAGTCGCTTCTATGTTTGAAGTCCAAAATTTGCACTCATTTTGTGTAGTATACAATCCAAGAACGCGTAAAACAATTGTACATGCGTTTACGACCAATGCGAACTTTTCATTTTGCAATCCCAGATGAGATCAGAGCTTTGTTCACGGAGAAGTGAAAAACCCACAAAATCTGGACATTTTGTGTCAAATCATTTGATTGAGTATGTAGAAAATGTTAATAAGAATATATAAGAATAAATAAGAATACTCGTCCCAAATAAGATAACTATAACTTTTCTTTCTTTCACAAATTGGCTGTTGAAATGAGGAGTCAGACAAGTCATTTTGTGTACAAGCTCCGGAGAACCTTGCTTCTCATATGTCACAGCCGATTAGCTAGTGACTCGCGAGTTTTAAGGAGAGGTCTCAAAGTGTTTAGTTTCTTCATTTTTTTGCCAGTATGACATACAATTATGAAAGTTAAATGCTGGATTTGTGAATTACATGCAATAATACATGTCTACAGCAGTTTATTTCCCCTAATTTAGTAGACCTTTAATTTTGCACGATTATACCTTATAATTTCTGAAGTGGTTCTAGATGATTGCTATTTCTCACGCCTCACAACACGTGTGTGGACCAACCCCAAGCTGACAGTGAAAACCAAGATGGCAGTGTACAACGCCTGTGTCATCAGCACACTGCTTTACGCCAGCGAGACTTGGACCACATATGCCAGGCAAGAAAGGCGCTTGAACACCTTCCACATGAGAAGCATCCGCCGCATCCTGGGAATATCATGGCAAGACAAAGTGCCCAACACGGAGGTTCTCTCTCGCGCAGGACTGCCCAGCATGTTCACACTGCTCAGACAGCGCAGACTCCGCTGGCTAGGCCACGTTCACCGCATGCCAGACGGCCGCATCCCCAAAGACCTTCTGTATGGTGAACTGGCCACTGGAAAGAGACCCACCGGACGGCCACAGCTGCGGTACCGCGACGTTGTGAAACGCGACATGAAGGCTGTTGACATCAACACGGAGTCGTGGGAGAGCCTTGCAGCCGACCGGTCCAAGTGGAGAGGAGCCCTGACCAAACACCTCAAATCAGGGGAAGAGAAGCTGACACAAGCCGCCACAGAGAGACGGGCTCGCAGAAAGCAAAGTGAAAGCTCCAACAGACCAGAGACACAACACATATGCAGCCTCTGCAACAGAGACTGTCACTCCCGCATCGGCCTCTACAGCCACAGACGCCGGTGCTCCAGCCAAGCAGACTAGGATGCTACCCATGGTCGACCCTGACCGAAGGAGGCCTACTACTTATTGTCAGCTATTCAGTGATAGCTAGGATCTTGGAAACGTAAACTCTTTGCTTATATATATATTGAACACCATTGCATGTCACGTCGAATGTTTCTAAAATAAATTTATTTCTCGTTTAATTTTTTATATTTTCCAAGTTTGAGAAGAGGTGTTTTGCCTCCAGGATGAGATATCTGTGGCTGCAAGACTAATGCTAGAATACCAATATGGCAGCATGGTTACTTAGTTACTGTATTGATTGATTAGAAAGACTCATGAAAGGTCCTGAGTCGTAGTTCCTGTTTGTAGGCCAGAGGGCACCAATACTGTACAGCGCATATCAAATAAAGGCAATCCAACTTCAACAGGATAATATACCAAGTTTATTTAGTTTCATTTTTTCTCTGCAATTTGTCAAGGAAGAGGACGTCCTTTGGTCTTCATGGATACCGCTGACTGCAAAATTACTGTTGCGCATGCCTGATTAAATGACCTTTGAAAATGGTAGATTAGAATTTCATTTTTCCTATTTTTGGTAATGCATGAAAGACATTCTGAAATCGACAAGTGATTTTTTTTTTTCTTCGGGGAAATTTGAAAAACAAAGTGTCTGTGACTCCTCCCAGAGATCTTGAAGACCTTCAAGACTGCATTTGAAATGAAGTTCAGGCTTCATTTTTTCAGAAAATAATCTGGTTGTCCTAGGGGGTTTTTGGAGGGGGGGGGTTTGGGCGCACCCAACCTTATTTCTGCAGACTGACTTTTCGAAGAGCCTTTTTCTAACATTACACACAAGGCTTAAAGCTCGAAAAATTGCCATGCCGGAAAAATGAAAAATCCAAAAAAATGAGTTGCGTACTAAACGCACTTTGTGATGGTCAGTGGTGCAAAGTAACGAACTTAAGTAGTTTTTTTTTTGAGGATTTTTACTTTACTTGAGTTTTGACTTTTACTTTTACTCTACTACATTTAAAAGATAAATAGTATACGTTCACTTAGTTACGTTGACACTGGCCACTGCGTTACTCGTTACAAATTAAAATATGAATGTAATTCATCATAAGGATCATTTAGATTTGGCGTGTTCAAGAACAACGGCGCATTCGAAAACAAAAATGTTCAATTTTATGCGCGCAAACTTTGACAGGATGCGCTCATGTCTAGGTGAAATAAAATGGGAGACACTCCTGGACTGAGTCCATAAATGAGATGTTGGAAAGATTTAAGGGGGTTTTACTTGAATCACAATGCAGATTCATTCCAAAGGTGTCCAAAAGTAAGCTTAAAAAGCAGAATCCTTAGTGGATGACCAAAAGTATTCATAGGATTTTGAGGGAAAAGAGGATTCATAAAGGATGTACATAAAGGATAACAATGAGAACACTAAGGCTGAATACTGTAAAATGCGGGCTGTGGTCAAAAAAGAGCTGAGGAATGCTAGAAGGCTGTATGAAAGACAAATTGCAGAGGGGGGGCAAAAACTAACCCTCAGCGCTTCTTTCAGTACTGTAGCAGAAAAAGAAAAGTTAAAGAGCAGGTTAAGTGCATAAAGAATAAAAACAGATCGCTGCTATATGATAACAAGCATATTCCGGATGCCTTAAACAGTTACTTTGTTGAGAATTTTACCTCAGAGGGGGTCTTTATTTGGCCAGTGGGCATGTCAAATGCTCAAGATTATTTAGTGGAAATTGAGGTTCGGGATAACGAAGTATTAGACAAGTTGCATAAACTAAAAGCAGATAAGGGGGCGGGTCCTGATGGCTTATATCCTAGAGTGCTCAGGGAAGTTGGTGAGATCATCTTTAAGCCGCTATCTGCCATCTTCAGACGGTCTTCAGAAACTGGAGAAATACCAAATGATTGGAAACAGGGCAATATAATACCAATATATAAGAAAGGAGACCGTACCGAGCCAGGAAACTACAGGCTAGTCAGTTTAACTTGCATTGCTTGCAAAATACTGGAATCTATCATAAACGATGAGCTGGACTTATTTCTTGAACGTAACAGTATCTTGAGGGATAGCCAACATTGTTTTCGGAAAGGAAGGTCATGCCTAACAAACCTTCTGGAGTTTTTTGAACAGGCCACCAGGACTTATGGCCAGAGCAGGGCTTATGACATCATATACTTGGATTTTCAGAAAGCATTCGATACAGTACCGCAGAAGAGACAAATTTTTAAAATGAGCTCCATTGGAGTTACAGGAGGTATTCTGAAGTGGATTCAAAACTGGTTACAGGACAGAACACAAAGAATGGTGGTCAGTGGTATCTCATCTGAGCTAGGTATGGTGGGGAGTGGTGTCCCCCAGGGATCGGTGTTGGGACCCGTGCTGTTCCTCATCTACTATAATGACCTTGATAAGAATATTGAGAGCAGATTGGTTAAATTTGATGATGCTAAATTGGGGGATTTGGCAAATAGTTTAGGGTCCACTAAAGTGACTCAGGACGATTTGGATAGAATCCAGAATTGGGCAGAAATGTGGCAAATGAAATTTAATCTAGCAAAATGTAAAGTTGTACATGTGGGAAATAAAAACATTAGACAGGATTACTTCATGGGAGGTTTAAAACTGGAATGTGCTGCACACGAGAAAGATCTGGGAGTGATTGATGTCCAAACCCTCACAGGCTCTAGCCATTGTGCTGTAGCAGTGGTTTTGTGGGATTGTGGTGTCATCAAATTCATCATGGGATGCACATGCTAATGTCTTGGTCAGTAAAGCAAATCGCATGCTTGGATTAATTCAAAGAACTTGCGGTCATACGTGATCAGTTCAAACAAAACGAAAACTGTATATTTCGCTTATAAGACCACTTTTAGAATACTCCACCCAATCTTGGGCCGTTTCATCAAAAAAATCTCTCCTTCATATTGAAGGTGTGCAACGGAGAGCCACTAAGTACATTCTTGGTTATAATGATTGTGTTGAAAGCAATTATAAAGCCCGACTAATGAAGCTTGATCTTTTACCGCTGGGCTACAGGCGTGATATATATGATTGTGCAAATGCTTGAAGGGGGCATATGACATTAACTACAACCATTTTGTTTCATTTCAAAATGAGGATACATTTTTAATGAAAATTCCAAAATTTAGGACTGAAACTTATCGCCATTCGTATTTTAACAGATTATTTTATTTGGAGAACGCCAGTCACCTCTATCAAATTTCTGATACTACAGCTGCTTTTTAATGAACGCTATTTCATTTTTATAAAGAAAAGTTCAACAACTATTTTTCTTCTGAAGATTCCTGTACATGGGTTGGCAAATTGTTCACGTTGTCATCTGTCCCTCTGATGTTACTTACACTTGCTGGTAAACTGTCTTATTTTATTATTACTATGTGTGTGTGTATGTATATACAAATATTTTTTTCTTTTTTTCTTTTCTTCTCATTGTTCAAATGTCTATACATGTTGTGGGATGATTGCCTCACAATAGGTGCCTTGCCACCTGTGCGATCATTTCCTGACTTCTGTCAAAGCTTAATAAATAAAAAAAATAAAGCAGTTAAAAAAGCTAATCGGATGCTGGGATACATTGCCAAAAGTGTTGAGTACAAATCTAAGGATGTGATGCTTCTTTTGTACAACACGTTCGTTAGACCACATCTGGAGTATTGTGTACAGTTCTGGGGACCATACTTTAAGAAAGAAATAGAGGCTCTAGAGAAAGTTCAGAGAAGAGCCACTAAGCTTATTCCAGGTATAAAAGATGAAAGCTAGAGAAGAGGCTGAAGATGCTTAATCTCTTTAGTCTTAGGAAAAGGAGACTCAGGGATGATTTGATTGAAGTCTTTAAATATGTTAAAGGGATTAACAAAGTGAATTATGTCGGATTCCTTCGACCAACTCGGGGTCACAAATGGAAGTTGACCAAAGGTAAATTTAGCACTGACATTCGGAAATATTTCTTCACCCAAAGAGTAATTTCAATGTGGAATAGCTTGCCTGACCATATTGTTGAGGCAGAGACCTTTCAAGGGTTTTCAAGAGCAAGCTTGACTTAAAGCTAGATACCATTGAGTTATTGAGTATCTGTAGGGATGTATTCACAATAGTATAAAGAAACTGGCGAGCCTAGTTGGGCTGAAAGGCCTGTTCTTGCCATTCATGTTATGTTATGTTATGTTGTGTTATGTAACGGTGCTCGGCAGTGTATCTCAATACAGATGTTGATGCCAGCGGACATGAAGCTGCAAATTTATGCACGCAGTAATAATATTCTATCACTAGATGGAACACACAGATCAATTTACACACACAGATCAACACGCGGATTTAATTTCTTTTTATGTTTTTTTTTAACTACTTCAGATTTGAAACTATGCATACATTCACCCTGCATAGATCATTGTCTTCCAGTCTTTGCATCAGAGAGCACCAGGGGGTGGATAAACATCCTTATTGCGGGGCCATAAAACACCCACTCAGGGTAGCTGGCCCCCTCAGAGCCCACTTTACAACCCTGGGCAGGGAATTAGGCCACCCGAACTTGGGGTTGAACAGGCGGCGGCGGGACAGCAAAGTTTCGAGGGCGCGTTAAAAGGTGGTATAGTGCAGGGGAGTAAACTGAAGGCCCTCGTGTCCAGTTAAGTATGAATTGACATACTGCCGTGGTACCGTCTAGTCAGCGCGTTGTCGCATGTTAGTGTGTGGGGATCATGTGGTACGCGGTTGACAGCCTACACCTAAGCAGGCTGCTGGTGAAAACGGTCAACGTTTCTATACCCATAGCTAAGTGGGGTAGGGATCAGACCGTCGGTTCCCACCTGGGTGGCTGATAACCACTACGGGATTCGGGGATCGCTATCGACTGGGTCACCGGCCGGTCGGGTCTCGTATGGCAGTAAGTCCCTTAAGTTGGCAGCCGCGCTCGGCTCAATGTACAGTCAGGTCACCATAAACCAAAAGCGAATGCATTGGTGGGTGAGTGGTGCTTCTGTGATCGGTAAGCTTTGAAAAGAAGACGCCGGGAAGCAGAAGGCAGATTTCTCAACCTGGGGGAGCCTGGGCGAGGATCTCTGTGGGAAGGGATCTAGCCTAGAACTGCGCCCTGGGAAGGGAGGTTCAAAGGATCGAAGTGTCATTCACACACAAGCGCACGCCCACACACAAGGATACCCCCACCTACATCACTTGCTCGATGTTTGTGTTTTATCCTGATATGACGGGAAAGCCATAAAGCATTGTTCCATTTAAAATTGTGGTACTAACTGCATCTGTTTTTTTCTTTCTGGAAACAGGGGCGACAGAATCCCCAGTGTCATTCACACCTCCTCAGTCACTGGTCCCCTTGAGGTGTCGTAAGGTTCCATAGACGGTGGGGACATGTGAATTGAAGATTTCGACTCATGCTGAGCATCTCATTCCAAAATGTTTCTAATTAACTTTCACACTTTCTAATTCCTACAGGTGGAGTTATAACATTGCCTTGGTAATGTTGTGTCTTGATCTCTCTTGTTGTTGTCAATGTGGTGAGGTGCTGTTCCCAAAATTTTCTATACAGGCACCAAAGATTCAAGGACCTGACTTGGCCAGATACACGTGAGGAACAGAAACTCCATCTATATGCTTTTGGCTGATTTGGATATCAGGATCTCAAGCAAGGGCAAGACCCCACAGGGCACAATAATCCCTGTCTACCCTTCTGGCTCCTGGGAGCCAGTTCTTCCTCTGTTCAACTTATTAAAGGAATAAGTCACTCAAATCTTATTTTTCCCATCTTATTTTGAGCATCCAGTCAGTGCCTCCTCTATTGACCATACCGCAGAAAAGTTTGCTGATGCAAATCAGATCCATTGTACCCTTAATGTAGTCGCACCACTGAAATATAAAAAGATTACTCAGAAGAAGAGGCCAGCCCCATGGTACACTGACCAGACAAGGACACTAAAGCAAAAATCTCGTCAACTAGAACGCAAATGGCGCTCCACTAAACTCCAGTTATTCCATGGTGCTTGGAAAGAGAGCCTTCTTGCATATAAGCATGCTCTCTCTTGTGCAAGGTCCTGTTACTTTTCAAATCTCATGCAGGAAAATAAAAATAATTCTCGATTTCTGTTCAAAACCGTGGCTAAGTTAACTAACAGTCATGCTGCAAGTAACCCTCAAATTCCAGTCTCTTGCAGCAGTGATGATTTTTAAAATTTCTTTAATGGCAAAATTATTAGAATTAGAGAGAAGATCACTGCTTCCTTACCAGTTTGCGATGGCGTTCCTCATGATATGGAGTCTTCCACATTACACACAAACCAGTTTTAATCCCTTTCTCCTATATCCCTGAGTGAACTAGCAAAATTAGTTGTTACTTCCAAATCATCTACTTCTATCTTGGATCCCATTCCCACAAAGCTAATGAAAGAACTCCTGCCCATTCTTGGCGGCCCAGTTCTTCACATAATTAATTCTTCTCTGATTTCCGGTATTGTTCCAACTTCATTTAAGATGGCAGAAATCAAGCCGCTGCTTAAAAAACCAGATTTGGATCCCACAGTCCTAGCCAATTATAGGCCAATCTCAAACCTCACATTTTTATCTAAGATCCCTGAAAAATGTGTCGCCCAACAGCTCTCTTCTTTCCTGCAAACTAATGAGGTATTTGACAGTTTTCAGTCTGCCTATAGAAAGCATCACAGCACTGAAACAGCCCTCACTGTTGTAGTAAATTATCTGCTTCTCTCTATGGATAGTGGCCGCATCTCTGTTCTCGTCCTTCTCTATTTAAGTGCCGCCTTTGACACTGTAGACCACCATATTCTTCTTCGTAGGTTGGAAAAATTAGTTGGTATTTCTGGACTTGCCCTTTCATGGTTTAAGTCTTATCTGTCTGATAGATCTCAGTTTGTCCGGGTAAATAACAAGTGTTCAGAGTATTCCAAGGTTAACTTTGGAGTACCTCAAGGATCTGTTCTGGGCCCTTTGCTTTTTTCTCTATACATGCTTCCGCTTGGAAATATCATAAGTAGACTTGATGTTAAATACCATTGTTATGCAGACGACACGCAGCTCTATATATCCTTTTAACCGGGTGAAAATGATCCGGTTACTAGATTAGAGATGTGTCTTAAAGCTGTGAAAGCTTGGATGACACAAAATTTTCTTTCACTAAACCCAGATAAGACTGAAATATTGGTACTGGGTCCCAACTCTCTTAGTGATTTATTCATTAAGTTTTCTCTTAACTTAGATGGTCTCTCTGTTTCTGCCAGAGCTGTCGTTAAAAACCTTGGAGTAACTCTTGATTCAGAACTCTCTTTCCAGGCTCACATCAACAATATCATCCGAGTGGCTTTTTTCCATCTTCAAAACATATCTAAACTTAGAAAAATGTTGTCTCTTCATGATGCTGAAAAATTGGTTCACGCATTTGTGTCTTCTCGGCTGGACTATTGCAATGTCTTACTGTCTGGTTGCACTAGCTCAGCCCTGAAACGTCTTCAATTAGTGCAGAATGCTGCAGCTAGGGTTCTGACTAGGACTAAGAAATATGATCACATTAGCCCGGTGCTCAAAAATCTTCATTGGCTGCTTGTAAAATTTAGAATTGAGTACAAAATATTATTACTAACTTACAAAGCTTTAAATGACTTGGCCCCAGAATATCTTTGCAGTCTTCTTATTCCTTACTCCCCACCAAGATTACTTCGTTCACAAGGTGCTGACTACTTGAAAATTCCAAATATATCTAGAATTACACTTGGAGGCAGAGCATTCTCTTACAAAGCACCAATTTTATGGAACAATCTCCCAAGACAAATTCGGGCTTCAGACACACTCTCTATCTTCAAGAGTAGGCTGAAAACTTATCTTTTTAGTCAAGCCTATGATTAGTTTATGATTAGTTATGTGTTGGCTCTGGTGGGACTGACTACAACCTATATTTATGATATGTTCACGATATTGGAAGCCACTGTTATGTAAATCCATGTGGAACCGGTGGCACTGAGCATGCATTAACGGTGCCAGTGGGGCTTGCTACAGCCTTAGTCACTGGGAAGGTCCATATGGTACTGGTGTACTGTTAAGCAAATCCATGTGGAACCAGTGGCACTGAGCATGCATTAACAGTGCCAGTGGGGCTTGCTACTGCCTTAGTCACTGGGGAGGTCCATATGGTACTGCTGTACTGTTAAGCAAATCCATGTGGAACCGGTGGCACTGAGCATGCATTAACGGTGCCAGTGGGGCTTGCTACAGCCTTAGTCACCGGGGAGGTCCATATGGTACTGCTGTACTGTTAAGCAAATCCATGTGGAACCAGTGGCACTGAGCATGCATTAACGGTGCCAGTGGGGCTTGCTACAGCCTTAGTCACCGAGGAGGTCCATATGGTACCGGTGTACTGTTAAGCAAATCCATGTGGAACCGGTGGCACTGAGGATGCATTAACGGTGCCAGTGGGGCTTGCTACAGCCTTAGTCACTGGGGAGGTCCATATGGTATTGCTGTACTGTTAAGCAAATCCATGTGGAACCGGTGGCACTGAGCATGCATTAACAATGCCAGTGGGGCTTGCTACAGCCTTGGTCACTGGGGAGGTCCATATGGTACTGCTGTACTGTTAAGCAAATCCATGTGGAACCGGTGGCACTGAGCATGCATTACTTCAACTAACTTCAGATAATAGACTCATAGAACAAACCTAGATAACATTCTTTCAATTAAACTTTTTTGTTTTTGTCTTTCGTCTGTTTTTTACATGTTTTATGTTAATCTAACGGTTGTCTCTCTTTCTTTTAATGTCCCAAACCACACTTCTCTAAATTTTCAATTATATTGCATTGAGCGGAAACAATCCATTTTTCCATTTTTATCAGGTGATGCAACTGTCATGAAAAACTCAACTACTCTTTAAAATCTGTAATTTCTCATAAAATTTTCTTCAATAGTCTCGGCAAGCATTCCCTGGTACTCGCCTCATCAGTCATAAACCACTTGAATAATCCTTTATGACCCCGCGTGTGGATCTCTATTCTACGATGTCAGGGGGTGAATTTGTAGAATATGAACATATGGCTGATTAGCTCAATCCAGAGCCAGCCGTAAAAACTTTTATTACATTACCCTAGGATGTTCCTGCAGCCTGCCTGTGGGGAGTAGTATCTCTGGCTTTGCTCAGCAGGGGGGCGGAGTCGCCAAGTCCTGGCTGCCCCAGAACTCCTGTGAGAGTCATATCACTGTCCCCAAAGTCCAGTTACATTAATCTGTTTAAAATAATCTAAATCTCTGGGAAATTCATAATATGTTTATATGTTCAATATCCTGTGAAGAAACCACTTATATATACTGACCAAAACTTCCAACGCAACACATACAATTTTGAAATATTTGGTGTACATAAAATGGGATATTGGTTTTGAGCCATGATACATCAACTACAACTTAAAAGCTCTGAAAATTGTTTTGATTTTGTCGTGTGGGCAGCTCGTTCGGCTTGATTGCACATTGTTTAGAATTTTGCCTATCCCGTCAGGTTGAGTAGAACTCATTGACCAATCCTTCAAAAATTTGGTCACTAAATAGCCGTAGCAATGGGCAACTTGAATATTCCTTCGCATTATCCTGGGTCAACGTGTGACCATGCTGCGCCTAGGTCAAAATCAGCGAGAGCGAGCCGTTGGTATGCTCACTGGTGGAATGTCGCAAAGACGGGTTGCAAGGAACCTGGGCGTCCACATGTCGACCATATCACATCTCTGGAGCCAGTATAATGAAACAGGAAGCACCGGTGATCGACCACGTGCCCCCAGACAACGTGTCACCACCCCTCAGCAGGATCGCCATATTCGCCTCCAGCACCTGCGCAATCGCTTCCTGCCAACAACAGTCACTGCTGCTCAGACCAGAGGTTGTCACCAGAACTGGATTAGCGACCAAACCATACGCAACCGCCTGCGTGGGCTGACTTGCACAACTGGCCCCCCCGCCGTGGTTTGGTGTTGACTCCTGCACCTCGCCGCGTCCGTCTGCGATGGTCAAGGGCACATTTGGGCTGGAATGCTCTCAGGTGGAACAGGGTGCTCTTCTCCAATGAATCGAGGTTCAAGTTGAGTGTGTCTGATGGAAGACTGCATGTATGGCTTAGGCGACGGGAACGTTATACTGATGCTACCATCGTGCAGCGTGACCGCTGGGGTGGACCCAGTGTGATGGTTTGGGCTGGAATAAGCAGTAGACACAAGACAGACCTCATTTTCATTGATGGAAACCTCAGTGCGGCCCGTTACCGTGACGACATCCTTACCCCTGTCGCAGTTCCACTCGTCCATCGCTGTCGCCTAACGCTTCAACAGGATAACGCGAGACCACATGTCGCCAGAGTCTGTCAGGACTACCTGAGACAGAATAATGTTCAGTGTCTTGATTGACCTGCGTATTCCCCAGATTTAAGCCCTATAGAACATCAATGGCATATTCTGGATCGCCGGGTGAGAAGGCCTGATCCAGAACCAGCCACAGTCCAACAGTTGTGTCAAGCAGGAGGAATGGGACCGCATCACACAGGCTGAAATTCGGTATTTGATTGACTCCATGCATCGCAGAATCCAGGCTGTGTGTGACGCCAGAGGAGGCCATAAAAGATACTGACTTTGGTGATCCAGAATTGCGCCTTCAACTGATGCATTGAATTGGAAACCAGGAAAAATCTGGTTTTCATTCCTGACTCTAAAACTGTGTTTTTGATTTGAATCTTAATATTTGTTATGTATTGTTAAATTTATTGTAAAAAAATGACACATGTTGCAATAAACCAGAGTGTTGCGTTGGAGTTGTACTTATAATCCAATTAAGCTATACAACACTCCATCTTAAAGGGATAGTTCGGGATTTTTCACATGAATCTGTATGGCATCACCGCCTTTAGTCTCGTGCACACACACTGACTTTCCCCCGACAGTGTCCTGTGAGCCGAGTTCTGTCCAGTTTTGGTCAAAGCGAAAGTAGTTCCGGCAGGTTTCCTGGGGTCTGCAAAGTAAAACATTTTTCTTCTCAAAACAGTATGTGTTCGAACGAGTGATTTATTTGCATAACAAAACCCTGGTATTCCAAAAAGTCACATCTTGTAATTGCTTGGGGCTACTTTCTCTCAATAGCGATCACTGCGCGCTGTCACTGCTAACAGCTGTGCGCACTAGCCAACTACTTTCATCAGTTGTTTGACAGTGTTTACATATTCCAGCCAGAGGAGGATGTCTCCTTACGGTCGAGGACGGCAGACTCGAGATAAACTACTACATCTTAGCGAACTGACCCAGGGATAACCGGAGCACTCGGAGTAACTTTCCAAAGGATTTTATTATTATTTCGGGAAGACGCTGGTGCGTCGACACCAAAATAAATATGTATGCTGCGTGCTGCGGTCATCCCTCGCTCTAGTAGCTGAGAAAGGTAGCCAAGTTTGTCTTGATTATGCTTGCCAACGCTGTGACTGGAGTCATGGACTTCTCATTCAAACCTAGAAACCATCCACACCCGTCCACGTAGTTTCTGACGATTGTAATAACAGTACAACAATAACAAAACATATTATGTTTCATAAGCTTCACTGGTAATATGACGCCGATAGACGAATCTATGTTGCGCTTACATAGCCCTCGGTGCAGCACCAGAAGGCTATGCACGGATGCTATAGAAAATCTTGAGTATCTTGAGTATCACTCGTTCGAACATATACTGTTTTGAGAAGAAAAACGTTTTACTTTGCAGACCCCAGGAAACCTGCCAGAACTACTTTCGCTTTGACCAAAACTGGACAGAACTCGGCTCAGAGGACACTGTCGGGGGACAAAGTCAGTGTGTGTGCACGAGACTAAAGGCGGTGATGCCATACAGATTCATGTGAAAAATCCCGAACTATCCCTTTAAGGCTTTTTACATGACAACTGCATCATATTAGTACATATTCCTATCATGTTTGGTCTTGTTATTCTTGGGATAATCCAAGGAGTTGAATGGAGTATGTTTAATGTCCATTGAAATTATGGTTCATCCTTTTTGGGAAACTCCTGAAAATTGGTGAGATTTTACACGGGTAATTACCCTAGTCTCCTCTCTCTGCTAGGAAGTTTATTACATCCCCAAATGGGGGAAAACCCAAATTCGACCCCCCCGATCAAAGGTGGGGCTTTGGGCTTAAAACCAAGAGATTCTAGCCATTGGAAAAAGGACCGTATTTGAGAGCTTGCGTGCGGAAGGGTGAGTAGTCTTTTAATTATGGAGGATCACATGCCGCCTCGCTCTGCATGCTTGGGTTTGCGCGTAAGTAGCGGATCTAGGTAGGCGGGGAGGGATGGCATCGGAGTTCTCCCTAGGCACGTGGTGCGGCCTCTATTTTTCCAGGTCCGAATTTATTCTCGCTTTCTAAATTGTGTGTAACTTGTAATTGGCTTAACGTTGATTTGTTTGATCTAAGTTGCCTACCTGGTGATTAAATTATTGTTTTTCCTGACAGGTTGCGTGGTCTCCGTGACTCTTAACACTTGTACATTCTTCCTAGCCATGTTACGACCGGTACTTAGGGGGCGATTTCTTACCACTCCAGACTTGCTAGCTGATGTCGTAGTTAGTGATGGGTTTTTAGTTGGATTGCAAATTACGGTCTACCCCTAAAGGGTTTATGTATGACCTGGCACATGTAGGATGGCATAGAATTGATCATATTCCTGATGTTGAAGATGCCTGGACCTATTTCAAAACTTTTTTCAGTGCTGCCGTAAACAAACATGCTCCCTTTAAAAAGTTCAGGGTTAAAAATCGCATTAGTCCCTGGTTCAGTCCTGATCTGTCTGAGCTTATTCGCCAAAAACAGACTCTGTGGCATAGAGCTAAGTCCTCTAATAAAACATCTGACTGACAGTTATACAGGATATTAAGAAACAAATGTACCCAGTCTATTTGACAGGCAAAGTCAAGGCATTTTAGGGAAAAACTGAAAACTAAAAAAAATTCTGGACCAACATAAAAACAATGGAAAACAAAAAGATGCCTTCCCATCTGCCAACTGCTATTAAATCTTATGGTATTGTTTTCACTGATAAAACCAAATTGGTGGACATTTTTAACAGGCATTTTGCCAAAGCCGGTTGTGCCAGTGAGATTAATCCCTCCCCTCTTATCCACTCCCCTGTCAACCCTGAGCCTGTCACCTATTTATCCGCCGCAGGACATCCGCTCTTCTCCTTTCAGCCGATACAGGAATCTGAGGTACTGCAGGAGTTGCTCAGACTGGACATGCATAAATCTGCTGGACTGGATAATTTGGACCCTTTCTTTTTGAAGATAGCAGCTCAGGTGATCGTAGCACCGATCACTTGTTTGTTTAACCTCTCTCAGCGAACTGGTGCATTCCCGCAGGACTGGAAATCTGCTGCAATTACCCCGTTTTTTAAAGGGGGTGACAACACCGACTTAAACTGTTACAGGCCCATTTCTATCCTGCCCTGCCTCTCTAAAGTATTCGAGAAGCTTGTCAATAAGCAGCTTACACAACATTTGGAGACTCACAAAATCATTAACCCTGTTCAGTCTGGTTTTAGATCTGGACATGGTTGCATCACTGCCACAGTTAAAGTACATAATGACATCACATGCGCCATTAACAATAAAGACTACTGTGTAGCTGCATTTGTCGACTTGGCAAAGGCCTTTGACTCTGTGGACCACTGCATACTGCTGGACAGACTGAGAGATATAGGAATCTCTGAGAATTGTCGGGAGTGGTTTAAGAGCTACTGCTCTGGTCGCCTACAGTCAGTGAGGGCAGAGGGTCTTTTGTCAGATCCCCTACCCCTACTCAAAGCCACCCCAATGAGGCATTTCAAGCAGAGACTACAATGGATTACAAATGGGTTTTTTTGAGGATGCCAGTATGAGCTAAGTAAGGACCCTATTTTGGACTTTGAACAACCAGGAGTACTCTAGGGGAGTCCAAGATCAAAATATAACCTTGGAAATATAGCAGAATAGGTCCCCTTTAAGCAGGTAAGGAGTGAAGCAGAAATGAACCAAAAATAAGCCAGTCACTCACTTCGCATTTTTGTGGTATGTGGCGATCTTATCAAGCTCTGCCACAGTGTCATAGGTCATCATCTCGATCCCGTAGTCAGCGGCATATTTTAGGTGGGATACCTGCTTGATGGTGTTGGCATAGATGATCCTGCTGGGGTCCACATCCAGAGACTTCATCAGCTCAACCTCAGGCTACAAAATGGGGAAAAAACAGGCAATACAGGACCACAGCACGAGTCGGTCAGATGAGGATTGGAAGTTAAAGTTTCACCATGTCAATCATACTGATTATTGCAAATATTTGTGAATTCTTCATTTGATGTGTGCAACACTGAAACAATTGGAACAGCTGATTTAATTATAATTGGGTATAAAATGTGCAGTTTGAGGTTCACCACTCTGTCAAAAGCTGCATGGAAAAATAGTGAGACAGAGTAAGAAAACGTTTCTCCGTGCACTCTTGCAAGGAATTTAGGGAAAAGGCAAAGGCTATTCCCCCAAACCATTGGGTGAATTGTAAGTTTCAGTTTTGTTAAAAATGCGTATTAACTTTTTGGCGCCTCACAAAGACAGTTAGGGGAATATAAGCAACCTTCCCCCCGTACCACCAGCAGTTGGGAGAATAAGAGCAATTTTCCTTCCTGTTGCACCAACAAATGGGGGAATCGCCACTTTGAATGGAAAATTCTGAGAATCTGGGAAACAAAAGCAATCTCATTTTCTGGCATCATTAAATTCAAATTATATATATATATATATATACACACACAACCCCAATTCCAAAATAGTTGGGACAAAGTGTACATTGTGAATAAAATCAAAATGCAATGACTTCCAAATCACACCAGCCAGTATTTTATTCACAATAGAACAGAGATAACATAGCAAATGTCAAAACTGAGAAATTTTAAAATTTTATCCACAAAATGAGCTCATTTCAAATTTGATGGCTGCTACAGATCTCAAAAAAGTTGGGACAGGGGCCTGTTAACCACAATGTAGCATCCCCTCTTCTTTTTAACACAGAGTGGAGGTGTCTGGGCATTGAGGAGACAAGTTTCTTGAGTTTAGCCATTGGAATTTGATCCCACTCTTGTTTATTATGGCTCTAGCTGCTGGAGAGTTTTGTGTCTCCTATGATGGACCTTCCGTTTAATTATGCACCAAATGTTCTCAATCGGTGAAAGATCAGGACTGCAGGCAGGCCAGTTCAGCACACGGACCCTTCTACTACGAAGTCATGCTGTTGGAATGGCTGCAGTATGCAGGGCTCGCGCTACCCGTTCGTCAATTGACGATCTTTCCTGCAGTTTGACGATCTATAAGTCACATTTGATGATAAATTTGACGAGGACCTTTCAAAAGTGGGGTCAAGAGATTTGAGCAAATCTGCAATAATATCTGGAGGGGGGGGTTAATATATAATATAGGGTCGGCCAAGAAAACACAACTCACAAGCCGACTCTGGCTCTCCGACTTCGCATACCGCACTCCGTCTCCCGTCCGGGGCGCAAGCTCCAGGAATGTCATGAAGAAGCGTGAAACGAACCGCGTGTAGCCTACTGTACCCTTATTAGGATGGAATACTTCACCCACCAGCTCATGCTCGAGCCAATAGAGTACGCAGCTGTTAGTTGGGTTGAATGGATCGCATAGCAATGTGGCCTTATTTGGTGCTCATCATCATTGCGAAGTCAGAAAGGACAGAGGAAAGCACACGTTCAGATAGGTCATTTAACAGCACATGGTTGTAAGGCAGCGCCGTCGTATGGGGGGAAAAGGTGATGACAATTATAAGGGCCCACAGTCCCTTAGGGCCCACAAAACCCACAGTAGCCACCATGACAAAATTATTCTGCATAGATTTACCTAATATTCGTACTAATGCATCAAAGTTTAAACAAAGCCATTGAGGTATGTACTATTGCTGAAATATATTTCAGTAATCCCCTTCTTAAAAAATGGTTCGATCCATGCTTCGTGCTTGTATTGGAAAATTGTCGGTGTGTTTTTGCTGGCGAGGCAGTGAACGAAAAAAAAAAAAAAACACAAATCTGGACACCTGAAAAGAATAGAGAGAGGACAGGAAGAGCAAAGCAGGGGTCCAGAACATGACAAAATTCTTTTCAAAGAAAGGTGAGAGTATTTAACTAGCTTGCTATGTTAGCTGTTCAGGCTGGCTATTCAGATGCTAACATTATGTTAATGTAACATGCGGTCAGCTGAGTAAATAATTGCCTAACAAGAATGACATTACTCAGTTGTTAACGGTATTATCCACAGAAAAGATCGGTAAGGTTATGATTCGCCAGTCATAATAATATGCCGTCAGAAAAATCCGCCGCCGCGCCGCCCTACGTGTTAACGCGATAACTTCAGTAATATTTCGATTCGAAATTTCTATTTTTGCATATAAGTATCATAAAGAGGAAGAACTGATTCGATTTTGGACAATTTACGATTTCTAGATTGGCCACCAGGGGCCAAAAACTTTAAAAAATCACAGTTTTTACCATATCTCTGGAAATATCAAGTGCAAATGAAAGGTCATGACCTGAGGATGTGTCCGACGATGACATTATACCTGTTTGGTTCAAAATTTTGACACAAGGTGGTGCTTTGTCACATAAAATTCACCATTTTTGCCATATCTTTGGAACTATTTGTCCAATTGACATGAAACTATGCACAACTGCAAGTCATGACCTCACAACGTGTCACATGATGACATCATACCTGTATGGTTCAATATTTTGCGACCAGGTGGCGCTTTGTGATGGAAAATTACCATTTTGGCCATATCTTCAGAACCATTTGTCCGATTGGCCTGAAATTAAGTTCAAATGAAAGGTCATGACCTGAGGGGCTTTATATTGTTTTGGGTCTATTCAAGGATTGGGGAATTGGAGGATTGGGGGCATTCGGGGATATACCCCAAGCCGTCGCCTCCGACGGCATAAGCCTAGTTTAAATAGTCGCTTGACAAGGCTGTCATTGCTTTTACCTTCAGTGTTTTCTAAAACTAAACTGCTACGTTAGCCTGTTGACATAAGTCTTGCTCACTCAAGGAGTAATTTTACAGAGCTTGCCCTCCTTCTAACATTCGCAAAATGAAGCTGAGTGCTTAGAGCTATGGCACCGAGAAGCCCATTTAGATTTTGTTTATTTCAAGACTCGGTAGGTTATTTCTTCATCAGTTGTTGGAGCATAACTTTAAATGTTTACGAAATTAATATGAAATGGAGCAATTAAACCTATATGCTCTGCTACTCCAGAATCAGATGTGGTCACTTTACCGAACCTGACCCAGCAATAGGCCCTCACCACCAGCACTCTGAATATGATTTTAATGGTGAGAGAGTGAATGTGAATAAGACAACTAATAATTCATAATTTACATAACTGTACTCTCTTTGTTGAGTGGTTAATCATAAAAAAAGGACAAATTGGGTGTATTGCATTAGGCACTGCCAAGAACACTGAGAAACAGAAAAATAAAGAAAAACATCATGATACATAGTCGTTAAAAAATTGCAGTGAAAAGTCGGGGGCGGGGGCCCACACCGATATTCTGTCAGAGGGCCCAGAATTCCTAGCAACTGCCATGTTGTAAGTGAAAGCATGATCAAAATAATACAACGACAGTGCAACAAAACCTACAAGAAATCGATTGGTATTAGAGACCCTCACAACTGGAAATCAGATTAAAAAAAAAGTGACTATGGGTAAAGTTATTTGACAAATTGACATTGCTTTTTGGCTAATCATTTGACTAATAGGTTTCAGAAGCCAGCTCTCGCCCTGAGTATGTGTTTTTTCATTGTCCTGCTGAAATACACAAGGCCTTTCCTGGAATAGAAGTCATCTGGAGGGGAGCATATGTTGCTCTAAAACCTTTATATACCTTTCAGCATTCATGGTGCTTTTTAAAACATGCAAGTGTCCCACACCATATGCACAAATGCATCCCCATACCATCAGAGATGCTGGCTTTTGAACTGAACGCTGATAACAAGACGGTTATGTGGCATATTGTGTTGGGGTCAGGGGACACGAGTCTGCGCAGGACAATGAACTCACAGGATATGCACAGAACGCATGTGCCACGCCAACGATGGACGCTCACCCGAGCTTGTTGAATAAAGTTTGAGTACGCTCTTCAATCCGACTGAATCCAACTTTTATTGAGAATACTGGAAAATAACACATGGTACCAGGATAGACGAACCTGCCTGCTACTTACTACTCCCTATAGGACGTATAAGTATTAGCATTCTGCCGGTACACAGTTTATGTCAGTAGTCCGCTGTCCAAGATAACTCGCAGTTAAACATGGAGCAACTAAAACCCCCGGCTGAGCTGAAATTGACCGGGAATGTAGAGGAGTAATGGAAAAGGTTCAGTCAGTGTTTCAAGCTATATCTGACCGCTATCGGAGCGAAGGAGAAAAACGACGAGCAAAAAATAGCTCTCCTCCTCACCGTAGCAGGACCCGACGCTATCGACGTGTTCAACAGTTTTCAGCTGACAGCAGACGAACAGAAGAAATATGACACGGTAATGACACGCTTCGAGCAGTTCTGTACTCCAAAGAAAAACAAAACGTATGAGCGGTACATGTTTAACTGTTGTAGTCAATCAGAAACCGAGTTTGTAGAGGAATTTATTACTGATTTAAAACTGAAGAGTCAGTCATGTAACTTCGGTAACTTGGCAAACTCCCTCATTAGAGACGGAATTATAATGGGGGTCAGAGACAAAGGACTGAGGGAGAAACTGTTGGGAGAGGTGGACTTATCACTGGAAAGGGCAATACAGCTGTGTCAAAGCAGGGAGGTGACGCAGATGCGGCTAAAGTCAATGGACGGCGTCGCAAGCGAATGCAAGCACAAAGTAGAGACTGTAGAGGCGAAAGTAAAGCAGACTAAGCAAACCAACCGAAGAACTGCAGAACAGGAGCAGTCGCTGCGATCGTGTGGAAACTGTGGGGGAGAGCACCGGTCACGTCAGTGTCCAGCATTTGGAAAAGAGTGTCGATACTGCGGCATTAAGAACCACTTCGCGCGAGTGTGCAGGCAATGGAGACCCGGTAAAGACAAGAAAGTGAACTACATACATCAGGAAGGAAGCAGAGATTCCAGCGACACAGAGGAACTCTTTGTAGGTTCCGTTACTCTGACGGAACCAGAGGAAGAGGAGTGGACCGAAACCTTCAACGTGAATGGGACTGACCTTTCATTCAAAGTGGACACTGGGGCACAAGCGAACATTGTGTCAGAGACTGAACTGCCCCGATAACAGGTCAAACCTAAACTTGATTACTCAACCAGGATAAGGTTGAGGGCATACAACAGCGATGTTATCCCACACTTGGGGAAATGCAAAATGTTGTTAAAGAAAGATAATAAAATGCATGAACTTGATTTTGTCATAGTTAAGGGAAAAAAAGCATCAATACTGGGTTACAAGGCTGGTGTTATGTTAGGGCTGGTGAAAAAGGTGCACAAAATTGGTAGTGATGGGGATGTTTATAACTTTGAAGAAGAATATGGTGACGTATTTCAAGGGATAGGGAAACTAAAGCTGGAACACAAAATACAGCTAGAGGAAAATTATAAGCCTGTGATACATGCCCCTCGGAAAATACCATTAGCCTTAAGAGACAAACTTAAAGATGAGGTACGGCGACAAGAGGCCTTAGATATCATTGTAAAGGTTGAGGAGCTCGTTGAATGGGTTCACTCTCTGGTCATAGTGGAGAGACCAGACAAGCCACTAAGTTTGTGTATTGACCCCAAAGAATTAAATAAGTGGGTAAAACGAGAGCATTTCCAATTGCCAACGAGGGGTGAGATTTTTAGAGATCTAGCAGGGGCTAAATATTTCTCTAAATTAGATGCCTCCTCAGGATTCCGGCTGGTATGTTTAGACAAAGCCAGCACTAAAATGTGCACTTTCAATACCCATTTTGGGCGCTACTCCTTTAAGAGGTTGCCATTTGGCTTGACATCAGCACCAGAGGTTTCCCATAGAAGAGAAAGCCAGATATTTGAAGGAGAACCTGGGGCAAAAACTTTCATTGATGATTTACTCGTATGAGGCACCTCCGTTGAACAACATGATGCTAGACTAAAGCAGGCGCTAGAAGCAGCAAGGCTCCATGGCCTAAAATTAAATGCAAAAAAATGTGAATTTAGGAAAGAAAAAAATTACCTTTTCAGGGGAAATTCTTACCAGTGAAGGCATACAAATAAGTCAGGACAGGATAACTGCAATCAAAAACATGCCGCCACCTACTGACAAAGAAGGTGTACAACGCTTTCTAGGTATGGTAAATTATGTGGGCAAGTTTGTTCCCAATCTTTCAGCACACACGGCACAAATGAGAAGTTTTCTGTGTAAGACAACTGAGTGGTGCTGGGATGGCAATCACACAAAAGAATTCAAGGAGCTCAAACCTCTTATAATGGAAGCCCCAGTACTGAAGTTTTTTGATTAAAAAACGAAAAACAAAATTATCGGCAGATGCCTCTAAATTTGGCCTAGGTGCTGTTTTACCACAACAGTATGGCAGTCGCTGGCGCCCGGTCTCTTATGCATCACAAGCTCTTACTGCCACTGAATGTAACTCTGCCCAAGTATAAAAGGAGGCTCTTGCCTTATCCTTTGCATGTGAAAAGTTCCATGTGTTCATATGTGGTAAACCAGTTACAGCTGAGACTGATCACAAACCTCTGGTAACTATTGCGAAGAAGGGGCTGGCAAATACCCCGCCCAGAGTTCAGAGACTTTCTCTCTGAACTTTTGGTTTTTTTTTGGTTATGGGATTTGAAAGTGATTGAAAAATGTATGTATAAAAAAAGAAAAAAAAATCTGTTGAATTGAAAAAAAAAAGTTTGTTTGATGGGGAAGATGTGGCATATTGTGTTGGGGTCAGGGGACATGAGTCTGCGCAGGACAATGAGCTCACTGGATATCCACAGAAAGATATGTGCCCCGCCAACGATGGATGCTCACCCGAGCTTGTTAAATAAAGTTTGATTATGCTCTTCAATCGGACTGAATCCAACTTTTATTGAGAATACTGGTAAATAACACAGGGTAGTCTTTCTTCTCTTTAGCCCGGAGGATACAACGCCCATGATTTCCATCAAGAATGTCAAATTTGGACTCGTCTGACCACAGGACACTTTGCCACTTTGCTACAGTCCGTTTTAAATGAGAACATGAACACAGAACATGGCGGTGCTTCTGGATCATGCTCAACAATGGCTTCCTTTTTGCATGATAGAGCTTTAGGTGGCACCTGTGGATGGCACGGCGGACTGTGTTTACAGACAGTGGTCTCTTGAAGTATTCTTGGACCCATTTAGTAATGTCATTGACAGAATCATGCCGGTGGGTGATAGAGTGGCGTCTGAGGGCCCGAAGATCACAGGCATCCAGTAAAGGTCTTCAGCCTTGTTCCTTACGCACAGAGATTTTCTCAATTTCTCTGAATCTTTTCACGATGTTATGCACTGTCGATGATGAGACCTTTAAAGCCTTTGCAATTTGACGTTGAGGAACATTGTTTTTAAAGAAATTTTTTTATGTTAGCTTTAACATAAAAGGTTGGAGAGCCTCTGGCCATTTTTACTTCAGAGAGACTCAGCCTCTCTAAGCCACCCCTTTTATAGCCAATCATGTTACACACCTGATGTCGGTTAACTGAATTACTTGCTAAATTTTCTTTCAGCTTATTCTCTTATATATTTTGTTTTTTCAGCCCTTTTTTGCCTGTGTCCCAACTTTTTTGAGACCTGTTGCAGTCAGAAAATTAGAAATAAGCTAATTTTGTGGATAAAAATGTAAAATGTCTCAGTTTCAACATTTGAAATGTTATCTATGTTCTACTTTAAATAACATATTGGCTCATGTGATCTGAAAGTCATTGCATTTTGATTTTATTCACAATTTACACTTCCTCCCAACAATTTAAGAATTGGGGTTGTATACACTGACCAAAAAAAGAAATGCAATTACATAACCCGCTAATCCGGTTTCGACAATTATTTTTGGAGGTGAGTACTTCTACCATACAAATTTTCGCAGTTGCAGCGCATATTCCGGAGCCGTCATTCGTCCGGAACTAAACTATCGGCAGTGCTTGGGTTCGAGTACTACCATTTTCCTAACACTCCCATTTTTGTTTTGAGTTCCTCGTAGGCACCGGGCCTATAAAAGTCCAACTGCAAATGAATAAAAATCAGAGGAGTTATAATGCCACGACTAACGGAAGTTCAACAAAAACGCGCGATTGGGATGCTACAGGCTGGAAGTCGGGTAAATAGAGTTGCCCGTCAATTCGCCGTGTATTCTGGGACAATTTGTCACCTCAAAACCAGGTTTAATGCAACTAGACACACAGCCAATTGCCCCAGATCCGGTAGGCCACGTGTTACGACTCCAGCGTCTGACCAGTCTGCTACACACCGAACCCACCTTCATTTTGTTGAAGGAAACCTCAACACCGTCCGTTACCGCAATGAAATTCTCCGTCCAGTCATCCTTCCGTTTGTCCAGCGTCACCGACTGACTTTCCAACTGGACAACGTGCGTCCGCACGTGCCACGTATCTGTATGGAGTTCCTTCGGGCCAAAAACGTGCAAATCCTTCCCTGGCCAGTGTTTCCTCCAGATTTTTAACCTATAGAGCGCTTGTGGGACATTCTCTATAGACCGATCTGGAGATGTCAACCACCGCTAGCTACAGTACGTCAGCTAAGACAAGCACTGACCAAAGAGTGGAACAGCGTTCCACAAGCAACAATCAAACGTCTGGTGACCTCTATGAGATGCAGGTGTACTGCCGTGCGTGACACTAACGGGGGACATACGAGATACTGATAGTGTCATTTGTGCTTAGTAATGTTGAACTTCACCTTGTAAAATGAAAGCCAACACGGCGATATAACAACCTGATTTTCTGTTATATTTATTGTCTGAAATTCTCTCTTTCATTTGATACCAATGAAGTGTTGACTAATAACAGTTACACTTGATAAAATCAAGAAATAGAAAATTGTTTTCCTTTTTTTGGTCAGTATATATACACACACGTATGTTTGTACATCCATAGAAGCACTGCTGAATGACTGAAATAAACTGACACAAAGTGGAAAGGAGTTTCTGTAGTCTGGCGAGTCTTTCAGATTGTTTATCAAAACAATGAGCATTGTGTTCTCAGGGCAGAAGATGAAACAGTTCGTCCTGACTTTTATCACCGTCATGCCCCAATTCCAGCGTTTGCCATGGTATGGGGTTTCATAATTGATCTTCGCATTGGCATCTTGCACAACTCTGAATGGGAGAATACATGCACATCTTGGAGAAACATATGGGCCTTCCAGATGTTCTCTTTTCAGAGATGATGGGCCCTCCAGATGTCCTCTTTTCAGAGATGCCTCTCCTTTTTCTAGCAGGATGACGCCTTAAACTCTCCCATTGAAAATGTGGCAGATCATAAACCCCAAAATCTGACAATGGAGACCCAAGTTTGTGGGGCAACTGAAGTCCCATATTGAGGAAGAATGGGAATAAATTCTGCTTTTGAAACTGCAAATTATTTTCCTTAGTTTCAAAACGACAACAGGGTGTTATTGATGTGGATGGTGATGTTACTCAGTGGTGAACATGCACCAGTCCCAGTTTCATTGGAATTAGGACATCACATTTCAAAAAAAGTTATTACTTTCAAAAAACAGTTAAGTTGATGAGTTGAAACATTACTGTTGATCAGTTTATTGACAGAAATGCATTTATGAGTGGACTAGATTTTCCCATTTTTGCATTTTTAGGGAACGCCAACAGAGCTGTTTTATATTATCATTTTTGTGCAGCTAAAAATCTGCTGTTGCATTTTTTTTGTCTCATTCCTTCAATATCATTCATTATGCCCAGGTAACTGATGAAAACATAATTATACATATAAAAAGTGATTTTTGCAGCAGAACATTTATTTCTGGAATAGGGGAGTACCTGGCTGGCGCAGTCAAACCCTGTTCCCAGGAGGGCAAGCGTCTTGACAACGGGGCGCTTGTTATTACACTTCACGGCATAGAAGGGCTTGACACGAGGCATGGCACGAACCCACCTGAGGTGCTTCCTTAATATTTCTCCCAGATCCCCCACGAAGAAGGCATCTAAGCTGCCCTGAAGAACAGTGAGAGGGGATGTCAAGGGCACAGAGCACAAAAATGAACAGATTTACTTCCTTCGGACCTTATCTACTAAGATCCCAGGTAAAGAGCACTAAATTGCATGCTTGTGGTAACATTTTGCGCTTTTGGTTTGTTAACATTTTGTGGGAGATCTACTTAGAGTAATTGCCTAAATGACTGCTGGTACAAACAGTATTATTTAAATGAGGACTTTGCGTGCTGCAGCTATTTCCACCATGGACAGTTTCGAGAAAAAGGACGAACGCAAACGCAAGATGAAATTTGACTCGATGGAGTCGGAGGTGCTTGTGGAAGAAGCACATACACTCTTATAAATGGACAGAGTTTTACAGTTTAATCAACGCCTTGTCTCCATGTTATTTAAACTGTAAGTAGAGTATTGTGTGCATTTAATTTTGGTTTACAGTTAACATATGTGGAATCTGTGTGATAAACTGATTGTAAAAATCACAGTTAAAATAACTGGCAAAAAAGGTGCAAGTTTATAACTGCATGCTCAGTGTTTGAGGCGGGAACAATTTGCAGAGTGCAGTCAATCGCTCCGATTACTGCATAAAGCTCATGTCTGGTTTCATTCAGTGCTTGCCGTGTGGACGGAACCTTTATCTACTGGCCCATCCTGGGCAACATGGCATACAGTATTTGAGGCAGTACACACGAAAAACTGTTTTGGGAGATCCAAGCAGTGAGAGCTACGGTACGCTGGAACGAACCAGTTGCGAGAAATGGAGAATAGCAAGAAGTTTTTGTCATTGCAGGTATGGCATGACTTCTTCTTGTAATTGGTTCCAAATCAGCCCTTATTTCATCTAACAGCTCCAAAATGACATTGCTGGATAGGCCATATGTCTGGATTATTCTCTCCTCTGACATCCCAAACCTTGTCACACGGACGGAGAACACCCGTTCTCAGTGTACTCGCCGCCTGTGTCTTCTCCTCACGGCAATAATGGCAGCCTTGTCTATGCGCCATTACGTGGAGCCAATTAGTACCTACCCTTCAAAGTTATGAAATTGCAAACGCAATCACCATCACTGAAATTGCCTTAAAGCTTGATAAGTCACTATGCATGTGCTAAAATTTTGTATTTGCATTTTCTCCTCCCATATTTTGCACGCTAAGATAGGCACGCCCCTTATTAAACATTCATCTGGGCCGAAAGTACAAACTGCATAGAATGTGCAAATTTGCACACTTCAAAGACGCAGTTCTCATTGCACACCCTTAGTAGATGAGATTGCTGGTTGATTTGCGAGGGATATGGCATTTGCACGTGTTTTTTTACACGCAAAGCTTAGAACTTAGGGCCGGTTCATACCCAACGCAAGGTACGCGAGCACAGGTCCGTTCCATTCCGTTCACAGAGAAGCCTGAACGCGCGTCCCTTGCTGCGCTGTGCCTTGTTAAAAAAACAGTACACTGCTCATGCAATAGGGGGCAGCAAAGTCCTCTCCGTCTCCTCCTCCTTCTTTCTTCTTTTTGGTGTGTTGAACAGAGTATATGGTGCATTATTTGCTTTATCTCCCCTATTGGAATTGCATGGAAATACACGCGTCGACGCGTCGCGTTACAAAAATTTGGACGACACACTTTGCTACGCAAGGACGCAAGATGGACACCTTGCGTTGCTTAATGCGTTGCCTTGTGTTCGCGCTCGCGTACCTTGCGTTGAGTATGAACCGGCCCTTAGATTGAACAGCTTTGCAACTGTTCAATCTCACATTTCACACAAGGCACTCTTGGAAAGGAGAAGCATACATGTTCTCACTGGAACTTCCCAGGTTAAATGAATAGTTTAAAAAGAGCATATTTCAGAAGACTTGAATGTTTAAAAAAACCACTCCGGTTGGTTCAAAGGCCTGATCTAGCTGCAGGTTGAGAAGAAGCTCTGGCAAACACAGCAGCCTTCCCAGCAAAATGTTCAGAGTTAGTTCAACGCTTATGGAGTGAAATTAACTCTCACAGAGTCTAATGGAGTTCGTTCTCATCAGAGTGGGACCAAAAGACTTTTTAAGAGCTGATTTAACTTAGTACATTTTGTTGGGTTCCTCGACAGTGTTAGATCTTTGTGCGCACTCACCTTCTCGGACAACTCTTCGGTCTTCTGGTGAATGAAGTCCTCGACAGAGCTCCCTTTCTCCAGGAAAGTGAAGCCTATATCTTCCGCACTGAAAGTGCTCATAGTGTCAAGGCAGGGACCTTTTGTTTGTTTTTACTGGAACAAGGGCATACATTAGAGAAATATATACAGAGTAAAACATCTTAAGTGACAAGAGGAAACGGTCAAAGAGAACATACATGCTTGTTTGAAATCTCTTTGCTTGTTTGAAATCCCTTAATCAACTTCCTTGACCTCTCTCTCTCTCTCTCTCTCTCTGTACCACCCTCTGTACCGACCCAGATAAATTCATTTACTGCAACACAGATGTTAGAACTTAGTTATTCACAGAAATATGCAGTGGACTGTTAAGGGCCATATTAATTGGAAATAAAATGAGATGGAATCATGCAACTTTATCAGGTGAAGAGCAGCCAGGAGTTGATATCTCATACTTTGTAAATATGTTAATCACCCACCATTCAGACTGCAGAAAGCATTTTTTCAGTCGTCAGGCATTACAGCACTCTAGATGAGTAAGAAAATTGAGTGTATACTGCAAAAACTGATAAGATAAAAATACTAGGTAAGATGAATTTACTTAAGACTGAAAACATTTATTTCTATCACCATTGTTCTTAGTAAGACAAAAAAAAAATTTTTGTTTTGAGGTAATTTTTTTCAAGCTCGCCGGTGGGGTAAGCAAATTTCACTTATCAAGTCAAATAGTAAAACTTGTTTTAAGAAAAAAAAAAATAGTAAAAATTACCCTAAAACAAAATTTTATTTTGTCTCTCTAAGAAAAACGGTAAGAGAAATAAATGTTTTAAGTCTTAAAATAAGTAAATTCATCATTTTTTGCAGCGTACCTGTCAATTGCAATTTGAAGCCAAAGGCCAGCCAATCAATATTAAAACACTTAAAATAAAATCAATAAGTGCTTCCATGTTTCCATAAAACTTGTCATACTTGTAATGTGTCCTGATGTCCTTTTTGCAAGTCTGCTGTTGAATGTGGCAAAAAATTTGTCCGCGGGGAGAAAAGTATGTCCTCCGATGGGAAACATACTCAATGGTTAGATCAGCGAAGCTATTCTTCCACAGAGCTAGCAGCATAGAAATGACACTCATATTTTATCATGTTCTTTCCCAAAACAGTCACTGCGCAATCAGAAGCGGTTAACAGAGCGAGCCTCTCCATCATTGACTGGCTGCGTGGATATATCGCAGTTTGTGGTAAAACTGGTTTGGCGCTTATCATGATTTACAATGAAGCATGCTAAATTCTGGGGTGCATTGCATGTTGTGTAAGAATGAACATGGCATGAGTACCACGCTACCAGCCCACCAATGATGATCTTCGTTTAGTGGTGCAACAAAATTCGAAAACTGCCATTTATTGGGTTTGCAATGAAAGTCTTCAAATTTCTTAATTTTAGCGTATTTTCCACAAATAGCGAAGCATTTCCACGAGAAACAAAAGGCACTGTAATTGTGAAATGTTAAATAGTGAAAATTATCCACGCAAGTTAACTATGTTATCTGAGATTGAGTTACAGACAGTATTTGTTTATTTATTTTTTTCTGTATCACTTTTAAATCCCAACGAAGTTCTGGATTAGTTTGATTCAGCAAAGGGTTTCAAAGGGCCCAAGAAGTGAACAGAACACAAGGGTTAATATCACTCACCGTATTATGCTGCGCCGACCAGCTTCACTTGTAAAGATTACCGCTGTTCTCGACGAGGTGGGGGAAGTCTGACTTTTTGTGACAGTGGCCAACTTGTATTTATAGGAAACAAAGCTTGCATATCTCCACGTTAAAACCAGTCAACTATCTGCTGAAAAAAATGTTATATTATGTAATGTAATTGCATGCAGATACAAGCGCCAATTGCAATGAAGCTGGGATGTTGTGTAAAACGTGAATGAAAACAGAATACAATGATGTGCAAATCTTATAATCTCATAATAATGGTTTTGTACCTGACTAAGGCCATATCGGCCGAAACTGTTGTGCAATTTAAAAAAAAAAAATTTTTTTTGGGTGCTCATTTAACAGCGTGCGGGCATCCCTTTTCCTGTTTCAAATCTCATAATCCCATATAAACCCACAGGTGCTAACGCACACACACACTTCCAGCACTAGTGCGTGAGAAAGAAACAAAGCTAAAATTCTGGACCTACCCTGCCAACAAAAGACCAAAGTGTAATAAAACTTGATAAAAATACTAAAGATATATTACATTTTGTGCAGAAAGCACCAGTTTGATCACAATTAATAAAATAAGCTGAAAGGAATCATTTGAGTTAGGCTGTAGGAACTATCTGTGCTGTTATCACGTGGCATATAAGATAAACAGCGCCACCTCTTGGTGACAAAATTTCAGTTAACAGAATCAGACTGCCATTCACATGCAGCTGTCACAACAACCTCAGTCATGAGTGATTACTTCTTATGCTGAAGTATGTCCCAACCAAAACCGCAATTTCACAATTTGGAAAAGTTGCAAAGCTTCTGAATTAATTCTTGAATCCTTTGCAAGATTAATTCCCTTCTTAAGCCACATTCTGTGAGAAATAGCCGTACACGAGTTGAAGAATATGACCAGTCATCACAATCATCAAAAACTTTGTGACGTTCTCCTACCCCCGTGCTGATTTACACATCATGAGGTAATCTGGAGAGCTCCTACCATTTCACGTTACCCACTTCAAGCTGCCCTTGGGTGCACACATACATCTCGTTAGAGAAGACAGGGGATCCCCTCCCTATCATCTTGTTATACATTCCGAAGCTTCCCCCTTGTACTCCGTCTTCTGTAAACACATGAGAGAGAAAGAACATCTTGTCCTTGTTGTGGGCCCATCAGGTCCGCATGGCTCCAGATAGGCTATATGCCATGACGCACTGGTCAGATTTATGGAAACATACAGTTATGCAGGCCCAGGCTAATCAGAAACATGCAAGAGTGCACACTCAGGCCTAAAAGGCTATGAGCCAAAGCAAAATAGGAGCAAGCAACGATAAACAATTAATAATAATTAAATGAATCAATAAAAATGATTCCACACGAGCGATCACCCCTGTAAGTGTCAGAGGGCTGATGTGTCAGGTGCCAATGACTGTAAATGAAGTGGACAGCAATGAAATGATCTTGTAGAACTGACCCTCTAAAAGATGGAGAGCGTCCACCAAATACCTTTGCTCCTTGGACAGAAATGAAGGGCTAAATTAAGTCATGCAGATTTGGACTGTAAGCCGGTGGCCTATGGTGAACTGGCGACAGGGGAGGCTCAAACCCAGCCCTTGAAAATAATGATTGGTCATGACATCTTTTCAATCATTCATTTAAATTACCATTACAAAAGCTACGAAAACCCTCAGCATTTCAGCTGTTGTCAGTTTTAATTAATAACCCACACCTGTTAACTCTCATGCATTCCATGTGAGTTTTAGTAGTATATTTACATTTCCCAACCGTAGTCGGCAATTACCGTATTCAATCAAGGCACGTGTAAGAGATTCTTGCACGGAAGTCCTTGTGCATGGAGGTTAATCAGTTTCACCTGCGTTACGACTGTAGACTTCTCATGCTTTTCTTTACTTAGGGGTGGAAGAAATGTGTGTTTCGTGTTCGTTTAAACTATTCAATAGAAATAAGATCATTTGAAACATCTTTATGCAATTCTATTGCTTCCAATAATCTTATTTCATTTATTTGCAGTCCCCTAAATATAACAAAACAAATCGCAACTGCTGTACTAATTCAAAGTGTTGACAGACACGGCAGTCGATTTGAAGGGATTTGGATAAGGATGAGGGATTATGGTTAGGGATTAGGGTTAGACTAGGGGTCAGGGTTAGGTTAGGGTCAGGGTAAGGTTAGGGCAGTGTTTGAAATTGGGACTGCCATACCACTATACATTAAAAATGCGTTGGAAAACTGCCGTACTCGTAGCAACTGCCGTACTAATTTGGCAACACAACGTCTTTTGTTCTCTTTATACATCCATGCGGTGAGTCAGCACAGCAACACTGGGAACATTAGGTTATCAGACTTGATATGCTGGTGATAAGTCAATTTCAGTTTATGACAACAGATATATCGGCAAAGTGCCTTCATCAGCTGTTATATGTTGAAATAAATCAGCCGGAGGAAGGTGTTAAAACTATTTTCCCTTTTTTTAAGACAGCCAAGTTTGCCTGCTATAATGGAAGTAACATTGATGTCAGTAAGCTGCTGCTTTTCTCCTCGACATTAGTTAGCTGACCTAATGCTAGCTAACTGGGTTTGCAAGCCAAAGGTGAACAGACTAAACAACAAAATTTCATTAAGATTCATAAAACATGGTACACGTGGCTGTGGTGTGACATTTTGGTTTTGATGTTCAGAAGACATTGTCCGATGCAATAGTTAGCAGCAGCCAGGATTGCTAAAGAGGGATATGAGTCAAGAGTCACACAACAGTTGATGTCTCAAGATATGTGGTGATTAAACGTTAACCTTAACCCAAACAAGGGAACACGGCAGCACAATAATCCATTTGTCATTTTCTCTGCTGGTTAGGCTTAATCCCTCTAACTGGAGCTGAAGCAGCCAATCAGAATCGTGGCACATTTGTAACACTGTGCACAGCTCGAGCTGGTGAAGTTGAGCGTGCACAGTGTGGGCACATAGAGAGAGAGAGAGAGAGAGAAAGAGAGGCGCTTTGAGCGAGCATGCAGTCTGCCAGCGCGCATGAGTGGGCTTGGAGTTAAACTGAGTGAAAGGGGTTCATTTTGGTTCAAGGGGTTCAATCAGGCTTTAGACGTCAGCACAGTACAGAAACGGCTCTTCTCAGGGTCACTGATGATCTTTTGATGAATGCTGACTCTGGTGACTGCTCATTTCTGGTGCTTTTGGATATCAGTGCTGCCTTCGATACAGTTGGTCATGTTATCATGATTGATAAGCTGAAAAATTGGGTTGGGCTCTGTGGGACGGTTCTGAAATGGTTCTCTTCCTATCTGTCGAACAGAAAATTTTTGGTTTCCATCAGTGAACATGTATCCTCGTCTGTACTGCTTACTTCAGGTTGACCTCAAGGCTCCATACTTGGGCCTATATTGTTTTGTATTTATATGTTACCTCTGGGTTTTAATATTCGCCAGCATAAAATAGCATTTCACTGTTATGCTGATTACACGCAGTTGTATATTTCAGTAAAATCCACCGATTTCAGCAATGTGTTGGTCTTGCATGACTGCATGACAAGTCATTATACTTGGTCCAAAGTTGGTGTCGGATAAAATCCAATCATCACTTGGACCTCTTGCTTCGAATATTAGGCCCCCTTCCTAAAATCTCCGTGTGATATTTGATATTGAACTCAAATTTGAGCTCCACGTAAAGAAGCTTGTACAGTCATGCTATTTGCAACTCCGTAATATAGCTAAAATTACGTCTGTTCTGTCTTTTGAAGATAAGGAAAAAATTATCCATGCTTTTATCTTGTCAAGATTAGACTATTACAACTCATTATTTACTTGTCTAAATAATAAATTTTTGAACAAACTGCAAGTGGTACAAAATTCAGCTGCAAGATTGCTCACTAAAACAAATAAAAGAGCCCACATTACTCTAATTTTGGCATCTTTGCACTGGCTGCCAGTCTAATTCCGAATTGATTTTAAAATTCTGTTGATTACCTCCAAAGCACTCCATGTCATGGCACCAGAGTATATAAGTGAGCTTTTAAATCCTTAGAGACCTAAAAGATTGCTGAGATCTTCCAAGCAAGCATTATTGGCTGTGCCAGAGTCCAAGTTGAAAACAAAGGGTGATCGAGCCTTTTCGGTAAAGGCTCCAAGACTCTGGAACAGCCTTCTAAACAATATTGGATGCTGAGTCTTCATCATCTTTTAAATCTCTTTTAGAGACTCATTTTTTTAGGCTTGCTTTTGCTGATTTTACGGTTTAAATTGTTTTTATGGGTGTGTTTTCATGTTTGTCTCCTTTTATTATCTTGATTTCTCCTATTTTGATGTTTAATTCCCTTTTAATTTGTTTTATTGCTTTTATGTACATGTATTTTACCTGTTTGTGAAGCACTTTGTGCTGTATTGCTTGAAAGGTGCTATATAAATAACATTTATTATTATTATTATTATTATTATTATCATCATTATTATTATTATTATTATTATTATTAAAAAAACGAGGGCTCTTGCAAGCATTTGAATGCAGAATTCATCAAAGGAAGTGGGTATCGGTTTTTAATGGTTATATTATTCAGGTCCCTGTAATCAATACAAGGTCTTAGGCCACCATCCTTTTTGTCCACAAAAAAGAACCCCGCCCCAGCGGGGGACGTAGATGGTCAAATAAAACCAATAGCCAGTGCTTTCTGAATAAAATCCCGCATAGCCTTCCGCTCAGGACCTGACAGTGAGTACAGTGAACCCCTAGGGGGAGTGGTGCCAGGGTGGAGACAGATCTCGCAATTGTAAGGGCGATGAGGTAAAGTTGAGGCCTGTTGTCTACTAAAAGCCACCGCGAGGTCAGCATAAGCATTACGAACGTTATGAGGCAGACAAAATTTCAATGCAGCCCAGATACAATCAGCCAACTGGGTTAAAAATCCGATGGAGAAAGGATTAGATGTCGTCAGGGAAGAGAATCAGCGAAAGCAAACGCACACAAACCATGAGAGTCTCACATGGGATATGACTCTTCATCACTAACAGTACGTGGCAATCACATGCTTAACCTATTCCTCCACCTCAACTTCTGAGCTCTTCGGACTGCTCGGCTCATAATACTACAAAGTACATCACCTGCTCTCCTAAAGGCTCTCTGCCTGATGACAACTTTCCCCAAAAGCCAACTGGCTCTCCGAAATCCTGTTAAATAAATCTTTGTCACCAGAGGGTGGAACCCTTTATGTTAATTCTCTTATTAGACGTTTCCTTGCTTGTGTAACAGTCGCGGCACCAGTGTGATGTTAGTTTGTTCAAGTCTCCTTTGTTTTGTGTATGTGGATCTGCCTGTTTTCGGAGAAACCAGCAGCGGCGGCTCGTGAACTGGCAATAGGGGAAGCTCAAACAATCCCTTAAAATTAATGACTGGTCATGACCTGTTTTCAATCATTCATTTAAATTACCATAACAGAAACTCCGAAAACTCTTTACATTATCAGATGTGGCCAGTTTTCATTTATAACGCATATTGATTACGACTCCAGACTTCTCACGCTTTTCTTTACTCAGGGGTTGGGGTTGGAGGCAATGCATTTGTTTCATGATTGTTTAAATGAAATAAAATAATTTGAAATGTCTTTATGCAATTCCATTGCTTCAAACCCCTCCATGCACAAGTACTTAAATTCCACGCGGTAATCTCTTACTCATGCGTTGATAGAATAATTGCTGTCTACAGCAGAGGAACGTAAAAATGCCACTTAAACTCATGCCGAAATGCGTGAGAGTGGAAAGGTATGCGTTATTAATGAAAACTGGCCGCATCAGATAATGTTGAGTTTTCGGAGTTTCTGTTATTGTAATTTAAATGAATGTTTGAAAACAGGTCATGACCAATCATTAACTTTAAGGGGTTACTTGAGCTTCCCCTGTTGCCATTTCACGAGCCGCCACTGGAAACCAGCACAAATTCACATGGGCATCTTGAGAGCATGGACCGAGACATTAAACAGGCCCACAGGATTTATCCAAAGTCCTGCTTTTTATTTAATGTTCCTTTTTTTCTGTGATCATATAGTGGAATGTTATTTTCACAAAAACATGACATTACATGTCTGTAATGTGGAAAAATACAGCCACTAGATGGCAGTATTGACATTTTTTTTTTGTTAAGCCAGTCTGGAGCTAGGTTTTCGGCATGTCCTGTGTCACAAAGCAAAGTTAATCCTAACCTACTGTGTTTAAGGCTTTGCTGATCAGGTTGCTCATTCTAACCCTGGTCCACCACCTAAACAGCTTACAATGGGTGGATACGAGAATTTGATCTTGGAACAAATCAAGAAGGGCAGCTGGTCATATTCCCTTTTCTATCATGTACATTGGCCGGGTATATGTGCATCATTTAACTGGGGAAGGAATGGCATCATAATCCCCTGTGGGGAGAGGATAAGCTGGCGAAGAGAATGCCATGCTGTGGGGCATGTTCTGTAGAGCTATTTTGGCCTCAAGAGGGAGACGCACAGAATATTGGGCAGGTGGTTTTATTGTTGTGGCTGATCGGTTCATATGAGGCTGACACTTGATAAAATGTTTGCACCATCTGTATTTAGCCCAGAGGCAAGTACTGTGCTTATTAAAACAAACAAGGCCTCTCTTTGTCAGGTTCATTCTCTGAATATTATGCAAGATAAAGCACTTAACTCACCTTTTGTTTCTTAAGCCAGCTGCAGTCATTTAGGGCCACACACACGCAAACAAACACACGCAGACACACTCACACATAGACACACACACCTACACACACAAAGACATGCATACACACGCATATGCACACAGACACACAGATACAAACACACAGACACACACAATTTCTGACAAAGGTAGTAAATTCAAGCTATGTATTTGAAATAGTCAAAAAAAAAGAAAAAGGAAACCTTAAGTGTCACCTTTCATGGCTTGAATATTGTGGTCGTGCTAAAATAACTCGGGCTTCAAGTAAGCTGATATACAGTGCATAACAAATTTGTTAGACCACCAGTCATTAAAAAAAAAAGAGAACACGAATATTTCAGAAATTTGTCAAAAGTTTGTTTGAAACTAAAAGTTATTTTGTTATTTCTTTGGTAAGTAATGAACTGAACCCACTAAATAGTCCTTATTCACAAATAAAAACCAAAAAAAAAAAACAAAAAAACTATATTTTGTATGGCCTCCTTTGGCCTGAATAACAGCTTGCATTCACGCAGTCAACCACTAAAACTAATTCTTATTACCTGGCCCCTCCCTTAGGGGGCCAGGTTAAGCAATGATCATGTCTGTGTGTGTGTGTGTGTGTGTCTGTCACTCTGTCTGTCAGCCCGTGGCTGGGGCCAGGTCTGCTATCTCTGATTGCCTTGTTTACAGGAATGCGAAAAAATAACTGTTCGTGGGCTGAGAAATAACAGGACCTATCTCCACTTTTTACTTAACAAAGAAAATGTGATGTGAAATTTTGCCGCATCATAATTTCTCACTCTAAGTGTACTTCTCAGATATTCATATTCAGGGGAGTTATTGGGACCGTAAGAGTTTGAAATCTCATGCAGTTCTACCTTTGGTAGAATGATTTTAGATGGGGGATCTAGGAAAATGTAAATTTGGAATTTTCAGAATGTCATAAATTTCGCAGGTATGTGGTTCTTTGGCGGTATATGGTTCTATCTCCTAGATAGCTCCTTTTCAGAAATGTTTAGCCTCAAAGTTTGATGTCCAGCCTTGTGGTTTTTTAAGAAGAACACAAAAATGTTACTCTACCCAAATCTGCTAATTACTTGTTCATGGTAAAAGGTAATTCAGAACTTGAAAGAAAAACAGAGTATCTGACAATAATAATCACAGAAAATGGCCAGCCGCCTCCTGACTGAAAATAAATAGGAAACAAAGCTTGTAACACTGAAATGAGCTCTGGAGTCTCAAGGGCGTTCAGTGTCAACTGCTCCTATCTCTACAGCCAGTACAAGTTCATCTGAGTACATCTAATGCAGACATGGTGCACACTACATACTATACAAACTCTGGCCTTGGGCTTGGTTTCGACTAGAACTATGTCCATCATATTGAACTTGTTCATGTGCATACACATGCACCTTGCAATGCATTAAATATAAGATTGAAAATCAACTGTTACTATCTTAACCCTCTCATGCATGAATTATGATAAACTCAGTTTGGATTTTTTTTTTACTAATATGCAGCAGTGCCCAAAATTGCGATACACTGTAGTGACCTCCATGCACGAAAGGGTTAAATGACCCCCCGGAATAATATAAATGAAGGGCTTTAAGACAGACGCTTCATTCAAGTGCTGTAGTACCTACCTATCTAAAATATCCCAGATTTCATCTTCTTACAACCTTTTATTTGGTATATTAGAGGGATTTTGCTTCAAAATGGTAGAGTGGATAGAACCTTTGTTCAGCCATCTTGTCATCCTGATCAGGTGACCCTATACAGTACAGTACTGGATACAGTCTCGCGTTACATGCGGGAAATCGCGATTGGCCTCATGCGAGACGGCGTAGGGTTACTGTTTAAGGACCCTGTGATTATAGTGCCGGCAGACCGCCTGTGTGTATCGCGAGTCGCCGCTGTGCGGTCATTCACACTGACGGACATGCCTGCTGATAAACAAAATACGCACGTGTCGTTTAGAGGCAATCTCGTTCTAACAGTTGTTTTGATATTTCATTGAAAGAAAAATATTCATGTGTATTAAAACAAAATAAACGGTTCTGCTCAGCAATAGTTTCTGAGCTCCTGTAGCACAGATGTGCTTAAATTAGTTTGCAAGGCTCATTGAGCAATACGCCATGAGAATCCGTTCTGTAGTCTGAATGTAGTGACAGCTAAAGTGCGTTGTTAGGTACAATGCACAGCTGAGTGATGGCAAAAATAATTGCTGCTAAGTCTGCAAATGTTTCAGATTTTTTGCAGATTGTCATCCTTGCGGACTCACATCAATCAACATAGCCAATAGGCATTCGCTTTGTCATTAGCATTCCTTTATAATTATGTGTCATGCATTGGTGGTGGTTGTTCAATTAATAAAATGTTTGATTGTTAGTCAGGCAAACTTGATCGCAAACAGTTTAAGAGCAATTATGCGGGAAAGGGTAATGCTAATGAAGGTCTTCCTGACATCTCACGGCATGCCACTGCACTGCATGAATTCATCCTCGAACCTTGCCGCGGAGCGACTGAAGAATACGGCCTGCATCGCAAATCTAAGGTTACATAAGCCAGCTGGCTAACTTACAGTGTTGTGACTGTCATTCATTATTGCTAGCAAACGTAACGGGAAGCCAGTTAGGTTATAATGAAGCTGCCAATAGGTTAGCGACTTACATTTTTACATCATTATTGTGGCAGGTCGAAGGAAGGCCCAGGCAGGGAATTGAATCCCAGACTCCCGGGTAAGAGTCAAACGTGCTGACCACATCGCCAAAGAGAGAGGCTCATTGGCAAGGTAGCCAGTGCGCGTACTCATTAGGACCTTTCCTTAACATTTAAAAAATTTGAGTGCTTTTATCGTGGTTGCTATGTAATTATTTCGGGATCATTTTTGAGGAGTTAGGAAATTTCCTAAGCAAAAAACATATATATATATGTATATATATCTGCAGGCAAAAAAGACAATTCGGACGCAGCCCAATGATCCAGAAGTTATTTTTGTGGCAGCCATGACAAGTGCATTTGAATTCTCTATTCTCTCTACGCTTCAATGCTTCAAAATGACCTTCAGCATAGGGTACACTGAACTGACCCTTACAAAGAGAAAGGAGACAATGCAATCCTTCAATTCAGTGTAGTAAAATATTTGAAGAAATGATCATCCAGCCGGCCAATTACAAAAACAAACAAACATGACAGGCAAGAGTCGCGTGATCACGTTGCCTCGTGTCTGATTCTTTTATTAGCACGGTTCTCCTCCTAAACAGTAGAGAATCCCCTTTAGACCTCTCCTTTATCTCCTGACGCTTTGACGTTGAGATTTTATGAATTAGTCTCTTAAGCCTACCTCTAAAATTATGTCCAGTAGGAATGGCTGGGGATTTAATTCAAACTGTTCAACCTAAAGAATGAAAATGGTCCATGTAACGGCAATGCATCGAGACCTGTTCGCAGTGAAGACTTTTAGGCAGTAGATGGTGCTAATTGAGCAAAGGAGGAAAGTGTGCTGGCCTGAATGCCATTGGATCCATTAGCTCAGATTTTATAGCCACTGAAACAAGTGAAAGACTGGACTTTAAAATTTAAAGACATCTTCAACAGATGCAGTGCAGATATGAATGTGTGAAAATGAGACATATTCCAGGTGACTAATTTGATGCTTTCATGAACCCAACAGACCAGCACCATTTGGATGTAAAGATTCAGCACTACTGTATGAACGGATGGATGATGGATAGATGGATGGATGATGGGCAGATATACAGATGGAAGGGCTAATCTCTAAAGTTTTGTTTTACCCAGCAGAGAGGGTTAAGTGAGAGTATGTTCATGTATTTTGTATTGGGTAATAGTAATAAGACATACAGGGCTCGAAATGACCTTTTTTACTTGGTAGCGCTGCGCTCCCAAGTAAAAAAAAAAAGAATGCTCCATATTAACAATACAGCTGTCTCCAACAATTGAAAGTTATTAAACAAAATAACCGTCGTGAGTTCACTGATTAACAAATGTTTCCACGACATTGGCTTTAAGCCATATCCTGAGGCCATGATTTAAAATTGAGTCTCCTTGCTCCCTGCCCTTCCATCCATCCCCTCACTGCCTGAGGGGCATCAAATGTGTCCAGAGGAGGACCCTCCACACTAATCTGAATCAAATCTTCAACTGTGTTAGGGTTAAATGCAGATCTGACGTAAAGTTGTTGTTTTCATCTTAATATTGCTATATGAGTCTGTCTAAAGAGCTAACTTTGTTGTTTGTTAGGTTATTATAAACATAAGCAGATGTAATATAATGAGTTGGATACATTTGTTTTATGATCAGTAGCAGAGCTAGTGGGGGGGCGAAGACACGTCCCTTTTAGTCCTGGCTAGATCTCAATCATTTTCCTTCATTGACGCGTTTTCCAACTATCGTAATTGGCAACTGAAGACACGGTTTCTTTCCATATGTGATCTAACAGCGATGGAATCATGGGCTAAATTCAGTGCATTATTTACTTATTAATCGGCCAATGCTTTGCTTTCCAATGAAACGCGGACTTTCACTCTCGGTATTTTGTGGATTGATTAAAAAAACAGTGGCACTTGACAGTTAAATAGGTTATAAAAAGCGTGCGGCTCAAGCCATTTGCATGAGAGTCGACAGATAGGCTATGCAATTTTGAATAACGTAGATTTAAATACAGAAAATACGCTTCCAGATGAATGACTGTCATCTTACCTAATCGGGGAGAACAAGCAGCACCTGGTAAGTCCGGAGCGCTCTTGGAGTGAACCTTCTGTTAATCATGAAGATGACTGAGAGCAGGTCAGGATTTATAATTGTTTTTAACTTTACAATGATCACAGTGCATTTCACCTTCTTCAAACCTCAGCTATTCAAAATTTCGAAGCCACTCTTTGCGAAAATAATAAACTCTCTTCGCTGCCTGTTCGTCCAAATCACCGTTGCAATCATTGTCATGATTCTCAGTTTGAGTAACGTTTGAATGTTAAAGCTGGAGTTTGCAATTTTTTGAAAAATCACTTTTTGTCATATTTGTTAAAACTGTTACTATGACCTGACAGTGGGATGTGAGTCAGATGGTCTTTGAGAAAATCAGAATCATCTGGCTCCATCAAGTGCTTCTAATTCCTTCTGCAAGATTTCACTGCGACCAGGACAAAACAACCCATGAGAACCAAGAGGAGTGACAAACAATGTCAATAATTTCTCGTGCACACACAACAGGCCGCCCCCTCCCTTGCGATTTTAAACTGTCTACGTCCAGCCTCTGGAGTTTCACCAAAGCAACGAATTTGGGGGGCGTGGCTTTGGTAAGAGACTACTGGGGAGGGGGTGGGTTTAGAAGTGAGGCTACATTCAAATCTTGCTCGCTGTTGAATGTACCGAATGTACAGGAAAAGAGGCGTTTAACTGGGGAAAAAGCGGTCGCACAGGTGCGACTATTTTTTATTCGAAGGTCGCACAGTGTTAATTTTGTTGCAATTTCGAGCCTTGACATAAATTTTGGAAGGAAGCCCAGCTTCAATTACTAGCTGGGAAGATGCACCATGCTGAACAAAAGAACGCCAAGACTGTTTTAACCCTTATGGACAACATTCATACTTGACCAGAGAACAAGTATCACTAATTTGACTGACGGAGGAAAAGCTCTTATTTGGTGGATTTTCTTTCATTCACATGTATGAATGCTTTGGTACTGTAGTGTTATTGACTCGACACTTGATAGCGTCGTCGTTGAAGTTAACAGTCCTTTATTTAACTTATCGGGAGTAACAGCACAACGTACCTTTCGCATGTTAGTCATCACATAGTCTGATGTATATAGATTCCCTCTCTACGTACGTTATATTGATATCACTGCGCGACGCACAGCATAATATAAAATAGTACCATTATAACACATCTCCCTTTCTTTGAGTCTTTAAAGACATGGAACTCAGAAATATAAAGGAACATTCATTTAACTTTTTTTTTTTTGTTGCATGCGCATCAAACAGAACAATTTCACATGCACATCAAATAAAGCATTTCTTTTCACACTTTTTTTTTTTTTCACAAAATAGGGGAAGGTTCCCATCATTGTTAATCTTAATCACCAAAGTCACTCATACACGCCATATCTGTCCGGAGGTTTTGTTCACCTACTACTCCTTCTCATGAGCACAGGTGTTGGTGGTGCAGGTACCGTCACGGAGGGCCTGACAGGGGAAGGCTGGTTCCCAGCAGCCGCTGGACAGTCCTCCAGCACTTCAGTCTCTCTGTTTGCCTCCTGGGGCTCCTCTGGAGTTGGTATGATGGGTCGCAAATGATGTCTACTCCTACGGACCTGGCCTTTGTCTGTCTGTACTATGCACAACCGTGGTGTCCCACACCTTTTATCAACTGAGGCGGTTCTGGTCCATCCTCTCTCGTCATCCAGCTTTACTGCAACGCTGGTCCCGGGCTGGAGCTCTTCATGTACTTCATGTTATAGGCCTGATTGTATCTCTGTTTCGCTCTGTTGTCGGTCTGTCTCACCTGGGTGAAGTCCGACCAGGCTGGCCGCAGGTTAGCTTCCAGAGTATAGGGAGAGAAGTGCGGATCTGTCTGCCCGTCATTAACTGTGCTGGACTCATCCCCGTCGCCTGCAGGGGGGTTGCTCGGTAAGACTGCAGTGCTAAGTAAGGATCAGACTGCCTCAAGAACCGTTTGGCTGTCTGCGCGGCCCTCTCAGCCTCCCCATTAGCCTGCGTATAGTGGGGGCTAGTAGTGACGTGCCTGAAATCATAAGCCCTAGAAAACTGCATGAAAGCAGATCCAGAAAACTGTGGACCATTGTCCGATATCAGTTCGGATGGGTTGCCCCACCTGGCGAAGATATTCTTCGGGCATGCTATGGTAGTATCGGCAGACATGTCAATGAGGTGAGCTACTTCAATATATCTTGAAAAATAGTCCACAACAACAAGATAGTTACGCTTGTCTACCTGGCAAATGTCAGCGGCAACTCTCTCCCACGGTCCTTTTGGGAGTGGTGTGCAAATGAGAGGCTCCCTCCTCTGGGTTGGCTTACTCTCCTGACACTCTCTACAGGTGCTCACAATGTTCTCTATGTCGTTACTGATGCCAGGCCACCACACACTGCATTTTGCTCTCTCACGGCATTTAACGATACCCTGATGGCCATCATGTATGCGTTTTGTAATGTGAATATAGGCCACTAGATGGCAGTATTTACCTTTTTTTGTTAAGCTCAGACTGGAGTCATGTTTAGACATGTCCTGGACATGTCTGGGGCAAGTCTCAGAAAGTTAAAAAAAAGAGGTCTAAATGTGGGTGGGGTCTGCAAAAGAGTATATAAGGAAAAGAACTGAGACAGTAAAGTAGTAGGAGAAATTGCAAGAAGATGACCAGACCTGCCATTCTGTTCAAGACCTGTGACGTTTCTTTTGTGGATTTCTTTGCCTGTGTTTGAGCATTTTCTTCATCCAGGACATCACCAAGCCACCCCACCAAAAAGGGACTGTAATTATTTCTGTTTTTTTTAATTTATCAATCTTGGTCTTTAGTTGTAGGTTGTTATTAGTCTTTGTCTTTGTTAAAAATTAAATGTGTTTTAGTTGTTAAAACTGTGTTTGTCATCCCTTGCTGTTGCTGTTGTGTTATAAATGTAATAACAAATTGGGGCCATAACAAATTGGGGGCTCAAGGTCCGGGATAGACCATTTTGTGAGTCATTTATTAAAAATCTAACATTCCAAATTGTGAAATTGTTTTTGTGAATTTTCCTAGATATATATTGACAACAGCAATGGATGATTTCTTGGCATCACCAACCGTAGGGGTTTTGAAGTCTTTTAAAAAGACAGAACTGCTAGAAATTTGCAGACAGTTGGAGCTGACAGAGGTAAAACCAGCCATGCGAAAAGCAAGACTGGCTAGAGAGATAGTTGAATATTACATTGATGAAAATGTGTTTGCACCAGGAGATCTGGAACAGTTTCCAGTGGAAAATCCAAATATAGAAATGGAACTTAAATTAAAAATACTAGAGATTGAAAGGGAGGAAAGAGAAAAAGAAAGGGAGGAAAAAGAGAAAGAAAGGGAAGAAAGAGAAAAAGAAAGGGAGGAAAAAGAGAAACAAAGAGAATTTGAGAGGGAAGAAAAAGAAAAACAAAGGCAGTTTGAGTTAGAAAAATTAGCAAGAGAAGAAAAACAAAGAGAATTTGAGTTAGAAAAATTTGCAAGACAGAGAGATTTTGAATTAGAGAAATTCGATAGAGAAGAAAGACTCCAAATGGAGCAACTAAAAATTAAAATAGCAATGAAAAATAAATTTTGTGCTAGTCAGGAGGTAAAACTGGTGCCTCCATTTTCGGAAAAGGATGTTGACAACTATTTCCAATGTTTTGAAAAGGTAGCAAAGAGTTGCCAGTGGCCAAAGGAACACTGGCCTCTGATGTTGCAAACTGTCCTCAAGGGTAAAGCTCAACAAGCCTATTCGGCTTTGTCTGCAGATGATTCCTCTGATTATGAGATTGTCAAAAAGGTTATTATGAGAGCTTATGAGTTGGTTCCAGAGGCTTACCGACAGAAATTCAGAGGTCTGAAGAAATCTGAAAATCAGACTTATGTGGAATTTGCTAATGAGAAAAAGGTTTGCTTTGAGCGCTGGTGTACTTCTATGGAGGTCAAGGATGATTTCAACTCACTAAAAGAGATGGTGTTAGTTGAAGAATTCAAGAACTGTGTTAAGGATGATGTTAAGACCTACCTTAATGAGAAGCAAGCACTGAACTTGCAATCAGCTGCCAAATTTGCAGATGAATATGTTCTCACTCATAAGTCCAAATTTCAGTCTAGCAGTAACAATAAATGGTCCCAATTTCAGAAAAAGGGTTACGGTGATACCCAAGATTCCTCACCCAAAGACAAAGACAAATCTGGTGATGGTGCTCAGAAATCCAGTAATAGGTCTGATCAAAGTGTGAAAGCTGACAGTGACAAAAGTGGTCTAGTTTGCAGTTATTGCAAGAAATCTGGTCATGTTACAACTAACTGTTGGTTCCTTAAAGCTAAGAAAGAAAAAGAAAAGGATACCAAACCAAATGCCTTTGTGAAAACAAGGTTAGAAACCCCTGTAGTAGATAACCGATCTGCTAAATTGCCTGCTTCTTGTGGGGCTAAAAAGCCTGATACAGCTGACTTCGTGAGGGAGGAATTTCTTCCATTTGTGTCAGAGGGATTTGTGGCTCTCAATGAGCATACTACTCCTGTCCCCATATATATCCTAAGGGATACCGGAGCTTCTCAGTCACTTTTGTTGATGGACTCCTTGGAGTTACGTGATGAGACCGCTTCAGGGGATTTCATACTTGTACAAGGTATTGAAGGGAGAACTGTATCTGTACCCCTGCGCTCTATATTCTTGAAGTCAGATTTAGTTACAGGACAGGTAAAGGTGGGACTTATGTCAAGTCTACCTATAAAGGGTGTTTCTCTGTTGCTAGGCAATGACCTGGCTGGGGGCAAAGTAGTTCCCCCTGTACATCTTACTTCACAGCCGAGCACTGAAAATGGGGATGAGGACCCATCTCTGTATCCTTCTTGCGCAGTGACTCGTGCTATGGCCAAGAAGGCTAAAGAAGATGATGTTGTGGTGCCGTCCAGTACATTGAATAGTCAGGACTCAGGTGGTTCGCCTCATGACTCTGATTGGCCTACTATGGTTTCTCCGTTTGAGGACTTATCAGATACTTTTATCAGTTCTCTATTCAGCCAGCCGGATGGGTCTGGTGATTCTGATGTGTCTGGAGACTTGTCTCTGTCCAGAAAGCGGTTGATTGAGGAGCAAACTAATGATCCTGAAATTGGTGTACTAAAGAGGAGAGCCCTTCCTGATAAAGAAATAGATGCAGTTCCAGTTGGGTATTATCTCAAGGATGGTGTGTTGATGCGGAAGTGGCGCCCTCCTGATATCCCTGCCAATGCAGATTGGGCAGTGGTCAGGCAAATTGTTGTTCCGAAGGTCTACAGGAATGAGATCTTAACAATGGCTCATAGTTTACCTTTAGGAGGTCATCTTGGTGTTAACAAGACTGTTGATAAGATCATGAAACACTTCTTTTGGCCTGGGCTTCGGAAAGACGTTTCCAACTTTTGCAAAACCTGTCACACTTGTCAGGTAGTTGGAAAACACCAGTTAGACCCACCTGTAGCTCCATTGCAGCCTATCCCAGCATTTGGGGAGCCATTCTCTAGGGTCATTGTTGATTGCGTTGGTCCATTACCCAAGACTAGATCTGGAAATCAGTACTTGTTGACAATCATGTGTGCATCTACCAGATTCCCCGAAGCCATACCTCTACGTAACATCAAGGCAACTGCAATCTCGAAGGCTTTGATAAAGTTCTTCACGTTGTTTGGCCTTCCCAGGGAAATTCAGTCAGACCAAGGTAGCAATTTCACTTCAGGATTGTTTCAGCAGGTTGTGTATGAACTAGGTGCAAAACAGATTCTTTCTAGTGCCTATCATCCAGAAAGTCAGGGTGCCTTAGAGCGGTTTCATTCCACTCTCAAGACAATGATGAGGACTTATTGTTATGACCATGAGAAAGACTGGGATGAAGGGGTTCATTTGCTGTTGTTTGCAGCTAGAGAAGCAGTGCAGGAGTCTACTGGATTCAGTCCATTTGAGCTAGTGTTTGGTCATGAAGTGAGAGGACCTTTGCTATTATTGAGTGAACAATGGCAAGAGGAAGAGCCGCAAATCAGTCTGTTAGACTATGTTAGCAAGTTCAAGGAAAGATTGCGTGCAGCTTGTGACCTTGCCAAAGAGAACTTGAAATCAAGTCAGGGAAAAATGAAAACTTGGTATGATCATAAGGCTAGAAGCCGTGAGTTTAAACCAGGAGAAATGGTCCTTGTGTTGTTTCCCTTGCAGTCCAATCCATTGCAGGCTAGATTTCATGGTCCTTATGAAATTCTGACAAAACTCAATGATCTCAATTACATTGTGAAGACTCCAGATAGGAGAAAACCAAAACAATTGTGTCATATTAACATGCTAAAGCCTTATCATGACAGAAATGCTAGGGTTGCAGCTGTCACTTCAGATTCTCCAATGGTCGAAACGTGTGAAGATGAGGGGGAGTTTCAAGATGATGAACCAAGAATTAAAGCTGAAGTTCTTTCATGTAAATTGTCAAACACTGAAGTGTTGCAAAATCTTGATGTAAAACTCCAGCACTTAGAACCCTCACAGAGAGATCAGTTTGAAAGGTTGATCAAGAAATATGAGGATTTGTTTCCTGATGTTCCAAAGAGAGTTACTATAGCCTCTCATGATGTAGATGTTGGTGATGCCAAATCAATAAAACAGCATCCATACCGGATGAATCCTGAAAAGAGAAAGATTGCTGAGAAAGAGGTTGAGTACATGTTAAAACATGATATTATCAGACCCTCCAACTCCGATTGGAGTTCACCCTGTGTGCTAGTTCCAAAACCTGATGGAAGTACTAGATTCTGTACAGATTATCGCAAAGTCAATGCTGTAACTAGAACTGATGTGTTTCCAATACCTAGGATTGATGATTGTATTGATAGTGTAGGGCAAGCAAAGTTTCTGACCAAGATTGATTTATTGAAGGGTTATTGGTGTGTGCCTTTAACTGAGAGGGCCAAGAGCATCTCTGCTTTTGCCACACCATCTGGATTGTACCAGTATGAAGTCCTACCCTTTGGCATGAAAAATGCCCCAGCCACGTTCCAAAGGATGATACAGTCTACAATCGCCGGATTGCCACACACGGGTGCGTACATCGATGACCTGATCACATGGAGTGACTCCTGGGAAGAACATCTAAAAGATGTAGAGACGTTGTTCCAGCGCCTGACCCAGGCTAACCTGACTGTTAACCTGAGCAAGAGTGACTTTGGTTGTGCTACTGTCACCTATCTTGGCTACGTCATAGGCCAGGGTAAGGTGGCACCCATAAATGCTAAAGTCCAAGCCATCATGGACTTTCCAGTTCCTGACAACAAAAAAGCTTTGCGCCGCTTCCTTGGAATGATCGGGTACTACCGCAAGTTCTGCAAGAACTTTGCTGAGATTGCTCTCAGTCTAACTAACCAACTGAAGAAAGGCGTAAAGTTCACCTGGGATGATGCATGCCAGAGAGCCTTCGATCGCCTGAAGTCTCTGCTGTGTCACTTCCCCGTGCTCAAATCTCCTGACTTCAACAAACCGTTCTCCATCGCGGTCGATGCTAGCGACCAAGCTTGTGGATCTGTGCTCCTACAGAGAAGTGACTCTGATGACATTGAGCATCCCGTGGCATACTTCTCCAGGAAGTTCAATCGCCACCAAAGGAACTATTCCACAATAGAGAAGGAACTGTTGGCTCTGGTCCTTTCTTTACAACACTTTGAGGTTTATGTTTGTACAGGACAAAAGCCAATGATTGTGTACACTGACCACAATCCGTTAATGTTTTTGAGTAAGATGAAAAACAAGAATCGGAGATTGTTGAATTGGAGTTTGATTTTACAGGAGTTTGACTTGGAAATTAAGCATGTGAAGGGTACAGACAATGTAATTGCTGATTGCTTATCCCGAGTTTGAATGTGTATATATATATCATGTGTTTGAATATTGTATGATATGTATATATAGACAAGTGTTCACTTTACCATTTTGTATTGAAAAGAAAAATTTTGCCTTTATGAGTCAAAATTTTTCCCTTTTGGAATGGAGGTGTAATGTGAATATAGGCCACTAGATGGCAGTATTTACCTTTTTTTGTTAAGCTCAGACTGGAGTCATGTTTAGACATGTCCTGGACATGTCTGGGGCAAGTCTCAGAAAGTTAAAAAAAAGAGGTCTAAATGTGGGTGGGGTCTGCAAAAGAGTATATAAGGAAAAGAACTGAGACAGTAAAGTAGTAGGAGAAATTGCAAGAAGATGACCAGACCTGCCATTCTGTTCAAGACCTGTGACGTTTCTTTTGTGGATTTCTTTGCCTGTGTTTGAGCATTTTCTTCATCCAGGACATCACCAAGCCACCCCACCAAAAAGGGACTGTAATTATTTCTGTTTTTTTTAATTTATCAATCTTGGTCTTTAGTTGTAGGTTGTTATTAGTCTTTGTCTTTGTTAAAAATTAAATGTGTTTTAGTTGTTAAAACTGTGTTTGTCATCCCTTGCTGTTGCTGTTGTGTTATAAATGTAATAACAAATTGGGGCCATAACAGTTTCAAGATCTCGGTTCTAATGCACTGGGGTATTACCATCCTGTTGTTGTACAACACTAAACCCTGTGAAAGTGTCAGGTGGTCACGGTGTGCATGGAAGGCCTTTACCTTCATCGGTACATGAGCAGAGTACTTTGGCCAGCCATCTGTAATGTAGTGCTCGATCAAACAAAGGTCAGGGTCCTGCCGTGTCTGTTGTCTGACCTGTTCCAGCTTGCTGGGCGTGATGGGCCACGCCTCCTGCACCGCTTCCTCATAGGCCTCCAGCTCACTTGTCAACTCTCCAATTTCCTGTGAAATCATAGTCAAGGGATGTCTAGACAGTGCATCAGCAATGATAAGCTCTTTCCCAGGTACATATTCAGCTGTAGGATTATATCACATCATACGGAGCAGTAGCCTCTGACATCTCATAGGCACAGAGTCCAAATCTTTACAGTTAATGAGTGGAATCAGTGGTTTTTGGTCACTCTGTAAGGTGAAAGAGTCTAGGCCATATAAATATCTACTAAACTTCTCACATGCCCAGACGGCAGCAAGGCACTCTCTATTTGCGCATAGCGCTTCTCGCCATCAGTCAATGTTTTGGAGCAGTATGCTACTGGCTTCAACTGCTCATCATGTGTTTGCATCAGCACCCGCCCCAGTCCATAGCTACTTGCATCAGCACTTACAATGGTATGTTTTGTGAGATCAAAATAGGCAGGAACAGGGGTTTCGGTGATGAGTTGTTTTACCTTCTTAAAGGACTCCTCCTGTGCTGTATCCCAGGCCGACACTGCGTCTGACTTAAGCAGGTCTGTCATGGGCTTTGTAACATTAGACAAGTGTGGGAGATACCTTCCGAGGTAATGGACCATGCCCAAGATCCTCCTGAGTTCGTGTACATCATTGGGTGGCTATAGTTGAGTGATGGCTTGAACTTTGGCCGGGTCTGGGAGGATACCCTCCTCGTCGATGCAGTGACCCAGGTAGTTGATGCGTGGCTGGCGCAGCACGCATTTGTCGTGATTGAGCTTTAGTCCTGCTGCTTTCAATGTGTCCAGTGTCTTCTGAAGCCATTCCTCATGCTGTTCTGTGGTCTCCGAATAGACCAAAATATTGTCCATATACACTATTACACCCTCGTGATTTTTCAGGAGATCTGCCATTTCACGCTGGAAAATTTCAGGGGCACTGGTTATGCCAAAAGTGAGTCTGTTAAAATAATATCGGCCGAATGGCGTGATAAACGTGGTCAACTTGGCACTATCTGGGTGTAAGGGGATCTGACAAAACCCACTCTGAGCGTCTTTAAATATGTTAAAGGGATTAACAAAGTGAATCATGTAGGATTCCTTCGACCAAGTGTTGTGAGTAGAACTCGGGGTCACAAATGGAAGTTGACCAAAGGTAAATTTAGCACTGATATTCGGAAATATTTCTTCACCCAAAGAGTAATTTCAATGTGGAATAGCTTACCTGACCATGTTGTTGAGGCAGAGACCTTGGGGGTTTTCAAGAGCAGGCTTGACCTAAAGCTAGGTACCATTGAGTCATTGAGTATCTGAAGGGATATATTCACAATAGTATAAAGAAACTGGCGAGCTTAGTTGAGCTGAAAGGCCTGTTCTTGCCATTCATGTTATGTTATGTTATGTTGAATGAAAAATCTATGTATTCTGTTAATATGTCCTGGGGAGGGGCTAATTACAACCAAAAGGCAATTTTTCATTTTTGGTGACCTTTGACCTCATTTTAGTTTTGTGACATATATGTCACTTTAAGTTTCTAGGATATTAAGAGAATTTTTGTTCATCATTGTTTTGGTAGTTGACATATAGCTGAAGTATTAGGCATAGCTTATGTTTCATTAGCTTACCTCTTTGTCTACTTTATCCAGTGATGAATGGGTGCTGATCTATCGAGTGGATTCCACCACGAGTGCGGCCATATTGGAAAGGTTTCTGTTTATCTGTTCCACTCCTGCAACTTGGTTACATATTGTCGGTGCTCAAGATGTTGGCCTGCCTAAATGTGATTTTTATTGATTTTATGCAATATGACTTCATGGTTTTGGGAGCCACTGATGCAGGGTTTATCCTTTGTGGTTACCCCTTGGATACAACTTTCTCAATTAAATTTCACTCTATTTCATATTGCCTTGATTTCCATGTTTTTAATTGTGTATTTTATGTTATGTTTAAATTCATTGTTGTATCCATAATGCTTAATAAATAATAATAATAATAATAATAATAAATAACACCTCTCGCCATGCCTGGAAGAGTGTCTTGAGAATCTGACACTCCTTCTGCAGTGTCTTTGGTTGGATTTGTTTATATGCCTGATCAATGAAAGCAGACAAACTAGAGTACCTTTAATGATATATGCCAAGGAAACATCAAAATCTGTGAAGGAAAATAGAGGCAAGATCCCCAATAAAGCAGATTAAAGCTAATTATATTTTTTAAAAGTCACACACGGCATCCATAAACAAACTATTGTCTCACACATTCCCTAATTCAAGAGATCGCAATCAAATCTTCAAATCGTGATACACACCTCTGGTTCCAGCCAAACTATATACAGTCTGTGGTTTCAGCATGCAAAACTAGTTTTCCCTTTTCATTTTCATGCTGCAACTAAGCGATTTACTATTTTGAAAATGTTAATTTTTTTTTCTGGAGACTTGACCGTATACTGTATGTTATACATCATATGGAAGCAAATTCCATCAGTGAATATTGTACATGGACCTGGCATTGTATCACAAGCAAAGAGTAACGGTTGCTGCATTTTCCTGAAGTACTGAAGTACTGACCTGCATTTACCTCCTGCGCATCATCCAATCGCATGCAAGGATTTGGCGAGAGTAGCATCAGCAGCAATGTTTTGAAATTTAATAGCGATGCCGAAAATTAAGTGACTGCCCTCCAAACTCCCACCCCCACCCCTTGATTTCACTCCAGGATTGGACGGCGTGTCTTCAGACAATAGCGAATGCGGACGGGGCCAGGCTTCCCATGGTTGGGCTCGTCCAGTACGTCATTGGCTTCTTCAGCCGTGACACCTGCAGCGATCTGCTGAATGCGTTGCCTGGACACAGGAAGTAGGAAGGGAAAGGACACAAGATCAGGATCTGTAGTGGCTTTCCAATCCACAATTGTTTCCATCATCAGCCAACCATCTCTACCCTCTGTTGCATGTTGCATTTTAAGGGCTTTTCATCACATTTCTCTTACAACTCTGCCCTTTGCATGAGATTAACCTCATGAATGCATGAATGAATCGAAACCTGTGGGACTTCAGGCCCATTTTAAATTCTCACACAGCGCCCAAGGTTTTCAAAGATCCCAGATTAATCCTGCTGAATTGCAGGGAAATTTGTACAAACTGATGTCTAAGACCTAAATATTTTCCATTTGATCTCATACTGTGGCCACAAAAATATGGCATCCTGGGTTTGAATATTTCTCTCAATGTAAGGGTGATGTAGCTTCAGTGAACTGCAGCAGCCAGCAGATACAGAACATGTACGTGACACTGTCCTACAATATGAAAAAAATGCTTTTTTGACATAGTGTAAAGTTCGAAATAAACACACGTTTACTTCCAGTTCAGTGCCTTTACTTCAGCCCTTCATAGCTACAACACTGATTAAACAAAAAAACCCGCCTCAGACCCCCAAAACAGAACGTCATACCGTAATAATCAGCACAGAGGCGCAAACAAAATTAAGCTAACAATTAGAACCTACTTAAGAGAGAACTTAAGTGAAAATTAGTGCATGAGGGGTTCAAAGACAGGATCCTTATGACGAAAAGCTCTTTATGGTTTAAAGCAGGATAGATTTTGTTGTTATATTTTAGTTGGGCAATTCATTTTCTAATTACTTCTCACACTAATCAGTCACAAGATTAAAACCACCTGCCTAATATTGCGAGGGTCCCACGGGGCTGCAAAAACAGCTCGTCACTAGAATTCCCAAACTCAGGGTTTCTCAGTAGAACATTTCCCAAAGTATCACACTAAGTCCACCGGCTTGCCCTGTTCCCACTGTGCAGCCTGATGCCATCTTTTCCTGGGTAAATGGTGCACATGTACCCAGCTGAACCACATGATGTAAAAGAAAATGGAACTCACTGGACCAGGCGACGTTCATTAACTGTTCTAAAGTCCAGTTCTAAAGCTCTGGTTGGAGGTGCTTTTAGATATGGACTGGGTTAAGAATAGGCATTTTGAGAAGTCTACAAGCTAAAAAGTGCAACACACAACAGGGTACACAGCACTGTGCGTTTTGACGCATTCCTTATGTACGTTATTGAAATTCTCAGTGACTTGTGCCACAGTTGCCCTTCAGTCACTTTGAGGGGTAGCTCGTCTGGTTCAAAGCCTTTGTACATCGATAAGCTATGGACGCCCAAAACCATGTCACCAGTTAATGGATTGTTCCTTCCTGGACCACTGTCAGTAGAAACTCATATCTGCTGACAGGGAATACGCCAGAAGTCTTGCCACTACAGAGATGCTCTAACCCACTAATCGAGCCAAAATGATTTTGCCCTGGTCGTGCGGTTCCCATTTATCCCACATGCATCATGTTGAATGCCAGAACCAACTGTTCGCTAACCATCTCAGATCTGTCTGCAGACTGTAACGTGTGCTGTTGTTGTAGCAAAAAATCTTGAGATAACATTTGAGTGGTTTTAATGTTTTAGCTGATTGGTGAATATGCTCTTGGGATCAATAGCTGGTACCATGGATAACATGATTTGTTCGGGGTTTTGTCAACACAATGCTCTGACTGTGGATAAGCTGAAAGATTGAACCAAAAATCTTGGAACATTTTGACACGTACCACGCTTCCTGAGATATCACGTAGTGGATGTCAGGCTTCTTGAAGCCATTGAAGTTGGTAAACAGAGTTACTGTGTAGGCTCCCATATTGTAGAAAAGTAGCCATTCACCAATCTCCAGGTTAGGCAGCCGATATTTCTCCACAATTTGGTCATGCCCATCACAGGTCTGGCCAAAGATGGTGCTGGGGTAAGTCGCCTCCTTTAGTGTACGTTTCTGGAGTGAGGCAAGGGGAAAGAGAGTATACCCAGCAAAAAATGTGCTATAGGAGTCCTAAAAGACAGTTTCAATAGAATTATATAGAACTTTAGTAGCTCAAGTCCTATCGAAAAAAAGTTCTATAGAAAATTTCCATCGGAAGCAGTTCCATAGAAAATCTCTGGAGGACTTTTTTTTCAGTCTGGCATCTTCAATCCCACCCAAATTTGGAAGGCAATCACAAACAAAGCAACCATTCTATATTATATCTCCAAGCAATCCTTTCCCAATTTGCATCCCTATGGCACAATGACCACCCGTGTGTTACTGTCTTCGTAAGCAAAAGAGGAACACGAGTGCCTTATTATAGCATAATAAAGTTGTAATGCCTCACATTTATATTTTTGAATTGCTGCCGAGGGAATGGAAAGACGTCTTCATATACCGTAACTGAAATACTGCTAAGTTGTGTGGTCAGTCAGTCAATCAATTATCTGGTCGGAGAATCAATGAGTACTTGGTACCCCATGTGCTGAAGCACACAATTTCCTTGCTACTTCAGTATCACTGCATATTGCACATTCTCATCCCATTAGTCTGGTTTCTCACTTCCAGAACCCAGGTACACATAAGGTAAATTGACCCTCGGCAGAGCACAAGATTTATTTTTATTTTTATTTAACCTTATTTAAGATGTCTTTCCCATTAAGCTTTTGTTCTATTAGAAGGTCCTAAAGACCATCAAAGTCCTAAAGAACAGGTTTTCCAACAGGGATGTACGACAGGAAGGTCTTATATAACAGCAAAAATCTTATGCCCAACGCCCACTGGCTGCGAAGCGTCGCGTCAAACTCCAAATGTTGCCTTGACGCTTTTAAACAGCCACTAAAAGCGTCAGCTGCATCAACATTGACAGCTGTCAACATAACCGAGAAGCCCCGAGTGTCAATCTGAAAATATTAAAGAAAACCTTTAATTAAAAAAAAAAAAAAACCAAAAAAAAAAAAAAACCTACCGATCAAGCTTATTTTAAGTGATGGCAAAGTGTGACGGTCGGGTTACTATGCCCTATACATTATGTACAGGCATAATTTTAAATTATTAAATTTAAATTTAGCTGTCTTGTAAGTTAAGATTATGATTCACTTTACTTCATCCAGCAGTGAATTAGCGAGCTAGCTAACTTCACAGTGTTAAGTTCTTACCAGTGTACCCTGAGTTAGGTAGGGTACTGTCTAACTGTAGATCGCTTGATAACTTAAATGCCCGCAAAATAACGGATTTCCTCTAAAAACTGCGACTTGGTTAAAAAGCAGGTATATCGATTTTGACAACTGCATGAGAGGTTGCCGCTAAATGTGTGCCACCAACCATGACAAGACAAAATAGTTAAATAACCTAAAAGACAGAGCTGTGCAGTGCAGAGGTGATCACCACATCGCGAGTTCGAGCCCCGACGTACCCACCGGCAGGGGTCGGCAGCTTTTTCAGAGTAGCGCACAATTGGCTATCGCGCTACAGGGTTTCAAATTGGGAAGGGACTGCCGGATTTGGGTATACAATAACAGCTTTGTTCATTGCTCCAGCGCCTCCTGTTGGCCAGACGGGCGCTCGTCAGGAAGACTCCGGGTTGGTTCATGTCCGGGTATCCTCCGCCTTCTGAACTTGCGAAGATTCAACCAATGAGTGTATAAGAATCAGTGGCAGACAGGCACGTGCTTCGGAGGAGAGCCGTGAACTGTCTCACTATCCTGAGTTGGCAGCAAGGGGTCGCATACAAGCAAGCTTTGTACATAGTACCCCAATTGGGCATTCCAGATTCGGGTGGAATTGGAGATACCAAATTTATAAAAAAAATAAATAAAAAATAACCTAAAAGACAAATACGTTTCTACTGAGCTGATGCCTCAGAAATTGAGCAGTGGCGAAGAGTAATAAACTGACCAGCGGCGAAAAGTAAAAATCTGACGCGTGTCACATGCTGCCAGTGGGCGTTGCTCCATTGAAATTATTGTAACCAATTTTTTGACGCGTGTCTCACGCTTTCAGTGGGTGTTGGGCTTTACAGGACTTTCTTTTCCATTGAGGTGCTCCATAGGTTTCAAGCAAATTCCTATAGAACACACGGAAAATCCAATAGAACATGCTGCTCTACTAAAATGTTCTATAGAATTCTCTAGAATTCCTATAAAATATTTTTTGCTGGGCAGGAGGACAAGCAAATGAAAACACACTAACAAACATGATTTCGCACCACTACTGTGACTGCTGGAGCAGTGCTCCAGGTGATGGGCTTGATCCTCGTACCTTGATAGGACCTGGCAGGACATATGTTCCCCAATGCTTGACGGCTCTGAATGACATGTGGACCCCGTCATTCACGTAGTACATCATTCTGTCCCACTCCTCATCATCATCTGTGGGTGTTGGATGTGTGGTGTTGGGGGGGGTTAGAAAGCCTTTGATATGCATGAAATAAGGACCATCTAACTGGTGAGCAACTTCTGAGTTCATGCGGCACACTGTGTGTTCAAAAGCTATGCAAACAGCTATTGAGTCTCATGACCAGGCTTGAGCTGCAAATGCCCTTTCTCCCTCTCTCTCCCACCCCTGCCCCAAAAACTTCTCAAACTTACCATCATCGTGCCTCTTCATGGCCACCTTCTTTCCGATGATGTTGGTTGCCAGTGTGAAGGATGATTCGGGATAGTAACGGCCTGGCTCAGCTATTACTTGAACTGCAGGGTCAGGGAAGTGCTTTTCCAGGGATTTGTTTATAACATCTGCGAACTGCAGACAGGAATGCACAATTCAATTTGTCTGGAATGAAAACCCCTCCAAGTCCACCTATCAAAAGGACAAGAGGGCACAAAACAATCTTCACTTACACAAGAGATATTTGGAGTCCGGATTAATACCACTTTTTCAGTCTCCCATATCATATGCGACTGACTGACTGTCTAAAGTCATCAATTAGTTGGGACCTAACTCACTGGGCATTTCCAAACTTTCCTTTGGTGGCAGAGAATAGAAACCAGGTGGATTACAGTGAGTTTTGCTAATTTACGCATTTATTTTTGCTTGCAAAGTTTTTTCCAGTCAGTGTGCGCCCAACACCCGCCTCCTTGACCACTTTGACCTCTTGTGCCAGAAAAGGGTTGAGGCTCCTTTGTACAACGGTTGAGTAAATTCCTAAGTGTGAACAGGACTTATTACCTCCTGAAACACAAACAGATCGGGTATGTCATACCCAGGGAATCCTCCACCAATGTCCACAAGGTACATGCGGTAGCCCAGCTTTGCCTGCAAAAGGTTTGACATTGATTATGATAAAACATTCCGGACAAAATCCGGACTCTAACCACAAATAAAAAAACTCTGCTCAGCAATCTGCAATTGAAAAGTTTCAGTATCATAATTATATGATTAGCCAAGCCAGACATTTTAAGGTCCAGTCCCAGATCTGCTTGCTGCCTGGTTTGAGAACTTGAAATCTGAGCTAATGGATCTTTAGCAGAAATGAGTCCTTGTACGAAACAACATTCGTGTTAAGCTGCAGCTCCTAATTAAACAAAGCTTTTCATATGGTGTGGGATACTTACCGCCATATCAAAGACTTCGCGGCAGTCTTTGATAGCCTCTCTGTATGCATCAGAATTGGAGCATAGGCTGCCCACATGGAAGCTCACCCCTATAACATTGAGGCTAAGATTCTTTGCAGCCTTCAGGAGCATTGGGCATTCCTTCAGTCGAGCCCCAAACTTGTTACTCAACACAATCACAGAATTTGAGTTGTCAGCAAAAATGCGGAGAACCAGCCTGCGGGAGGTAGATCAAGGTGATATTTTCTACAGCAGATGCAGAAACACAATGGAATTGTCCGCTTTATATTGTTCATGCATTGAAAGTAACCACCCCAGTATACATTTAAATGTCTATTTTTCACCTATCCATCTATCAATATTGTCATCATTCAATTGTCACAAAAAAGCATCCATTTAAACATCCATCCATTCATCCTTCATAAATCCAAATATCCTTCTTGCTTCTCCCAGTAGTTAAGAATGCTGGTCCTGGAAGCACTCATTTTCCATTGGGGCTTGGACCTTTAACACCTATCCTCACATCTGACCTCAAGTAACATGATTCAAACAGTAATTATCTCAACTGCTGCTATGAACAGACCAACCACAAATACCAGGGTTTTGAAAAAGGGATACCAGTGTCATGGATTTGCTCCCGTCATATGAATGCTGCAATCCGGCGGGAGCTAGGACCATGGGCCTAAAAAGAAGATAAACTCAAATGCCAAAGCTGGTTCAAATAGGAGGATATTTAATAAATAAATACTGTTATGTATGAGTATTTTGTGTACAGCACTGTATATCATTTGTAAATGGAGATTTGTTAGACACTATTTAAATGCTCATTATGACTGGTCAGCGATTTGTTGATTTTGGTTATCATTTGGCACCCTCTGGTGGTATGACTGTAGAAAAACATGATCTGATGCAATACCACCTCTTTGTGAAAAAATAGACTAATGCTTTCTTGGAGCTTCTGGCATCTTCCTGCCTGGAGGGCAGTGAAGAATATTTTTTTCTTTAAAGTTGTCATTGCTGATTTTCTTTGTTGTGATTTTCAAGTCATAACAAACTGGAGGTTCCACCGAGATAAACCATCCGTTTGATCAACGATTGGATTCACCAAAGATTAAAGCTGAATTTTTATTTTAAATGTTGTGACTATTTGAAAAACCAGCAATCATGGCTGTAGATTTAGAAAATTTTTTGAAAACTCCAACCCAGGAATCAATTGTGCTGGCAAAGAAGAAACCTCAACCCTTGGATTATCTGATGTGAAATGCAACATTTCATCGATGAGAATATCATTGGGGAAGAAGCAGCAGAATTGATTAAAGATGTGGAAGTGCCTGCAAAAGAGCTGCAAAGACTTGAATTTCAGCTACGCCTGAAAGAACTGGAAGAAAGAAGGTTGGAGAAGGAGAAAGAACTGGAAGAAAGAGGGATGCACTTGCACAAGCAGGTACTGTTACAAAATCCTTTGGACTTTCTGATCATATTAATGTGGTTAAACACATCAGACTTGTTCCTCTCTTCAAAGAAAATAATGTAGACTAATACTTTACCCATTTTGAAAAATTTGCTGAAAATTCGAAATGGCCAAAAGAGCATTGGACAATGATGTGACAAAGTGTTCTTACTGGTAAAGCTAGGAAAATCTATGAACAGTTATCTGTCCAACAGTGTTCTGATTATGATTTTGTCAAATCTGCCATTCTGAAGGGTTATGAATTGGTTCCCGAGGCTTACAGGCAAAAATCTGGGAATTCTAACAAGGAAGCCAGTCAAACTCATCGTGAATTTGGCTGGTTGAAGGAACAGTAGTTTGATCAGTAGTCTAATTCCATGAAAGTTGAGAAAGATTTTGACAGAATGAGGCAACTTATTCTGGTTGAGGAATTCAAAAGGTGTGTCCAGCCTGATATCAAAACTGTCCTTGAGGAGAAACAAGCTAATACTTTGCAAGATGTTTCCACCCTAGCTGATAGTTATGCATTGGCTCATAAGTCCTCTTTTGTCCAAAAATCCACTTTTTCTTCTTGCTTCTTCTAATAACACTTATAATGATTCTTAGGCCACTTCTGGGAGGAAACTTTCCAGTGAAAAGCAATCCTCTGATTCTTTACCTTCTGTGTCTTGCCAATACTGCAAAAAGCAAGGTCACCTTATTTCTGAGTATTATGCTCTCAAGAAAAAACAACAACGAGAAGAAACAAAGCCAACTGCTTCACAAAGAAAGAATCTCTTGTATCAAAGGTCAGTTCACCTGATCTTCTACCTTCTGTGTCTGATTCTGTTATGGAGGGTTTTGAGCCATTCAACACCGATGGTTTTGTCTCACTTTCACATGATTTTTCCTCATCTGCTCCTGTTTGAATATTTAGGGACACTGGGACTTCACAATCTTGTTCTTGAAGATATTCTTCCTTTTTCAGAAAAATCGTCTATTCAGGCTAATGTCCTTATTCAAGGAGTAGAATGAGGTTTTACAAGTGCACCTCTCCATAATGTTCATTCCAAATCAGACTTGCTCTCTGGGCCTGTTACTGTTGGTGTTAGGTCTTCTCTTCTTTTCAAAAGTGTTCACTTGCTTCTTGGTAATGATCTTGCTGGGGATAAGGTTGTCCCTACCCTGTTGTAACTGACACTCCTTTTATTGATCAAGAATCTGACTCTATAGAGGAGGAAATTCCAGACTTCTATCCTTCATGTGCAGTTACTCATTCTATGGCCAAAAAGGCTATTCAAGATGATGCTGACCTGGACTTCAACCTGGCTGACACCTTCATTTGGCAGTCTTTTCATCAGGAACCTTCCAGTCCTGAGATGTCTGGGAAATCTTCAGACTTGTCCTTGTCAGGTCATTCTAATGGCATTCTGTCTCGAAAACAACTTTTTCATGAGCAACATCAAGCTCGTGATCTAATGCATCTTCTACCACAGGCTGCAAGTGAATAAGAGGCTACTCAAGTTCCTGTCTGTTTTGACTACAAAAGTGGTGTGCTTATGAGAAAGTGGCATCCACCTGATCTTTCTGCAGATGAAGAGTGGTTGATCACCCATCAAATTGTTCTTCCCAAGTCTTATCGTCAATAATCTCTGGCCTTCCATGAGGTCCGATGTACACGAGTACTGCAAATCCTGTCATACTTGTCAAATTGTTGGGAAGCCGAACCAGAATATTCCAAAGGCTCGACTTAAGCCCATTCCTGCTTTTGAAGAACCTTTTAGTCGGATCATCATTGACTGTGTAGGACCATTGCCGAAGACTAGGTCTGGTTGTGAGTTTCTACTGACTATCTTGTGTGCTTCCATTCGGTTTTCTCAGGAAATTCCACTTCGTAATATCAAGGCAAAGACTATCATCAAGGCTCTTGCAAAGTTTTTCTGCTTTGTTGGTCTTCCTAAATTTATTCAGTCTGATCAAGGGTCAAATTTCATGTCTGGCATATTTCAACAAGTCATGCATGAGCCTATTTGAATTTGAAGCTACGTGACCTGCAGAGAGAATGGCTGCGTAGCGCTTTCGCTTCCGCTCCTATCCCCCCCATTTCAATGAAAAACTAACCTTTTTATTTAACTCAGCATTTACTTTTGAGTGTGTTGTGACATTTAATTATCCACCTTGTGAGATGCCGAAGCCAAAAAAGCCCGTCAGGCCTCTTGACCCCAACCAAGAGTCGTCTGGTGAAGACGAAGGTGAGCTGGGAAACAATCTAACCTCCATGCTAGAGACGGCCATGGAAAAACAGCAAGAGTTTATGGTAACGCAGTTCACGGGACTAAATGGCAGGCTCGATGAAATAAAAAACTGAGATCTCTCATTGTACTAAGGATGTTGCTAAGCTGCGTATTGACCACTGTGACCTCCGCAAAAGAGTCGATAAGGTGGAGAATACCATCAAGAGCAACAAAGCTAAGCTAGTAGACTGTGAGATTAAGTTGGCAGACTTGGAAGACAGAAACTGGACGGACAACGTGCGTATACTGGGCATCCCCGAGGGCGCGGAGGGATCCAACGCCTCCCAATTTATCTCCACAAATCTTTTAAAATGGTTCCCTTACCTGGGTGAACAACGGATGGAAATCATGTGAGTGCACCACGTTGGCCCTCTGGCTACTGGTAACCGAGGTCCTCAGACGCTAATATGTAAAATGCTTCGTTTCACGGACCGGAACAAAATACTCCAAGCTTCGTGGAAAACGCCTATTAAGTTTCAGGACTAAATCAAAAAGACCTAACCAAAGCAAAGCGAGCTAGACCAAACGAAACAAAGGAAAGACCTCGGAAACCAAGATCAAAAGATCCAGAGGGTGCACAAACAGAGGAAGGGAGAGAGGAAAAGAGAGAAATAAACTCCTTAGCAAACTAACAAACACTTTCATCTTTGCAGCTAATTCCTAACCAACTATCTAGCTAGAGAACCTACGGGCTACAGTGCAAACATAACACTGACACTCTAGCAAAGGTGGCAAGGCGGAATTTAGGCTTAAATGTTCAGGCGCCGCCCAAAATTTCAGCTGGCCAAAAAATACGACATGGGCAAAATGATATAGTCCCAGACAAGAGATACAAAGAAAGCTCCCAAACAAACGCCAACCTCCAAAACTATGACAGGACCCCCCACCCCCCACCCCCCCGCCTCTAAGGGACAGCTCTAGAGGTCCTTAGGGAACCCCGTGCATGGAAATGAGCGTGGGATCTAGAATATCCTGGGAAGGGACCCAGCAGCGCTCCTCAGGGCCATATCCCTCCCAGTCCACGAGAACCTGGACCCCACGACCAACACGCCTTCCGGCCAGAATGTGGCGCACGGTGTAAACCAGCCCCCCTCAACCTTTTGTGGTGGTGGCGGGGGTGTGTCGGCAGGTGCCAGGACGCTAGTGCTTACCGGCTTAAGCGCGACAAAATGAGCGGCCTTAGAAAAACAGTCAACCACGACCACGATAATCATGTTGACTTCAGACACAGGCAGTCCCAAAAAAAAAAAATTCAACCCAATATGCGTCCAAAGACACCTGGGGACGGGCAATGGTCACAGCAGACCAGAGGGAGGGAGATGGGAAGTTTTGTTTCTGGAGCAGATTTCCGAATGTCCCTCACCATACCAGGCCAACAAAAACGTCAGGCCAGAAACTGCTTGGTCCGATGATGCTCCTGGTTCCCCCTCAAGCTAGAAGAGTGTCCCCACTGGAGGACCTGTGACCTAACCCCAGATGGGACAAACAAACAGTCAGGAGACTCCACCCCAGTACCGGGATCGGTCTTCAAAGCCTCCTGAACCACCGCCTCAATCTCCCATTGAATGGGCGCCACAATCTGAGCAGCAGGAAGAACTGGCTCTGTGGTGGGATTGCCATTAGAGCGGTCGAAAATCCACGACAAGGCATCAGGCTTCAGGTTTTTAAAGCCATGGTGGTAGGAGCCATAGTGGTAGGTTAGCATAAAATTAAAGCGGTTAAAGAACAATGAACACCGCGCCTGCCGGGAATTGCATTGCTTGGTTTGCTGAACATACTGGAGATTTTTATGGTCTGTCCATTCCACAGAAGGGTGTTCAGCTCCCTCCAACCAGTGGCACCACCCTTCAAGCACCCACTTGACCGCCAATAACTCCCGGTCACCAATGCTGTAATTCTGTTCCACGGCGGACAAAGACCAGGAAAAGTATGCGTATGGGTGTAGCTTATTGTCCCAAAGTGGGTGCTGGGACAAAATAGCGCCTACCCCAACCTTCAAAGCATCCACCACTACAAATAGGAGGGAGGGATCAGGCAGGCAGTCTCAGCTGCTGGAGACCAAAAAAAACAAGGAGGGATTCTCTCTGGTGAGCACAATTATGGGGGCAGCAACTGCACTAAAATTACGAATAAACCTCCTATAAAAATGAGCAAAGTCCAAGAAGCGTTGGACCACCTTAACACTTTGAGGGGCAGGCCAATTCCTAACCGCAGCCACCTTGTCCAGGTCCAAACGGACTGACCCCTTGGAAACAATGAAGCCAAGAAACTAGACGGTTTGGGCGTGAAAGGTGCATTTCTCAGCCTTGACAAATAGCTTGGCTTTAAGCAAGGCCTCAAGCACTTGTCTCACATATTGATTATGCTCCATGAGAGTTGAAGAAAAAATCTGAATATCGTCAAGGTAGACAAAGACGAATCTCTCCAACATCTCTCGGAGAACGTCATTGACGAGTGCCTGGAATACAGTCAACAAATCCGAACGGCATGACCAAATATTCGTAGCCCTGTTATGCGTATTAAATGCCGTTTTCCACTCGTCCCCTTCCCGGATTCAGACCAGATTATAAGCATAGCGGAGGTCTAACTTAGTAAAAAACGATGACCTCTGCATACGCTCAAAGGCAGAGTCCATCACTAGAAGGAGATATTGGTACTTGACGGGTGATACTGAGACTTCTGTAATCAATACAGGGTCTCAAACCGCCATCTTTTTTGCCCACAAGAAAAAACCCTGCACCCACAGGAGAGGTAGACGGCCGAATGAATCCATTAGCTAGAGCCTCCTGGATATACTCTCGCATAGCTTTTTGCTGAGGCCCTGACAGCGAGTATAACAAACTCCTTGGGGGAGTGGTACCAGGGTGGAGATTAATCTCCCAATCATTCGTGTGGTGAGGAGGTAAAGTCTAGGCCCTTTGCTTGCTTAAAACCTCAGCGAGGTCAGTATAATCATTGGGAACATTAGAAGGAAAACCAAAGTTCAGGGTGGCCCCCAAATCCTCACCCTGTTTAGAACCTGATGTCTCAGTGACTGAGTCAGAATCTAAAAATCCTCTAAAAGCTGATCATGCTCTGGCTGTCACCAGTCAAACTGGATCCCATTCTAACCCCTCCTTTGCCCCATTTTCTAGTTTAGGAGGGTAAGGTGAGACAACCTCCTCACACTCACTCCAGGCATCAGTCAGCCCCATAGCTTGACGTCCGGGAAAACAAGTCACATTCTCCTTACAATGGGACCTACAATTGGTATCCCAGTGGATGATAGGATTACTGAACATCACTGTTCTCCCCAAGTGATGCAAGGCCTATGCTCCCATAGCTAAGAATGCCCTAAAACAATGGGAAAAGCAGGCAAACTGATAATATAAAACCGACCCTCCTCAGAATGACCACCAAAAGAAATGAACATATTTAGCGGTTCAGAAACTTCGGTTATAAATCCCATTCCCAGCAGGCGACCGTCCAAAGTTCCAACAGAGCGTGGCTCTGAGGACATGTAGGAACTGAGTGCCTCCTAGCCCACTCAACATCCATAAAACTATTCACGGCGCCCAAATCCACGAACGCTTCAATAATAACTCTCTTGCTCCCCACAGTCAGTTCAACAGGGATTAGTGTTCGGAAGGGAAATTGGGTCTGCCCCTCTAGCGCCCCCCATACCGCTAGAGGGATTTCCCTTTTTTCGGACAATGTGGACAGGTATGACCCGCTTTATTAAAATTAAAGCAGATTATTCTTCTGCGAGCAGGTTTATGAGTTTGACTCAAACGAGCCATCAACCTGCATAGCTTCAACCAGAGTGGAATTTTCAGTTGGTGGAATAGGAACCACACACTTGCCACTAGAAGCCTTGGCCCAGTTTCCAGCAAACGGCAATCTGTTTAGTTTCTCCCTGTTGCATTCGCAAATGCGACTGTCAATTCGCACTGCAATGCGAAACAAAGAATCAAAATTCGAACAGGGCTCCAATGTAGCCAACGTGTCTTTTACCTCCTCAGTGAGGGCATGACTAAACACAGTCATAAGCAGAGCTTCCGGCCAGCCTGTCTCTGCGACACTTTCAGTGCCCTGTTGGGGTTACACAGAGGAAAGCCTTCTTTAGTGTGGAAATTCAAAATGGAGCCCCGGATTTCCCATGACCACTAACTGCCTATAAGCCCCACCCGCCAGCAGGCCAGACACATAAAAGCAGTGGTCAACCCGCTTATCATTCTCTTGACTCTCTCCCTTGGCTCTTTAGACTCTCTCTTTTGGCTCTGCTCTCCCCCCTTGGTGAGGCTCCTGGACCACTGGGGACTGCTCAGGCTGGAGTACTCCTCCCCTACTTCTGGGCCTCTACTTCCCCTGTGGCCATGCCAAAGCATCAGCCATGCTACCAGGAGTAGAGCAAGCCTTGGAAGCAACAGCTCGCTTTTGAGGAGTGTCCAGCCTCTCTCCTTTACCACAGTGAAGACACGGACCTTTTACAGTACCAGAACCGCTCTTTCCAGGCGGATCAGCATTGCCCAGAATTGGATTTTCCACCGAGCAGCAACTACCAAACCTCTTTCCTCTACTAAGGACTGGTGACAACAACATCCAAACCTTCTTTTATGACTTGGACGGACTGTATGTATTTGTGAAATGATAGTTGTTGTGATTGTTTTCAGGGCTGTGTTTTAATAGGTCAGGATGGTCTTAATGTGTAGCAGACAAGGTCTTGCATGCAAATAACCTCCTGTATAATGACACGGCACCTTCCCTGTGCAAAACACATACACATCTATTCATTTTAAAACTGTAGTATACAATTTGAAAGTTTGATCACCATTAATAACCTCATTTAGATGGTGCGTATGGTCTTATAGTACAATCTACACAATGTGAAGAGCAAAAAAAAAAAACAAAAACAAAAAAATCCATTCACTCTAGTGGCTGCAGGGTTGCAGAGACATTGACCAATGTAAACCATCCGGCCTGGCTTACATTGGTCAACGTCTCTCCTACTGTCATCCAATCCCCTCGCTCTAGTTAACACTCCCCTGAGAGCTTGCTCCGCCTCCTCCCCGCCCCCTTCCACATTATAAACCTTCTGCAACAAGCAAGTAGCTGAGTTGCTGCTTAGCAACCAGTGCTAGAAGAATGGAAAAGAAAGACAGCGACAGCAGCAAGCGGCCCCTGCTTGCCTCACCGGAAAAAGTTGGGAGAAAGCGTAAGTTTGCAGAGGAAAAGGCAGAGACGAAGAGAAAATGTGAGCAACGCAGGACTCAAAGCCGAGTAAACATTGGGTCATCCATTCACCACTGCAGGAAGCTCCAGGAGGTTTTGGGCCTGAAAACTGATGCTGACACAACAGACTTTTTGTTGAACAGGTAGGTAATTTTTGACTTTTATTTTGTGAGTTGTCACATAAATAACTTTTTATAAGTCTTTGACAATGCTGGCTTATGACTGTAAACGCTGCCGGTCGTTTTCTCTGCGCCGACAGACGACGTTGGAATGTTAGCCGCTTATTTTCAGCATTGTAAACTAGCATTGCTATCATTAGTGTTGTGCCTGAATGCATTCAATGAACTCATGAACTCGTACATATGTATTTCCACTTGATGTACGTTATTGTGAACGTGCTCATTGTGGCCTTTGTGAACGGCGCGCTCTCTTACTGATGCAGAAACCCCAGCTAAAACACACCGCAAACATACTGACAACTACTGACAACCTCTTTCACGCGCATTACGGTGGATTTCCCCATTTGTGACACAGAAATCTATTATGACTCCAGAATTCTCATGCTTGCCTTTGCTAAAGGATTGGAAGCACTGGAAATGCATAAAGACGTTTCAAACGGTCTTACTTCATTTGAACAATTTAAACTATCATGAAACACACACATTGCTTCCAATCCCTGAGTAAAGCAAAGTAAGTCATAATCGCTTTTCATGTTACTTGTGTTGAAATTCACCTTTGCGCATGGGAAGCTCAACTTTAAAGCTCAAGGATTTTAATTCCACCTCAGAATAAGCAAATTTAAAAATGAATTTAATACATTTTGGAATAAAACATAAATAACATAACATAAAATGTGGAAAAAGTGAAGGGCTGTGAATACAGTTGTGGTTACAATTTTCGCAATCCGGATCCATGTAACCGATCTCGCGATTTAACAACACTCTATATGAGGCAACTTTTGTGAAAATATCTTTAGTGTGTTTTCATTGCAACCTGGTTGCTTTTCAAGATGAACTTCACGTTTTGCATCAATTTTGGTCAAGTCCGATGCATTTTTCAATGGAAAATTTTCTGAAACTTCTTCGGTTTTTCACACATATACTTATGTTTGGTATCAAAATGTCCATCATGTTGTTATGTAGCTATTAAAAATCATCTGTTTTTTCAGAACAATCATTTATGGGTTTAAATCTGGACTTTGAGGCCTTGTGCCTCAAAAATCTTGATCACTAAATGGGTCACAGTTCACTTCCTGTATGCAAATTTCACATTTCAAATATATTTTCTGGACAGTCGCACGAGTAGGTACATATGACCAGAAGATGGTTAAAATTGGGCTGTGGGCAAATTTGTCTATACCCTGCAAAGCCTGCTCAGTAACCCTTCCCATTAGCCTAATTGCTACACAAAGTTTCAAGACTGCATTTGACCTTATCAATGAAATCCATGTCACACCCCATAAATTTCTTAATCCAGCACCACTGTTTGCAATATTGCTTTATCATACTTTGCTTACAAGGCTATAGTTCAGGCACCTAGCTGTTAACTTATAAAATCATGTCACGAGGCTACCACTGACCTTGCACCTGTAATTTAATGCCGTTACTCACTGAAATGTCAGTGCAGCAGAAATACACATAGTAAAATGTCTAGCTCTAAAGAAAAACTACTTAATTCTGTCATTTAGTAATTTATTCAACATCAAAGCAATATTGCAGGTACCTGTATAAAGATTCTTGAAATTCTTCTGGTGCGACTAACAGGAATATAAGGCCATGGTTTCTGACCTCACCATGTCGTTAATTTTTTCAGATATTAAAAAACAAAATAGTTTTAGTAACAAAAGCACAAGCTACATCAAAGAGAGATTTGTTTTCTATGACACAACACAAATCAAACAAATATGAGAGTGCCCAAGTTCAGCTTCATAACATGGATTTTCTGAACCATTAACTTATGAAATGTTAAAGACACGCCATATTATGCCTTAAAATTATACATCCTTGCAAATCCCTGAAAATGCTGCGAAACTAAATAAATTGTGCAGTAGATGGGGTTATTGGCTTATTTGCGGAAAGCTAAACTTCTTTGTTGCATATATATATTGTTGTATGTTGTACACCATTGCTTGTCACATTGAATTTTTCTAAAATAAAGGCAACAGTTAATATTTCTCTATAATTTTTTTACATTTTCCAAGTCTAAGAAGAGATGTTTTGCCTCCAGGATGAGATATCTGTGGCTGCAAGACTGTAGCTAGAATACTAGTATGGCCGCATGGTTACCTGGCTACTGTACTGATTGATTATATAGACTCATGACGGGTCAAGGATACGCTTGACTGCAGTATTACTGTTACGCATGCCTGATTAAATGACCTTTGAAAATGGTAGATTAGAATTTCATTTTTCAAAGTTTTGGTAATGCATGAAAGACACTCAGAAATTGACATGTGATTTTTTTTTTTCTTTTGGGGACATTTGAAAAACAAAGTGTTTATGACTCCTCCCAGAGATCTTGATGACCTGCAAGACCGCATTCGAAATGAAGTTCAGGCTTTGCAGAATGATCCAGCTATGGAGAGACACGCAGTTGAGGACATGCTCCGTTGCTGTCAGCTTTGCATCGAAAGTGGAGGAGGACATGTGGAAGGTGTCGGTGCATAGCAGAGGGCAGTGGGCTGACTTTCATGGACTCTTTTTTTCTGACTTCCATCAATAAAAAAAAACCTAGAAAATTAAATTTTAATCTGCCATTTTCAAAGATCATTTAATCAGGCATGCGCAACAGTAATGTTGCAGTCATGGGTGTCCGTAAAGAGATAAGGACATCTTCTTTCTAGGAAAATTGCACAGAAGTGAAACGATATAAACATGGTCTTTTAACCCGCTGAAGTTGGATTACCTTTTTTCGATGCGCACTGTATATTTTACATACCTGCAAACTCATGAGGGTTAAAAAAGGTGACAAACTAATCGTGGTACCCCCCCCCCAAAAAAAAATTTATTTATTAACTTATTAATTTTTATTTTTGCAATTTTGAGTTAGATTGGAAGTACAAGAGATCACAATATACATCTGAAACATAAAATCCACTGAGCTGGCTGGAAAGAAAGTCATGTTTTAGACCTTTTGGCCTGAATAAGCCGTTCAAGGGCACGTTTGTGCCGTTTTGCCATGTGCCTCTTTCGGGCCATCCTCTCCAGATGCTTTTTTTAACAGCTGACCAATGAAAGACGAAAATGAAGTTCATCTTCAGAAAAAAATGGCAACGTATAGATCAATACCACACAAATGGTAATGTTCGTTGCCATCTTCGTTGGCTTCTAACGCAAAAACAAGGGCTAATTCGCTCATCCTTGTCATGGTAAATAACAATAACAGTTACTAGTTGACGCTGATAAAAGTTAGCCAACACCAAGAAAAAAAAAAAACACTCGACGTCAGTGGCTTTTTGGTAGCCTGGTAAACCCGCCCCAGTGAATTACGAGGGGCGGGTTTACCAGGCTACTTTTTTTTATAGCTGACCATGAAGATAGTTAAGTTCCTCCAACAGAAAAAAATTACTATCTACCGCACTCAGTTAATGACATAAAAACACAAATAGTAGTTGTCATTCTCGCCAAAAACAAGGGCTAATCACTCGCCCTCGACGTGGTTAAGAACAATATTAGTTGCTAGTTGACGCTGACATAAGTTTACCTATCGTCTTTGATACGATAGCCTGCTTGTGCTCAACAAACCGGAAACTGCTAGAACAAGCGGTTGTCATGGGGATTTGAAAAGACGCTAGGTGCATATTTTAGAGAAAGAAAAAAAAAAACCCTGTCTGCTTTCTGTCTCTCAAAAAACGGTCTGATCGAGGGCTTTCTGTATTTGAAAAACATTCAATGTAACAAGGGAAATTCAGAGTCACACCACTGAGCTCATTAGCTGTTGGTTTTGATATCTGACAAGTCGGCTATCATCTTCAGACGTCTGGAGCTAGCTGACATATGTCTTAAACTTGATGTTTAGCACGTATAAGGTTAAAATATCATTTATGCACATATTTCTGGCACTATACAAGACTTACCTCAGCACATGTAACAGCAACAAAATCCTATGTATTTCATCCCAGCACTCCAAAGTCGATCAAAAGGCGACTTTGCCGCAGAGACAGTGAAAGTGTCAGTGGTATGTTTGAGGTCTGAGTCTGGAATATTCGAAAACAACCAGAACTCCGATGAAAAGGAAGCTCGCGTTACTGTGCGAGACTAGGTTCTAACTTTACAACTGGCAGTCATGGAACGACCGGCAGACAACATTATAAAATGTTGCTCAACAATAACGTCTGTAGTCTGTCTGCCTGCCTGCCTATCCCCCCCCAAAAAAAACTCTTTGGATCTACACGATTCACGTAAGTGACCTATTTTGGGATCAAAACGGCGAATTTCGCCGAAAGGTGACTAGTTTGCAGGTATGATTTTATGTTACATTTATTTATACTTCTTTAAGTGGGTTAGGAGTGAAGCAAAAATGAACCAAAATTAAACCAGTCACTCACTTTGCATTTTTGTGGTGAGTTGCGATCCTATCAAGCTCTGCCACAGTGTCAAAGGTCATCATCTCGATCCCGTACTCAGCGGCATATTTTAGGTGGGATACCTGCTTGATGGGGTTGGCATAGATGATCCTGCTGGGGTCCACATCCAGAGACTTCATCAACTCAACCTCAGGCTAAAAAATTGGGAAAAAGCAGGCAATACAGGACCACAGCACGAGTCGGTCAGATGAGGATTGGAAGTTAAAGTTTCATCATGTCAATCATACTGATTTTGTAAATATTTGCAAATTCTTCATTTGATGTCTGCAACACTGAAACAATTGGAACAGGTGATTCAATAATGATTGGATTTAAAATTTGCAGTCTGCGGTTCACCACATGCATGGAAACAGAGTAAGAAAACATTTTGGAGCGTGCTCTTGTGAGGAATTTAGGGAAATCTCCACGAGAAGTCCATCACTTAATGAAAAATGTAAAAGCTATTCCCCCAATCATTGGGTGAATTGTAAGTCTCAGTTTTGTTATAAATGCATATAAACTTTTTGCCGCCTCAGAAAGACAGTTAGGGGAATATAAGCAACCTTCCCCCCTGTAGCACCAGCAGTTGGGGGATATAAGAGCTATTTTCCTTCCAGTAGCACCAACGATTGGGGGGAATTGCCACTTTGAATGAAATTCAGACAATCTGGGAAACCAAAGCAATCTCCATGAGTAAAAGACAGGGTAGAATGTCAATATTAGACGTTCCCGTTCTTGACCTTCACTGACACTACATTAGGAACCAACATGCTTCTGACAAACTGTAACCTCACACTTCACAAGACCTGCATCAGTGAAGACAGTGCACAGTTCATGTGGCATCATTAAATTCAAGTTAAGACAAGTTAAATTAAAGTTTTATATATCTTCTTCTAACTATAAATTGACGATTTCCTGTCTGTCAGTGTGTGTGTCTGTCCGGCTATGCATTTCCACACCGCTCAACCGATCTTCACCAAACTTTGTGACAACATTCTATGGGTCATGAGAAGTTGCATGGGCCATAGGCGCCTACACCTATAGGCAAGTCAGGCAAATGCCCCCCCACTTTGAAAAGTGGGGTGGCAAAACTACTATTTTGCCCCCCCACTTTTTTCAGCTATTTTAAAGTCACAGCGTTGTTATATAATATTTAGTTGAATAAATTTGATTTTAAATAAATCATATTTAATTAAAAATAAAAGAAATACATTTTATTAGCATTTAAATAATCGCATTTTAATTATTGTCCACCCCCTTTTCAACCCAAGTGGGATATTCCAACCTGGACTGCGGCGAGGACAGAGCAGTCACTGCACTAACGCAACAGCAGAACTAGCGCCACGGTTCGGCTTTCGTTGAGATGAAGTGAACCACGAACTAAAAACGCCATGAAGCGCCTATTTGCTCAGTTAACACTATACAGTTTATGGGTTAAGAAAAGGAAAAAGCCTTTAGAGGCATTTTTCTCTGAAGAACCAACTGTGTAACCTTGAAGTTGGAGGGAAAAGTGTAAATGTGCGTTAATGTTACCATGACTTTTCGTTTCCTAGCTAGTTACGTTAGCCGTCTTTGTGTTTGTTAACTTCGCACTAATTAAGCCCCGAGAGAACTGTTGAACTGGCCAGCTAACGTTAATGTCGAAATGGAATGTTTCAGGGGCTTTGTGTCAGGATTTCGCTGTCTTGCAGCGAAAATCCTGTGTCCGAATGTGAGGGGAAATCTGGTGGTCCGGTCACTGTTCATTTTCTTGAGATTTATCAGGGTTTTTGCGCGCCGCAGTCGTTGTCTGGAGCTCCGAACAGAATAATCTGATTCAGTTGAACTGTTCAGTTTTCACGTCAGCACAGATTTCGTGCTTATGTGAATGATGCGTTATTCTCGCCGATTCTGGCTTAGATTTCGGTGTTTAGCATCTGTGAAGAAATACAGCGTGAACATGAGGTAAAAGCCATGAAAAACGCAAAACTATGAAATGTAAAGTCTTGCTTGTGTAGTCGTTAATGTGTCATACGCAAGGCTTCTTGGCGCAAGAAAAACGACGTCAGCATGAAAACTGATGAAGGCACTGTACTTCGTGAACATTCGGACATGCGGTTTACTTAAGCTCACATTTTTTAATGTTAAACCTGTGTGTTAACTAAGGACAAGTAAATGAATATTAAAACATATTTAAGCAGCGCAATTACGTCATTTCTGACCTTGCTTAGCACGAAAACTGAACTCTTCAGTGTAGTAGGCCTAAATTGGGCTTGTCCACACACAGCTTAACACAATATATTTGGAAGTGTAGCTTTTTCTATTAAGCTACGTTTTTCTTTCTGTAAACGCTGGTGTCTATGGTCACAAACATAGGTGAATTTACATAGACTTATTTCTGCAGACTGAGTTTCGAAGAGAGCCTTTTTCGCACATTGCACACAGGATTTAAAGCTCGAAAAATTGCCATGCCGGAAAAATTAAATCATCGGGGGGAGTCCAAAAAAAAAAGAGTTGAGTCATAACGCACTTTGTGATGGTCAGAGGTGTATAGTAACGAACAGTAGCCTATAAAGTAGTTTTTTTTAAGGATTTGTACTTTACTTGAGTTTTGACTTCTACTTTTCTGCATTTAAAATATAAAAAGTATACTTTTACTTCGTTACATTGACACTGGCCACTTCGTTACTCGTTACAAATTATAATATGAATGTAATTCATCATAAGGATTATCTGGATTTGGCGCGTTTAAGAACAACGGTGCTCAGCAGGTATCTTTGTACAGATATTGCCGCCAGCGGACATGAAGCTTCAAATTTATGCACGCAGTTACAATATTCTGTCACTAGATGGCACACCAGGATCAGTTGTTGAATCTTCACAAGCCAGCCATACTGAAACACGGCTTTATGGATGAGCTCACTCCTAATTTAAATGCAGAACTTCTACTTTTATTAAAGCATTTACGTTGTGATATTGACACTTTTAGTTAAGTTAATCCTCTGAGTATTTTTTGCACTACAGTTTAAATGCTATATTTTAACACGGGGCAACTAGGCCTCTTCAATACCAATGATTTCTAAATAGCAAGTGACTATTCAACTCTGACAAGTGTACACTGTCTGTTACATGCAGTCCTATATGGATCAACTATAAGATAAGCTATAACGTTTAAGTAGTGATAACAGCCCTATATCTGAGAGTAACATTTGTGGCAGTGCAACTGGATCTTAAACTTGATTATGACAAAGAGATGGATATGTACGCCTGCAGATACCCGTGAAAAATGCTCTTCATCAACCCATTCAGTGAGAATTAAAATTTCCCAGAAGATGATTTTGTAGTTCTGCATGCCTACTGAATATGCCTAATGTGCAAGCACGAAATTCACTTCAAAGTGAATTAAATACCATTCTCAATGAAAGAAAACAACTTTAGTGTTGTGTTTTAAATGTGTAATCCATGATGTATCCTGATGGATGCTTAGATCAGTTTCACAATTTGTCCCTTTCTATCAAAATAGGTCCCAAGTCCCTTTGTTTTTATTGTCTTAGCTGAGTCAAGTGGAAACTTGTACCTTAAATAGAAATAATTGTTAATGAAAAAAAAGCTTTTTTCAGCTAACTATAAGACCTTGAATTTGTTCCCAGATGCCAGGAAAACGCATATTTGGCACTTTAATTTTCAAATTCTTATGGGGGAGGGTCCCCAGACCCCTCCAGGCATTGCGCCTTCAGCGCTTGTATGGGGGCTGTCCCCCCCTTTCCAAAATTCCTGGATCCGCCCCTGATTTATGCTGCGTTCCAAACAACTCGGAGGTCGGATCTTTCTGACATCCAACTTGAAAAGTGCATTGGAACGGCGGATGAAGTCGGAGCTCCGACTTGGAAACTCGGAAAAAAAATTCTACCCCGACTTCGCCGAGATGGGTTCATCTTACGTCACACGGAAATGGCAGCATCCACTGAACAGCCACAGCAATGCTACTGAAGCATGGGAATAAGGAACATTTCTATCTCTAAAATCACTGCAGTGACAAACAGGCTGTCATACATAAAATAGCCTACACAGAGGAGGTTTCATAAACATGGCAAATTCATTTTTAAGAAGTTTTTTAGGTAAAGATGCCTGTGGTGGGCCTTCTTGGAAGTTTTTTACAGCTTTAATATGGTTCATATCAATATCTGAATTATTTCGTATAGATCAACATTAGGATATATATGAAGAGTTTGTTTCCAAAGAACAATATATCCATTTTACTCATTTTGAGTAAATCACCTTTTTCTATGTTGATGTCTATTGCATTTATCAAAAAAACACAAACTTTGACCATGAAAAAAAATACATTTTATAGCATGAATTTCTAAATACAGATTTTTTTGCACCATTTGTAAGAGGCACAGGGCTATCGCCTTATGGAATTTTCTCAATTTCTGTAATATTGGTTGCCTTTTGGATACAAACACTTCATATTGTGATTAAAATTTTGTCTTTGTCAAATTTTTGAGTCCCAGCACCCTTTAAAAATTAGTATAAACAGTGCTCACAGACTTATGATTAGATGTGACAGTATCAAAGGGAAGAAATTGCTAATACATAAATGAAAAATTAGGCTATTTTGTGGAACAGTTCATTCCCCCTACTTGTCTCTCTCCTTCTGTTTCACAATCACTCACTCACAATAAATAAATCTTAAGTAAATGCATTGAAGCTACAAGTAAATTGTATGTCTTGGTGCTTGTTACAGTCAAAAAAATTTGACCTGGAACTTAAATAAAAAAGCTTCAAAATTCAAGAAATGACCTCCATTTTTTACTGTTCTCACAATGCTTGTGAGAACGGGAGTAATTTATAAGCTTCTTTGTTTTTTCCTGTACTTTGAACATAATGCATGATAAAGGGGGGGAATTGTTAAAATGTTATCTTGCCTCATCTCTTTTCAGGAATTGGTCCTCTGACATAGCACTGAGACTCATCACAGTGTACAAATCAAATGTAAAATTTTGGGGAATGGAAAAATGGGGTGTGTGGAGATTTGTCAAATGTAAGCCATTCTGTAAGCTGTAAATGTTCATCGTTAAATCAAATTAAAAAATTTTTTTTAAATTTTATTTTGGATTAAAGCTGATATTTTCCACTCTAAGGGACAAATACTGTTTTGTGAAGGATCTTTACAGTAACTCTGGGGAACTTGATATCTGAGATATTAGACCTGTCAGGTAAATTTTGGTCACTGATTTCTAAATATGCCATCAGTTTTTCTCCATCAACTCTGGTTTTCGTGATGATATACTCCTAATTGTTATACATACAACCGATCAGGAGCAAGCATGGATGACTATAATTATTGCCTTTTCGTAAAGAAAAGGATTCATGCAATTAGAATTTGTTTATGATTAAATTACATTAGTGGAATCAGATTATGGTGAAACTTTCTATGCTTGTTATCATTGATATATTTAAATATAAGTGCATTATCTCAAATCTAGAGCTGCTAGATGGACATGAAGATCATATTCTTATTCAGCGGTGTGATTGAATATAACTAGCATTAAGTCTAAAATCTGAGGCACCAAAAAAATGTTTTTTTTTCATTTGTCCCCCATTGTAACCAATAAATTTATTAGGATAGGTTGTATCTGGGGGTGTGGGTGGATTGCCATCAGGTTTTTTGTACACCCTTCCTTATGATCAGATTTTGCCCCCCCATTTTTACACAAAGTTAGGCGCCCATGGCATGGGCTATGTCACTTTTCTGTGCACACAATGCGCGCGTGTTTATATGCGCGCACATGTGTGCATTTCCAAACCGTTAAACGGATTTTGTCCAAATTTGGTGGGAAGGTGCTACGGGTCGAGGAAAGATGTTTGAACACATCATTATGCCGGTACATGCAATGCGCGCATGCGTACAGTGCGCGCGTGTTTATATTCGCGCACGTGTGCATTTCCAAACCGTTAAACGGATTTTGTCCAAATTTGGTGGAAAGGTGCGACGGGTAGCGGAAAGATGTTTGAACACGTCATTATGCCGGTACATGCAATGCGCGCGTGCGTATACGTATATTTTCGCATGTGTGCATTTCTATACCGTTGAACAGATTTCCATCAAATTTGGTGGTAAGGTGCTACGTGTTGAGTGTAGTTGTGTGAGCACATTTCGCCGGTACATACACTGCGCGCGTGTGAACGTGCATGCGTGTTTGATTGCGCGTGCATGTGTGCACTGCCGTTCACTTTTCACCAGTCCCCGACAGGCCATGACTAGTTTATATACATACACAAACTGATATGGGACCAGTTAGACACCAGATGCGAGGATGGGGGAATAAGGTTTATTTGAAAATAAACAAAACTGGCACGAGGGCCAACAAAAAAACTTCGCCCAAGGGGTTGCAAAAACAAACTAAAGAGAGCTTCACAGAGCTTAGAACCAAGGAATCCAAAAATGGCAAGAACAAAAAAATCACTGGAAACTCCAGGCAGAAATAACAATAAACAGAAAAGAATACCAGAAAGCGAATCGACCAAAAACACAAGACCAGACCATGAACTTGGAATGAAAACTTGGAAGGGACTTGACATGCTAGGGAACTTGAGACTCTGTCTGCCAGCCAACTTCCACCGCATCCAGATAAAGGCTAAGAAATCAGAACATGAGGGGCAACACCTGGAGAAGGAGAAACAAGAGGCATGGCAAGATCAAGACATGGACAGAGATTGGATGACATGACCTGCTCATTAAGGGAATGAGCGTGCTCAGCTTAAGTACCAATTAAGTATGCAGTTTGGAAGCAAGCATGAATGTTAAGAACAGAAAAGCACAGCAAGATCTTGAAATAGCAAAGCAGGAATCATGACAATAAACTCCCTGTCTAGATTAGTAATATTAGTAATGTGCCTATCCAAGAATTACACCAACCCAGTGAGTTTTAGTAAATGTTAGTAACTTAAAAACAGTAAATTGCCAATTAAGCTAATAGAGCCCCGAATCAGCACAGCACAGAAGGAAGAGGGAAATACCAAAGCCAACCCAGAGCTCTGAAAAGTGCAACAACGAAGGCACGGGGCGGAACGCAGACAAGCGGTGGAGTGGCATGGCAGACCTGGCAAAAACAAAAACATGGAAAAGTAAAAACATGAACAATAAACATGAATAATGAAATGAGTAATCCTAATACAAGAAACTGTTAAAACTGTGATATGAATTATGAACATGAACTATGAAACTTGGAACATGAAACTGTTAAAACCATAAACAGAACACAACACACACAGACCAAAAAAAGAAACGCAATTCTGTAATCCGGTGCCAAATTTTGACAAACCCATTGAGAAAGATGCTTTTGCTCTGAGTTATTTTTGGAGGGGAATACTTCTACTATACAAATTTTCGCAGTCACAGCGCGTATTCTGGAACCGCCATTTGTCCGGAACCAAACAATTGGCAGTACTTGTGTTTGAGTACTACCATTGTCCTAACACTCCCATTTTTGTTTTGTTTTCCTCGTAGACACTGGGGCCTATAAAAGTCCAACCAAAAATGAGTAAAAATAAGATAAGGTTATCATGCACAACTAAAAGAAGTGCAACAATAATGCGTAATTGAGATGCTAGAGGCCGGAAGTTGGGTAGATAGAGTTGCCCGTCAATTCAGAGTGTATTCTGCAACAATTAGTCACCTCAGAACCAGGATTATTGCCACTAGACACACGGCTGATAGCCCCAGATCTAGTAGGCCACGTGTTACAACTCCAGCATCTGACTGTCGTACCCTGACCGACCGTTTGCTAAACACAGAACCAAACTTCATTTTGTTGAAAGAAACCTCAACACTTTCCGTAACCGCGATGAAATTCTCCATCCAGTTGTCCTTACGTTTGTCTGATGTCACTGACTGACTTTTCAACAGGACAACGTGCGTCCGCGTTGGGAATGCCAATACGGCTGTTTTATATCATCATTTTTGTGCAGCTAAAAATCTGCTGTTGCATTTTTTAAATCTCATTCCTTCAATTTCCTTCATTATGCCCAGGTAACTGATGGAAACACAATTATACGTATAAAGAGGATTTTTTCAGCAGAACATTTATTCTTGGAATAGGGCAGTACCTGGCTGGCGCAGTCAAACCCTGTTCCCAGGAGGGCAAGCGTCTTGACAACGGGATGCTTGTCATTGCACTTCACGGCATAGAAGGGCTTGACACGAGGCATGGCACGAACCCACCTGAGGTGCTTCCTTAACATTTCCCCCAGATCCCCCACGAAGAAGGCATCTAAGCAGCCCTGAAGAAGAGTGAGAGAGGATGTCAAAGGCCCTGAGCAGAAAAATCAACTGATTTACCCCCTTAGTGTGCAAGCCTTTTGAGCTAATTTCCACCCAAACTAAATTGCTTGCTGTTCTTGAACCCCTTTGACCTCAGGCATGTGGTATTCTGATGGAGTACTCTCAGTAAATTGCTCTCATCGTCAGAACAGCTGAGAATGTTATTTCTTCGACAGGAAGAGACTTCACTTTTTTCTGGCCCTCTGGCACCCTGACCAAGCTTAATCAGCTTGGAGAAGCAAAAAAGCCACAGCAAAATAAATATTTTCCAGATGTTTTCCAGGTAATGTCCATGCATTTTTCAAAATACAATTTCAGAGACTGCAAATTTCTCCATCTTACATTCAGTTTCAAAATGGGTTAACTTCCTACTCTTTGGTTTTTTTCCCCATTCAAGTGGTAGAAATTAAAATCCAATCTACTCTTCTATTCCCACCATTAGTATGCACTCATAAATGAATAATAAAATTGCTAAACCTTTTACTTCCTTGAGACCCACCCACCCCACCCCCTCCCTTCTGCTAGAAGCCATTTAAACAATTCTTAGTTATTAAAATTTCCTGACTACTGAACTCATCTGTATTTTGAAGTTCCAGACCATTGGCTGCCTTTGTAAAATAAAACAAGTTGATTTTTCTGATGATTTCAAGTGAGAGCTGGCTAAAGCACTAACTGTTCAGTGAGATCAGTGCATAATAGTGAGTGGGAACATTTTTTTTGTTTCTGAAGGTGTACTGTACATTCTACAGAGACTGATCATGGTGAAATGTATTAAGTCGCACAGCTATCTGTCTCTATTTTAAAGTAGTCTGAGTGATATTTCTCCAAGCTAGTTTGTTTTGCAAATTAAAACTATATTTGTTTTTCATCGTTGGCCTTCTACTGAGTTAAGAACATCAACATCAAATTATTTCAACTGATCAGAATCAAAAAAATTGATATTAGTTTTTCACCATGGTACTTTCATCATTAATGGCTTACACAGGCAAATGGAAAAACTCTTCACGTTTGAGTGATGCATTGTTTCTCTATGCAATATAATATTTTACTGTAAAAAAACACAGTTATGCCCAGCTGCTCACCCTCAGGCAGGTGCCCAATAAAACAATTGGAAAACTTACTCAACATGTGAAGATACCAGACCATGGATCTCAAATTCTGGCCTGCAAGTGCCTGGTAGTGTTCAAGTGGTCAGGGTGGTAGTTGCCTAGCGGCAGCCTGTTGAACTTGCCAGTGTAGAGCTGCTGCTTCAAGCCCACTGTATGGTTCAGAATTACAACTCAAATTTGGAGAGATGACGTTCATAAGACCTCAGCCGTCATGCTCTTGAGCTGGGCCATTAAGGCCTCATTAACACCCCAAGGGCTCACCTCCAATTTCATTCATTCTCTCTACTTGCAACTGTTCAATCTCACATTTCACACAAAGCAAGGAGAAGCATACATGTTCTCAGTGGAAGTTCCCAGATTAAATGAATAGTTTACAAAGAGCATATTTCAGGAGACTGAATGGTTAAAAAGTCCACTCAGGTTGTTTCAAAGGCCTGAACTAGCTGCAGGTTGGGAAAAAGCCCTTGCGAACGCCGCAGCCTTCACAGCAAAATGTTCAGAATTAGTTCAACGCTTAGAGTGATAGTAACTCTAACATTGTCTAAATTAGTTTGTTCTCATCAGAGTGGAACATAGAAGACTTTTTAAGAGTTGATTTCACTCAGAACATTTTGTTGTGTTTCTCGACAGTGTTAGACCTTTGTGCGCACTCACCTTCTCGGACAGCTCTTCAGTCTTCTGCCGAATGAAGTCCTCGACAGAGCTCCCTTTCTCCAGGAAAGTGAAGCCCATATCTTCCGCACTGAAAGTGCTCATAGTGTCAAGGGACCCTTTGTTTGTTTTTACTGGAACAAGTGCAAAGGACATACATTGGAGAAACATCTGCAGAGTAAAACATCTGAAGTGACAACAGGAAACGGTCAAAGAGAACATGTGTGCTGGTTCAAAATCTCTTGAAATCAACTTCCTTGATCACAGTTGTCTCTCTGTACCACCCTCTGTACTCACCCAGGTAAATTAATTTACTGCCACACAGATGTTTGGACTTAGTAATACAGAACAATGTCCTTTTTGCAAATCTGCTGCTCAATGCAGCAAAAAAAATTTGTCCACAGGGTATGTCCTCCGATGGGAAACATACTCAATGGTTAGATCAGCAAAGCTTTTCTACCACAGAGCTAGGAGCATAGAAATGACACTCATATTTTATTTTATTTTTTCCCCCAAAACAGTCACTGCACAATCAGAAGCGGTTAACAGATCAAGTCTCTCCAACTGATCAAGCATGCCAAATACTCAGGTAGATTGCGTGCTTTGTTGAATGAACATGGCATGAGTACCAGGCTACCAGCCAACTGTAGAATCTGGAAATGTAAGAGATGAATGGCTGAGAAGCTTGGTCCAGAACCAAGCCAAATAGCAAATAAAGCTTTTGTGAACTTCCCCCCAGGCTGCTCACTCAGCCTACTTGTGGAAGGTGTCGAAGGTCTTTCTGTTACTCTGTATAGGGGGGTAGTTGCAAAGGTTTGGCTGACACAATGCCCCTGTGGGAGTCATATTACTATCCTCGGTCTTAAGTCAAAGTCCAGTTACATTAATCTGTTTAAAGTAATCTAAATCTCTGGGAACTTCATAATATGCTTACATGTTTAATATCCTACTAAGAAATCACCTCTGTACTTATAACCCAATTTACCTATATATTAATTAATCTTAAGAGCTTTTCATAACAACTGCATCATATTAGTACATATTCATATCATGTTTGGTCTTGTTATTTTCAGGGGAACCCAAGGAGTTGAATGGAGTATGTTTCATTCCCATTGAAATTATGGTTCATTCCCTTTTGGAAACTCCTGAACATTGGTCAGAATCCTCTGGGGTAATCGCTCTATTCTCCTCTCTCAGCTAAATTGCTTTATTACATCCTCCAAATGGTGGAAACCCAGAAACCAGATTCGACCCCCCTTCCAAGGTGTTTATGGCCATGCCATATGGATCAAAGATGTGGTTTGGCTTAAAGGAAAGAGAAACAATCCATTCTGAGAGGATCGTCGTCGACTTCCCATACGCATCCCTATGCTGTATGTAGCCAATCTATATAGTCAGGGAAGATGGTATCTGGTCTCTCCCCACGCAAGTGAGTGCGTGAGTAGCCCTTTTAATTATGGAAGCCTCGCAATTTGAACTTCCTGTACGCTTGCTGCGTGAGTAGCCTTTTCCTCCAGGTATACCTTTATTCTTGTCTTCTAAATTGTGTGTAACTTGTAATTTGCTTAACGTTGATTTGTTTGATCTACAAAACCCAAAACCAGTGAAGTTGGCACGTTATCAAAATTGTAGATAAAAACAGAATACAATGATTTGCAAATCCTTTTCAACTTATATTCAATTGAATACACTGCAAAGACAAGATGTTTAATGTTCAAACTGAGAAACTTTTTTTTTTTTGCAAATAATCATTAACTTAGAATTTAAAGGTAGCAACACATTGCAAAAAAGTTGGCACAGGGGCCTTTTTTCCACTGTGTTACATCGCCTTTCCTATTAACGACACTCAGTAAACGTTTGGGAACTGAGGAGACCAATTTTTGAAGCTTTTCAGGTGGAACTCTTTCCCATTCTTGCTTGATGTACAGCTTAAGTTGTTCAACAGTCCGGGGTCTCCGCTGTCGTATTTTACGCTTCATAATGCGCCACACATTTTCAATGGGAGACAGGTGTGGACTACAGGCAGGCCAGTCTAGTACACGCACTCTTTTACTACGGAGCCATGCTGTTGTAACACGTGCAGAATGTGGCTTGGCATTGTCTAGCTGAAATAAGCAGGGGCGTCCATGAAAAGACGTTGCTTGGATGGCAACATATGTTGCTCCAAAACCTGTATGTACTTTTCAGCATTAATGGTGCCTTCACATATGTGTAAGTTGCCCATGCCTTGGGCACTAATACACCTCCATACCATCACAGATGCTGGTTTTTGAACTTTGCGCCTATAACAGTCCGTATGGTTCTTTTCCTCTTTGGTCCGGAGAACACGACGTCCACAGTTTCCAAAAACAATTTGAAATGTGGACTCGTCAGACCACAGAACACTTTTCCACTTTGCATCAGTCCATCTTAGATGAGCTTGGGCCCAGCGAAGCCGGCGGCGTTTCTGGGTGTTGTTGATAAATGGCTTTCGCTTTGCATTGTAGAGTTTTAACTTGCACTTGCAGATGTAGTGACAAACTGTAGTTACTGACAGTGGTTTTCTGAAGTGTTCCTGAGCCCATGTGGTGATGTCCTTTACGCACTGATGTCGGTTTTTGATGCAGTACCGCCTGAGGGATCGAAGGTCACGGGCATTGAATGTTGGTTTTCAGCCTTGTCGCTTACGTGCAGTGATTTCTCCAGATTCTCGGAACCTTTTGACGATATTACGTACCGTAGATGATGAAATCCCAAAATTTCTTGCAATAGCTCGTTGAGGGATGTTGTTTTTAAACTGTTCGACAATCAGCTCACGCATTTGTTCAATAAGTGGTGACCCTCACCCCATCCTTGTTTGTGAATGACTGAGCATTTCAGGGAAGCTGCTTTTATACCCAATCATGGCACCCACCTGTTCCCAATTAGCCCGTTCACCTGTGGGATGTTCATTTTGCAGGCATCAAATTCCAAATGAGCTAATATTTGCAAAAAATTACAAAGTTTACCTGTTTGAACATTAAGTAACTTGTCTTTACAGTGTATTCAATTGAATATAGGTTGAAAAGGATTTGCAAATCATTGTATTCTGTTTTTATTTACGATTTACACAACATGCCAACTTCACTGGTTTTGGGTTTTGTAAGCTCGTGCCTACCTGGTGAATAAATTATTCTTATTCCTTTAAGCTTGCGTGGTCTCAATGACTCCTAATCCTTTTATTCTTTCTTGCGATGTTACGACCGGTACTTAGGGGGCGATTCCTTACCATTCCAGACTAGCTAGCTGATGTTTATAGGCAGTGCTGGGTTTTAAGTTGGATTGTAAATTATGGTCTACCCGTTTATGTAGTACCGGTTCTGGGGATTTGGCTTTAAGGGCACCCTTGGGCTTATAAGCTGGTGCCTGGCCGATCCCCTTAACGCCCCTGTGGTGTACATAAATCTGGGTTCATGATATGTTTAAGCTCAGAGGCTCCTATGTTTATGCCAAGATGCTACTATCATGGTGATTTTTTTCCATCCTCTAGAACTATCACCGAACTAAGATCCATCAACTGCGCTATGACCCAGGGGCGTCGGTTGAGTAACAATGGTTTTCACGGAAGAGTCTGGTGGCGTAGCTGCCCCGAGATTCATGCATGCTTTTCCTTGATTATAAATTCTAATTCTAATTTGGAGATATTTAATGAAGGTATAACTAAATTTGGTATTCTAAATGTATTATGGAGTCAGATTAATTGTAACCCTTGTGCTTTTGTGCACTGTTCTTCGAACTGAGAAAATATATCCATTTTATTGTGATTCACACCAGCCAGGAGGTTGCGCGAGTTAACAAGAACACGTGGAGCCTTCGCCCCCCGCAATTTCCATTGTCGGTATTGTTTTGTGGGTTTTACACAACCAATGATGATCTCGTTTAGTGGTGCTACAAAATTTCAAAACTGCCATTTATTGGGTTTGCAATGAAAGTCTTCAAATTTCTTAATTTTAGCGTATTTTCCACAAATAGCAAAGCATTTTCATGAGAAACAAAAGGCACTGCAATTGTGAAATGTTAAATCGTGAAAATTATCAACGCAAGTTAACCATGTTATTTGGGATTGAGTAAAAGACAGTATTTGTTTTGGGATTTTTTCTGTATTGCTTTAAAATCCCAATAAAGTTCTGGATTACTTTGAAGCAGCAAACTGTTTGAAAGGCTCCAAGAAGTGAACGGAACATAAGGGTTAATATCACTCACCGTATTGTGCAGCGCCGACCAGCTTTGCTTGTAAAGATTACCACTGTTCTCGACGAGGTGGGGGAAGTCTGAGTTTTTGTGATCATGGCCAACTTGTATTTATAGGGAACAAAGCTGGCCTATCTCCATGTTAAAACCAGTCAAACATCTGCGGAATGAATATTACATTATGTAATGTAATTGCATGCAGATACAAGCCCCAATTGCACTGGGACGTTGTGTTAAACGTGAATAAAAACAGAATACGCAACACAATGATGTGCAAATCTCATAATAATGGTTTTGTACCTGAGGAAGGCCATATCGGTTGAAACTGTTGTGCAGGGCTGTCAAGTTTTGAATGCAGGCTCACATGAGATTTTCTCCTGGGGGGGGCATGATACTCCCGTTTTCAAAGGTGCACAGTAACTTAAGTACATGAACTTCGTTACACCACTTAAGTTTTTTTTTTTTTTTTTTGAGGATTGGTACATTACTTATGATTTTATTAAAACAGGGATGTTTACTCTACTACATTTAAAAGATAAAAAGTATACTTTCAACTTCGCAACTTTGACACTGGCAACTTAGTTACTTGTTTCAAATTAAAATATTAATTGAATTCATCATTAATGGATTATCCAGATTTGGCGCGTTTGCGAGGAACAAAGGTGTATCTTTGTGCAGATGTGTCCGCCAGTGGACGTGGAGCTGCAAATTTATGCTCGTATTTACAATATTCTATCACTAGATGGCACACCAGAGCTGAGTTCGAAATCGTCCACTCATTCACTCACTCCCTATCCCCTACATTGTATTCATGATATAGTACACTACTTCAGGAATGACCAAAGGAGAAGTCATGTGACCTGTAGACTAAGATGGCTGTGTAGCGCGATTGCTCTTGCCGAATATTCCCCAATCTTGATTTAAGTTCCATCTTCTATGTAAGTTTTAATTCCGCAACTAGTTTTTTTTTTTGAACGATCAAACTGTTATTTTTAGTATGGCGGATGGTCTAAGGAGCAGAACTGCTCTAGAACCTATGAAAGACGATGATAAATTTGAGTCATTTCAAGTGGCGATATCCTCAATGTTAACGTCTGCGTTGAAGGAGCAGCGCGATTTTATTGAGTTGCAGTTTGCTAAATTTGAAGACCGCCTGGACACTATCAAAACCGAGGTAACAAAGAATTCAAATGACATAAGAAAGCTGAAATCGGATTATAAAGGGTTATCCACTACTTTGACTAAGACTGAGGAAACTTTTCAAAATACATGTTCTAGACTCGAAGCAAGTATTGCTGAATTGGAGGATAGATCTCGTAGAGACAATATTCGCATTGTTAATTTACCGGAGAACATTGAGAACAGCGATGCTTCGAGTTTTATTTCATCCTCGCTTTTTAAGTGGTTCCCTTCTCTTGCTGGCGAAAAGTTGGAGGTGATTAGGGCTCACCGTATTGGACCGGAGCGCAGCACCCGAGGTTCCCGTACTATGATCTGCAAGATGTTGCGTTGTACGGACCGTGACCGTATTTTAAAGGCGGCCAGGGGTTCTCGGATTGAAGTTGAAGGCAGGGAAATTCGCTTTGCACCTGATTATAGCAACTATACCATGAAACGGCGCCGCTCTTTCTCTCAAGCAATGGATTCTGCGAGGAAACTTGGTTTTACTCCCTTCCTGATTTACCCGGCTAGGCTGAAGCTGACCCGCCGAGGAGAAGTGCATCTTTTTGGGACTCAATCTGAGGTGGAGGACTTTCTTAACATACAGGCCCAGCGAACTGATGATCTTGCTTAGATTATTTCGGAATCTTATTTGTAATGGACAGATTCCAACTAAGACTCGCTGTCTGTTTCTTCCTTTTTATGGCCACGTCGTGATTCGTGACGGCTATAGTTGCCTCATGTTGGAGTAACATAATTTTTTGGATTTATTCGGAGGCCTTTTCTATACAGGCCCAGTAGACTGGATTTGCTGTTTAGACTATTGGAAACTGGTCTTATAAAGGACGGGTTAAATATACTTTGTTGATTTGAGTAACTTTTGTTTGTTTTTTTAGTTTTTCATGTCACCCAATTTTTTGTGTTATGGATTACCCGTCTCAATAAGGTATGCTGTCTACTTATATTGATAGATTTTTTTTTTACTGGGTTAAAACTTTGCTCTACTATTGTAATTGATGGATGATTTTTATTTTGTGATGTAACTCATTGTAATCTAAAATATTTGTTTGTTGAATGCATTGTTACACCGAATATTTGATGGGGTAATGGCTAGTGTAGTTAGCAGTGTGATAGCCATCTTTCTCAGGTCAGGTGCCCTGGTAGTTAATGGTTTTTTTTTTTTTTGGTTTTTTTTTATTTTTTTTTTTTTATTATGGCTGTGGCCACTTTGTGTGGTTACAGTTTTTGGGGTGGGGGGGCGTGGGCGTGTATGGGGTTTTTTTTTTTTTTTTTTTTTTTTTTAGATTTTGTGTGGCGGGATGGGGGTGGGGAAACATGGGTCTCTGGCGTTTGGTTTTTTGTTTTTTTGCAGGAATACAACTATTTGCCCAGTCCTGTTTGCAATTATGTCTATGTTACATGTTGCTAGTTGGAACATAAATGGCCTTAATAGCCCAATGAAACGTTCGATGTGCCTAGATTGGCTTAATAGACACAAAATAGATGTGGCTCTTATTCAAGAGTCGCACCTTAAATCAGCTGATAAACATAGATTGATGAATCGTCATTATTACACTGCAACAGCTGCCGCATTTAACTCCAAAAGCCGAGGTGCCCTGGTGATTTTGAGACGTAGTTTGTCTTTAACGGTAATTGAAAGTTATGGAAGTGAAGACGGTAGAATTGCATGTATTAAAACAAACATTAATGGTTTGAGAGTTGCATTTCTCTATATATATGCCCCAAATCAATTTGATTCAGTTTTTTTTGCTGCAATTGGCAGTTTTCTATGTAACCTTTCGGGTTACTCAATAATTATTGGTGCTGATATGAATTCCATCCTTGATCCGTTTTTGGACAGATTAGCATACCCCCAAAGAATACTCACCCATCTACAGAAGCTCTTAAAGGGCTGATAAATGATTTTAGTTTGGTAGACTTATTCAGAATTATGAATCCTTCTGCAAGGCAATATGGTTTTTATTCAGATAGACACAAAAGTTATTCAAGGATTGATTTAATATTTGCTTCTATGACTTCATTTTCTCAGATCCATTCTGCTTTGATTCAGCCCAATTCGTTATCTGATCATAGTGCTGTCATTTCATTGCTCACTTTAGCAGGTTCCACTACTAGGGCTACAAGATGGTGTTTTAATACATCATTATTAGGAAATGAAGAGTATTGTGGTTATTTCAGAAATAATTTTAAAGAATTTATTTCCGTTAATTCTAAATTAGTGGAGGATCCTCGAGTTTTGTGGAGTGCAATTAAAGGTTTTAGAAGAAATGTCACAATTTCCTTTGCTTCCCACCTTTATTCGAACAAGATTGGGCAAAATTAAAACTCTTGAACATGTTTTGCAAAGGCTAGAATATGACCAACAGAGAGATGGTTTTACTGTTGAGCAAAAAAGGGAGATTGATTCAGTCAGAATGAAACTTAATAATTTACTTAAAATGAGAGCAGAATTCCAAATGCAAAGGGTTAGGAGGAATTATTATTTTCATGGTTCGAGGCCAAGTCGTCTTCTTGCTTTGAGTTTACAGAAAAGCGAAAAGTATGCAAATATTACAGCTATTAGTTCAGATCAGCAATTAATTACTTCTCCTAAAGAAATAAATGCAGAGTTCTTTTCATTTTATTCAGAACTTTATAGTTCTGAAATAAAATTTGATAAAAACAAATGAAATCTTTTTTGCAAGGTCTTAATCTCCCTTTTCTTTCTCAAGAGGATAATGAGACTCTTGGTAAACCAATCACTCTGACTGAATTAAAAGATGCTATTCTAGGGATGAAAAAGGAGAAATCTCCAGGCTGGGATGGGATCCCCCCAGAATTTTATCTTGTTTTTTGGGAAGAGCTTGGACAGTACTTTTTAGCAATGATTCATAGAGCGATTGAGGTAGGTGCCTTTTTCAATGACTTAAATTCTGCTTTAATTTCTGTACTCCCTAAACCTAATAAAGATCTAACTAAATGTAATAATTACAGGCCATTATCAATTCTTAATGCTGAAATTAAAATCTTTGCACGGATTCTTTCTTTGCGTTTAGAACCCCATATATTGAAATTAATTCACTGCGACCAGACCGGTTTCATGAAGTCACGTCTCGCTTCTGACAATGTTCGCAGATTACTTCATGTAATTCATAATGCTAAAGATATAGCTTCTCCTTGCGCAGTGTTGAGCCTTGATGCAGAAAAAGCCTTCGATAGGCTAGAATGGGATTACCTATGGGAGGTTCTACATCATTTTCAATATGGTCCTAATTTTATTAAGTTAATTCAATTGTTATATAGTAACCCAACTGCTATGGTAATTACTAATGGCATCATATCAACTAAAATTGTCTTATCACGGTCTTGTAGACAAGGCTGTCCTTTAAGCCCTTTTTTATTTGCTTTGTCACTTGAACCCCTTGCTCAGAAAATTAGGCAACATGCGTCCATTGCACCTATTATCTTCAATAATACCATCCATTCGATATTGTTGTATGCCGATGATATACTTTTATATTTTGATAGGGCACCTATTTCAATGCTTTCTATTTTGGATACCTTTGATGATTTCAGTTCCCTGTCAGGGTACAAAATTAATTGGACAAAATCAGTACTTTTCCCATTAAACTCGAAATTAGATCCCAGCAAATTACCCCAGCATATTCCTATTGTTAACCAATTTAAGTATCTGGGGATAGATATTTTTCCTTCATTGACTAGTATTGCGTATAAAAACTTTCAAGGGATCTTTAAAAAAATTGAATTAGATCTCGATAGATGGTCATACCTCCCAAATTCATTACAAACTCGTGTATCGGTAATTAAGATGGATATATTGCCACGGGTAAATTTTTTTGCTTCTATGATACCCTTGTCGCCCCCAATTGATTATTGGGACAGAATTCATTCTTTGGTATCCATATTTATTTGGGGCAAGAAACGACCACGTATTAAACTGACTACTCTTCAGCGTCATAAATCAGAAGGTGGTCTTTCAGTTCCTAATTTTAAGCATTATATCTGGTCATTTGTCTTAAGACCATTATCAGTTTGGTTTAATTCGGACGTAGTTACTTGTTGGAAATCTATTGAGGCTAATTTAGCTTTCCCACATAGACTGGAAGACCTTATTTATTCAGCTGTTTCTTTGAAACGAGCCAAGTTGCGGCTCGGTCCCATTATGAGTTTTCTTTTGTCAGTATTGCGGCTTGCAGAAAAAGGATCTAATATAACATTTAAATGGCATCTTAAAAGTCCAATCTTTAATAATTTCTCTCTGCTTTCTGGGGGGCTTCCTTTTTCGTGCTCGGCTTGGAGTACTAAAGGGATTCACATAATGGCAGATATCCATGATGAGGCTGGGCTTCGCAATTTCAATGATTTAAGACTGTCTTATAATTTACCAGGCTCCTCTTATTTTTTATATCTTCAATTGCGGTCATCTATGAAAGCGTATGGAGTGCCGTGGAACACTCCATTAACTACTCACCCTTTACATTCTATTTTGGTTAATAGAGGTCAAAAAAGAGGTTGTGTCACTCAATTATATTCACTATTTCGGAATGCCTCTTATAAAGCTCTTTCTATTATACAAGTTTGGGCTGGTGACTTGAAAAATTATACTGAAGAAGTCGTACTTGATTGGGAGAGGATATGGTCTTCAATTATAATGGCGTCTAAAAACCCAAATCATCAACAGATTCATTATAATTTTCTCCATAGGACTTACCTCACCCCGAGAAAGGCTTATCTCATGAAAAGAGTATCATCCCCAATTTGTACTTTGTGTACAGATGGTCTCTTAGGTTCTTATATGCATATGTTTTGGGATTGTAAAGATGTTAAAATTTTTTGGGGCGTGGTTTGTTCTACTCTGTCAACTATTTTGGGTTTAACTGTGCCGTGCTCTCCCACTGTGTTACTTTTGAATGACTCTGCATCGTTGGAACTAACCTCTATCAATAGACGCATTTTTTTAATGGGTATTACTGCTGCCAAAAAGATTCTAGCTTTACGTTGGAAACCTCCTCATATTGTCACCAAAGCACACTGGATTAATACATTTAGAGATATTGTTAATATGGAGCTTTCAGTCGCGAAGATGCATGGTGCTCATACTAGTACTATTTCTGTTTGGCAAGAGATTGCTGATAAAATCAAGGAAATGCTGTAATCTTGTTACTCTATTATTTTTAAATTGAGCTTTTATATACTGCATATATTACTGCGAGGGAGACCCATGAGGTTGATGAGGAAGGGGGGATGAATTACCTGTCACACCTTTTTTTTTTTTTACAATTTTTTTATTATTATTTTTTTTTATTTGTATATGCTGTAATGTTTTGTGTTATTTTCTTGATAACATAATGTCAAAAATAAAAATAATTGATCACAAAAAAAAAAGGAATGACCAAAGGAGATTTCGGACACTACACCGGAATTTTCTGAACATGGTTGTGTCAGCAGATGCGCTGGATATTACGGTGATGTGAGCGGACGCACCCAGCATCATGTAAACAAACCGCTTTAAGCTGCTTTCACACTGGACGCGAAACAAATTTTTCGCACAACAGATTACATTCAAAGTCAATGCAAAGACGTGAATACACGCTGTAATGTGCATATAGGCCACTGGATGGCAGTATTTACCTTTTTTTTATTCAGCTCAGACTGGAGCTATGTTTAGACATGTCCTGGACATGTCTGGGGCAAGTCTCAGAAAGTTAAAAAAAAGAGGTCTAAATGTGGGTGGGGTCTGCAAAAGAGTATATAAGGAAAAGAATTGAGACAGTAAAGTAGTAGGAGAAATTGCAAGAAGATGACCAGACCTGCCATTCTGTTCAAGACCTGTGACGTTTCTTTTGTGGATTTCTTTGCCTGTGTTTGAGCATTTTCTTCATCCAGGACATCACCAAGCCACCCCACCAAAAAGGGACTGTAATTATTTCTGTTTTTTCTTATTTATCAATCTTGGTCTTTAGTTGTAGGTTGTTATTAGTCTTTGTCTTTGTTAAAAATTAAATGTGTTTTAGTTGTTAAAACTGTGTTTGTCATCCCTTGCTGTTGCTGTTGTGTTATAAATGTAATAACAAATTGGGGCCATAACAAATTGGGGGCTCAAGGTCCGGGATAGACCATTGTGTGAGTAATTTATTGAAAATCTAACATTCCAAATTGTGAAATTGTTTTTGTGAATTTTCCTAGATATATATTGACAACAGCAATGGATGATTTCTTGGCATCACCAACCGTAGGGGTTTTGAAGTCTTTTAAAAAGACAGAACTGCTAGAAATTTGCAGACAGTTGGAGCTGACAGAGGTAAAACCAGCCATGCGAAAAGCAAGACTGGCAAGAGAGATAGTTGAATATTACATTGATGAAAATGTGTTTGCACCAGGAGATCTGGAACAGTTTCCAGTGGAATATCCAAACATAGAAATGGAACTTAAATTAAAAATGCTAGCGATTGAAAGGGAGGAAAGAGAAAAAGAAAGGGAGGAAAAAGAAAAACAAAGGCAGTTTGAGTTAGAAAAATTAGCAAGAGAAGAAAAACAAAGAGAATTTGAGAGAGAGAAAGAGGAAAGAGCAGAAAGAGAGAGACAGAGACAGAGAGATTTTGAATTAGAGAAATTCGATAGAGAAGAAAGACTCCAAATGGAGCAACTAAAAATTAAAATTGAAACTAATAATAAATTTTGTGCCAGTCAGGAGGTAAAACTGGTGCCTCCATTTTCAGAAAAGGATGTTGACAACTATTTCCAGTGTTTTGAAAAGGTAGCAAAGAGTTGCCAGTGGCCAAAGGAACACTGGCCTCTGATGTTGCAAACTGTCCTCAAGGGTAAAGCTCAACAAGCCTATTCGGCTTTGTCTGCAGATGATTCCTCTGATTATGAGGTTGTCAAAAAGGTTATTTTGAGAGCTTATGAGTTGGTTCCAGAGGCTTACCGACAGAAATTCAGAGGTCTGAAGAAATCTGAAAATCAGACTTATGTTGAATTTGCTAATGAGAAGCAGGTTTGCTTTGAGCGCTGGTGTACTTCTATGGAGGTCAAGGATGATTTCAACTCACTAAAAGAGATGGTGTTAGTTGAAGAATTCAAGAACTGTGTTAAGGATGATGTTAAGACCTACCTTAATGAGAAGCAAGCACTGAACTTGCAATCAGCTGCCAAATTTGCAGATGAATATGTTCTCACTCATAAGTCCAAATTTCAGTCTAGCAGTAACAATAAATGGTCCCAATTTCAGAAAAAGGGTTACGGTGATACCCAAGATTCCTCACCCAAAGACAAAGACAAATCTGGTGATGGTGCTCAGAAATCCAGTAACAGGTCTGATCAAAGTGTGAAAGCTGACAGTGACAAAAGTGGTCTAGTTTGCAGTTATTGCAAGAAATCTGGTCATGTTACAACTAACTGTTGGTTCCTTAAAGCTAAGAAAGAAAAAGAAAAGGATACCAAACCAAATGCCTTTGTGAAAACAAGGTTAGAAACCCCTGTAGTAGATAACCAATCTGCTAAATTGCCTGCTTCTTGTGGGGCTAAAAAGCCTGATACAGCTGACTTCGTGAGGGAGGAATTTCTTCCATTTGTGTCAGAGGGATTTGTGGCTCTGAATGAGCATACTACTCCTGTCCCCATATATATCCTAAGGGATACTGGAGCTTCTCAGTCACTTTTGTTGATGGACTCCTTGGAGTTACGTGATGAGACTGCTTCAGGGGATTTCATACTTGTACAAGGTATTGAAGGGAGGACTGTATCTGTACCCCTGCGCTCTATATTCTTGAAGTCAGATTTAGTTACAGGACAGGTAAAGGTGGGACTTATGTCAAGTCTACCTATAAAGGGTGTTTCTCTGTTGCTAGGCAATGACCTGGCTGGGGGCAAAGTAGTTCCCCCTGTACATCTTACTTCACAGCCGAGCACTGAAGATGGGGATGAGGACTCATCTCTGTATCCTTCTTGCGCAGTGACTCGTGCTATGGCCAAGAAGGCTAAAGAAGAAGATAATGTGGTGCCGTCCAGTACATTGAATAGTCAGGACTCAGGTGGTTCGCCTCATGACTCTGATTGGCCTACTATGGTTTCCCCGTTTGAGGACTTATCAGATACTTTTATCAGTTCTCTATTCAGCCAGCCGGATGGGTCTGGTGATTCTGATGTGTCTGGAGACTTGTCTCTGTCCAGAAAGCGGTTGATCGAGGAGCAAACTAATGATCCTGAAATTTGTGTACTAAAGAGGAGAGCCCTTCCTGATAAAGAAATAGACGCAGTTCCAGTTGGGTATTATCTCAAGGATGGTGTGTTGATGCGGAAGTGGCGCCCTCCTGATATCCCTGCCAATGCAGATTGGGCAGTGGTCAGGCAAATTGTTGTTCCGAAGGTCTATAGGAATGAGATCTTAACAATGGCTCATAGTTTACCTTTAGGAGGTCATCTTGGTGTTAACAAGACTTTTGATAAGATCATGAAACACTTCTTTTGGCCTGGGCTTCGGAAAGACGTTTCCAACTTTTGCAAAACCTGTCACACTTGTCAGGTAGTTGGAAAACACCAGTTAGACCCACCTGTAGCTCCATTGCAGCCTATCCCAGCATTTGGGGAGCCATTCTCTAAGGTCATTGTTGATTGCGTTGGTCCATTACCCAAGACTAGATCTGGAAATCAGTACTTGTTGACAATCATGTGTGCATCTACCAGATTCCCCGAAGCCATACCTCTACATAACATCAAGGCAACTGAAATCTCGAAGGCTTTGATAAAGTTCTTCACGTTGTTTGGCCTTCCCAGGGAAATTCAGTCAGACCAAGGTAGCAATTTCACTTCAGGATTGTTTCAGCAGGTTGTGTATGAACTAGGTGCAAAGCAGATTCTTTCTAGTGCCTATCATCCAGAAAGTCAGGGTGCCTTAGAGCGGTTTCATTCCACTCTCAAGACAATGATGAGGACTTATTGTTATGACCATGAGAAAGACTGGGATGAAGGGGTTCATTTGCTGTTGTTTGCAGCTAGAGAAGCAGTGCAGGAGTCTACTGGATTCAGTCCATTTGAGCTAGTGTTTGGTCATGAAGTGAGAGGACCTTTGCTATTATTGAGTGAACAATGGCAAGAGAAAGAGCCGCATATCAGTCTGTTAGACTATGTTAGCAAGTTCAAGGAAAGATTGCGTGCAGCTTGTGACCTTGCCAAAGAGAACTTGAAATCAAGTCAGGGAAAAATGAAAACTTGGTATGATCATAAGGCTAGAAGCCGTGAGTTTAAACCAGGAGACAAGGTCCTTGTGTTGTTTCCCTTGCAGTCCAATCCATTGCAGGCTAGATTTCATGGTCCTTATGAAATTCTGACAAAACTCAATGATCTCAATTACATTGTGAAGACTCCAGATAGGAGAAAACCAAAACAATTGTGTCATATTAACATGCTAAAGCCTTATCATGACAGAAATGCTAGGGTTGCAGCTGTCACTTCAGATTCTCCAATGGTCGAAACGTGTGAAGATGAGGGGGAGTTTCAAGATGATGAACCAAGAATTAAAGCTGAAGTTCTTTCATGTAAATTGTCAAACACTGAAGTGTTGCAAAATCTTGATGTAAAACTCCAGCACTTAGAACCCTCACAGAGAGATCAGTTTGAAAGGTTGATCAAGAAATATGAGGATTTGTTTCCTGATGTTCCAAAGAGAGTTACTATAGCCTCTCATGATGTAGATGTTGGTGATGCCAAACCAATAAAACAGCATCCATACCGGATGAATCCTGAAAAGAGAAAGATTGCTGAGAAAGAGGTTGAGTACATGTTAAAACATGATATTATCAGACCCTCCAACTCCGATTGGAGTTCACCCTGTGTGCTAGTTCCAAAACCTGATGGAAGTACTAGATTCTGTACAGATTATCGCAAAGTCAATGCTGTAACTAGAACTGATGTGTTTCTAATACCTAGGATTGATGATTGTATTGATAGTGTAGGGCAAGCAAAGTTTCTGACCAAGATTGATTTATTGAAGGGTTATTGGTGTGTGCCTTTAACTGAGAGGGCCAAGAGCATCTCTGCTTTTGCCACACCATCTGGATTGTACCAGTATGAAGTCCTACCCTTTGCCATGAAAAATGCCCCAGCCACGTTCCAAAGGATGATACAGTCTACAATCGCCGGATTGCCACACACGGGTGCATACATCGATGACCTGATCACATGGAGTGACTCCTGGGAAGAACATCTAAAAGATGTAGAGACGTTGTTCCAGCGCCTGACCCAGGCTAACCTGACTGTTAACCTGAACAAGAGTGACTTTGGTTGTGCTACTGTCACCTATCTTGGCTACGTCATAGGCCAGGGTAAGGTGGCACCCATAAATGCTAAAGTCCAAGCCATCATGGACTTTCCAGTTCCTGACAACAAAAAAGCTTTGCGCCGCTTCCTTGGAATGATCGGGTACTACCGCAAGTTCTGCAAGAACTTTGCTGAGATTGCTCTCAGTCTAACTAACCAACTGAAGAAAGGCGTAAAGTTCACCTGGGATGATGCATGCCAGAGAGCCTTCGATCGCCTGAAGTCTCTGCTGTGTCACTTCCCCGTGCTCAAATCTCCTGACTTCAACAAACCGTTCTCCATCGCGGTCGATGCTAGCGACCAAGCTTGTGGATCTGTGCTCCTACAGAGAAGTGACTCTGATGACATTGAGCATCCCGTGGCATACTTCTCCAGGAAGTTCAATCGCCACCAAAGGAACTATTCCACAATAGAGAAGGAACTGTTGGCTCTGGTCCTTTCTTTACAACACTTTGAGGTTTATGTTTGTACAGGAAAAAAGCCAATGATTGTGTACACTGACCACAATCCGTTAATGTTTTTGAGTAAGATGAAAAACAAGAATCGGAGATTGTTGAATTGGAGTTTGATTTTACAGGAGTTTGACTTGGAAATTAAGCATGTGAAGGGTACAGACAATGTAATTGCTGATTGCTTATCCTGTGTTTGAATGTGTATGATATGTATATATAGACAAGTGTTCACTTTACCATTTTGTATTGAAAAGAAAAATTTTGCCTTTATGAGTCAAAATTTTTCCCTTTTGGAATGGAGGTGTTATGTGCATATAGGCCACTGGATGGCAGTATTTACCTTTTTTTTATTCAGCTCAGACTGGAGCTATGTTTAGACATGTCCTGGACATGTCTGGGGCAAGTCTCAGAAAGTTAAAAAAAAGAGGTCTAAATGTGGGTGGATTCTGCAAAAGAGTATATAAGGAAAAGAATTGAGACAGTAAAGTAGTAGGAGAAATTGCAAGAAGATGACCAGACCTGCCATTCTGTTCAAGACCTGTGACGTTTCTTTTGTGGATTTCTTTGCCTGTGTTTGAGCATTTTCTTCATCCAGGACATCACCAAGCCACCCCACCAAAAAGGGACTGTAATTATTTCTGTTTTTTCTTATTTATCAATCTTGGTCTTTAGTTGTAGGTTGTTATTAGTCTTTGTCTTTGTTAAAAATTAAATGTGTTTTAGTTGTTAAAACTGTGTTTGTCATCCCTTGCTGTTGCTGTTGTGTTATAAATGTAATAACAAATTGGGGCCATAACAACGCGAAAAGCGTCCAGTGCAAAAGCAGCTACTGTTGTACCCCGTGATGGTTTTCTGGAATGTGCTTTACACGTAGCTACAATAGATGCTCTGGCTCTGGCCGCTAGCTGTGTCACTTAGCTAGCTAGCTACCTAACAAACTTGGCAACATATCAAGGGCAATAATTAGCCAGTTAGCTAATTATTAGTCTTTGAATTGATTTTGACTGTAATCTGTCGAGCGAAAAATTTGTTTCGCGTCCGGTGTGAAAATAGCTTTACGGGATCTATTGTTATGACCAGCCTGGCTCAAAGCTAGCGCAACAAATATGGGAGACCACACAGATGGACCAATTAAAAATGTTTTTATTTACCGTTGGTAACTGAGACCAAAAATACAATTTCAGTGCACATGGATCCTACACTATGCATTTTGCTGTATGCGCTGTGCAGTGAAAAATGGTGGCTACAGCTGCTGGTCCAAAAAGGAAGAGAGTGACTAATCCAGAGCTTGCCCCTTTGGAGTGTGGTAGACACCCATTAGTCAAATCTGCCACACCAGGTCTCAAGTCATCTGTAGGGAAAAACAAACAGAAGACCAGTAGAGCAGAAGAGGGCGCCAATTCCCCCCCCCCCAAACCCAGAGAGAGATAGGAGTTCGTCACACCCCCCCCTCCTTAAGACAGAAGCCTATCTAAGGAGGCTTCTGAATTAGAGTTGTCATACCACCAAAACAATACATTTAAACTTAACTCACAAAACATGCAACTGTTACAATAAAAATGTTTTTTTTTTTTCCCCTCATAGTAAGCTGTTCCACCTGTGGTAACGCATAAAGGACTTGCCTGGCAATCCAACCTGCTAGGCCAACTTGACACAACCCGCACTTCCAGCTCACCCATCCAGCAACTTCTGGTACCTGGAAAGCACTTTTAAGGAAGGATAACTGGTCATGGGACAGTTAAAAACGCCCAAAACAGAATAGGTTCACCCAGACTCCTCTGGAGCAAGAGACAATGCATCAGCAATTACGTTATCCACTCCCTTAATATGGCAAATTTTAAGGTTATATGGCTGCAGGAACAATGTCCACCTCATAAGGCGCTGACTTGGACTCTGCAGAGAATGCAGGAAAGTGAGAGGGTTGTGGTCCGAATACACAACCACTGGATGAGCTCCCCCACCCACATACACGTCAAAGTACTGAAGCGCCCATATCAAGGCTAATGCCTCCTTTTCGATCGTGGAATAGTTTAGTTGATGGGTGTTAAATTTCCGAGAAAAATAACACACTGGTCTAATCACCCCCTGGTCATCAGCCTGCAGTAAGACCCCTCCAGCCCCAATCTGGCTAGCATCAACCTGTAGTTGGAATGGCTGATCAAGTCGAGGGGCTGCCAAGACAGGAGCGGTGCTCAGTAGCATCTTCACCTGGTCAAAAGCCTGCTGACAGGCAAGAGACCATTCAAACTTAACCTTCAGCTTGAGCAGGTCAGTTAACGGGGCAACTACTGTGGAAAAGTTAGAGCAAAAGTTTCGATAATATCCAACCATTCCCAAAAAACGCCTGAGCTCTGTCTTGGAAACAGGAGGCGGGAACTGATCAATAGCGCGGACCTTGGCCCTCACTGGCTTGACCAGCCCTTGGCCCACTACTTTTCCCAAATATGTGACAGTGGCCTTTGCAAACTCACATTTTGCCAAGTTAACTGAATTTCTCACAGAGGCTAACCTTACAAACAGCTTAGCAATACATTTAACATGCTGCTGCCAGGTTTCACTATACACAACCACATCGTCCAAATAAACTGCAATGCCCTTCAACCCTGAAACTACTCTATTCATTAACCTGAAAGGTTGCAGGTGCATTTCGGAGTCCAAAACTCATGACCTTGTAGGCATACAGACCTGATGGGGTGATGAAGGTAGAAATCTCTTGAGCACGAGGCGTCAGTGGAACCTGCCAGTATCCCTTCAACAAATCGAATTTACTCACGAATAGGGCAGATCCCACTGCATCCACACAATCCTCCATCCTGGGCAGTGGAAACGAATCAGGTTTAGTGACAGCATTAACCTTTCTGTAATCTGTACAGAACATATCAGTCCCATCTGGTTTTCCTACCAATGTACATGGAGAAGCCCAACTGGAATTTGAAGGCCCCGCCAACCCATTATCTAAGAGATACTGAACCTCCAAGTCCATACGGTGGCGCTTCTCCATTGGGACACGGTAAAACCGTTGCCGAATTGGCTCCGTCTCCCCAACATCAATGTCATGCTGCAGTAAATTTGTACAGGAAGGGGTATCAGAGAACAGTGAAGGAAACCTGGCTAATAACTCTGCCATCTCCCTGCTCTGTTCTGCTGATAAATGGCCAAGCAGACTGGTTAAATCAGCTAAAGTTTCAGAGTTCTTGAGTCGTGGTCTCAGAACCCCACTCCCAGGCCCACACACATCTTCCTCAGCTTCTCCTACTGCACCAGAAGGAACTGAGGATTTTACAGTTGCGGTCACCACAGATTTCACCTCCTGAGCCACCTCTACCCCTGACACAGACACCCGAGAATAGTATGGTTTTAATAAGTTCACATGACACATTTGTGTGGGCTTCTTACGGTCAGGAGTGTCGATCAAATAGGTCAGCTCTGTGACACGCTTCACCACCGAGTATGGACCAATGAACTTAGCCTGTAATGGTGATCCAGGAATTGGAAATAACACCAGCACTTGGTCTCCAGGACAAAACATGCGTGGCTCCGTTCGACGGTCATAGTACCGCTTCATCTTATGCTGAGCAACGGTCAGATGATCACCTGCCATCTGGACTGCCAGTTGTAATCTACGGTGAAAACCATTTACGTAGTCAATTAAATTTACAGGTGGTTCAGGAGGCTTAAAATCATCCTGTAGAACTGCTAGAGGACCCCTCACTTTATGCCCAAACACCAAATCATTGGGGCTAAACCCAGTGCTCTCCTGTACCACCTCCCTTGCAGACAACAGTAACCAGGGTAGTCCTTCCTCCCAATCTCCTTTAAGCTCAGTGCAATAAGATCGTAGCAATGACTTAAGAGTTTGATGGAACCGTTCAAGAGCCCCTTGGCTCTGAGCATGGTAAGCACTAGATGTGTTATGTTTTACGCGCAGCTTGCGCAAAACCTCTGCGAACAAACGTGAGGTAAAATTAGACCCTTGGTCACTCTGTATTACCCTTGGAATGCCAAAAATCGATATGAATTGTGTCAAAGCTTTAACAATGGACCTGGTGGTGATGGTACGAAGAGGATATACAGATGGATAACGAGTAGATTGACACATTACAGTCAGCAGGTAACAACACCCAGACTTTGATGGTGGGAGTGGCCCAACACAGTCAACAATGAGGTGCTGAAATGGCTCGCTTACTGCTGGAATAGGATAAAGAGGAGCAGGTTTAATGGTCTGGTTTGGTTTGCCAGTAATCTGGCAGGTGTGACAAGTCTTTAAAAACCTAGCGACATCCCTCTTTAATCGAGGCCAGAAGAAATACTGTAGTATTCTATCATAGGTCTTTCTTACCCCAAAGTGTCCAACTAAATCACCATGAGCCGTCTCCAAAACCATCTCCCTCAATGTAGCTGGAACAACAACCTGAAGAACTGGATCATTTACAGAGCAGTCATCATGAGGTAGCCACTTACGAACCAGCACATCATCCAACAGAAAATAACCACTGGCCAAACTCTCCATCTCATTTTTCGACTGAACCTGGTTGTACAATGCCTTTAGTTCAGCATCTTCCTGCTGGGCTACAATTAGCTCAGCCTTAGACACAGAGGGTAGATCAGGAAACTGAAACAAGGGCTTCTGTTTACTTGGTTCTTCAACTCCCACTTTATGTTCTGTCCCACCCATAGAACGAGTTACAGCACAGGCGGTAAAAACATCAGGAAACTCCTTACCGCTGTCATCTTTTCCAATGGACAGGGGTAACTCAGAATTAACCACTGGAGGTGGTGGCACACCAGGCCAAACCTTTCCTCCAGCCAGATCATTTCCCAGGATAACCGCTACACCCTCCATTGGCAGAGAAGGTACCACACCGATGGTTACAGCACCCTTAACCACATCAGTATCCAGTTCAATCCTATGCAATGGAACAGAATAGGTTTGCATTCCCATGGCCCTGAATAGCACATTGCTCCCGGTACTTGACTCATGAGAAAACCCCAAAACAGAGGCCAAGATAAAAGATACTGAGGCGCCTGTATCACGGAGTATCTTTACAGGTACTTTCTGTGGATTACCTACAAGGGAAACAAATCCTGTTGTGATAAATGGTGCATAATTATAACCGTCACCTATCTGTTCTGCCGTATCCTGTGATGCTACGGCGAGTTCACTTTCCACAGGCAGACTTGGCACTGCAGTTGCTGGTCCCATTGGTTTTAAATGACACATCTCTGCACTCTGTCCCTCACTAACATTAACTGCCAGGGCCTGTGGTTTAACAGCGGCATGATTTCCATCATACAGCCTTTTCCTTTTAAGCAGAGGACATTCCCTCTTCCAATGTCCTTTCCCAAGGCAATAATTACAGGTTGAATTAGGATCTCCTTTCCCTGGACCAACTTGGTCAGACCTTGAACGAGCTGAAAATCCTAAATTCCCACTAAAGAAGTTTTTGTTAGACCGAGTACCCCCACTCTGGTCAGGTTTGTTGCGCCCCCTACTATGGCTTTGTGTCTCATTAAATACATTTTTACCAGACAACACAAACTCATCTGCCAGCTTCCCTGCCTCAGCAGCAGTTTTGGCTTTACGCTCATTGATGTAGGTGGCAAGTCTATCTGGGACAATGTTCTTAAATTGTTCCAACACAACGACATCACCCAGGTCATCCAAGGTTTTGACTCCCACTGCGTTACACCACCGTTTAAAATGGCTGAGCAGCTCTCTGGCTACGTCAACATATGTCTGGTTATCACCCTTCTTCCAATTTCTAAAGCGTAGTCTGTAAGCTTCAGGACATAGCTCATAAGACAGGAGTACAGCAGCTTTAACGCTCGCATAGTTTTTTCTCTCCACAGCCGAAAGCGCTAAATAGGCCTCTTGAGCCTTCAGAGGAAAGACACTTTGTATCAGAGCTGTTCGGTCTACATCAGACCAACCCCTTTCATCAGCAAGACTTTCAAATAAGGAAAAGAAAACATCAGGATCCCTTTCATTGAATTTTGGCAATAATCGAACCATGTCCGATAAGTTATCATTGCGCTTCCCATTGGAACCATCAGCACTCAGTTTTGAAAGACGTAGTCTCTCCAACTCTATACGTGCCTCTGTTTCGCTGCTCTCTGGCCCTAAACTCAAACTGACGCCCCTGGAACTTCAACTGCATCTCTAACAGTTCTTTCTGTTCTGCAAATGATAGCCCAGTACCCATAGAGACCAGTCCACCCACTGCACCGTCATCTGGCAAACTAGATGTAGCCTCTTCTAAGACACCCTGCTCAATTAACTCAGCCTGCACTGCAGTCAACACCTCTTTCTTCTTGGCACGACCCTGCACAACACTGAGTTCAAGGTTATAATGCTCAGCAACTTGCCACAGCTCTTCCAATTTTAACTTCTTCAGTAGGTCAAGTGCCGGAATCTTCAAAAACTCCTCCAAAACATCCATTGTGCCCTTACCTCAACACTGGCAATTTATACAGGATCCAAAACAGCTCAATACAGTTGCCAAAAAAAAAACAAAAAAAACTCCTCAACCAATCAAAAGAAATATACCAAAGCCTACCAGCCAACCAAACAAGGACAAGAATGCTGCCAAACAATCAATCTTTATCAGTTATAATCCTTCAACTCAACATGAGTTTCACCATAAAAGATGACGGCCTTCAAGAGCTGACCCGCGACCAACAAACAAAAAAAAAAAAACCTGACTAACCTCTAAACAAATCTTCAGTACGCTCATAGCAACTCTTCCACCCAGACAATGCCCTTATAGCAAAGCTGAATGGCGCCCCCGCTTACAGCGTACCAAAAACAACAAACTAACAAAAAAAACCTACACATCTACCACAGGGTTTTGCTTAGCTCTTAGCGTGGCATTCCCACCTGCTGAAACTTGGACTTTAAGAACAATGGGTCACACCACTCACCGCCCCAGCTAAGGATGACAACTGATAATGAGATTAACTGTCCCCACCTGTCCTTCCCAAAGCTCTCCCCTTTTCTGCAAGCCAAACAAAAATCAGTAACATCAACCAAACTTAATACCAACTAACAAATGTTACCAATTTAACCTAAGCCATCTGCATGTCTCCCAACAAACTACAAATAACTGGACATATGTCCAACACTAGGCCCGATATTACAAATTGTGGTAAAATATAAAAAACCTTACCAGCTCCCAAATTTGTTACGACCAGCCTGGCTCAAAGCTAGCACAACAAATATGGGAGACCACACAGATGGACCAATTAAAAATGTTTTTATTTACCGTTGGTAAATGAGACCAAAAATACAATATCAGTGCACATGGATCCTACACTATGCATTTTGCTGTATGTGCTGTGCAGTGAAAAAGGCAGGAGAAAAATGGTGGCTACAGCTGCTGGTTCAAAAAGGAAGAGAGTGACTAATCCAGAGCTTGCCCCTTTTGAGTGTGGTAGACACCCATTAGTCAAATCTGCCACACCTGGTCTCAAGTCATCTGTAGGGAAAAACAAACAGAAGACCAGTAGAGCAGAAGAGGGCGCCAATTCCCCCCCCCCCCCAAACCCAGAGAGAGATAGGAGTTCGTCACACTATGGAGAATGTATTTCTGCAGGGCGGAGCAATCTCACTCTTCACATTCTTCTTCTGTGGGAAAACACGTCCGCAATGCATTGTGGTATACGGCACCACAATGTAGTGTACATCGCTTGCTCACTCGATTCCGCTGTGCATTATGGGTATTTTATAGTCCACTATATAACTGGATGTAAAGAATTCGAACAACACTACAATAAGGCAGACACACTATATAGTGCACTATATCAGTGATAGGGGGCGATTTCGAACACAGCTCAGGATCGTTCCCTGAAGTTGTGTGCGCGTTGTAGGCTATTTTCAGAATGAGGGCTGACCAATTTATTGGTCGCATCTTGTTGTCAGAAGTGGTAGCTCAAGTAGGCAAGCAATTAAACATTGCGATATACAAGTATCTATCTTATATCTGCATATTGCGTGTATTTTTCTTTTTATTTTGCAACATCATGCATTTTACAACACAGCTAAAAGTTGCGCTTAGCGTCACGAATATGAGGTAGCTGGCCAGCTACGGCATTCGCGAATGCTATTTGACATGAGCTTAAAAATTTGATTTCAACATGCTAGCGTTTACCCTTGGAGTAGTTGTTAGATTTTGAACTAGATAATGTTTAGCCATACCTGTACTTTTTTTTTTTATTTCAATGGGACTCCCCAGTATAATAAAGGCTAAATTAATTTAAATAATTCTTTTGTGAATTTGTATCATTTTGCCTGTCACAAACAAGAGATGTTGCTGTACCACCTGTGACATCAGATATGAACAGGGTTTGTTTTCAGCCAAAATACACTACATGGAGGGCAGAGAGCCCCCATCCTCCCCGTAACAAGTTACAAGTCAATTCATCTAACCATAACCATCCAAAGCTGTTAAATTGAGGCAAAAAAATGATCCAAAAATTAAATATCCTGCATAGTTCCTCGACTTTAATAAGCAGCCATTGTAAAAAAAAATATATATATACATATATATAGCTATATAATTTAAGCGATGAAGTGGCTACCTGATTTCGGGCTTCCACTTCCAGCTCTTCTTTGACGCATGCACATAGAAGCAGCATTCTTGCGCGTGTGGAGAACGTGATTACGGCGCTGCTATTTCACCTAGCAACAAGAAATACTATTTTCTGATTGGCTGATATTTTGCTGATTCAAGCAGAGCAGTCTGGCTTCGCCTCATCCATTCATAGATTACTTATCTCTTTTATATACAGTCTATGTTTTTAATGTACAGCGATTTTATCACATCTCAGCGTGAGAAATGTCATTTGTGGCGTGAGAGCGTGTGAAATGCATGACTTATTGAAATGCATGACTCTCACGCTCAATGCGTGAGACTTGAGAGCCCTGGTTGTGCAATAAATTTTTTTTAGGGAGCTCATTAAACAGTACGCAGACATGCCTTTTTCATTTTCAAATCTCATAATCCCATATAAACCCACAGACCCTCGCATTCAGCGTGGCAATCGACTGAAGCAGCCACTACCATTTACTGTGCACTCTAATGATGACCCCAATTGACAAAAACAAAAAATTGAAAAATCTCCATGAAAATACTCTGCATGACTTTCAGAATCGCGGGTGCATAAGTATTCAGGGTGATAATATCGCATGACAAGTTTGAACAAAATGCACCATCTGATTTAGTGTAAGAAGGGGTCCATGGACACCAGGTGCAGGATGCAGAAGTGTATATTCGACACAAATAACACTAAGGGAAAAGATGGCTGGCATGCCAGAAACAAAAAACCATGCACATGCACTGCACAGAAGGGAGAACTAAAATACACTGCCAAAAGCAGGGGAAAAACCAAGGTACACACTCAATGAGTGGCTAAACTAAAAAACAAAAACTAAACCTAACTAACTGAAGGACAACACTGGGAGACTAAACAAGAGGAAGACAATACGAGGGCGCAGCAAATTACTAGACTCAGGACAGGCACAAGGGAAATACTAGGAAGACACAGGAGCAGAGCTATCACCATGAAGACTGAGTCAATCAAGGATCCGTCTGACAATCGCCAATGCTGCCACATATATAATCACGAGAGGAGGCGGGGACTCGGAAAGCCATCACGACTGAAACAGAAACACATGGGATTAATAAACAATTACACGAGGACCGGGTTTAACAATAAAGACTCGAGACAAGACGCGGAGACCATCAATCAACTTAGACAGTTAGATTAAGGTAATCTAAACTTGACCAGTAAAAAGCACCACAAGAAAAGCAAAGGGAAGCATAGTTATAAATGCAGTTAATCAGATACAGCTCAGACTGAAATACAAAAGCCAGAAACGCACAAGCTTGCTAAATGAGTTAATCAAGGTTAATACTACGTGATGAATTATTTACAATCACCCTTAAATAAGTGCTGGTTAGTACAGGTAAGTAATATCCTATCAGAGAGCGCATTCACTCAGAGTTTCGCGAGACCCAGAATTAAACACAGCTGTAAGCAATGAATGAAATACCCAAGCTGAAACCGAAGGAGGAAACGGGATTGGACGACGAGACGCAGGCATGCAGGCTGTCACACGACATCACTGGAGACAGATTGGGAGCGGATTGTCAGACGGCTGAACTGAGATCTGGAAAAGGAAAACGAAAGTAAGCACAAGCACAAATAAGCTTGGGACAACACACGAAAGGGCAGAATCACAACATTTAGGGATAAAGCTCTGAGCAAAGTTATGTCCACAAACATAACACCCCCCCCCCATCCCATCGCAGGGGGTAAAAGAAATTGAGAAGGGCGCAATATTTCTTCATAGAATTGTAGCTCAGCTCAACTTTTAACTGATCACCTCTCCCTTGACAATGAGCTTGAGAAAAGCATGGGGAGGGCGGAAACAACGCTTGACTCGAATGCGGGAAAAAACCCGTGTTTACAGTGAAAATGTTTGAGCCAGCAGCACATTGCGATATGGCAGCAGGACACGGACCATGTATGCCTGAGAAGAGAGAAGACTCAACACCTACCAGCTGAGAAGAGAAGTTTAAGTGAACTTAACACCACACAGTTTCCACGCCTAAACATTTACTTTGTGCTGGTGTGGAGGCTTGCCCTCCCTGAGATCACCACAGTAGCCAAAGTTAGAATCCTGCAAAAATGACAGGATGGGAGGCAGGAAGAACGGCTATCAATTTTACTTGGGCTGGGCATGTGGCCAATGGCTGTACTCAAAGACAAAATGTTAACCAGAGAAACATTTATGACTTCACGGCTCAGCTGAGTTCCCAAAAAATAAGGCCAAACCCAAAATGTGTTCCTCGGTCTGATGCCAAGGCATTGATTTATTTGATCTGTTGCAAGCTTCGAAAACATCCTTCTAATTGTTTTGATATCTGCTGGGGAAAGGTCTAAATCTGTGAGGGAGAATAAAGGTCATAAAGATCATAGATGATGCCCATTACATCTGAATAGATTTTTTAGGATCAATAGTTATTGAATTTCCTTAACGATCCAGAAATTATAATCTCGAAGGTACAAAACTATAAAAGAGCACATTAGCGTAGCTGAACAATAGTTTTTTCAGAAAAGCGGACCAGACAAATCAAATAAAAGTTCATTCCAAGCAAAAAACCTTTTGCACTACTCAGATTAAAAAATATATATATTTAGAAAAAAGACAAAAAAACAAAACAGAGTTATGAGAACATGGAGATATAGCACTGTGAAACTGCTTGAAGATCAACTTGTGGAGGCTTATTATGTGAGAAAGACTGGCAAACCTGACAAAGCAACAGATGGATTGGAGAACACCAGAAACTCTTAATAGAATAACTGAAATATTCAAAGCCCAGTCAGTCTAGAACAACATCAGGGAAAGCATATGGAGTATAACAAATGTCACAAAGAAATGAAAAGGACTGGATTTATGGAGGAAGACATACTTTACACAGGAGGCAGGAGAAGCTTTTATTGTGGCGAACAAAGGAGTTTGTGAAGACTGACCAAAAATATTCACAAAGCTCTGAACCAATCATATACACGAATAGTGACATGTACTCAACCATGGAAGACACAAGAGTGGTCATGCACAGATCACCGGATAGCATTGTATGTCACACTGTCCACAGACAGAAGAACATCTTCAAACATGATCTTTGTTGGCTTAGAGTAAAAAAGCAATCATTTCATAGCCAACACACAGAGACAAAGAGCTGAACAGCCTACCACCGTTAAGTAGCCAACTCCCATTATCACTGTCTAAGCCCTGAAGTCAAACTCCTCAAGAAGAGCGATCACCCCTGTAATAGTCAGAGGGCTGATGTTCAGGTGCCAATGACTGTAAATGGAGTGAACAGAAATGAAATGATCTTGAAGAACTGACCCTCTAAAAGATGGAATGTCCACCAAATACCTTTGCTCCTTGGACAGGAATTATGGGCTAAAGTAAGTAATGCAGATTTGGATTGTAATCCAGTGGTCATGGCCTCTTTTCAATCATTCATTTAAATAACCATTACAAAAGCTCAGAAAACCCTCGACATTTCAGCTGTGGTCAGTTTTCATTAATAACCCACACCTGTTAACTCTCACGCATACCATGTGAGTTTTAGTGGTATATTTACGTTTCCCAGCTGTAGTCAGCAATTACCGTACTCAATGAACACGTGTAAGAGATTCTCGCACCGAAGTCCTTGTGGATGGAGGTTAATCAGTTTCAGCTGCGTTACGACTCCGGACTTCTCACATATTTCTTTACTTTGAGGTTGTAAGAAATGCGTGTATCATGTTCATTTAAACTGTTTGAATGAAATAAGATAATTTGAAATGTCTTTATGCAATTCCATTGCTTCCAATGGTCTTATTTCATTTATTTACAGTCCCCAAATATAATTATAAACAATTATGTAATTTATATATATAAATAATTATAAATATAAAAAAAAATCGCAACTGCTGTACTAATTTGCACTGTCTACAGATACGGCAGTCGATTTGATCAGATTAGGATAAGGATTAGGGATTATTGTTCGGGATTAGGTTTAGGTTAGGGGTCAGGGTTAGGGTTAGGTTAGGGGTCAGGGTTTGGATTAGAGTTAGGAGTCAGGGATAGGTTAGGGCAGGGTTTGAAATGGGGACCACCATACCTCTATACATTGAAAATGCATTGGAAAACTGCTGTACCCATAGCAACTGCCGTACTAATTTGACAACAAAATGTCTTTCATTCCTATCGCGGCCGTCAGAACCTCACCGTATCATCCGGAGACAGACGGCCTAGTGAAGAGATTTAACCAAACCCTTAAGAGGATGCTCAGGAAGTTTGTATCTGATACCGGAAAGGACTGGGATAAGTGGTTACCCTTTCTTTTGTTTTCCTACTTTTGTTTTTGTTTCGTTCCTCAAGTATCCACCGGATTCTCCCCCTTCGAGCTCCTCTATGGTTAGCCTGTGCAGGGACCCCTGGATCTGCTGAAACGGGACTGGGAGAAGAAAGAGGTGGCTACTGAGGTAAAGGGGAGAAGTGTGGTGCACCATGTCCTCCAGATGAGAGATCGGTTGGAGAAATATAGAGAGGAGGCTAAACTCAGCCTTTTGGAGGCTCAGAAGACCCAGAAACGCTGGTATGACAAACAGGCGAGCCATCGTGAGTTTATCCCAGGGCATAACGTCTTTTTGCTGCTTCCCTCATGCAGCAAGCTCCTGGCTAAGTGGCAGGGCCCGCATGAAGTGCTCCGGAAGATGGGGCGTACGACTTATGAAATTCTGCATCCGGAGGGGGAAGCAGAAGCAAACGTATCATGTGAACTGTGGGGAAATTACTTCTTGTTATTTGGTGGTGTTCGTTAAGGGCGGAAGACAATTGAAATAAAAACTTGACCACATTGTGATTAAGATATAGTAAATTTATAACAGACAAAGAGTAAGAGCACAAACTGCAAAAGATGGATATTCCATCACAGTTCGGAGAACACTCTGCCTGGGAGTTGCCCGGACATCAGTTCTTATTGTCCACAGTACTTTAGATGTACATCAATTGGCTGTAGATCTGTCTATAACTGTAGTCTATTCAGCTCCTGCCTTTCTACATAGTATTGTCCAGTCTACATTGGACAGGTCACAGAGAGGCGGTTATGGGATACCTGATGCTACTTTGGACAGCGCTTAGGGCGTTTTCTTTCTTGGCAGAAACTTTGCATTCCTGTGCCACTGTTGACCTTAGTCCTCTGTACAGTTCCTCACATACAGAGAGAGAGACATTCTGGGTAAATAGGATTATAAGCTTTGGGGTATTGACATAAAAAATGCTTTAAGCAGGAAAATATAATAATAATAATACAAAAGATGTAGTGATAATAATACTGATGATGATAAGATGATAAGAATGGAAAGGATGTTTTGTATTATTCCACAACTCCCTCCTTTCCCCATTTTATGGGGTCAACACTAAATGCTGAAGCAATTACATTCTCACCCTTTTGTGCTGTGAGCACCGACGTTACACACTGCTATCAATGGGGCGATTGCATTAGCATCCTAGCGCAGCGAAGCTAAACCTGACCTCCGAGCTCTACTTGACCACTGGGACCCCTCCTAGGGTGCCCCCCTTCAGCGCTTGATAACTTAGGGATCCACATGACCATAGCTTGGCCATGACGCCAGTGGAGGTCGGCTTGGCCAGTTGCTGGCCCAGCATCCGCTCCAAGCGAAACCCTTTGGTCCTACAGCAAATCTGCATATTTCGGCATTTTAATTTTACTTCATTTGTGCAAGTGCACTCATCAGCCACTATCACGGAATATGGATCTTGCACATGAGCAAATGAGCACACTCTAATGTCATAAATTTACTAAGCCAATACCTTTTATCCACTCAAATCTCATTCACACTCCTCCTCAGACAACCCGAGAATCTCTCGGCAGTAGGCTCGCTGAAACTCAGGATCAGTCCCATGTTGTTTTCTGAGGTTAGGCAGGTCCGGGCGATACTTCTCCGCCCACTTCCAGCAAGCCCAACCTACTCCTCTGCCTTGTCCATGTTTGCAGTAGGGATTTCCAATGGGGCATTTGGGCGTGTAGGGTTCTGGAGGACACACCCACTCATCACTTCCTGCCACATCTCCGGTCACCTGTTGGTACAGTAACATAGTCACCTCGTTGGGCGAGGTTAGGGCAAGTCCCCTGGCCTCCAGGCCTATGGGGTCATCTCGGTACTCCTCTATCTCAATATCTCTCTCAGTGTCATCAGCTGGTTTCTCCGCCAAGAGCATATCTAATGCTATCCAGTTCTAGTATGTGGTTTATCACTTCCATTGCATCTCTAGTTTCATTTCCCAGCCGCTGCACAAAATAATGTGTCAGATTTATTCGATTTATACTTTTATTCACGGTTACAGGAAAAATGGCTGAAAATATAGGGAAGCTTTCAAACCCAGCCGCTATTGCATCTGCAAGCTTAAATTCAATGGGTATATTTCTGACCTGCCCTATGGGATCCACCCACATACCATGCTCATTGGTTGTCCAATCAAAAGACCCAAATGATCTTTTGTGGCGTTCTAGTATGTGTATTAATTGTCCTGGGGATATTATTCAGTGGTTCTTCTGCATTGGTTACAATCATCACTGGCACATTCAGGGCCACAAGGGCGCACTTACCTCTCCAGTTATAAGGTAGCCAATTCAGCATCTCCTACCTCCACAGTACCACCAGACATCCGCTCTGGCGACGATGAGGCTGCTTGCAGTTTTATTTCCCGTCAAGTCCAAGGTTTCCCCCCCGGCTCGTCAGTGTGCCTAGATTATGCGAGTGGGGACTGGTATTGTTATTCTTAATAGGTGTCACATTTCTTACTTTCCCTTTTTGACACATTCTCTGGGGCCATAGGGAGTAATGTTTCCCATATTTTGCACTCCATTGGTGGGTTTTCAGAGGAAATTAACCAAATTAAGCAATTTATATCTTTTCCAGGGTTTTTCATGGTGCGGTCATATAGGTCAAATGAGGATGGGGATTTTAATAAGGTGGGTCTGGCCCCTGAGCACATTACACAATCAAAACCTTTCACCAGTTTCGCGTATTCTACCATTCTGTTTATCCATGTATTCTTTTCTTGATATCCAGTTTCTATGACCAATTTTGTTTGGAAAGTTATTTTTGCCAAATCAAATTTCCATACTACCTCCGGGGCAGATGTAGGTTGAAGGTTCTTTCTTGGGAGAGGGCGCGCTTGTGGGGGTCATATTATTCTTTGGTTTGGGAGGCAGTAAATCTATTCGAACTATTCCCATTGGATCTGTACAGGTTACATCCACCCCCATTGTAATGTAGAAGGTTGGTTGCTCCATGAGATTCCTTTTCCTCCCGTGTGACACTTTTCAGGATCATATCCCTGCATGAGCCACAAATTTTTCAACCCCCTCTTGGTATTAATGATTATGGGAATTTTTTTTGCCGTTACCCCCGTTTGGCACTAATTGTCCCCTCATCATAGTTACTTTTCCTTTGCACTTCCTCCCACTTATTACTCTTGGCGGTAACCGACACCTGCCAGGGGTTGGTACTGCAATATATGTCAGACCAGGATTGGCACCACGGGTTGTTTGTGGGGAAACCCCAAATTAACTAGTAACCATACACATCATACCCTCTCCATTTGGAGGGGTTAGTACCACAGTCAATTACGTTAAATAAATCAAATTGAAATGTGTTCTCATTGTCCGGGTCCTCCTTCAAAACATTAAAAACCCTACGGCCCAGTACCGGGGCGAGTTGTTACGCACAATAAATACAGCATGTTTCCAAATCGCAACATTGTCATGCGGCATGTCTACATTTCGCAAAGAAACTAGGCAATAAGCTTATGTAGACCATTTTTACCTCAACCGAACAGAATTCAAGCACCAAGCAAGTAAATAAGCATGCAGCAAAACATTTTATGAAGTCATATCAGCGCTGAATCACGAGAATTTCTCCTGAATCTGTGCTATGCATAAAACTATACCTCAAATGAAAGAGGAAAGCCCACAGAATCCAACGATGTATATACTGCAAGACCAGGCTGGAGAATGCTCCTGCTGCTATTATTCCTCCTACTATTGCTGCTACCATCAACATGTCTTCCATGAATTCTTGGTGTGGTGTAGGTGTCGTGTGGGCGTCTTTCTGTGTGCGTTCAGCATATAGCAAAGCGCCTACAAGAAGTAAAGAAAATCCTACAAGGAGAGCTGATCCCTCCTTCCCTATTCCTAGCCACATTTCATTACATTTCCTCACCCTACTTCGATTCTCCATCTCCATCTTCATAGTTGATGTCCTGCAATGACAACAAGTTTGTTCTGCTCCAGTGACCCCTCTGGCAGTCTTGCTTTTGCACAGTGTGCAAAATGATGCCAGGTCTTATCTCCCTCCTTTTCGACCCGCACTGCGCGGTCGGAAACCTCAGTGATCTCAAACGGTACCATTCAGTGTCCCAGTGTGGACAGCCTGGTGCCTTTTACCAGACACAGTCACCAGTGGTCACCCCTGGGGCCAGGGTGCCGTTTTCCTCGTCTCCTGTGGAATTTACTGCTTGCTCCTGGCGAGAGAGAAGCTTAGTCATGTTGCCCAAAACTTGCATGTATTCTGACAGGTCTGTTTACAGCAAGGCTGCAGTGGAGACCACGTTAGGGGCTCCCAGGGGCCCATGCAAGGACCGTCCAGTTAGTAGTTCATGTGGTGAAAGAAACGTGTCCTTTGCTGGTTGCTGGCGCATAGAGTATAGTGCCAGTGGGAGGGCCTCAACCCAGGTCAAATTAGTGGAGTACATGGCTTTTGCCAGTTTTGCTTTCAGGGTTCCATCAGAGGGTTACAATCAACACAGATTCAATCTCAGGGTTTGATAGAGGGGTGCCCTTGAGCCCAGGACATGCAGTATTATTAGATAGGACTTCTTTGAAACAATGGGGACAAAATTTTTTTTCCTCAGTGAATTATGATTAAACAATCCTTCTCAGTTTAGGGTTCTGCCAAAAGCATGGGCGAAATGCTGGCCAGCTAATCACGTTCACAGAGTGTTATTTTCATCTCTTCTCTTCAGCAGTGCGCACTCTGTGAAAAAGTTTCAATAGTATGAGTTTAGATGAATCAACAATGAACAAAAACTTAATCAACATAATTTTGCCATTTTTTCACTCGCTTGGATCCTTTCCTGTAAAAGTTAAATAAACAGATTAAGGTTATTGTGGAAGATTTTCTCAGCTTGAGTCATAATAAAAGAGTCTTAGAGCAGGTTAAAAGAAACATGATCAACCATTTATTGCATTATAATTCTGCAGAATGAGAGAGTGAACAGGGACTCTGTGTCCACAGCAGTCAGAGGTCAGTCTTTGCTGAATAATTTTCACAAGCAATTCTTATACCCTTCTAGCCAGGCATCTTTCAAGCAATCAATCACAAAATTACAAAAACATTTTATTCTTTGAAGATTTCTGCTCTCGGGATGCGCTAGGGAGTCACATCTTGTGCTTAGGCTCAGTTTCAAGGCCTGGTACAGATAGAAACTATTCTGTTATCTTGCTCAGTTGGTACATTTCCCAGACATGAGTCCATAACTCCTATCTAGGTGCATGCACCCCTCTTATCAGTACTTTCCTCACAGACAGTTTTCTTGTAGCCTAAAGCTGAGAACAAAGTAAGCATTGACTTTTTTAAGTATATACTATTATTTTTTAAGCAGTAAAACTATAATGCAATAAAATCAAAGTGCACTAAACACTACAACAATAAATTTTTAAACGGTAACAACAAAAATTCCTTCACAGTCATCATGCCCCTCTTAGTTTTTCTTTTCCCGTGTACAAAAGTAGAATCACTGGTTGATAGTCCCTGTTTGAAATGGAGAAATGATCTTTCATTAATTCATTTGCATTTCTTCGGTCAGGAACGCTTCCAGTGACATTTGCTCAATCACAGGGCATCATTTTCTGACTTCTCTGACTTCTCTGACTTCTGCATGTTGACCTTAACTCATCTGTGCTCCATAATCTGCTTCGGTCAATAAGGCTCCATTCACTGTATTTTTTTTTTTTTTGGACTCTTGTTTAAAAACCCATCCAGTCTCTAATCCCATAATAGCTCATTTGATTTTTTATATTAATTAAATATGTAATTAAAATTTCATATTATATTTTATATTTACTGGCACTTTTCTGATCATTTTTACCTAATTTTTTACCTTCAGATAGCAATTGAAATTTTTCAATGCGTGAAAGGAAAAAAGAAAAAAACTCACACAGTCTCTTATGGTATACAGTGTTAAACAGTACTTTGGCAAATTTTGAACACACTGTGTTATTTTTGTTTCTACTTTTCCTTCATTTTCTTTGCAGAGATATACTTCAAGCACATCGATCTCACACAGCCTAATTATTTACATAAAACTGCTTAGATTTTCTAGCTCTTTAAAATATTTTTAAAAATTCAAATGGCGTAATTACTTCATCCTCATAGAGGATATCACTGGTAGTTTTCTCTGCAATGTTTTACTACCGCCAAATATTAGAGCATTTAAATATTGGGCTTTGTCCTGCATCTCAAAGCAATTCAGTAAGCCACATTAGAAACACTTATCCAAGTTCATGTAATTGACGTTCAATTATTACTTCCTTTAAACTTCCCTCTGTTTATAGTTACTGATTGTTCAAGAAGGGCATATGCATGTTTAATCAAGAAATAGGGACTTTTATTGGATTTCACAAGGAATAATTATTCTGCTCACTTCTACAACTTTGTACTTTTACAACTCCACAGCCATTAAAATGGCTAAACTCCCGCTCTCAGTTTACCATCCAAATTAATTCCTCTTACTTTAACCAACCACAGCCATTAAAATGGCCTAAATCCTGTTTTAACTTACACTACGTACACCAACTTCACTTACTCGGACCAACTAATTTCACTTACTCCGTCCAACTTCACTTTGGTTGAAGTTGCCATTTGCCAAGCAGCCAAACCTTTGTGGGGGGGGGGGTGTTTAATTATTGAGATGGGGGTTTACAATATTGAATATTAATATCAGGCATGAATATGCTGAGCGTGCCCTAGCAACGCGGTGTGTCAGCTGTAACTTTCATGGTTTTGGCGTGCGTTTGCTTGTTGGACCTTTCTTTGTTCTATCTTCTGGGACAATATAGGATTTCTTTCCATCGATTCCTGACCTAGCTGGCTGATTGAGCTGGGCTGTTGAGTTTTCTGGACTCTATATATGGCCGGGGGTTCGCCACGCCTATCGCTGGAGTGTCTGTTTGTTTCAAGCACTTCAGCCGGGGAAAACCTCTAGTCAGATTTCCTAATGATATGTTATGTTCCATTTATTGTTAGGAATTGCTTCTTTTAGAAATGTTCTTTCTTCTTTCTTGTCGATTATTTTCTCTCGCACTGCTTCCGTGTTGCAGACTTTTATTCGTCCTTGGAAGTGCGAGCCCTCTTTTGTGTTTGTCTCTTATCCGGGCTGCTCATTGCTCTTTCTCTCGCTGGTCACGGCACCTGGCGTCCTATCACCGCTCATTACAGTAACATGGATTACCTCGTTTAACAGCACAACAAATTAAACTTGAAATTTTCTTGACTGAATGCTTTTTGTTGGTACATGGGAAATCGAGGGGAAAGAGCTTTAGTAGTTATCTGAAATGTTTCTATTTAAATGCAAGAAGCATAAAAAATAAATATCCAGAACTTGAGGCCGTTATGATTAGTGAGGGCTATGACATAGTTGGGATTACAGAGACATGGCTTAGTGAAGAGGATGGAGATGAATATAATATAGAAGGTTATAAGCTCTTTCAGAAGGATAGATGTAATAGGCGAGGGGGGCGTAGCACTCTCTGTGAACGAAAACATAAATGTACTGGAAATTCCTGAACATTCCTTGCCCTGTGAAGATATCTGGGTCAGGCTCATTGGCAAATACGAGACAGGTTTAAACATAGGACTGTAAAACCCCACAGAACAATACCAACAACAGAAATGACTGGGGTCGAAGGGTCCACGTGTTCTTTTGGCTGGCGTTAACTCACGCGACCTCCTGGCTGGTGTGAATCACAATAAAATGGATTTATTACAAAAGCACAATGATTACATTTAATCTGACTCCATAATACATTTAGAATAGCAAATTTAGTCATATCCTTGTTAAATATCTGACTCCAAATTAGAATGAGAATTTATAGTTTAGGGACAACCTGCGTGAATCTCGGGGCAGCTATGCCACCAGACTATTCCATGAAAACCATTATTACTCGACTGACGCCCCCGAGTCATAGCGTAGTCGCCGGATCTTAGTTCGGTCACAGTTCTCGAGGATGGAAGAAATCACCATGATAGGAGCATCTAGGCATAAACACAGTAGCATTTAGCATAAACATATCATGAACCCATATTTATTTACACCACAGGGTCCCTTAAGGGATAGGCCAGGCACCAGCTTATAAAGCCCAATGGTGCCCTTAAGGCCAAATCCCCAGGACCGGTACTACATAAACCCGTTAGGGGTAGACCGTAATTTGCAATCCAACTTAAAACCCATCACTACCTATAAACATCAGCTAGCTAGTCTGGAATGGTAAGGAATGGCCCCCTAAGTACCGGTTGTAATGTGGCTAGAAAGAATAAAAGGATTAGGAGTCACTGAGACCACGCAAGCTTAAAGGAATAACAATAATTTATTCACCAGGTAGGCACAAACTTAGATTAAACAAATCAACGTTAAGCCAATTACAAGTTACACACAATTTAGAAAAGGAGACTAAAGTCATACCTGGAGGAAAAGGCTACTCATGCAACAAACGTACAGGAAGTTCAAATTGCGAGGCTTTGTAACGTGGTGTTGGAAGGAAGCTTAGCCACGGAGGCTAGTAGCATAGCTCCTGGACGAAATAAAATACAAAGCACGAGGCGAAGTGGAGGGATTTTCCACGCTTTATATTTATTCACAGATAAGAACCATACAAAGCCAGGCTTCACGGCATATTCCATAGAACTCACGGACTACAAAACGCTCGTGGCTCGTTGTCTTCTCTACCTTCCACGTTACTGAAGTTGAGGTGAGGGGGAAAGAGACAGACGCAAACAGTGATACCTGCAGTATCAAGCGCTGAAAACAAAAGGAGGTGCCACCTTGTGGCATAGACTGCTAATGCTCTATGTAATACTCTGGCTGTTACATACTCCCCCCTGGTAATAACATGGCTGTCCTCAGCCGTACACAGCTGAAGAAACAACCAAGCTCCACTTAATACGTTGTCATACATGAACACTGTAAAAGTTAGCTGTTACACACAGAGAAAGACATAATGACTGGCCTACTGATATACATATCAATTAACAGAGTACACAATAAAACAGAGAAATACCCATTAAACACATCAGGTGAATGAGTAAGGTGAAATATCCCATTTTTATAGCCATTAGCTGTTTTTTTTTTTTTTTTTTTTTTTTTTCGGTTAATGAAAGACCGGAACCACACAGAAAAACGAGGAGATAAAGATCTCGGCAAAACCCTGTAAGTAGAGTTGAACTGTGGTGAAACCTGTACCACTGAGGCAGTATACACAATGTAAACACAAGGTATGCAAAAATATTTCTATAACTCAGAACTGTAAAAATTGCATTGCATTTTAATTATCATCACATACTTGATCTAACAACCCAACTGCCTATTTCAGGTCAAGTCTGTCAGTATGGTAAGAGTTTGTCCATCTGCTGGCTGACCAATCAGATGTGATTCTGGGGCGACGTCTTGGTCTGAGGTCATACCGGTCAGTGTGATCAGGGATTGGGTCAGACACGGTGTGGTCCTCAGAGTCACGGTCCACGACTGGCATCGGGCCAGAGTCCATGTCACCATGTGAGTCAAAGCACATGTCTACAGCGGGGAGGTCAGTCAGGTTGTCAGCCTGGGTGATGGGCTCCTCTTCGTCCAGAGTCCAGGAGTCGGTTTGCTCCTCGACCACAGGCACAGCGCGCCTGCTGGGGGAGACGGAGACCCAAGTATGGAAAGGTTGCAAGTTAACTACATGGAAGACTCCAGCATCCACACCAGTGTCCAGCCTAGTCAGACGGTAGTTGACATCTCCCAGCTTCTGACTAACACGGAGTGGGCCTGTGAACAGGGGTGCTAGCTTCGCTGCAAAGTTGGACTGTGCATCAGACTTAGGGTGGGTTTTAACCCTGACAAGGTCACCAACAGCATAGGAGGCCTGACGCCGTCTCGAGTCATAGTAGTGTTTTTGTTTGTTGTGACTGTGCTCAAGAGCTGCTCTGGCGTGGTCGTGAGCTTCCTGTAGGGAAGCTCTTAGAGTCTCTGGGTACGGCACATCGGGCTCATCCACACCATCACTGGAAGGTTGTGTAATGAGGTCGAGTGGGGTGTTCAGCTCCCGACCATACAGCATCATGGAGGGGCTGAGGCCTGTGCTTTCATGAGGGGCTGTGCGCAGAGCAAAGCAGATTTGTGACAGGTGCTTATCCCATGCCGTGTGCTTATCCCCAATATAGGCACGTATGGCTGTTTTGAGTGTCCGGTTCACACGTTCTGTTGCGTTCGTTTGAGGGTGGTAAGCGGTGGTGAGTCTGTGCACAGATCCCAGGGTTGAAACAACATGCTCAAACAATTCACTGACAAAGGGCGAGCCTCTGTCGGAGATCAGGTAGGTTGGAGCACCATGTCTGGCAAACACCTCGCTGACAAACTTTCCTGCTGCCACCTGTGCTGTCGCCTCCTTGACTGCACACACTTCAATCCACTTGGAGAAATAGTCAACAAAGACCAGCAAGTGGGCGTTACCAGATGCAGTTCTGGGCAATGGGCAGACAAAATCCACTCCTGCATACTCCCAGGGCTTTTGGGGCAAGATGGGAACCATGAGACCAGCTGGTTTCCTCTGACTTGGTTTAGTGAGCTGACAGACTGAGCAAGACATGACATACCTTTTGGCATCCGCTGCCATCTTGGGCCAAAAAAATCTGAACCGCAACCTTGCTAAAGTTTTTGAAAAACCGAGGTGACCTGCAGTGGGGTGGTCATGATAATGGGAGAGCAAGGTGCCACGGATTGATGTGGGGGCATAAAGTTTTAGTTCTTTTAGAGGATGCAAACCACATCTGGCTCTGGGGTCCGAGTAGTAAAGCAGACCATCATGAACAACAAACTGTGGGGCGTTGTTTTTGTCCGAGTCAGTATGTGGGTTCGCCTCTAGATCCCTGAGAAGCTGCCCGATGTCAGTGTCATCATTCTGGAGTTGTTTCAAATGTGAACGACCTGCTAAAAGCACAGGGGGCAAAGCACGGAGGTCAAGACTGCCGATAACAGCGTACTCGGGCAACAGGTCCATGGGAGTGTCGTCAGCCAGGGGCAGAGGGTTGCGGGACAAAGCATCTGGCACGGTGTTGCGAGCGCCAGGCTTATGTACTATTGAGAAGTCAAAGTCTTGAAGCCGCAGCGACCAGCGGGCTAGCCGGCCAGAGGGGTTCGGGCGGGACATGAGCCATCTGAGGCTGTTGTGGTCTGTGAAAATGGTCACATGAAGACCCTCCACGTAAGGCCTAAAATGCTCAAGAGCCCAGATCACAGCCAAACACTCCTTTTCGGGGGTGGAGAATGGTTTTTCAGCTTTGTGAAGAGAACGACTTGCGTAAGCTACAACAATCTCTCGCCCCTCTGAGTCTTTCTGCATCAATGCAGCTCCCAGCCCAAGGTCGCAGGCGTCGGTGTGAATGAAAAAAGGGCTTGTGAAGTCGGGGAATCTTAAGACTGGTGCAGATGTGACACACTCTTTCAAAATGTCCATTGATTCCTGACATTTGTCATCCCAGTGAAAGACTGCATCCTTCCTCGTGAGTGCATGGAGGGGCTCCGCATGGCGAGCGTAGTTCGGGACAAAACGCCGATAATATCCGCTGAGTCCTAGGAACTGTCTGACATGTTTCACGGTGGACGGGACTTGAAACTCCATCACAGCCTTTATTTTGTCTCCATCAGGTTTTATGCCAGCGGGTGTGATGCGGTAGCCGAGGAATGTGAGCTCACTCAGACAAAACTGACATTTCTTCAGCTTTAGCGAGAGGCCGGCAGCTTTGAGTCTTTTGAGCACCTCCTCTAAGTCGTTCAGATGTTGCTCAAAAGTGGGGGAAGCAACGACGACATCATCCAAATATACTGCGCATGTTTTGTAGATGAGACCAGCCAGTACAGTGTTCATTAGTCTCTGAAATGTGGCTGGGGCGTTGCAGAGCCCAAAGGGGAGTACACGAAACTGAAAGAGACCACAGTGTGAAATAAAAGCTGTCTTTGGTCGCGACTCCTCTGCAACTCCCACCTGCCAGTATCCTCGAGCTAAGTCCAGTGTTGTGATGAACTTCCCCCTTGCCAGAAAGTCGAGTGAGTCGTCAACACGTGGTAAAGGGTACGAGTCCTTTTGTGTGACTTGGTTGACGCCTCTGTAGTCCACACAGAACCTCGGGTCAGCGCCGGACCTGTTAACAATGACGACAGGGGCAGCCCATGGGCTAACGGATGGCTCAATGATGCCGTCCTGCAACATCTGCTCAACCTGCTCCTCTATGATTTTTTTTTTTGTTGGGGAGGTGCGATAGGGAGGGAGGTTTATAGGCTTTGTGTCCCCTGTAACAATTTGGTGTTCAGTCATTACAGTGTGCCCCAAATGACCATCAAACATGTCGTCGAACTGGGTGAGGAGACTGAGCACGGCTGCTTTCTGTCCATCCTCAAGGCTTGCTTCAGCGACTTTGGACATGAGGCTGGTTTGCAAGGTGTCTAGTGACATGATGTCTCCCCTTGTAATGAATGAGTCATCAGTACAGTCCTCACCCTCATCTATCACAGGACAAGGGATGTCATCCATTAAGACAGTTCTGGTCGGGACATGGATAGTCAGAGAGGCTCGAGCCATGAAATCCATACCTAGGATGAAAGGGGAGGAAAGGTTGGGGATTATAGCAAAACGTTGGTAGAAGCGTTTCCCCATGAATCCAATGGAGAGCCAAGTCACACCATCGGGAGTACAGGAGGCGTTATCAGCAAGGCTCAGCGTTGGACCCGTCCACTGACGTGTTCTGCTTGGATAAGAGTTGTTGACACAAATTAGATCTGCTCGCACCGCAGAAAGTGAAGCGCCTGTATCCAAAGTTGCTTCCACAGGCACGGCATTCACTTTGGCTCTTAGTGGTGTGTTCCAGGAAGCCTGGGATTCAGTGTCCTCCACATGACACAGAACGTGTTGCTCTCGTGGGGGTGAGGCAAGCGGGTGAGGCTCAGTTAGCGTTCGGAGGGAGGATTGCCTCGGCGAAATGTCCTCCCTCCCCTGAAGTTTCCCGACTGCCTGGTGTGAAGTGGGGTGTCTAAAGACACACTGCCTGGCTCGACACGCAGCTCACCTACATCTGGAGACACAGTTGCTGGGGATGAGGGAGTTGGCATAGGCTGTGACCTAGGGGGTGGTGGTGTTTGGGATGCAGTGTTGCAGGTTGGGCAAGTGCGAGACGTGAACCCAGGGCGAGAGCATTTGTAACAATAGGGCTCACTGCTCTGGTCCCTCCTCAAAAGAGCTGGGGGGGCCTGGTGTCCACTCGGTCCCAGGACGGCATGGAGTTCATGTGCACGCAGCAACAATTCTATCACTGAGGAGATAGGGGTGCCATACAGTGCAACTCTGTATTTTTCCTGAGAATGCTTACATATCAGATCGATCTGCTCCTGAGCCGGTGGTGGGCTCTTTAATTTATTAAACTCCCCCAGCATGTGGGCCACGAATGTTGGGAGAGGCTCGTGTGCTGCTTGAACACGGTCAAGAATACCTCTTAGGACACGCTCTTGGAGGTCAGATGGCAGGAAAACTGTTTTGAAGAGCTGGCAGAATTGGGCCCACGTGATGATATGTGAACTGAGCGCTTTAAACCATTTACCGGGCTCTTTTGCGAAGAAACGTGGCAGCTCATGTAGTATCTGCATGTCGGACAGGTTCAGTGAGGATTTGTAAGTGTCAACAGCCTGCAACCAGTCATCAGGGGATACTGTAGCATCACCTGCAAACACAGGGGGCTCAAGCTTAGCATGGTGCAATGCAGCAGCTATCACTCTAGATGTGTTGTTGAATTCAAGTGAATGGGGCTGCGGAAAAGAGTCAGAGTCTCCAACATGAGCACCTGAATATGATGTGGGGTTCAATTTAGTCACAGCAGGTGTGAATGGGGTTGAAGTGGCCACGGGGGTTGGGTTTGGTTGTTGAGTACCAAGGCGATCAGGCTGTTTTTTATCAGAGTGTTCCCACTGTTTGAGCATGTTGCGCTGTAATTCTAGGGAGTCATGCAGACACTCTCGTAGTCTTTCAACCTCTGACCGCAGATCCTGAACTTGTTCTGCGAGGCCTGCAGTACTGTGGTGAGGAGCAGTGTACCCAGTTAGACATGTAAGATCCGTGTCAGAGTCACAGTCGTCAGCTTGTGCGTTCGAGTGAGTTTCCATTTTCTAATAACACTTTAAATCAAATATGCTCAACTAAATCAGCTCTAACACTGTCTAGGGAGATAAAGCAACTTAACTGTTCACACTACAGTCAAATAGCTCCTAAAATTCGCTTAGCCTTGCACATGAATTTAACATGCAGGAAACACAGAAAGTACAAAAAAAGGTACAGCAATGTGAGGAAAAAACTCACAACATTAAAGTACAAAACGGGTAACTCAAAAAAAATATATATATATATTTTGTTTTTGGTAATAGTAACACTTTAAATCAAATATGCTCAATGAACTCAGCTCTAATGCTGTCTATGGAGCAAAAGGAACCTAACTGTTCACACTACAGTCAAACAGCTCCTAAAATTACGCTTAGTCCTGCAGATAAATTTAACGTGCAGGAAACACAAAGTATTAGAAAGGTGCAGCCATATGAGGAAAAACTTTGAAAATGTCCTCACAGTACAGCATAAAACAGGCAACTCAAAACTTCAATTTTTCCTTTTTTTTTTTTTTTATTAATAATAATTGTGAGTAGTAATAATATTCACGCAGTCCTTTGTGATAGGCTACTCACACAGTCCAAGTCCAAGGGAGAAAAGTCAGTTCACAAACCACGGAGAAAAAAAAGAGGAATATGGGGCTTGAACGCACTATCCACTAGAAGAAGACTTGCTTTAATGGTCGTCTTTAATCCACCGAGCGTAAAGTTCATCCGGTAGTCAGCAAAAACCGATCAATTATGCACGGCAAACAGGTAGTTAACGTGAAGTCCACACATTCCAAGCGGCGGGCACAGGGTGAGCTAAAATACTCCCGACTGTAAGTTAATCACGTTAACAGCAGAGGTTAGCTTCCAACAGGGCACACTCGCGTCGAGGAAAACGGCGAAACGCACACTCACGCGGACTCCCACGATGGAGAAAAACAGACAGCAGTCCGGTCCGTTGTTCTCGTTATTGTGCCGAAGCAGGATCCAGAGAAATATGTTCGGGCGCCAGTTGTAACGTGGTGTTGGAAGGAAGCTTAGCCACGGAGGCTAGTAGCATAGCTCCCGGACGAAATAAAATACAAAGCACGAGGCGAAGTGGAGGGATTTTCCACGCTTTATATTTATTCACAGATAAGAACCATACAAAGCCAGGCTTCACGGCATATTCCATAGAACTCACGGACTACAAAACGCTCGTGGCTCGTTGTCTTCTCTACCTTCCACGTTACTGAAGTTGAGGTGAGGGGGAAAGAGACAGACGCAAACAGTGATACCTGCAGTATCAAGCGCTGAAAACAAAAGGAGGTGCCACCTTGTGGCATAGACTGCTAATGCTCTATGTAATACTCTGGCTGTTACAGCTTCCATAATTAAAAGGGCTACTAACGCACTAACGTGCAGGGGGAGAGATCGGATACAATCCTCCCTGAGGATTGTATATAGATGCGGCATAGGGACGCGTATGGGAAGTCGACTACGATCCTCCCAGAATGGATTGTTTCTCTTTGCTTTAAGCCAAATCCTGTCTTTGATTCAGACGGCATGGCCATAAACACCTGGAAGGGGGGTCAAGTCTGGTTTTTGTGTTTCCATCATTTGGAGGATGTAATAAAGCAATTTAGCTGAGAGAGGAGAAAAGGGCGATTACCCAAGCGGATTCTGATCAATTTTCAGGAGTTTCCAAAAAAGAATGAACCATAATTTCAATGGGAATGAAACATACTCCATTCAACTCCTTGGATTCACCCGAGAATAACAAGACCAAACATAATATGAATATGTACTAATATGATGCAGTTGTCATGAAAAAGTCTTAAGATTAATTAGTATATAAGTAAATTGGGTTATAAGTACAGAGGTGATTTCTTTGTAGGATATTGAACATGTAAGCATATTACGAAGTTCCCGGAGGTTAAGATTATTTTAAACAGATTAATGTAACTGGATTTAAGATTGAGGACAGTAGTATGTCTCCCACAGGGCATTGTGTCAGCCAGGGCTTTGCAACTACCCCCCCCAGAGCAGAGCAACAGAAAGACCATCGACACCTTCCACTGGCAGACTAAGGCAGCATCCTAGGGGGAAGGCCATAAAAGTTTGATGACTATTTGACAAGGCTCTGGTCCGAGCTTATCAGACATACGCAGAAAAATCTCAAGATTCTATAACAATGTCTCCCGGGGAAACCTTAGTTAGTAGATAAACTAGACAAAATAGGCAGTGTTAGAGTAATTAGTACAGAATTAGTAATCAGTGTTGAAGCAACATAAATGACTTTGTAGAAAATTAATGTCTTTTTCCTTTGTGTACTCGTTTAGCGCGTGAAACAGCACAGATTTTCGTAAATTAGTTTGAGGCTAATTCGGCAATTAACCCCGAGAATTACTTCTGTATTCTGAATTTAGTCAAGCGCGTTGGAAGCACAGCTGAGTGTCGGCGAGAATAAATACTGCGAACTCAGCGAAACTTTCCGATTTTTTGCATTTATGTTTCCATCCTAACAATCTTGTATCAGTTGTATTAATGTTGGCAATGGGCATTCATTTTTTTCATTATCATTTCTTATTATGGATCAAGGATAGGTCTTGGTCATTCAGCAGATAAATTGTTTGATTGTTCATCAGGCGAACTTGAACGAGAACAGCTTGAGGACAATCGAGCGGTAAAGGGTGGGGTTACTGAAGCCCCTGGGAACATGTGATCACACGCCGCTGTAATACAGTATATACTCTATACTTTCTGAACAAGGCCAGACCAGTTGAACACAATTTATATACAAAAAAATGAACGGTGTACCAGCAATTCATTATCTTAGATTAACATCATTGCTCACTTAGATAATCAGTGAGGCAGTGAAGCAAACATTAACTGACTGTGTAACTGAGGAGCATCAGTAAAGGAGGTATTGGCTCAGTTGTTAGCCGAGGATCTGTAAAATTTCCATGATAAAATGTCTTATTTCTGTGACAGTCATGTACAACTCCAATGTGTTTAATTTTGCCCATTTCCGATTGCGGTTGCTTCTTCATGCAAGAGTGAGTGAGCTGCTTTAATTTTAATTCTAGGCTTTTGATTGCCTTTGGCGTCTAATAGAAAAAGAAAAAAAAATTGTTGGCCAAGCCAGAAAGAATGGCGTGGTCGAGCATGTATGGGTAAAGTTTATGGAGTGCTAAATACGCCTGAAGCCCTAAACACACTCGGGGGAAGACCTGTTCTGTTTCTTAGAACATTTTCTCTCCCGCGCCACGTTCAGTGGGCTTGCCAAGAATGACTGAAAGACTTGTTCCAATCTCAAGCAGGAATTCCACACTGTAAACCCAAATACAGAGCTGGAGCCAGCTTGGTATTTGTATGGCAAATGCTAGAGGAACCACGCTCATCTTATGGCACTCATTTGAGATAATTAATTTCAAGCCCAGATTATATTCTGAAATTCACAGCTATTCCAAATAAAATGTGTCAGATGTCCAGTATGACTTTAATCATGTCTGATTATATACGGATACAGTGGAGAGTTTCCCTGGAAGCCAATGATTTCAGCCCGTATCTTCCCGGAGCGAATAATGTCAGGCTCAAATTGTTGCAGATCTGGCAAAATTCCAAGTAAGATCTATGGGTTATGTTTCTGCCTCATGTGTGTTGTTTTGTCATTGTGATTTTACTTTTTCCATTGTGCTTGTGCCATTTTTCCGAGCCTCACTCCTTGTGTCTGTTTCAGCTTTCTTCTGCTGTCTGAGGATTGATTCACTCCTGCCCAACTCCATTGATGTCAATTGACAGCCTTGAGTGTGCCTGCGTCTCGTTATGTAATCGCACTTCTCATTCGGAAATGGCTTGGGGTATTTCATTCGTTATTTCTATCTGTGCTTAGTTCGGGGTCTTGCTAAACTCTGAGTGAATGTGTTCTCTGATAGGTTCATTACTATCCCGTACTAACCAGCACTTATTGGGGGTGAGTGAATATATTTGACACATAGTATAAACCTTAATTAAGTCATTAGCATGTGCGAGCATTTCTAGCTTTTGTAATTTCTTCCAAAGCTTTCCCTGTTTAACTACGTTTACGCTATACTTTCCTTCAATTGTTTCGTGATGTTTTTAATACTTGTCATGTTTTGTTTACCTTGATCTAAACCGTGTAGTTTGATTCATTGTCTCAGCGTCTTGTCTCTAGTAATTATTGTTATCCCGGTTTTCGTGAGCATGTCTATTAATCCCATGCATTTCTTTTTACCTTGAGATTGCCTTCTGAGTCCCCACCTCCTTCTGTGTGTTTCAGTGGGCAGGAGAGGCGAGATCTTCAGATGGAACTTAGTCTAGCACTCACTACATTGTGAAATCTCAGCTCCAAACCCTTCCGAGTATTTTTCCTTGAGCCGTCCCCGAGTCCTGTGTTTTTGCTGCGTCCATGTCTTGTTCTCCCTTTTTGTACAAGTCTCCCAGTGTTTCCGTCAGTCAGTTAGGTGAAGTTTTTGTTTTCTAGTTTAGCCACTCTTTGAGTGTGTACTTCTGTTTCCCCTGCCTTGGCCAGTGTACCTTAGTCTTCCCATTCCTTCAGTGCATTGGTACAGTGTTTTGTTTCTGGCCTTTTTGCCCACTTTTCTCCTTCAATGTTTGGTGTTCAAGGCAGACTTGTTTTTTCCTGTAATTGGTGTCCATCTGACCACTTCTTGACACTAACTAGTAACTTTGGATTCAACCACACTTTCCTTTATTGGATGCAAATCAGAGTAAAGCTATGTTTCCATTTATACGGCTGAAGTCCGGCTGCGACAGGCTACGGGGCAGACACGGGACATTGCATGCGTCCCATGGTGCATACTCTGTGTTTCCATATAAACGGCTGAACTGCGCTATTCATCCGTTTTTTATGAAATTATGTTGAAACTCCGTTCAAATCTCGCATGAAAACCACTACTCTGTTATCATCTTGTAACAAACTTAAGCGTGTGATACACAGGAACACTTCTGATCTATAGAAATCACGAAGGTACAAAGCTCAGATCATAATTTAAAACGGCAGTGTGCTTTTTATTCACTGAGAATGGTAAATACATGTATGTTGCTGCAGAAACCTCAGCTCTGCTCTGAACAGGGCACTAAATACACATTGCTTCAAAGGTACTCATTTGTTAACAAAATAAAGTGGGAAAACCCTTTTGAACTATAGGGAATCCTCGTGCAATTCGTGTGCGTTGGAGCTGGAAACACTCCCTGGTCCATTCGGAAAAACACGCATGTGGCTCCGCTCCAGGAGCTGGGTGAAAATTGCGTGGATGGAAACACTTCATATAAAGACAATGAAATGCGATTTTTGACGTACCCGTACCTACACCGGCGCCTGACTTCAGCCATACAAATGGAAACATATACTGCCCGGCCAAAAAAAAAGTCGCACACTGAAATATTTAGTTGGAACCCCTGTAGCTTTGATTGCAGTGCATATTCATCTTGTCATTGACTGAAAATATAGCCACAAGCGGAAATTCTGGGGTTCTAGACCAGAAAGCCCATTAGTAGTTGAAAGCTTTAATAGATTAATTAACAAGTGTTGCCACTAAACATGGCTATGTCCCCCACCAGGTGACGGAAATCGACTGGGGTCGGCGTATCACAAAATTGCACAATGAAACCAAAGATGAATAAAATTGGTCATAGCGTTCTCGAGATTTTGCGTTCACAACAAACGGGACATGACGGACAGGCGGACGGAGCTGATTATTATGTCCCCCGGCCCTAATACACCTTGACCCCAAAGATGAATGGATCGGTCAAACCGTTCTTGAGAAATCGTGTTGACAAGGTATTTGTAAGTGGTCAAATGGTCGTAATGACCTTAAGAATAATGGCAAGGTCACGTAAATCCAGTGGGCTGTGAGCACTCCCCTAATAGATCTTGACACCAAAGATGAATGGAATTGGTCAAACCGGTCTTGAGATATTGCGTTCACAACAAACGGAACATGACAGATGGACGGACGGACAAACGAAGTTGAAAACTATGTCCCCTGGCCCCTAATACACCTTGACCCCAAAGATGAATGGAATCGGTCTAACCGTTCTTGAGATATCACGTTCACAACAAACGGGACGGGATTGGTGGACGGATGGAGCTGAATGCTATGCCCCCCGCCCCTAATACACCTTGACACCAAAGATGAATGGAATCAGTCGAACCATTCTTGAGATATCATGTTGACAAGGAATTTGCAAGTGGTCAAATAATCGTAATGACCTTGAGAATAATGCCAAGGACATGGAAATCTACTGGGGTCGGTATCGCACAGCAATATACCTTAACACCAAAGATGAATGGAATCGGTCAAACCGTTCTTGAGATATCACGCTCAGAACAAACAAGACATGACAGACGGCCGGATGGAGCTGAATACTATGTCCCCTGTTCCACTCTGTATCGTGGTGGCGGGGGACAAAAACCACTTTAAGAGTATGTTGCAGGTAATTATGTGGACCTATTTTGCCGGAGTAATGATTGGACCAAAAACTTATGTATAGTCTGATTTGTGTTATGTTAGGCTATTTTGTGCATTTATGGCGCCCCCTACTGGTCGATTTTGTTTGAAACTTTCAGGCTATGTTTCAGGTTCTTATGTGGACATATCCTGTGAGTTTTGTAATGATTTGAAAAACTTTTTATGATTTATAGTCTTATTTCTGTTATACCACATTGCTTTGTTTTGCATTTATGGCGCCCCCATCGGACAATTTGAATGAAATTTTCTGGTTATGTTTCTGGTTCTTATTTGAAATTATCCTGTGAGTTGTATGGCTATCAGAAAAACAATAGCTGATTTGTAGTATGATTTGAGTTATACCATGCCGCTTCGTTTTGCATTTATAGTGCCCCCTATCAGTCAATTTGAATGAAATTTTCTGGTTATGTTATTTCAGGTACTTATTTCAATATATCCTGTGAGCTTTATGGCTATCAGACAAACAATTGCTGATTTATAGTCTATATATTTATAGATTTGCATGGAACTGTCAAGGTATGTTCCTGGTACCTATTTGGACATATTTTGCAAGTTCTGTGATGACTGGCCAAATGGTTGTTGAATTTTGTCTATTTATGTGCTAAGCAACGCCCCTGCTGAAGTTCATTGGTCAATATTTTGGAAACGATTTGAGATTTTAACAAGCTTTATGCAATCTTTGATTAGCTTGGTCCACTGATGATCGACAGCAAATTTCTAAGAAATCAGACCTACGGCCTAGGAGGAGAAAAACAAAAATGTGTTTTTCAAAAAATTCAAAATTCTGGAAAATAAAATATGGCAGACCTTAAACGACCTTTGGGAAAGCTGTTGAGATTAGACCAAGGAATATCTGTACCAAGTTTCGTGTAAATTGGACTTACAGCGTAAGAGTTATGACCTTTAAAGTGAAAAACTGTTTTTCTTGAATTATAGCGCCACCATCAGGCCGATTGAGTTAAAAATGCCTTGGTCAGCATTTACACACAACCAACCAACGTGCAAAATTTCAGATCTCCACCATTTACCATCTCTCGAGAATATGCTAAAACATTTTTGAAGAAGAAAAGAAATAATCACTAGACATGCAATTCCTGAAGATAATGCAAGTGTGAAGCCACACTGCGATGCTGTCTTTAATACAAAAAAGTTTGTATGATTTGAAGGTTTGAATGCTGATGCCACACTGAATAGCTGCCTTGAAAAAATAATTACACTTGAATTTGTTGAATGCTTGAATGTTTATGAAAAAACTGAAAGAAACCTGAACAAAGAAAGAATGAAAGAACAATGCTAACCATGTTAACCAGGTTACTCAGCGAACTAAGCTAATTTTTTTAACAGTTATGCAAAGGATGCTAACAATGCTAGATATGCTAACCACATCGCCTAGCTAACTATGCTAACAATGCTTACCATGCTAACCACAGTACTCAACTAACTTAGCAAATATTGTTAGCAGTTATGCTAACTATGCTAACAATGCTAACCATGTAATTCAATTAACTTAGCTAATGTGAGAAGTCGAATGAAGTGTCTAGGAGAAAGAATGATGAAGTTATAGAGGTTCAAAATAGAAGAAGAGTTTGAAGACTTTCAATGAAAAAAAAGCTAATATGATTGAGCACTCACAATGTATTTCGGTTACTTTGGAAACTTTATACTGCCTGGAATTGGATAAGAGCAGTTTGCACATAAGGCATGTTTAATTGAGGCAACTCCCTGAATATCAGGGGTAGTATCGAACGTATCAATATTACAAACCGTTCAGCTTGCTAGTGAATATTCATTGACTGATTCGGGTGTGCCATCTGGTGACAGAATAATGTAACTGCGTTCATAAATAGAGCGGCTCCATGTCCGCTGTCATCAACATCGGGATACACGGGTTATGGATGGAATCAGAACGTATGTATTTAAAAAAAGAAAGGAAATAAAAAGAAAAAAAGCCATTCTCAAGTACGAACTCGCGCCATGAAAACCATAATAAAACATACAATATGAGACAGAGTCATGAATGCTTGAAAATATTTCAAGTTTTCATTTGATGAAATTAAAGTACATGTCGGAGTTTGCTGATGCGCCAATTAAAGAGCTTCAGTCGATAAGAGCTGCTATCGCGAGCAGAGGCAGCCGGTGGATAGAGAGCTCAACGCGAATATTCCTCAGAGGTGTGGATAAACTTAATGGTACCGCTGGCAAACAGATACTGTTGACTTACAGAGCCTGTATTCTAATCAGTGAAGACATAACGTTTGTGAATGAACGTAGTGGTAGACAAATTATGAAACTTGTGAAAGCAAAAAGTAAACTAACCAAGTGTAAATAAACATAAACCAGAACAGGCATAAATTCACAGATCTTAACAGCGAGAGTGTCCTCTGATACATTGAGGTCATTATTGAGGTCAGAGGACTTCCTGTCCGGAACACAGGATCTGCCTGTCTTTAAAACAGTCTAAACATTATAATTTCACATAAACTTGAAACAAAAAATGACTAATAGAAATGTCCCCTTTATATTAATGAGTAGATAAATATTGTGATATGTCAGATATTTTTGGATTTGAAATGCGATTTTTATATCTATGTAAGTCTGTAGCCTTTTCAGTGTTAATGGCTCCTCTTCATGACAGAGGCATGGAATCTTGATGAATCAATTGCAAAATGTATTGTATACATTGGTAACGGCATATAAAGCTGTATTTTTAATGTCTGAAAATATTGCTGTGAAATGAATGGTGGGCTTAAGTTCAAATGTAATCTTACATTGAAATTATATAGGTTATTAGTCACTCTTCAATATACTGAATGGTAGATACGGACCATTAATCATTTGTCAATATGCTGAAAGGTTATGTAACTCTTTATATAATAGATCCGCATAATTATTACTGAGAAACTATTTAAGCGTGCCCATGCCTGTTCCCAGGCTTCTCTTGCCAAAACTGCCATCATTCCCGAGTACTTTTTCAGCATGTTGGATCACACGCAAGAATACAGTGAACGTGCCGTCAGGTTGATCGCTGCCAGGATTTCCTGGTGATACCCATTTCACTAAGCGAATCTGCATTTTGTAATTTGCACAATTTTGCATTTCCTCTGTTAGTCAGTATATGTCATTACTTTTACTGTATTTCATATAATCATGTCCGCTGATTTTTGTACAGAGTGTTAATAATAGTTGAGTTGACTGTATCACATGGTTTACTATACAAGACAACTTGGCAATGAGTCATTTAATTATTTGTCATTAGCTATCGTGCCCCCAACAGAATAAATGACCAAGCCAGACAACCTGGCCTTCTTCCATTTACTCCCCTTCCCTGTGGCTGGTTCAAAATTTGAGTTGCATCAGAGTCTCTTGGCTCACCGTTGAACATGTGGAGACACGTCCCATCGAGGGGGGTTGGAGGGGATGATAAATTGCAACCAGTTATTACTGTGCTGTAAGGCAAGAAACACGAATGCACTTCTAATGAACCACTAGTACGGTTCATGCAGTTATACTGTTCAAATGTTCATGAAAACCCTCCACACACCTGCACTTATACACTGCAAAATGTCTTTCTCACCAAGTCTTTTAAAACCCCTTAACACTCCCGTAGAATTTGCCTAAAATGCCTATCAAAAGCGTACCCAAAGTAAATTGACAGCTGTTCTTCAACCATTTGGACTATATGGATGGTTTTGGTCTCTTTTGAAAGGAAACAATCTGATGTTTTCCCCAAGCTGAAAGAATCACTGTAAGTGCTACTGTCATTGAGTCATCCGAGCTGGAACACACTGAAGTAGAAGGTTTTTACTGTCGCCTGCAGATGAGAGCAGCTGGGACTTATTAGCTGAAAAACACAATGGGACCACAGCATGAAGCCTTACTTAGTTCCAGTTCAAATTTGATAACAATCCTACAGAAAATGAGCATTTTACACATGTTTTTCTAAGGCCATGTCGAGGCATTTCCAAAAATGGCCATTTGGAGACCCCAAAAGGACCCTTGGATAACCATGGTCACATACCTAGGATAAAAGGGCATAACTCTTGAACGCTTCAACATACAGTCATAATGTTGGGCTCTAATGAAAGGGGACACTTAGAGGGATCCAATCTTATATCCAGATTCACTATCAGTACTGCTGAAAAAGTTACTGAAGCATAAACTCAAATGTGTGCATGTAAAAGAGTCAAAATGAGTGCTGTTGTGTAAAAAAATGCTTTTTTATATGAAATGTAAACAAATAGTAACCTTTACACAGCAAACTCACAGCAAACTATTTACAATATATGATAAATAACCTATCACAGGTTGTTGGCAGTATGCCCGTCATTGTAGCAATCCCGACTTGGGAGAAAGCAAAAAGGCACATCACACAAGGAGCGTTTCACAGGCGTTTTTGCATGGCAATGTCTGCACTTTAGCTGACCAGCGGTGCTGTGTGCAGTGATATGCACTGGCTTGAGATGTGCTCCGTGTGGAGCAGGAGCTGGTGCGGGTCTGGCCATGGAGGAAGCCTCTCCCAGCTCCTCGGCTAGGGTCTCTCTGAACGCCAACTGGTGCAGAGGTGTCTCTCCTTTACTTTTTGCAAGTTCTTTGTGAAGGATGAAGGCGTTCACAATTGCAATGTCCATGAAATTGTAAATTAAGGTCTTGTACCACTTCTGGGTCTCGTGGAGGACTTTGTAGTACCCAATCAGGGAGTTAGAGAGGTCCACTCCACGTGCATTTTCAAATCTTCGGTCCATTTGACTATTGCCTGCAATGCAAACATATTCTCTCTCGTATTCACATTCGATATGCTTCACAAAATGTTTTCCATTTCATATAGCCTGTATTTTTAAGCACTTATATCTAGGGCCATCTTCCAATAATTAAATTTTTTAAGAAATATCAGTAACACTTTACTAGTATTAAAGATATTTCGGTTACACTTTACTTGAAGGTATCGTCATAAGAGTGACATGACACAGTCATGAACTCGTGATAAACAATATGTCAATGTCATAAACGTTGTCATTAAGTGTCATTCGGTTTTTGAGATGGTAAGTTGACATTGTTTGGCTTGTCTTGATTATGACAGCTTCATCATAACAGTAACATGACACTGTCATAACTGTTACATGACACATGTAACAAATATGACAGTGTCATGTCACTCTTATGACGGTACCTTCAAGTAAAGTGTGACCAAAATATCTTTAATACTACATGCAAAATTCCTCGATGAGAGGTGGAATGCAGAGGTCTGCTATTTATTGAGATTATTGACATTCTTTCCATCTAACACGGTAACCTGGTTAGGTCTGTCTGCTTCTCATGATCTCTTCTTGGATGGTGGTGCCAGAGGAAACCTCATACTACAAATCCATCCAAACCCCAGACCTGTATCAGTAATAGGGCCAGAGATATAAGGGTTTTTCTTCAGCATGTTTTGAAAAGCACCCGCCACAGGCCATTTCTTCAGAGGTCCATAAAACCAATACCAGGGGCTAGTTTGTGAAAAAATCTGAGATGTCCATTATTTGGGCCAAAATGAACAAACAGACAAAGTTAAATTAAAATCCAGGAGCATGATGGCCCAGGTGTGTTTCCACTTGGCATGTAATGACCCACCTATGATCAATGAAAATTTTCATTAACAGGTGTACATGGCTGTGCAATTAATACCCTGTACCAAGAATTCCCTTTAACCGAGACTAATTAAGTTCATTAAGGGAAAGACTGTGTATTAAAAGATTCCGGAATAATGAGACGTATTGATAAAGTGGTTAACTAATAAGGTCACTACAATTGCAAAGAATATCAATATCAGGTTTTCAGCTCAAAATAAGTAACCCACATGATGTTAAAGAGGGTTTCTTTATTTCGAGCAGATAGTAGTACATAGCCTTGTACATTTCAATCCAAAGAAAATCAATTATTTTTACAACTTTCTAGGCCAGCTTTTTGGTGGGAAACAGACCTTTATACTGGTTTTTTGGTCCATAGCAGTGTAATTCAGGTCATTAGACACTGCTCAGGTCCAAAGTGGTGTCAGTGCAACTTTCCTGTGGGGGCAAGCCAGGCCCTGAAACTTGGGCTCTTTTCAGTGGCGACCAACTTTGAAAGGATTAATCTGAACAACTACTAAGTTCTCCTTCGATTTTTTTTAAAGAAATGCCAAGTATCTACCTGAAATAAAAGGTTCCTGGCATCAGTTGATCAACTACTAGCAAGTAATAAGGATTGAAAATGTGTAAAATATTTTTGTGAACTCCAACTATGACCTTAATTTCCATGGCATTCACTATTGATACAAGCAACCTTTAAGATTGTCAGCCTCGAGCAAGGTTCATGTCAAGGATCAAGCCACCTTCCAGATTTGTATCTGTCATAGCACTAAAGATATGAGACTTTTTCTACAGCATGTTTTAAAAAGCGCCCCCTACAGGACATTTTTTCAGAGGCCCATAAAATCCATACCAGTGGGTCGTTTGTGAAAAAATTGGAGATACCAATTATTTGAGTCCAAATAAACAAACATACAAAGTTAGAGAAAAATCTGAGACCATGATGGCCCAAAAGGTACCTTAAGTGTTTCCACTTGGCATGGAATGACCCAATGACAAAGTTGATTCAAAGGATGGTAAATCTGAGGAGGGAAATTTAGAGTTATACATTGAAGAATCTGATGATTCGGGTGCTGGTGAGTTTGAGGGCGAAAATTTTGAGCCAGAGAGGGAATATCTGCCCCGGGAAATCCTCAGGCAGATAATTTTTAATGCTTTGAATAATGATCCAAGCTTCATACAACAACGGATTAGCATATTTTTCAGCTCAGTTGTAGACGAGGTCCAACGGCCCACTATGCACATAAGTTGACGTCATTTTGCGAGTGCCATTTCCTGTAAGCATTAGGCGCATGTACATGGCGGCAAGGTTATGAAGTGGTGTCGCTATGGAACTTAAGCGCAGTGGGGTCTATTCTCCCATTTGCGCACAAGTCCTTTTTTACGCGATTCGAGTTGAGCGCTTTTGAGTTACACGTATTCTCCCCTACGCGCTTTGATCACGCCCACAGCGCTTAACTTCAGAATGGAGGTGTGACTGATCCAAAAGAGAGGCAGACTCTGTACAAAGCTCATTGATTGCGGCTATCAGGAAAACAAGGAACAAGGATTTTCTGATTAACCATGAAAATGCAGTTGTGATCCATGGAAAACGCAAACCAGACTTTAAATTTGAATATCGTGGGTCTGCTGATGAAACCTTGTATCTCCAGACTGATAAGAAATAAAAACTTGTATGTCCACTGATCTTTCATGCAGAATACAGCATTTTTTTATTTTAAATTATATTTATCAATTTATATTATTTTATTATTACTTTTTAATTATATATATTTTTTTATTTTCCTGTGAAGTTTATCATTTTGAAGATACTAAGTTTTATCAGTAGGCCGACGATATGCCGCTGTAATAGTAGGCCTATGTATTCCTGTGCCAATTGTATAAGAAGTAATGTCGACATCTCTTTTTTATTTCTTATTCTAGCCACCATGGCATCAAAGCTATGTAAACAAACAAATTGCCGCAATAATTAAATAATAAATAAAGAATTTAGCGCTTCTCAACCAGCATAATCAGTACATTGAAAATGTGCCCCTCCTACACCAGCCTGTTTGTTCCGTGGAAGACAGGGAAGAAGACAAGTAAAGAGAACATTCTAGTCACACAAAATACAATCAAAGACAGTTTATATGACCTCATTTAGAAATTGCGCACTTGAACAAACTACTCCGATGTCGGGTTTGCAACTAAAGGACAAGGCAACGCTTTAACAAACAAAGGATTCTTACCCCGCATGCGGAAACATATGCGGGGCACTGTAAAAGCCAGGCTCTCTGCACACTGGAGAAGTGTGCACGCAACAGGTGGTGGGCAACTATCATCCCCAGTGCATTTCACTGCACTGGAGGAGGAGGTGGCATCCACTCTTTCTGCAGTGGAAGTGCATGGAGAAGAACTTAGAGTGGATTTGGATGAAAGAGGGTTATGTAAAATGGTCATTTTTATTTGCCTATACTCAAATTATCACTGCGATAGATACTGGAAACAAGCTTAATATAGTTTCAAATATTTATTATATTTTTTGCCATTTCAAGCAGTTGCGCAGTACGTAGGCGTTATGGGCCAAGCCTGGGAATTTGGCGCAGATGCTTAATATGCGCGTATCATGATCACTCACAACCTGTACATTAATGCTGTGCCGACTTCTACGGCCTCTGTACATATTCTTATTAGTGCAAGGGGTTTCAATTGCAACGTGAGTACAATAAATGGCTCCCACAACACTGGGGAACTTGGCGACCCGGTACAACCCCCCTTAACTATTTTCAACTAGTCCTGGTTGTTTCTAGACGTTCAAAATTGGGCCAGGCTAAACTCTTTTCTCAAAGTCATTTATCAACTAATTCTGGGTGTCATATAGAAGTCCAGATTGTGGCCTGTTAGAATGTCTATTTTCAACTAGTTCTGGTTGTCTGGAGACGTCCAAAATCTGGCCAGGCCAAACATATTTGTCATGGTCATTTCTCAACAAAGTCTGGCCGTCACATGGACATCCAGATTAAGGTCTGGAAGGACGGACGGACCTGATATCAACTTGTCTTGGATGTCCACAGACGTCGCTGGCTCAGTGGACCAGAGCTAAGTGTAGGTGTGGTTTTCATTTCGCTGCTTGCAATAATAATTTGGTTTCCTTGTGATTTCGATTTCATAATTACTGGATGTAATTATGTATATGTAGCCAGCATTTGCTTGCCAGTTAGTTTTGCAGACGTTAAATAATTTCATTAACGCAGCTATGATTGGGTCCCACGCCTTAAGACAACTAATGGCTACAGTGTTCTTGCGACAAATTTGCATTGTTCAAAACAACCGGCAAGCACACATGATCCTAATCGCCTCTTGACATGGATAAGTGCGCAGATATACATGTAAAATACAGGGCCATATCATTACTATTTGACTAAATGCTACATTTTTCGAATTTTCATCTGTGCTGAAAATAACAATGTCAATGATCGCCTTGACAGTATCTTACCTATATAGTCTCTCAATTCTCTGTTGCGCTGAAGAAGTCAATGCTTTCAGTTTGTAAGAGAAAACTAAAAGAGCTTAGTCTAGCTATATATCGTCAGAGGGAAAAGAATATTGGATCTAGCCGCCTCTTTTTTCCGGCTTTTTATAAGCCAGAACGAGTTTAAAAGGGGGGGCCAATATGTTTTAGTGGAGTTTTATCACTGAGAAAGGGGGTTTAGAATTTAACATTAATATTTAATATCGTGAATGCATATGCAGTGCCTGCCCCAGCAACCCATTTTGTCATCAGTGAAACGACAGCCACCGTTAACGACACGCAACTAACACGAATAGCAGCACTTTAAACAAAACTCTAAATTTCCTTAACTGGACGTACGCGTGGGTGTTTTCATTTCCTAATGTGTCTCTGGGTACCTAAACATCAATTGATATTTGGAGTAGGTTAAATACAGAATTCTTAATCTTGCCATCCAGACACAAAATGTGCGCTGCTGACCCAAAAATATTCCCGAACGAAAAATGTTCCTGTTTATAGTCCGAATCCAGGCTGTAAACTGCCTTTTACCATGGGGAAAGTGAATGAACTTAAAATTCCCCACCTTTTAAATAGGATTTTTGCGTCTTCTACCCCACATAGTCTGCAAAGAGCATGCGCACTCCAAATCTCACTGTTTTACGTCCTTAAACCGAAAGGGTCTACAGGATCCATCAGCTCAAATTTTTAAGACATTAAAAGAAGTGCGTTATGGCCCCAATTTGTTATGACATAAGACAGCAAGGGATGACAGACAAAATTTCAAACAATTGTTGCCAAACAACGTGAAGATTTTTATCAAAGCCTTCGAGATTGCAGTTGCCTTGATGTTGCGTAGAGGTATGGCTTCAGGGAATCTAGTAGATGCACACATGATTGTCAACAAGTACTGATTTCCAGATCTAGTCTTGGGTAATGGACTAACACAATCAACAATTGCCTTAGAGAAGGGCTCCCCAAATGCTGAGATAGGCTGCAATGGAGCTACAGGTGGGTCTAACTGGTGTTTTCCAACTACTTGACAAGTGTGACAGGTTTTGCAAAAGTTGGAAACGTCTTTCCAAAGCCCAGGCCAGAAGAAGTGTTTCATGATCTTGTCAACAGTCTTGTTAACACCAAGGTGACCTCCTAAAAGTAAACTATTAGCCATTGTTAAGATCTCATTCCTGTAGACCTTTGGAACAACAATTTGCCTGACCACTGCCCAATCTGCATTGGCAGGGATATCAGGAGGGCGCCACTTCCGCATCAACACACCATCCTTGAGATAATACCCAACTGGAACTGCATCTATTTCTTTATCAGGAAGGGGTCTCCTCTTTAGTACACAAATTTCAGGATCATTAGTTTGTTCCTCAATCAACTGCTTTCTGGACAGAGACAAGTCTCCAGACACATCAGAATCACCAGACCCATCTGGCTATCTGAACAAAGAACTGATATAAGTATCTGATAAGTCCTCAAATGGAGACACCATAGTAGGCCGAACAGAGTCATGAGGTGAACCACCTGAGTCATGACTATTCAATGTGCTGGACGGCACCACATCATCTTCTTGAGCCTTCTTGGCCATAGCACGGGTCACTGCACGAGAAGGATACAAAGATGGGTCTTCATCGCCATCTTCAGGGCTGTGAGGTAAGATGAACAGGGGGAACTATATTGCCCCCAGCCAGGTCTTTGCCTAGCAACAGAGAAACATCCTTGATAGATAGACTTGACATACAGTAAGTCCCTCCTTTACCTGTCCTGTAACTAAATCTGACTTCAAGAATACAGAGCGCCGGGGTACAGATACAGTCTCCCCCTTCAATACCTTGTCCAAGTATGAAATCCCCAGAAGCGGTCTCATCACCTAACTCCAAGGAGTCCATCAACAAAAGTGACTGAGAAGCTCCGGTATCCCTAAGGATATATATGGGGACAGGAGTAGAATGCTCATTCAGAGCCACAAATCCCTCTGACACAAATGGAAGAAATTCCTCCCTGACAAAGTCAGCAGTATCAGGTTTCTTAGCCCCACAAGGAGCAGGCAATTTTGCAGATCGGTTATCTACTACAGGGGGTTTATAACCTTGTTTTCACAAAGGCATTTGGTTTGGTATCCTTTTTCTCTTTCTTTCTTAGCTTTAAGGAACCAACAGTTAGTTGTAACATGACCAGATTTCTTGCAATAACTGCAAATTAGACCACTTTTGTCACTGTCAATTTTCACACTTTGATCAGACCTGTGACTGGATTTCTGAGCACCATCACCAGATTTGTCTTTGGGTGAGGAATCTTGGGTATCACCGTTACCTTTTTTCTGAAATTGGAACCATCTATTGTTACTGCTAGACTGAAATTTGGACTTATGTGTGAGAACATATTCATCTGCAAATTTGGCAGCTGATTGCAAATTCAGTGCTTGCTTCTCATTAAGGTAATATCATCTTTAACACAGTTCTTGAATTCTTCAACTAACACCATCTCTTTTAGTGAGTTGAAATCATCCTTGACCTCCATAGAAGTACACCAGCGCTCAAAGCAAACTTTCTTCTCGTTACCAAATTCCACATAAGTCTGATTGTCAGATTTCTTCAGACCTCTGAATTTTTGTCGGTAAGCCTCTGGAACCTACTCATAAGCTCTCAAAATAACCTTTTTGACAACCTCATAATCAGAGGAATCATCTGCAGACAAAGCCGAATAGGCTTGTTGAGCTTTACCCTTGAGGACAGTTTGCAACATCAGAGGCCAGTGTTCCTTTGGCCACTGACAGCTTTTAGCTACCTTTTCAGAGCACTGGAAATAGTTATCAACGTGCTTCTCCTGGAATGGAGGCACCAGCTTTACCTCCTGGCAAGCACAAAATTTATTTTTAGTTTCAATTTTAATCTTTAGTAGCTCCATTTGGAGTCTTTCTTCTCTCTCTAACTTCTCTAATTCAGAATCTCTCTGTCTCTGTCTTTCTGCTCTTTCCTCTTTCTCTCTCTCTCTTGCTAATTTTTCTAACTCAAATTCTCTTTGTTTTTCTCTTTCCTCCCTTTCAATCTCTAGCAGTTTTAATTTAAGTTCAATTTCTATATTTGGATTTTCCACTGGAAACTGTTCCAGATCTCCTAGTGCACATTTTCATCAATGTAATATTCAACAATCTCTCTGGCTAGTCTTGCTTTTCGCATCACTGGTTTTACCTCTGTCGGCTCTAAATGTCTGCATATTTCTAGCAGTTCTGTCTTTTTAAAAGACATCAAAACCTCTACGGTTGGTGATGCCAAGAAATCATCCATTGCTGTTGATCTGTCAATATATATACATACAGTATATAGGAAAATTCAAAAAACAATTTTACAATTTGAAATTTTTTATTTTCAATAAATGACTCACACAATGGTCTATCCTGGACTTGAGCCCACAATTTGTTATGACATAAGACAGCAAGGCATGACAGACAAAATTTCAAAACTCAAACAGATTTTTATTTAACAAAGACTAATGCAAGGCTGACACTTGCACAACTTTTGGCCACGATTTTGTTGTGGCAAGTCGTGCCATTTTGGGGCACAAACTGGGAGGCTCCTGCACTGTTCACGACTAGTTCACGCATAGTTCACGACGAGTTCACGAATAGTTCACGAATGCGTGCCCATCAGTGTCCACATTGACGAGAACTGGCACGACGAGTTCACGCATAGTTTGCACATAGTTTATGCACTTCCCGCATTGACACGATGAGTTTGAACAATTCCGACGGTGTCATGCTGACTTGGGCACACCATATAAAAACGGGGCCTCCCCAACCCCTGGTCATTTTTGGATTGGCTGTGGAAGAGACAATATGCTGAATTCCAGAGACACAATCATTGCAGAGAAGAGAAGATGCCTATACCTGGCAGCTGCTCCAGCCATTGTTGAAGAGCAGCAGAAAAGGCTGGAAGAGGCAGAAGAGCAAGAAAAGGCAACCCCACCTCACTTGCGATCTCTGGAATGGCGAGCAGTGTCCAGGAAGCCCTATATATACCCCCGCACCGACGCGAGCGCCACTGTCGCGCAGTAGTCGTGAACTGCTCGTGCCATGCGCAAACTGTTCGTGAAGTGCGTAAACTAGTCGTGAACTGCTCGTGCCATCAATGCGTGAAGTACATGTGACCGTGTCAGTGGGAAGGCACGGCCACGCTGCGATGCGCACCAATTCGAGAACTTGTCGTGAACTACTCGGGATCTCGACGTGAGCTGTTCGTGACAGTCGTGGCATGGCGCGCACTGCCACGCACTGGCACGCAACCTCCCGCATCGTCCCGACGAGTTCACGAACAGTTTGCGCATAGTTCACGACCTGGTCGCGAAATTTTGTCGTGACTAAAATTTTGAACATTTCAAATGTTCATGCCTGGCATGGCATGCAGTCACGACGGGTTTACGCACACTTCACGCCAGTTTACGACTAGTTTGCGCACTGGCACATGCCACAGAATCGTGCAAGTGTCAACCTTGCTTAACACTAAACTACAATCTACTCTACTGACCAAGATTGATATATACAAAAAACATATATATGTATATTTATAGTCCCTTGAGATGGTCGCTTGGTGATGTTCCGGGTGAGGAAAATGCTCCAACACAGGAAAAAATCCATTTAAAAAAACTTCACAGGTCTTGAACAGAGTGGCAGGTTTGGTCAAATGTATCCTTCTCCTTGCAATTTCTCCTACTACTTTACTCTCTCAATTTTCCTCATTATATACTCTTTTGCAGACCCCTCCCACCTTTTAGACTTTTTTTTTTTTCTCTGGGACTTTCTGTCTCAGACATCCCCAGGACATGCCCAAACCTCGCTCCAGTCTGGGCTTAACAAAAAAAAGGTCACCTGCCATCTAGTGGCTTCTTTTCACATTACAAGTGAAAGACTGGACCTTAAAATTTAAAGTCATCTTCAACAGATGCAGTGCAGATATGAATGTGTGAAAATGACATGCATTCCAGGTGACTAATTTGATGCTTTCATGAAGTCAACTGGCCGGCACCATTTGGATGTAAAGAATCAGCAGTACAGTATGAATGGATGGATGATGCATACAGGTGCTGGTCAACGAATTAGAATTATTTGAAATAGTGCAATCGTTAAATTTTTTAATGCATTTTTTGTGCAGAAAGCAAATCAGGTGTTCACCCTGCCTGTCCTACTTGTTAGAGTAATCACAGAACTCGCTACCTGTAAAAAATTTGCTCAGCTGAGCTTTCCAAAAGGCCCATTTAGGCCATTTAACTGTGACACTGTTGTTTTATTGAATTAGAATAATGGAGAAACCGTTTCACTGAATTAGAATAATTTTTATTATAATTAGAATCATCACTTTCTCAGTATTTTGTGGCTGCCCCCTTGGCTTGTATGACTACCTGAAGTCTCTGCGGCATCGATTTGACCAGCTTGTCGCAAGTTTCTGCACTCACAGCTTCCCAGGGTGTGGCGATGTTCTGCTTCAGTTGGTCCAGCGTAGTCGGCCTTCTGTCGCAAATTTTCTGCTTGACGATGGCCCATAGGTTTTCAATGACATTGAGGTCAGGCTAGTTGGCCGGCCATGCCAAAACTTCAAGCTGTTTTTCGGCAAACCAATCTTTGGTCGACTTTGCCGCATGAGCCGGTGCAAGATCCTGTTGAAATATGAGGTCTTCTTCTCCGAACTGTTCCTCAACAATCGAAATGAGGAACGTTTCCAGAGCATGTTGGTATACGGCAGCATTGACAGTCTTCTTGAGGAAGTAGAGTTTCCCTACACCCCGAGCGGACATGCATACCCAGACCATAACGCTCTGGGGAAACTTGACGGATCTTTTCACGGCCTCGTGGTTGTAGGTTTCGCCACCACGACGCCAGACATGAGGACCTTGGTCACCGAAGGAGACGCAAAAGCGTAATTCATCACTCAAGACCACTTTCTGTCAGTCTTCAGCAGTCCATTCGCCGTGTTCTTTGGCCCACTTCAGCTGTTTCTCCATTTGTTTCTAATTGTTTCTTGTTCAGCATTGGTTTTACTGCTGGAACGTAAGATTTGAAGCCGAGTTCGCGCAGACGACAGTAAGTGGTTGATCTCGAGACGTTAGTGCTGGTCTGCTCGTTCCACAAGTCGCTGAGCTCGGAAGTGGACTTGAACCAGTTGCTGACTGCGATCTTTCTCAGCTGCTTGTTGTCGCAAGCAGAAGTTTTTCGGACGCCGGAACAGTTGGTGTGCTTGCTCCAGTCTTTCTTGAGAGCTTTGCAGATGGAAGACTGGCTGATGCCGAGCTGCTCAGCAATTTTAGTTTGGGTCAAGTCTTGTTGGCGAAGGGTTGAATTTGAGCCCCTATTCCGGTTGAGAGGTCGCGCTGCTGACCCATGATTGATTTTACAACTTAGAAATTCTACTCAACCCTAACTTTATACTGCACAGTGAACATTCTTCACAGAAAACAAAAATTCAAGCACTTATTCTAATTCAATGAAATGACTTATGAATTATTCTAATTCAATGAAACAACAGTGTCACAGTTAAATGGCCTAAATGGGCCTTTTGGAAAGCTCAGCTGAGCAAATTTTTTACAGGTAGCGAGTTCTGTGATTACTCTAACAAGTAGGACAGGCGCGATGAACACCTGATTTGCTTTCTGCACAAAAAATGCATTTAAAAATTTTACGATTGCACTATTTCAAATTATTCTAATTCGTTGACCAGCACCTGTAGATGGATGGATGATGGGCAGATAGACAGATGGAAGGGCTAATCTCTAGAGTCTTGTTTTACCCAGCAGGGAGGGTTAAGTGAGAGTATGTACATGTATTTTGTATCGGTAATAGCAGCGCCATTGATATTCTCAGAGATGCGACACTCCCATTGGCTCTCGTGTACGAAAAAGGCGGCGCACTTCCGGGTTCTGGGAACTTCCTAAAGTTGCAAAAGAGGATTCTCGCAGCTTCAGACCGATTCACTTCCATTGAGACAACATCGATGGTAAGTAATAAAATATTGAAGTCTTATGATTCACAAAATGTACATATCATTTCAGTGGTCATGTATCATTTATAATCTCCAACTGTGTATGATCGGCATGACGATATATATATATATATTAAGTCTGAAGAGGTTGTGATGATTTAAGTGCTAGTTCTTTGCTTTGTAGTTGCCTTGGTCAGCTGGGGGAATTCAGTCATAAACTCTACGGAGTTTCTATTTCTATTTCTCTCAAAACCGATATAAATCACGACGGTAAATGATGAAATGAGGTGCCTGTGACTGGTTTCGGTGAAGTTTTTTTAAATTTTATTTTAAAGTTAGCTTTGACAATTTTGACATGTTCTTACCTAGCCTAGCTTGATCTGCTGTTTCAAGTTTAATCACGAACGGCTGCGGAGTTTCGGACTCAGTTTAGCTCTCAAGAACCATTTTGGATGGAAACCACACCACTTTTTATTCATAAAATTGAATGAAACCACAAATTAGGGCGTTGACAACCTGAGTGTCGCCCATCATGTTTTAGCTAGCTATTATGAAATTGCAGCTGTGATCGACCTACAGAAAGGATTGATGTATTGCTGGTTCTGGGGTTTTAGCCTGAAAGAAACTGATAGACGAAAAGTCGGTTATCCGTTAAAATTCCCTTTAGGAACCCATGGGCGTGCATATAATCTGTGTTCGCTGTAGATATATGCCAGCAGAGGCTATTGCAGTGATGGTTGACTTCCAACCTCTAATCTAACTGACGAACCTAAGATCCGGACATGGTATTAGAACCCGGGAACATTAATGTAGCGGCGGTGGTTGTCTGTTAGGAATTCAAGGTATAATCAACTTCATGTTTTCCCTAGAGTCTGAGTAACTGGTTTTCACTGCCCTGAGATTCATGCAATGCTGTCCCCAAACTATAAATTCTAATTCTAATTTGGAGTCAGATATTTAACGAGGATGTAACTAAATTTGGTATTCTAAATGTAATTTGGAGTCAGATTAATCGTAACCGTTGTGTTTTGGCGCCCCGTTTTTGGACGGAGAAAAACATCCATTTTATTGAGATTCACACCAGCCAGGAAGTTGTGTGAATTACCGCCAGCCAAGAAGAAAACGTGAAACACCAGCCCTCTGCAATGTCCGCCCTTGGTATTGTTTTGTGGGGTTTTACAGGCTGCTGTTGGCGATGGAGGCTGTAGGGTTTGTGAGAGGTTCTGAGATGTATAAACTTTGCAAATAACACATTTATTTTAATCCCAAATCAAATGTAAAACTTCTTTTTAAAATAATGCAATGATTTTGTAAACTTTTGTACAATTGCACGAGTGTCTTCCAGGTCAAATATGGGAAACTTTGAAAAGGTCTTAAATTTACCTCACTGAAAACCTGCAGGTACCCTGTGCTGCTGGCAGTGGTGGAGGCAGGCGCTGGCAGAGGCGGGCAGAGGCTGCTGTTGGCGATGGAGGCTACAGGATTCGTGGGAAGTTCTGAGATGTGTAAAAGTTGCAAACCTCTTCCAACATTCCTGGCCCTTGTATTTGTAATGTCCCCAACTCCTTTATTTAATTATTTGTAATTCCGCAAATGTTCATGCTTCACAGAATCGTTCTTGTTCCAAGAGTTTACTTGCACACACACACACCCTTAGTAGTTCTACACATCGAGATGGTTTATTAATTTGACACTGATCATCCACTCTCCCACATTAGAACCCACCACCACCCTGCCACATTACTATTAACAACATAGTACTTCTTTTGTTATTTGTTGTTCAAGATTCAATTATGGTTCACTCACTCACACTTGCACTCCTCCTTGTTTAATTTGTTTATCAACTTTAATTTCTGTGCTGTCCTGTTGTCCACAGTTCAATAAAAATCTTATTGTTGAAAACCTTTCCTTGCATCCGTCACTGTATTTAATCTCATTCAGTCTCCTGGTCTCACCAGCTGTAGGTTACACGTATTTTGTTTTCATTTTTATCATTCATTCATATTTTCTATTTAACAATAGAATTGAGAATATCAAGGGCTCTGAAATGAGCATGATGGTGCACCTTTGCTTTAAGGAAGAACTGGCATGACAATGAGTGATATTACAGGTCAGCAAAACTTTTACATGGTAAGTTGTGGGCAAATCCAGAAGATAAACACAGACCCTGATAATCCAATAATGTAACTTAATTAAGCTAAAATATGTAAACTTATCCATCCCCATGATAGTGTAAATGCAGGGTTAAATTTACTTAAATTATAGCGGATCAATGCTACGTATGAGTAGGCCACTAGCTAGTGATGGCCGAACGAGGCTTTTTATGAAGCTCGGACACTTTTGGACCATTGTTTTGAAAATTGGTTCACTACTCAAACTTCAATCATTGAGCACGTGGGTGACATCTGCTTGCACAGAGATTGCTGTACAGCCTCGCAAAGGTTGCGTGTGCACTTCGAGTAACGTTATTCTGTATTGTGAAAAATACTTCAATAGAGCTGAAATCTAACTTCGTCTTATATGTGTCTGTTGTTTTTCTTCCTTGCCTTAATAATTCATATCATATTATAATAACATAAATTACATCCACAGCCTCATTGAACCTTGTAAATATTTACTCTGATAATCAAAAAACAAAACAAAATGGTTTTTTTTGTGCTTCACTGCTTGGTGCATATGCTTCTGCAACTGGAGCATTATTACTTTTGAATGAAAATGCCTAACAGAGCGCTGTTTCATCCATATTAAATAGGCCAACATTTGAATTGCGCCAATGTTTCAATGCTCCGCCTATCGAACTAAACCGGTCAGCTGATTCAGCTTGAATGAAGCAGTGAAGTGGTTCGAACGTCATCAGTCATGTGGTTTTCCCTGATATGAACCAAGCTTCGGGACAGTGCTTCAGAAAAATACCCTGTCAAGTTTGAAGCGCACTTCGGAGCCTCGGCATCAGCGGTAACATCACTACTACTAGCTCACTGATGCTAACATGAATCTTTCCCTCCAAAAGCTATGCCATGATCTTAGTTGTAAAAGCTCGACCTCTATAAGCATGTATGTAAACAATGTAATTCATAAAGAGAAACGTGCGGCAATTGTGTTAGGTGTTATTTAATATTTAACGTTCAGTAACGCAATTGCTGCTGTCTGTCCCATAGGAGACTGTTGGTGAATAGAGAGGTGCTTCAGTAGACACGGACAGCGGGGGATTATAGTTGTAGCCTTTACTGAAGAGGATTGCAGCATAAAACATACAGCATTCTTTTCTACAAAAAGATAGCACTGGTTCCGCATGTGTGCTCCCTTAACTTAAAAGTACATGCCCCCTTTGGGCTGACCACTAATCAGAAACCAATACTAGGAGCATAATCAATAACGTAAACCCTGCATGGGAATTGTAGTAAAGATGGTATAATGTAACAAGATATGCAAAACCCAAAACCAGTGAACAAATGCGTGAAATGATTGTTGAACAGTTTAAAAACAACATTCCTCAACGAGCTATTGCAATAAATTTAGGGATTTCATCATCTACGATCTGTAATATCGTCAAAAGGTTCAGAGAATCTGGAGAAATCACTGCACGTAAGCAACAAGGCCGAAAACCAACATTGAATGCCCATGACCTTCGATCCCTCAGGTGGTACTGCATCAAAAACCGACATCAGTATGTAAAGGACATCACCACATGGGCTCAGGAACACTTCAGAAAACCACAGTCAGTAACTACGGTTCGTCGCTACATCTGCAAGTGCAAGTTAAAACTCTACAATGCAAAGTGAAAGCCATTTATCAACAGCACCCAGAAATGCCGCCGGCTTCGCTGGGCCCAAGCTCATCTAAGATGGACTGATGCAAAGTGGAAAAGTGTTCTGTGGTCTGACGAGTCCACATTTCAAATTGTTTTTGGAAACTGTGGACGTCGTGTCCTCCGGACCAAAGAGGAAAAGAACCATCTGGACTGTTATAGGCGCAAAGTTCAAAAGCCAGCATCTGTGATGGTATGGGGGTGTATTAGTGCCCAAGGCATGGGCAACTTACACATATGTGAAGGCACCCTTAATGCTGAAAGGTACATACAGGTTTTGGAGCAACATATGTTGCCATCCAAGCAACGTCTTTTTCATAGACGCCCCTGCTTATTTCAGCAAGACAATGCCAAGCCACATTCTGCACGTGTTACAACAGCATGGCTCCGTAGTAAAAGAGTGCGGCTACTAGACTGGCCTGCCTGTAGTCCAGACCTGTCTCTCATTGAAAATGTGTGGCGCATTATGAAGCGTAAAATACAACAACGGAGACCCCGGACTGTTGAACAACTTAAGCTGTACATCAAGCAAGAATGGGAAAGAGTTCCACCTGAAAAGCTTCAAAAATTGGTCTCCTCAGTTCCTAAACGTTTACTGAGTCTCGTTAAAAGGAAAGGCGATGTAACACAGTGGTAAAAAGGCCCCTGTGCCAACTTTTTCGCAATGTGTTGCTGCCTTTAAATTCTAAGTTAATGATTATTTGCAAAAAAAAAAAAAAGTTTCTCAGTTTGAACATTAAACATCTTGTCTTTGCAGTGTATTCAATTGAATATAAGTTGAAAAGGATTTGCAAATCATTGTATTCTGTTTTTATCTACGATTTACATAATGTGCCAACTTCACTGGTTTTGGGTTTTGTAAATGCATTACATGCATAGTCCAATACATAACACCCCTTCCCCCCACCCTAGTCCTGATAGCGCCGAGGGAGTACTCGCTGGTGCATTAGCCGCTGAGCTTGGGCCGAGCAAGCTTGGAGGTTGGCCACAGCCTGAGAACTGGGTGGGGGGGGGATTCCATTTTTTCTTGGGTAACCTCAACCCGGCTGGGGCTCGTCATTGGTGAGCCTGGTGCGTTGCCCTTCCAAGGCCGCTCTGGAACCTCACTGACAGCTGCAGGTGTTGCCTCATGAGCCAGAGATACCCGCTCCCGAAGCTGGTCCACATGACGCCTGTGCACTTAGCCATCGGCCGTTTTTACTTTGTAGGACAGCGGCCCTGTTGCTTCCGCCACTGCTCCTGGTACTCATTTGACTCCCCACTCCATAGTGCCGCATATGCACAGCCTGACTTTCCCTGAACTGCCGCAGTGTCCCATGACTTTTCTTGTTTCTCTTGCATTTCCATTCAGTTATCTGGGTGGAGGCGATCAAGGGCTGTGTTGAGATGGCGGCCTATCAGCATTTCCGCAGGGCCCTTTCCAGTGGTCAAGTGTGGTGTTGTGTGTTGGGCCAGGAGAAAATGAGCAAGCCTTGTCAGCCAATCCCCTTTCAGGATTCTCCCTAATGCTTCTTTCGTTGTTTGAACCATTTGCTCTGCTTGCCCATTAGTCGAGGGGTGATAGGGCGCAACTGTGACGTGCCTGATGCCGTTTCTTACTAAGAACCCTTTGAATTCCATTGAGGTGAAAGCTGTGCCATTGTTGAATACAATTACATCAGGCAAGCCAAGGGTTGCCGTCAGCTGACGAAGTGTGTTGATCAAAGCAGAAGATGACATAGAATTCATTGGTGTCACCTCCAACCATTTTGAATGCGAGTCCACAACAATGAGAAAGACTTACCCTTGGAAGGGGCCCGTAAAGTCGACATGCAGCCGGGATCATTTCCCGGAACTCCACTTCCAGAGATGCAGGGGAGCTCTCGGGGGATTATGTCGAGACATTTGACAAGCAGAACAGCTCTTCACTACATTCTCGATTTGGGCATCCATGCCTGGCCACCACACGTAGCTGCGCGTCAGGCCCTTCATGCGCACAATGCCGGGATGTGCGTCATGTAGTGTGCCATTACTGGCACCACAACTCTGTTACCCCAGAGCACACAGTCCTTGTGAGCCGACATCTCGTGGCGGCGAGGGAAAAAAAGGGCTGAAACGTTTATCACTATTCCCCTCTAGCCAGCCATGTAAGATCCATCTCAACGCGCGGGACAGGACAGGGTCTTTTGCAGTGAGAGTAGCTATCTTCCCAGCATGCACTGCTGCATACGGAACTGACTGAAGCAGTAATATTTCAAGTGGTGGTGGAATTTTTGTATGTGCAGAAGGTAATGGCAAGCGGCTAAGGGCATCTGCATTGGCCACCCGCGGGCCAGGATGGTAACAGAGCTCATACTGGTAGGCACCAAGAATCAGACTCCACCGCAGCATGCGAGGGGAGAGGACCTGAGGCATCGGCTTGGAGTGGCGCAGCAATCCCAGCAATGGTTTGTGATCTGTGTAAACAACAAAGGATTGGCCAGCCAGGTACTGATGGAACTTTTTTACAGCAAAGACGACGGCTAATGCCTCCTTGTCAATTTGGGCATAATTACGTTCTGCTGTAGTCAAGGTGCGTGACGCAAAACATACAGGTGCTTCCCGGCCATCCTGCTCAACGTGGCTCATCAGTGCCCCAAGCCCATAAGATGAGGCATCGCACACAAGCACCAGTGGCTTTTGTACATTGTAATGCACTAGCACATCCTCAGCCTGTAGCAGTAACTTAGCTTGCACATATGCTGTTGAGTGCTCCTCTGTCCATTTCCATGTTGCCGATTTGTCTAGTAAGCGATGTAGCGGTTCAAGGACAGTGGCCTTATTGGGGAGGAAACAATTGTAAAAGTTAAGCAGCCCAAGGAAAGCCTGGAGCTCAGTCTTGTTACCTGGTGTGAGCGCATTCTCTATAGCCGCAACCTTCTCACCTGTTGATCTTATTCCGTCTTTGGTCACATGGAATCCGATTTACTCCACTTCAGGGACCGCAAAGCTGCATTTTTTTTGAAACCGCAAGCCACTCTCAGAAAAATGGCGCAGCACCTCATCCAAGCGTGCATCATGCTCTACTTGCGTTTGGCCTGCGATGAGAATATCATCCAGGTAAACTGTTCCACCTGCCAGTGTTGCAAAAAGCTCACTCACTGTGGGCAGGGGGTAGACATCTGGCTTAACAGCTGTGTAAAGCACTTTTCTCAGATGCATGTTGCATGCAGTTATGCTATTAATAAGATAATTTTCTTCAATGTCTGCACCTGGGCAGTCCATTGTTGGAGGGTGCAGTTCAATGACATGTGTAGCAGCGGAGGGTGCCTTTGTGCGTGTCTTTTGCATGCAAACACGGGCAATGTGGCCTCTTTTTTTTACAGAAATGGCACACTGCAGTACTAAATCTGCAGCTAGATGGCGCATGAGGTGCACCGCATCGAAAACAAGGTTTACTGCCCTCAGTCACATCACCTGAACCCCTCTGAGCTCTTCGCGACAGGGGCTGATTTTGATGAACAACCATCACTGTGTCCAATGCAGGCGTTTCCACTGGGTGGAGCATTCGTGCGTATGAAGATGCGGCTTCAGCCGTTACAGCCCTTTCCTCAGCCATAGCAAATGTCAGGTTCGGTACAGCTAAGAGACGGCGCTGCAAATTGATATCAAGAACGCCACACACAATGCGGTCACGCAACATGTTTTCCAACTGGTCTCCAAATTCACAGTAGACAGACAGTTTTTTTAGCTCAGCTATATAACTTGCGATGGATTGGTCTGGCTTACAGTGATGGAAATTAAATCGCTGGAAAATTGGTGATGGAGCAGGGCTGAAATGGTGTTCAAGGCATGCTACAATATCATTATAATCAACCTCAGATGGCAGGCGTGGTGTTAGGAGAGCCCGCAGTGTAGAATATGTAGCTGGGCCACAAACACTTAAAAACACAGCACTTTTTTGTTTTCATCTTCCTCAATGTCATTTGCAATGAAAAAACATTCCGACCTTTCTGCATACTCCTGCCAAGAGCTATTTTTGCCCTCCGTGAATTCCTCGATACGCCCGAATGTGGCCATGCTAGCAATAGCTAGCTTTCCTTGTATAATTAGTCAGAATACAACGGAACATGCGCTCAAAATTCGATGCAGTAAACCAGTTGTTAATACTAGCGCAATATTCTGCACATTCCTCAAGGCGAGCACCCAAATAAATTTCTCGTTCAATTGATTTCAGTCTCTGGCGGCTGTGCCAACATGTGCGATAACAGCGTTCACCATTTACTAAGAAGCTAGCAACTTCACTGTGTCATCCCTGGCAATGCCACTTCTTGGAGTTCCATGCTTCCGGCTGCCGTAGCACAATGGTGCCATCCGTTTTGTTGCCAGTGTTATGTTGGTGAATAGCGAGCTGCTTCAGTGGACACGGACTACAGGTTATAGTCGTTGCCTTTACTGAAGAGGATTGCAGCATAAAGCATACAGCATTCTTTTCTACCAAAGATAGCACTGGTTCCGCATGTGTACTCGCTTAACTTAGAAGTACAAAACCCAAAACCAGTGAAGTTGGCACGTTGTGTAAATCGTAAATCAAAACAGAATACAATGATTTGCAAATCCTTTTCAACCTATATTCAATTGAATACACAGCAAAGACAAGTTACTTAATGTTTGAACAGGTAAACTTTGTAATTTTTTGCAAATATTAGCTCATATGGAATTTGATGCCTGCAACATGTTTCAAAAAAGCTGGCACAAGTGGCAAAAAAGACTGAGAGAGTTGAGGAAAGCTTATCAAACACTTATTTGGAACATCCCAAAGGTGAACGGGCTAATTGAGAACAGGTGGGTGCCATGATTGGGTATAAAAGCAGCTTTCGTGAAATGCTCAGTCATTCACAAACAAGGATGTGGTGAGGGTCACCGCTTAGTGAACAAATGCGTGAGCAGATTGTCGAACAGTTAAAAACAACATTCCTCAACGAGCTATTGCAAGAAATTTAGGGATTTCATCATCTACGGTCCGTAATATCGTCAAAAGGTTCAGAGAATCTGGAGAAATCACTGCACGTAAGCGACAAGGCCGAAAACCAACATTGAATGCCCGTGACCTTCGATCCCTCAGGCGGTACTGCATCAAAAACTGACATCAGTGTGTAAAGGACATCACCACATGGGCTCAGGAACACTTCAGAAAACCACTGTCAGTAACTACAGTTTGTCGCTACATCTGCAAGAGCAAGTTAAAACTCTACAATGCAAAGCGAAAGCCATTTATCAACAGCACCCAGAAACGCCGCCGGGTTCGCTGGGCCCAAGCTCATCTAAGATGGACTGATGCAAAGTGGAAAAGTGTTCTGTGGTCTGACGAGTCCACATTTCAAATTGTTTTTGGAAACTGTGGACGTCGTGTCCTCCGGACCAAAGAGGAAAAGAACCATCCGGACTGTTATAGGCGTAAAGTTCAAAAGCCAGCATCTGTGATGGTATGGGGATGTATTAGTGCCCAAGGCATGGGCAACTTACATATATGTGAAGGCACCATTAATGCTGAAAGGTACATACAGGTTTTGGAGCAACATATGTTGCCATCCAAGCAACGACTTTTTCATGGACGCCCCTGCTTATTTCAGCAAGACAATGCCAAGCCACATTCTGCACGTGTTACAACAGCATAGCTCTGTAGTAAAAGAGTGCGGGTGCTAGGCTGGCCTGCCTGTAGTCCAGACCTGTCTCCCATTGAAAATGTGTAGCGCATTATGAAGCGTAAAATACGACAACGGAGACCCCGGACTGTTGAACAACTTAAGCTGTACATCAAGCAAGAATGGGAAAGAGTTCCACCTGAAAAGCTTCAAAAATTGGTCTCCTCAGTTCCCAAACGTTTACTGAGTGTCATTAAAAGGAAAGGCGATGTAACACAGTGGTAAAAAGGCCCCTGTGCCAACTTTTTTGCAATGTGTTGCTGCCTTTAAATTCTAAGTTAATGATTATTTGCAAAAAAAAAAAAAAGTTTCTCAGTTTGAACATTAAACATCTTGTCTTTGCAGTGTATTCAATTGAATATAAGTTGAAAAGGATTTGCAAATCATTGTATTCTGTTTTTATCTACGATTTACATAACGTGCCAACTTCACTGGTTTTGGGTTTGTACATGCCCCCCTTTGGGCTGACCACTATTCAGAAACCACTACTAGGAGCTTAACCAATAACGTAAACCCTGCATGGAAATTGTAGTGAAGATGGTATAATGCAACAAGATATAAATGCAGAACATGCAAAGACCAACACATAACAGAGACAATGACAGTGCGGCGTTCGTTTGAAACTATAGCGCTTCCCCACAAACCACATGACCACTTGAACAACCAAGTCAATGGGTGTCGCCACTCTGAGTTATCTACCACTCTGGGTAATACTAATAAGACATAAATTTTGGAAGGAAGCCCAGCGTCAACTACTGGCTGGGAAGGTGCACCAGGCTGAACAAAAGAACGCCAAGACTGTTTTAACCCTTATGGACAACATTCACACTTGACTTGAGAACAAGTATCAATAATTTGATAGAGGGAGGAAAAGTTCTTATTTGGTGGATTTTCTTTCATTCACATGTATGAATGCTAGGGTGCTATCAGCAGACTTGTAGCAATTTTTTTAGCTAGCCTAATGAGGCATTTGGCTGAATGGTTAAATTAGCAAAAGCTGTGAATCTAAAGATGAATCTGCATATATAATGTAGCTTCAGCATTGGGGATTTTTCTTTTCGTTAGTTCTGATTTTAGCATGGCAACTGGTAACGTGTGCAAAACCAAAATGTTTGCATTTGCCTTCGGGAAGCAATGGGATTATATTGATGAATTATATCCCTAGGGTATCAGATTTTATGAATGTAAGAATATTGGGACATTTGAGATCCTGTGTTGTATGTGGAAAACTTGAAATGTGGAAACAGGGAGAAGAACGACTAAAGGATGATGTTGGAGGAAGTGAAGTTTTATTGCAATGAGTGTGATTTCTCCATCATTATACTTGGCATTGAAACAATTTTCTCACATCTGTAGTCAACAAGCATTAAAACTATCCTAAAGGTCAGATCACTAATATAAATGCAAACACATGCATGCACGCTCACACACAAAACAAACAAACAAACAAACAAAAAAACCAAAGAATCGCACAACTGGCTTAAAATGCTGCAAATATATTTATTTTGGAGAGGAATGCACCAGTTGCAGCACAATCTAAAAAAAAAAAAAAAAGAGTACGAAATCGAATGGCTGTTTTGTTGCAAATACGACCTTGGCCATGTGATGCTGCATAGGGTCAATCTCAGTTCTGTTTAATTGCATTCATGTTTCCCTCAGCTGCGCCTTTTCCTTGCATCCTAGTCCCTCAGTCCCATGCATCAAGAGACAAGAGAACCATGATGTAAGGAGAGAAGAAACAAGGAAATATGCTTTTACAAAAATGTGGTGTCTTTTGCTGTAAATTGTCACATGAAGCAACGTCCATGTCTGATGAGGCACAGCTGGATCTGCTGCCAGTGTGTCCTGACTGAATGGCGTTATGGATTTCAGCTAATAGTCTTTGTGGAAAGATGCTCTCCTGTATCCTCACTCATGGCTCGTCAGAGCTCTATCCTTGTTCCTCACAGTAGAAATAAGCACTTTGAGATGGCCATTAAGATGGCGGATTCAGAACAACTACCAAGGCAAGTGTAAAGGGTGTCAGTAAGTTTATGTTACATTCCTGCATAAATGGGGACAGCACTGACTGCTGAGCCAAACAGTCTAAAGAGCTTAGAATTTGAGGTAGATGAATGAGTTAAGCATGAGACTGTCATGTAAGTGATGACGGGTCATATTCCATGTGAGACCAACTGATTATTTACATTAGTTTCAATTTTATTTATCATTTTCAGTTTTCCGTTTATTTAATTAAGTTTTAATTAATTAAGGCAACAAAACTACTTGTTTAGGTTTTGGAAAAGATCATGTTTTTTGTCTAAAATAGACCCGTTCAAAATGTTAACAATATGGCTTTCCAGCAGATGGCCCTGAAGGTGAATTTCTCTAACATGCTCACATTGTGATGTTTTGCAAACAATTAATGATAAAGAGGGGGGAAAAAAACCTGCACACAATAATGGGTGAATTCACCTGGGTGAATTACCATAAGTGCTAATATTTGAAAGCATTCCTCTGCAAAAATGCATTTGGTCAATCATGAGACATTTAGAGACTTAATCCAGTGCTGCCTTGGCTTGGAATTATTAAATGAACTGAATTCATACAAATTTTCCTCCCCGAGACAGGAATTATGTCCTGGTGGAAAGGCTTGTGGTCCCTGAAATCAATGCAGAACGACTAAGTTAGTGACTCGCAAAGATCTCAGAATGGGTGGTTGGCTACTTGGGCTGGGGCTAATGCCCATATCCAAAGAAAAATCAACCATGAATGGAGACCAAACATAAGACCTGGCTGAACTACAGAGGTATAACATACAGTCAGTGGTTTTAGCGCACAAAACTGGTTTTCTCTTTGCATTTTCATACTTCAGACTATAGCGAATGTGGGCGGGGCCAGCTTCCCATGGTTGGGCTCGTCCAGCACATCATTGGCTTCTTCAGTCGTGACACCTGCAGCGATCTGCTGAATGCGTTGCCTGGACACAGGAAGTAGGAAGGGAAAGGACACAAGATCAGGATCTGTAGTGGCTTTCAAACCCACAATTGTTTCCATCATCAACCAACCATTTCAACCCCCTTTTGCATGTTGCATTTTAAGGGCTTTTCATCACATTTCTCTTATGACTCTCCCCTTTGCATGAGATTAACCTCATGAATGAAGCGGCTGAATTCAAACCTGTGGGAATTCAGGCCCATTTTAAATTCTCACAGAGCGCCCAAGGTTTTCAAAGATCCCAAATGAGTCCTGCTGAATTGCAGGGAAATTTGTACACACTGATGTCTAAGACCTAGATATTTTCCATTTGATGTTATGCTGTGGCCACAAAAATATGGCATCCTGGGTTTGAATATTTCTCTCAATATAAGTCTGGTGTAGCTTCAGTGAACAGCAGCAACCAGTAGATGAAGAATATGTACGCGACAGCAAAAAAATGCTTTTCTGACTTGAAACCTACTTATGAGAATAATTAAGTGAAAAGTTAGTGTTTTAAGGGTTCAAAGACAGAATCTTTATGACGGAAAGCTCTTTCTGGTTTTAAGCAGGATAGATTTTGTTGTTATTTTAATTGGGTGATTAATTTTCTAATTACTTCTCACACTAATCAGTCACAAGATTAAAACCTATTAAAACTAAAATAGTGAGGGCCCCCCTGGGCTACAAAAACAGCTCCATCAAACTTACGTCACTAGAATTCCCAGACTCAGGGTTTCCCAGTAGAACATTTCCCAAAGTATCACCCTCCCTCCACCAGCTTGCCCTCTTCCCACTGTGCAGCCTGATGCCATCTCTTCCCAGGTAAATGGTGCACATGTATCCAGCAAAAGCACATAATGTAAAAAAAAATGGGATTCACTGGACCAGGCGACGTTCATTAACTGCTCTAAAGTCCAGTTCTAAAGCTCAGGCTGGAGGTGCTTTTAGGGGTGGACTTGGTTTAGAATGGGCATTTTAAGAGGTCTGCAAGCTAATAAGTGCAACACACAACAGGGAACACAGCACTGTGTGTGTGTGTGTGAATGGTATTCCTTATGTACATGTTACTGAAATTCTCACTGACTTGTGCCACAGTCACCCTTCTGTCAGTTTGAACCAGACGAGATAGCCCTTATAGCCTTTGTGCATCGATAAGCTATGGACGCCCAAAATAATGTCACCAGCTAATGGATTGTTCCTCCCTATGCCACTGTCAGTAGGTACTCATATCTGCTGACAGGGAGCACAACAGAAGTCTTGCCACTTCAGAGATGTTCTAACCCACTCGTCATGCGATTCCTATTTCGCCCACATACAACATGTTGAATGCCAGAACCAACTGTTCACTTACCATCTCAGATATGTCTGCAGACTGAGACATGCGCTGTTGTTGTAGCGAAAAATGTTGAGATAACCAACAATATTCTCTGCGTCTGTGAGTGGTTTTAATGTTTTAGCTCATTGGTGAATATGCTCTTGTGATTTATATAGCTTGTACCATGGATGACTGAATTTTTTGAGTATTTTGTCAACGCAATACTGGCTGTGGATAAGCTGAAAGATTGAACCAGAAATCTTAGAACAAACATTTTAACACTTACAACGCTTCCTGGGATATCATGTAGTAGATGTCAGGCTTCCGGAAGCCATTGAAGTTGGTAGACAGAGTTACAGTGTAGGCTCCCATGTTATAGAAAAGTAGCCATTCACCAATCTCCAGGTTAGGCAGTGGGTATTTCTCCACAATCAGGTCATGCCCATCACAGGTCTGGCCAAAGATGGTGCTGGGGTAAGTCCCCTCCTTTAGTGTATGTTTCTGGAGTGAAGCAAGGGGAAAGAGAGCGCATGAAGACACGCAAATGAAGATACACAAACATGATTGAGCACCACAACTGTGACTGCAGGAGCAGAGCTCCAGGTGATGGGCTTCATCCTCGTACCTTGACTGGACCTGGCAGGACATAGGCTTTGGGGAACTTGACGGCTGTGAATGACGTGTGGATCCCGTCATTCACGAAGTACATCATTCTGTCCTGCTCCTCATCATCATCTGTGGGTGTTGGATGTGTGGTGGGGGGTTAGACATGCATGAGAGGAAATAGGTCCCATCTAACTGGTGAGCAACTTCTGAGTTCATGCGGCACACTGTATGTTCAAACGCTGTGCAAAGAGCTATGGAGTCTAATGACCGGGCTGAAGCAGCAAATGCCCTTTCTCCCTCTCTCTCCCACCCCTGCCCCAAAAACTTCCCAAACTTACCATCATCATGCCTCTTCATGGCCACCTTCTTCCCGATGATGTTGGTTGCCAGTGTGAAGGATGATGCCGGATAGTAACGGCCTGGTTCAGCAATTACTTGAACTGCAGGGTCAGGAAAGTACTTTTCCAGGGATTTGTTTATAACATCTGCGAACTGCGGACAGGAATGCACAATTCAATTTGTCTGTAATGAAAACCCCTATAAGTCCATCTATTCAAGGATAAGAGGACACACAAACAATCTCCACTTTCAGAAGAGATATTCAGAGTCCGGATCAATACCACTTTTTCAGTTTACCATATCATACGCGATGGACTGACTGACTGACTGTCTAAAGTCATCAATTAGCTGGGACCTCACTCACTGGGCATTTCCAAACATTTCTTTGGTGGCAGATAATAGAAACCAGGCACATTACGGTGAGTATTGCTAATTTACGTATTTATTTTTGCTTGATAAGTCATTTTTCAGTCAGTGTGCAGCCAGCACCAGCTTCCTTGACCACTTGTGCCAGGGAAGAGTTGAGGCTTCTTTGTACAATGATTAAGTAAATTTCTGGGTGTGAACAGGATTCATTACCTTCTGAAACACAAACAGATCGGGTATATCATACCCAGGGAATCCCCCACCAATGTCCACAAGGGTCATGCTGTAGCCCAGCTTCGCCTGCAAAAGAATTTAAATTGATTATGATAATGCATTCCAGGCAAAATCCAGACTCTAACTGCAAATACAAAACCTCAGCTCATCGATCCATAATTGAAAAGTTTCAGTATCATAATTATATGTCACCGTCCATGTGAAAAAGGCACTGCAATGCTTCACGCTGAAGAAAGCCAGTAGGCTGAAATGTTCGTATATTGCCGCCCGTGCCAAAATAAAATTTCTTTACTTTGATCCGTGAGTGCTGGATTAAATTCTTTTTTTGCTATATCTCAACAAACTTTAAACAACTCTATCTCAAAAATTTAAAAAAAGCTCTAGAGTTTTGGTTAGTGTCTAAATGAAGAGCACTTCCTGCTCTACTCAATTATGTCATTGCATGCATTCTTGTAGCTCAAAGAGGCTATGATAGCTAAAAAAACAGGAAGCACTCATAATACTACATTGCATGTCTTTGCTACACGATTTCTCAATCATTGAATTTTACCCCGAAGTACAAAAATCACATGGAAGGTCATATATGATTAGCCAAGCAAGACATTTTGAGGTCCAGTCCCAGATCTGCTTGCACAATGCAGCCTTTTTGGTTTGAGAACTTGAAATCTCTGAGCTAATGGATCTTTTGCAGGAATGAGTCCTTGTACAACACAAAATTCCTGTTACGCTGCTGTTTGTAATGTGGAGAGAAGCCACTAGATAGCAGTATTGACCATTTTTTGTTAAGCCCAGTCTGGAACTAGGTTTTGGCATGTCCTGGGCATGTCTGAAAGGGAAAGTCACAGAGAATTAAAAAAAAAGTCTAAAAGGTGGGAAGTGGCTGCAAAAGAGTATACAAGGACAAACATTGAGAGAGTAAAGTAGTAGGAGAAACTGCAAGGAGAAGGATACATTTGACCAGACTTGTCACTCTTTTCAAGACCTGTGAAGTTTTTTTGTGGATTTTTGCCTTTGTTGGAGCATTTCCCTGTCCCAGGACATCACCAAGCAACCCCATCTCAAGGGACAGTAAATATTTTTTTTCTTGTATATTATCAATCTTGGTCAGTAGTATAAATTGTAGGTTAGTGTTGGTCTTTGTTTAATTAAATCTGTTTTAGTTTAAAAATTGTCTGTCATCCCTTGCCCTCTTATATGTCGTAGCAAATTGGGGTTATAACAAGTTCCTCATTTAACAGAGCTTTTCACATGGTGTGGGATACTTACTGCCATATCAAAGACTTTGCGGCAGTCTTTGATAGCCTTTTTGTATGCTACCGGATTGGTGCATAGGCTGCCCACATGGAAGCTAACCCCTATAACGTTGAGGCCAAGATTCTTTGCAGCCTCCAGGAGCATTGGGCATTTCTCCAGATGAGCCCCAAACTTGTTACTCAACTCAAACATGGAATAAGTGTTGTCGGCAAAAATGCGGAGGACCAGCCTGAGGGAGGAAAGAAATAGAATGGACAGATCAAGGTGATTTTTTCCACAGCAGATGCAGAAACACAAGAACTGAATTCTCTGCTGTATATTGCTCATGCATTGAAAGTAGCCATCCCAATATCCATTTAAATGTCTTTTATTCTCCTATCCGTCTGTCAATATTGTTGTCACTCAATCGTCACAAAAAAGCATCCGTTTAAAGAGTCAAATTTTCATATTTCTATACATCCAACCATTATATCCTTCTTGCCTCCCCTAATAGTTAAGAATGCTTGTCCGGGAAGCAGTTATTTTCCAATGGGACTTGGACCTTTAACAGCTATCCTGACATCTGACTCCAAGCAACACAATTCAAACAGAAATTATGTCAACTGCTGCGATGAACAGACCATCTACAAATACCAGGGTTTCAAAAAAGGGATACTAGAATGACAGTCAAGCACAGAAAGGTCAAAATGAAAGAAATCACACCTTCAGGCTTGCCATGTAAAAAGAACTACGATCCAACAGCGCTCAGTATGGCACGATCTAAAATCAGCCACAGGCGTTCAATTTGGTTCAGATTTTCTGACTTCATAGGCCATGGCATTTGATTCACATCTTTTTCATACACATCAAAAATACAGCAACTAGTAATGCTCAAGAAACCAGTTTCTCGGCTTTTCATGCCTTTTTGCACCACCTTTTCTTCATGTGTTTAATACTTTTCCCCTGTGTCATTCCATTTTATTACACATAACTTAATTTACGTACTTATTTGTTTTGATTTCCTTGTATGTGTGGACTACTTGGGTTCTAATCGACATCAGGTGAAAATTTCATGTTAATAGCCCCAGGAGAAATGCATTTACTGAGAAAAATGTTGGCGTGTTTAAAACTTATTTTCAGCTCTGTCTATCAAAGGGTCTGGCAAGACAGTTCACTGGCTGTACTTAAGATGGATACACTGTAATAATGTTACGTTAAATGATATATTCCTCATTACTGGCTGTTATTAATCTACCTTAACATAACACACTAGCTGGCTGTAATCATCCTTAGCCAAGTTTCTACAGGGTGTTTCAAAAAAAAGTATACCCAAAAAAAATCATCATTTTTTCTGAAAAAACATAATATTTTTTTAAGTGTAATATGTCGTTGGAAAGAGCTGAATGAGCTATTTCCAATGATGCCTAGAATATGGATACATTTCCACGTGTGAATGAGCAGCAATGCATCTTTTGAAGGGCACCCAGATCCTTACTGTACCAAATGTTGTGTTCTTCATTACGAAGAATTGGGAAGAGAAATCAAACAAAAAGATTGATGAAGATTACTCATTTATTCAGTGAAATGTTCCCCAGAGTAAATTCATGGCCCTGGCCCCTCAACATGGCCAATTTCAATGTAAAATGTGGCATTTCCTGTTTCCACAAGGGGGCGCCATGAGCTAGATTGCTTCGCAGCACATCAAGGCGTTCAGGGTGGGGCTTTTACCATGTACAGGAATTTTGAACCCATTTGGATGAAGTATGAGGGAGAGCGAGCAGCTCGAATGTGTTTGGCGAGGCATCTGAAATGGGGACACCATGGCGGCCAGGTCCATTTAGCGACAGACATGCAGAGCACTACTTTTGATCAGCATGGTCTCTTGATACTGGTATATCAATTTCCATGATGATACGAATTCATTAAGAACATCAAAAACCCAAACATATTTTCATGGCGAGGGATCCCTATTCACCGCATCGCCAAACGGACGCCATTACTCGAAGCTTGACAGCATTCATAAGTTAGCTTCAACAACTTGTTCTACATGTTGTAAAGGGGGAATGAAGTTGATGGGTTCAACTCTGCGTCATCAGTACAAGTGAAAGTAAAAACTTGTCACTTCCTGTAAGCGGCCACGCCCACTGACTTACAGACCTCCAGAGCACAAATTTTGATCAGCATGGTCTTGTGATGTTTAGTAATAAATCTTGTTTTGATTGGATGAAATCTTTAGGAGGAGTGCGTTAAAATACAATGTGTGGAAATCAGGCAGAAATGACACGTTCAAATCAAAATGGCCGACTTCCTGTTTGGAGTAGACAAATGATGCCAGAGACTTTTTTGTGCGTCTTAGCCAGAAACACGTCTACCAATTTTCATCTTCCTACTCCAAAAATACCCCTATGGGGAGGGGTTTTTGAAAATTTCAAGGGGGCGCTATCAAGACATTTTGCTGCCCTCATGGGCAATGCCCCAATCAGATGTGAGAGCTCGCCACCCTTGCCCTGTCCATGAATTTTTATGATGATACAAGTTTATTAAAGACATCAAAAACCCAAACGTATTTTCATGGCGAGGGATGGATAGTCGTCGCGTCACTACACGGACGCCATCATGCGTAGCTTCACAGCATTCATAAGGTAGCTACATCAATTTGTTCTGCATGTAACAGAAGTAGAATGAGGTTGATGTGTTCAACTATGTGTCATCAGTACAAGTGAAAGTAATAACTGGTCACTTCCTGTTACCACAGGGGGGCACTAGTAGCAAAGTGGAAATTTAATGCATTTGGACGTTCAGGGCAGAGTAATCATCATGTCCAGCAAGTTTGAAGCAACTACATTCAATTTTGTGGGTGTGATAGCATTGGGAATCCCAAACGTATTTTATGGCGAGGGATCCAAAGTCGCCGCTTTGCCACACGGACGCCATTACTCGTAACTACACAACGTTCGTAATGTAGCTTCATCAACTTGTTCTGCATGTTTAAAAGTAGAATGAAGGTGATGGGTTCAACAATGTGTCATCAGTACAAGTGCAAGTAACGAGTTGTCACTTCCTGTTACCACAGGGGGGTGGTATTAGCAAAGTGGGAACTTAATATATCGGGGCATTCAGGGCACAGCATTCATCATTCATTGGGTTTTTGTCCCAACCATAATTGCCATCATAGGACTTTAACAAGATGTTAATTTGTCCGAATTGGGAACATTTTGTGTTTAAATATTTTATTTGCTGTTTTAAGCCAAATTTTTAAAGAAATATCAATTTGTGCCATGTCGAATAAAAGACCGAATAAAAGGCCCTTGCATATAAAGTTTTTTTTTTGTTTGTTTGTTTTTTTTTCAGGTGATAATAGTTTTAAACAGATCAACTCAGGTACTGTGAAAATCAATAACCTCCAAATCAGATTGCTGAAGACAGGTGATTAGAGTTCTTTCAAAATAATTTGCTTCCACTCAATAACAAAAACATAACGTAAAACAGGTTTGACTCCGTCATTTGCTTGTTTAGTAAATTGTTAGTTTCTGCAACCATGTGCCCACAGTTTCACCAATTAAGAACCCATTGATTTTTTTTCGTTTGATTGGGTACATTTTTTCCCTCTGTTTATGCAGTTGTTATTACTCATATATTGCAGTGTGGATGCGGAATTTATTCCTCACTGTTTCTATGCATATCTGTCAAAATACTGTATCAAGAGAGGATAAATTGCTGCTCAGAACAAAAATGCACCTAATTAAGACAAATTAACAGCTTGTTAATATCCTATGATTGCAAACCAGGGTGGAGAAAAAACCAGCATACACAGGGAGGCCCCAGGACTGAGTTTGGGAACCCCTGATCCATGATGTATCCTGATGGATGCTTTGATCATTTTCACAGTTCGTCTGTTTCTATCGGAATAGGACCTATGTCTCTTTGTTTTGATTGTCTTTGCAGAGTCAAGTGCAAACTTATACCTTAAATAGAGATAATTGTTAATGAAAAAAATGCTTTTTTCAGCTAATTATAAGTGTTGTGATCCTGCATTTTCAGTCTTTGCCATGCCATGTCCCATGTCTATGATCATGTCTAGTTCAAGTTCTGTCCTTGTGCCATGATTATTGATTCTTGTGTTTAATGACCGCTGCCTATTAGGGGACCATTCTTAGATTAAGTATTGTGTATTTGCTTATTAGGATTTCTTGTTTTATTATTTTCATGTTTTAGTTTTTCTAGTCTCCATGCCATGTTTTGTTTTCTTTTATAGCCATGTTTATTTTCCATGCCATGCTTTGCACTTTGTCTCCCCCTTCTTGTCAGGTGTGTACCTCTGCCCACGGTACCTTGTCTTGCGTGCCACTCATTTGGGTGATTTATTGGTTTCTGGGTTTCAATCTTCTTTCATTATCTCGTGTTCTTCCTTCCCCTTACTTTTACTATCTTACTAACACAGACTAACAGTTTATTATATTTGCTAATTACTAACCAACACTAACCCTGTATATTATGACTAACTTACTAACAAGCACTTGGGATTGTATAGCTGCACTTACTAATTGACTAACGATCTCTCAGCAGTCGCCCTATTCTAGTCTCCGCCTCCTTGCCTTTCCCTAATTATCTCTGCTGCGATTTTCTGTGGGTCTCCACAACTACTTTGGTGCTTTCCTTTCTCTAAACTATGCGCTTTTAGTAATCCGTGACTGGGGCTGTTTGTCTGTCCATAGGTTTGTCTTGTTATCCCTGCGTTTTGGCTACGGCCAAATTCATGTAATTAGTTTATTCCTAATGTGTCACTCTTTGATTATTGTTCCATTGATTGCACCTGTGTTCCCTGATCATGTGCTCTCCCGGATGTGTATATATGATGTCTGTTTGATTCACTTCCTTGTCGGATCGTTGTTCCTTGTTTCCTGTGCTATGCTTCTCTTGCCTTGAGCATACTGATTTATCTTTCTGACTGGACTGCCCTAGACACCGAGTTTTGCCGATTCCCTGTACTGTTGCCGCATTCTTGTTTTTTAACCTCTTTTTGTCTGACTTCGATTTTGTGATTGGTGCCCTGTGTATGACTCTGGATTTCGCCCATTGGACTCTGATTTGGGATTGCGAACATTGTACTGTTGCCAGCTCGGTTGGGGGGTTTCCCCCTTCAGAAATAAAGCCTCCTTTTTGTTTTCTACTGGTTTTCGCTTTTGGTTCATTTCGTTAAACCCAACAATAAGACCCTTGAATTTTGTTCCCAGATGCCAGGAAAACACGCATAAGGCACTTTAATTTTAAAATTATCCCCCTCCAGGCTTCGTGCCTTCGGCACTCGTATGGGGGCTGCGCCCCCACTTTCCAAAATTCCTGGGTCCATCCCTGTATTTGGCACTGACAAGTCAAATCATCAAAGCTAATTTTAGCCAGCAGGAACAAGGCTAATGCTCTCATATCACTCAATCATCTGACTAGTTTAATTTCAGCAGTATAACTGCTTGAAGTGGCTGTGGATGATTGCTATCTAGAACAAATACGAAACAGTTTTAGCAAGCTATCTCTCCATGACAGACCACTCAGCTCTCTTCTCATGTGATAGACTACTTTATTATGCTAAGTTAAACTGATAATTTATTATTTATTTTTTTAACTTTAGTTTTCTCAACACTATCACCCTAGCTTATTGTCAGCTATTCAGTGATGGCTAGGACCTCAAAAATGTAAACTCAACACAAGACATTGTTTGTGACTTATAACATGAATGGCACGAACAGGCCTTTCAGCCCAACTAAGCTCGCCAGTTTCTTTATACTACTGTGAATATATCCCTTCAGATACTAAATGACTCATTGGTATATAGCTTTAGGTCAAGCCTGCTCTTGAAAACCCCCAAGGTCTCTGCCTCAACAATATGGTCAGGTAAGCTATTCCACATTGAAATTACTCTTTGGGTGAAGAAATATTTCCGAATATCAGTGCTAAATTTACCTTTGGTCAACTTCCATTTGTGACCCCGAGTTCTACTCACAACACTTGGTTGAGGAATCCTACATGATTCATATTGTTAATCCCTTTAACATATCTAAAGAATTCAATCAAATCACCCCTGAGTCTCCTTTTCCTAAGACTAAAGAGATTAAGGATCTTCAGCCTCTTCTCGTAGCTTTCATCTTTTATACCTGGAATAAGCTTGGTGGCTCTTCTCCAAACTTTCTCTAAAGCCTCTATATCTCTCTTAAAGTATGGTCCCCAGAACTGGTGTGGTCTAACGAACGTGTTGTACAAAAGAAGCATCACCTCCTTAGATTTGTACTCAATACTTTTGGCAATGTATCCTAGCATCCGGTTAGCTTTTTTAACTGCTACGGCACAATGGCTAGAACCTGTGAGGGTTTGGTTAACAATCACTCCCAGATCTTTCTCTTGTGCAGCACATTCCAGTTTTAAACCTCCCATGAAGTAATCCCGTCTAATGTTTCTACTACCTACATGTACAACTTTACATTTTGCTAGATTAAATTTCATTTGCCACATGTCTGCCCAATTCTGGATTATATCCAAATCGTCCTGAATCACTTTAATGGACCCTAGACTATTTGCCCAACCCCCCAATTTAGTATCATCTGCAAATTTAACCAATTTGCTCTCGATATTCCTATCAAGGTCATTAATGTAAATGAGGAACAGCAGGGGTCCCAACACCGATCCCTGGGGGATACCACTCCCCACCATACCCAGCTCAGATGAGATATCACTGACCACTACTCTTGGTGTTCTGTCCTGTAAACAGTTTTGAATCCACTTCAGAATACCTTCTGTAACTCCAATGGAGCTCATTTTAAAAATTAATCTCTTATGTGGTACTGTATCGAATGCTTTCTGAAAATCCAAGTATATGATGTCATAAGCCCTGCTCTGGTCGTAAGTCCTGGTGGCCTCTTCAAAAAGTTCCAGAAGGTTTGTTATGCATGAATTTCCTTTCCGAAAACCAAGTTGGCTATCCCTCAAGATACTGTTACGTTCAAGAAATCCAGCTCATCTTTTATGATAGATTCCAATATTTTGCACGAAATGCAAGTTAAACTCACTGGCCTGTAGTTTGCTGGCTCAGTACGGTCCCCTTTCTAATATATTGGTATTATATTGCCCTGTTTCCAATCATTTGGTATTTCTCCAGTTTCTAAAGACCGTCTGAAGATGGCGGATAGCGGCTCAAAGATGAACTCACCAGCTTCCCTGAGCACTCTAGGATATAAGCCATCAGGACCCGCCGCCTTATCTGCTTTTAGTTTATGCAACTTGTCTAATACTTCGTTATCCCGAGCCTCAATATCCGCTAAATAATCTTGAGCATTTGACGTGCCCTTTGGCCAAATAAAGACCCCCTCTGAGGTAAAATTCTCAACAAAGTAACTGTTTAAGGCATCCGCAATATGCTTGTTATCATATAGTAGCGATCCATTTTTATTCTTTATGCACTTAACCTGCTCTTTAACTTTCCTTTTTCTGCTACAGTACTGAAAGAAGCGCTTAGGGTTAGTTTTTGCCCCCTCTGCAATTTGTCTTTCATACAGTCTTCTAGCATTCCTCAGCTCTTTTTTGACCTCAGCCCGCATTTTACAGTATTCAGCCCTTATATATTTGTTGTACACCATTGCATGTCGGACTGAATGCTCCTAAAATAAAGGCAAATGTTAATATTTCTCTTTAATTTTTCAAATCTGTGAAGAGATGTTTTTGCTTCCAGGATGAGATACCTGTGGCTGCAAGATTTATTTTTACTTTCTTTAGTGGGTTAGGAGTGAAGCAGAAATTAACCAAAAATAAACCAGTCACTCACTTTGCATTTTTGTGGTAAGTGGCGATCTTTTCAAGCTCTGCCACAGTGTCAAAGGTCATCTTCTTGATCCCGTAGTCAGCGGCATATTTTAGGTGGGATACCTGCTTGATGGTGTTGGCATAGATGATCCTGCTGGGGTCCACATCCAGAGACTTCATCAGCTCAACCTCAGGCTAAAAAATGTGGAAAAAAACAGGAAATACAGGACCACAGCACGAGTCAGATTTGTAATTATTTGCAAATTCTTCATTTGATGCCTGCAACACTGAAACAGTTGGAACAGGGAATGGAAAAACTGCAGAAGTTGTGGAATCTTCAGGAAAAGTCCCGTTTGGACCATTCAAGAAACAAACAGGTAACAGGGAATTCAATAATGATTGGGTATAAAATGTGCAGTTTGAGGTTCACCACTCTGTCAAAAGTAACATGAAAAAAATTGTGAAACAGAGTAAGAAAACGTTTCGGAGCGTGCTCTTGCAAGGAATTTAGGGAAATCTCTACTAGAAGCCCATCATATAATGAAAAAGGCAAGGCCTATTCCCCCAACCATTGGGCAAATTGTAAGTGTAAGTTTCGTTATAAACACAAGGAATATTTCGCATACATCATCTTTCGGTGAAACTTTTTGGCGCCTCACAAAGATGGTGAAAGGACTGAGAGCAACCTTCCTCCCCTGTAGCACCAGCAGATGGGGGAATAAGAGCTATTTTCCTTCCTGTAGCACCAACAATTGGGGGAATAGCCACTTTGAAGGAAAAGTTCAGAGAATCTGGGAAACCAAAGCAGTCTCCATGAGTAAAAGACAGGGTATAATGTCAATATTAGACGTTCCTGTCCTCTCCACTGGCACTACATTAGGAACCAACATGCTTCTGTTACAGACAAACTGTAACCTCACACTTCACAAGACCAGCATCAGTGAAGACAGTGCACGGGTCATGTTGGCATCATTTGATTCAAGACTCTTCCAGAGGAAGCCAGGTGTTTCAAAAAAAGTATACCCAAATAAAATCATAAAATCATAAAAAAACGTAATATTTTTTAAGTGTAATATGTCGTTGGAAAGGGCTGATTGAGCTGTTGAGGGGCCAGGGCCATGAATTTACTCTGGGGAACATTTCACTGAATAAATGAGTAATCTTCATCAATCTTTTTGTTTGATTTCTCTTCCTAATTCTTCGTAATGAAGAACACAACATTTGGTACAGTAAGGATCTGGGTGACCTTCAAAAGATGCATTGCTGCTCATTCACACGTGGAAATGAATGCATGTTCTAGGCATCATTGGAAAGAGCTCAATCAGCCCTTTCCAACGACGTATTACACTTAAAAAAATATGAAGTTTTTTTTTAATGATTTTATGATTTTATTTGGGTATACTTTTTTTTTAAACACCCTGTATATATATATATACACATACACACACAACCCCAATTCCAAAATAGTTGGGATGAAGTGTAAATTGTGAATAAAATCTAAAACAATGACTATCAGATCACATGAGCTAATATGTTTTTTACAATAGAACATAGATAACATTTCAAATGTTGAAACTGAGACCTTTTACATTCTTATCCACAAAATGAGCTTATTTCAAATTTTCTGGCTGCAACCGATCTCAAAAAAGTTGGGACACAGGAAAAAAAGGGCCAAAGAAGTAATTAATGTAAAAGAGAATCAGCTGAAAGAACATTTACAAGTGATTAAGTTAACTGGCATCAGGTGTGTAACATGATTGGCTATAAAAGGGGTGTCTTAGAGAGACTGAGTCTCTCAGAAGTAAAGATGGCCAGAGGCTCTCCAATCTGTGAAGGCTTGTGTAAAAAAATTGTGGAATACCGTCATTTGATTGCAGTTCATTTAAGTGTTGTTTTGAGGTTCTCGAGAGTCGAGGGGTAGTTGAGCGGAAGAGAAAGAAGCGAGCAGAGTTGAGCTCACAAGTGACAATAGGAGTTTGAACTTGAAGCGCGAGTTTGTATGAAATGGAGGATTTTTTTTCCTAATCGAGATGTATCATAATACATCTCGTCTGTGGTGAACAGTAATATGCTGACCGTATAATGCAGAGTGATTCATAGTTGCAAAATATTAAGTTTTGTGGCCTTATTTATGTTCCTCATTTTCTAAATGTGCTCTGAAATGCACTTTGCACATATAAATAAATGTGAATGTATGTTTAATAAGATTGCGTATGTGTTTTCAAAGGCTGTTTTTGAGAAATATATTTGCTTGGTTTTGATTCTATAAAAGTGGGTCGCGACGTAATGACCATGGGGAAATGTGGGTCCCAATGTGAGAACCCCTGGTCTAGTGGGGCCGCTGTACTTTATGAATATGCAAGATGGCCCCGGGAGGCAACAAATTGAACCAAGGGTTGTACAGAGATTTGTAGAAAGTCATATATGAAGTCCATTTGCTGACCTCAACTGGACCTTCTGTGACCATTAAAGTTCACAATGTGTTCACCTCCAATGTGGCTAGATTAAAACAATTCTGCAAAGAGTGGGCCAAAATTCCTCCACAGCGATCAGAAAGACTCATTGTCTGTTATCAGAAACGCTTGATTGCAGTTGTTTTCGCCAAGGGTGGGTTTACGTTTAGGGGCAATTACTTTTTCAAATAGGGCCAGGTAGGTTTGGATAGGGTTTTTCCCTTAACAAATGAAATCATCATTAAAAACTGAATTTTTTATTTACTCGGGTTATCTTTTTCTAATATTAAAATTAGGGCTGTTGCGTTAATTAATCGTGATTAATTTCAGCGCAATAAAAGTAACTGCCACTATGAGGCAGACAGACTTTCTTGCTTATTACTTTTTCTATGGCACATTCCTAATGCGGTCATTTGAAATGCTTCCGGGAAGAAAACTGTAATTTGAAGTCCGCTAATTACCAGCGAGGTTGGACAGCCTCCATCGCCTTGGCATAATTAGCTTACCTTAAATCAATTCCAGTGTACATTGCCTAACTTGCAATCAAGCCATTTATTCAGCCAACTGACTAATCAAAATCAAAATGTGGCCTATAATGATTAAGAAGTGATAATGAGAAGCAGACGGACCTAACCAGGTTGCCGTGTTAGATTGAAAGAATTTCAATAATCTGAATCTGAATAAGCTGATCTCTGAATTCCACCTTTCATTGAGGAATTTTGTATGCATTATAAAAGATATTTCTAAAAAAATTAAATTATTCAAAGATGGCCCTGGTTTTAAGAGCTTAAAAATAAAGGCTACGTGAAGTGGGAAACATTTTGTGAAGCATGTCGAACGTGAATGCGAGAGAGAATATGTTTGCATTGCAGGCAATAGTCAAATGCACCTAAGATTTGGCAATTAACGTTCAGGCGAATCTTTGCCGCAAATTTGAGGCATTTTTTATTAGATAATTGAACGAGAGTAATTTCAAATAATGTAACTCATAGCACTTGATTTTATTTACTTTTGAACATCTAAATAACCAACAGTGAAGGAGGAAAACATTTTGTTTAACGTGACGTAAATTGTGAACGAATTTGAAAATCTTTCAATATAACGCAGCAGCCTGGTTAGGTCTGTCTGCTTCTGATTATCTCCTCTTAATCATTATAGGCGACATTTTGGTTTTGATTAGTCAGTTGGCTGAATAAATGGCTTGATTGCAAGTCAGGCAAAGTACACGGGAATTGATTTAAGGTAAGCTAATTATGCCAAGGTGATGGAGGCTGTCCAACCTTGCTGGTAATTAGCGGACTTCAAATCACAGTTTTCTTCCCGTAAGCATTTCAAATGACCGCATTAGGTAAGTGTCATAGAAGAGGTAATAAGCAATCACGTCTGTCTGCCTCATAATGGCAGTTACTTTTATTGCGCTTAAATTAATCGCGATAAATTGACGCAACAGCCCTAATTAAAATTTGTTTGATGATCTGAAACATTTAAGAGTGAGAAATATGCAAAAATAGAAGAAATCATGATGGGTCTTCCAAATGTTGTCTTTTCAGAGATGCCTCTCTTTTTTCCAGCAGGATGGCAGAAAGCCACATTCTGCTTCAATTACAACAGTGTGGCTTTGAAGTCTCAAAGTTTGGACACTAGACTGTCCTTCCTGACACCTGAAACTCTGACACTGAAAACGGCATGGCAGATCATAAGGCCCAAAGTTAACAAAAATAACAAAAAAATTCCTGCACACTGTCCAACTTGCAATATGTAATTTATTTGCGACGTTTCGGTACTAGACCTCTATCAGGCAAACTTTTGTTATTTTTGTTATTTTTGTCTTCTCTCTCCAACGCCCCTGTCTTGCTCAATAGATGTGCGAAGTGCTTCTTTTTTTTTAGATTATAAAGCCCAAAATCTGACAATGGAGACCCCAGTTTGTGGACCAACTGAAGTCCTATATCAAGAAAGAATGGGAACAAATTCTGCTTGTGAAACTGCAAATTACTGTCCTCAGTTTCAAAATGACTACAGGGTGTCATTTACATGGGAGGTGATGTTACCCAGCGGTGAACATGCACCAGTCCCAATTTCATTGGAATGAGGACATCACATTTCAAAAAAAGTTATTACTTTCAAAAAAACAATTAAGTTGATGAGTTGAAACATTACTGTTGATCAGTTATTGACATAAATGCATTCATGCGTGGACCAGATTTTCCTTTTGCGTTTTTCGGGAATGCCAATACAGCTGTTATACTGTATATCATCATTTTTGTGCGGCGAAGAATCTGATGTCGCTTTTTTTTTGTCTCATTCCTTCAATTTCATTAATTTTGCCCAGGTAACAGATGGAAACATAATCATACATATAACAATGATTTTTACAGCAGAACATTTATTCCTGGAATAGGGCAGTACCTGGCTGGCGCAGTCAAACCCTGTTCCCAGGAGGGCAAGCGTCTTGACAACGGGACGCTTGTCATTGCACTTCACAGCATAGAAGGGCTTGACACGAGGCATGGCACGAACCCACCTGAGGTGCCTCCTTAAAATTTGTCCCAGATCCACCACGAAGAAGGCATCTAAGCTGCCCTGAAGAACAGTGAGAGGGGATGTCAAGGGCACTGAGTACAAAAATCAACAGATTTACCCCCTTAATGTGCACCCCTTTTGAGCTAATTTCCACCCAAACTTACTGTTCTTGAACCCCCTATGACTGCAGGCATGATCATGATTTCCTCTGAAAGAGTACACTCAGTAAATAGCTCTCTTATTGTCAGAATTGCTGAGAATGTTACCTCTTCAACAGGAAGAGATTTTTTTCTGGCCCTGTGGTGCTCTGACTAAGCTAAATCGGCTTAGAAAAGCAATAATGCCACAGCAAAATGAATATTTTACAGATGTTTTCCAGGTAATGTCCATGCATTTTTCAAGATACAATTTCAGAGACTGCAAATTTCTCAATCTTCCACAATGCATTCAGTTGAAAATGGGTTAACTTCCTTATTTTTGGGTTTTTTTTTCCTACATGTGGTAGACATTTAATTCCAATCCACGCTTCTATTCCCACCAGTAGTATGCACTCATAAATGAATAATAAAATTGCTAAATTTTTTACTTCCCTGAGACCCATCCCTCCCCCCTGCCAGAAACCATTTAAACGATTCTTAATTTTTAAAATCTCCTGACTACTGAAGTCTTCAGTATTTTGAAGTTCCAGACCATTGGCTGCCTTTGCCTGGCTAAAGCACTAACTGTTCGGTGAGATCAGCAGATAATACTGGGAACATTTAATTTGTTTCTGGAGGTATACTGTACATTCTACAGAGGCCGGCATTCATATGATAAAAAGGCTGATCATGGTTAAATTTACTAAGTTGCACAGCTACTGAGTGATATTTCTCCAAGCTTGTTTGTTTTGCAAATGAAAACTACTTTTGTATATTGGTTTTTCAATGTTGGCCTTCTCCTGAGGTAAGAACATCAACATCAAATTATTTCAACAAATCGCCATTAAAAAAAATTGAAATGAGTTTTTCACCATTGTACTTTCATCATAAAATGGCTTACGGCCAGGTCGCACTGCACGTGGAACTGAAGCGCAGCGCCCAGGAGCGGAGGCAGTTTCCAATCGGCGCCCATGTTAACCTATCAGAGTGGTCGCACTTCCCGCGTTGTGGGCAGTTACACAGGCAAATGGAAAAAGTCTTCACTTTCTTGAGTGATGCATAGTTTCTCTATGCAGTACAATATTTGACTAAAAAAATGCAGTTATGCCTTGCAGCTCACCCTCAGTCTGCTGCCCGATAAAAGGTTCGATAAACTTAATCAACATGTAAAGATACCAGCCCAGATAACAAGCACCTACGCTCTGGATCTGCCCCGGCTCTGTGTCGACTCCAGCTGATCCAGCTGATCCGGCAGATCCGTAGCGGAGGTGCTTGCTATTTGGGAGACCATGGATCTCAAATTCTGGCCTGCAAGTGCCTGGTAGTGCTCAAGTGGTCAGGGTGGTTGAGTTGCCTAGTAGTAGCCTGGAGGACTTGCAAGTGTAGAGCTGCTGCTTCAAGCCCACTGTACGGCTCAGAATTACAACTCGAATTTGGAGAGATGAAGCTCATAAGACCTTAGCCGTTATGCTCTTGAGCTGGGCCATTAAGGCCTCATGAACACTCCAGGGGTTCACCTCCGATTTCATTCATTCTCCCTACTTGCAACTGTTCAATCTCACATTTCACACAAGGCACTCTTGGAAAGGAGAAGCATACATGTTCTCAGTGGAACTTCACAGGTTAAATGAATTGTTTAAAAAGAGCATATTTCAGAAGACTGAATGATTAAAAAGTCCACTCAGGTTGTTTCAAAGGCCTGAACTAGCTGCAGGCTGAGCAGAAGCCCTAGCAAACGCAGCAGGCTTCACAGCAAAATGTTCAGAGTTAGTTCAATGCTTACGGAGTGAAATGAACTCTTACAGAGTCTACTGGAGTTTGTTCTTGTCAGAGTGGGACCAAAAAGACTTTTTAAGAGTTGATTTAACTTAGAACATTTTGTTGTGTTCAAACTCGACAGTTTGAAATCTTTGTGTGCACTCACCTTCTCGGACAACTCTTCGATCTTCTGCTGAATGAAGTCTTCGACAGAGCTCCCTTTCTCCAGGAAAGTGAAGCCTATATCCTCGGTACTGAAAGTGCTCATAGTGTCAAGGGACCCTTTGTTTGTTTTTACTGGAACAAGTGCAAAGGACATACATTAGAGAGACATCTGCAGAGTAAAACATCTTAAGTGACAAGAGGAAACGGTCAAAGAAAATGTGTGTTAGTTTCAAATTTCTTGAAATCAACTTCCTTGACCACAGTTCTCTGTCTCTGAACCACCCTCTGAACTCACCCAGATAAATTAATTTACTGCAACACAGATGTTTGGACTTGGTTATTCACAGAAATATACAGTGGACTGTTAAGGGCTATACTAACTGAAAAGAGAATGAGATGGAATTATGCAATTTTATCAGGTGAAGAGCAGCCAGGAGAAATTATGCCATACTTTGTAAATATGTAAATCACCAACTGTCTAGACTGCAGGAAACCGTTTTTCTGTCCTCAGGTTTTACAGCACTCTTGATGAGTAATAACATTGATTGTACTTGTCAAGGCAAGCCAATCAATATTAAAAATGTTTCCATAAAATTTGGTCCACAGGGAGAAAAGTTCTCTGATGGGAAACATGCTCAATGGTTAGATCAGGAAAGCTTTTTTTCCGCAAAGCAAACATCATAGAAATGACACTTCCTTTTTCTCCCAAAACAACAGTCACTGCACATTCAGAAGCGGTGAACATAGTGAGCCTCTCCATCGTTGACTGGCTGCGTAGATATATCGCAGTTTGTGGGAAAACTGGTTGGGCGCTTATCATGCTGTGAAATGAAAGCTGATGATCAAGCATGCTAAACACTGGGTACATTGCGTGTTGGGTAAGAATGAACATGGTATGAGTACCAGGCTACCAGCCAACCAATGATGATCTTCTTTTAGTGGTGTTACAAAATTTTGAAAGTGCCATTTATTGAATTTGCTATGAAAGTCTTCAAATTTCTTCATTTTAGCATATTAAATAGCAATAGCACAAATAGCACAACATTTTCACAAGAAACCAAAAGCACTGCAATTGTTAAATGTGAAATGGTGAATATTCAACAAAGTCTGCACACTGAAGGACAATGCTCCCCAAAAATGTATTCAGCATGTCGACGTTTCGCTCTGAACGATCTTCATCCAAATTAGTTTGACTCAGCAAACGGTTTGAAAGGGTCCAAGAAGTGAACAAGAATACTAGGGTTAATATCACTCACCGTATTGTGCAGTGCCGACCAGCTTTGCTTGTAAAGATTACCGCTGTTCTCAATGAGGTGGGGGATGTCTGAGTTTTTATATAGTGGCCAACTTGTATTTATAGGAAACAAAGGTGGTGAAGTGTTTCAGTGAGCATGTAATAGGAGTGAAAGACTGATGTCAAGGCGGACTTCTGTGAGCAAATTTAGCTGGAACTGCTGATGTATTTTTTATATATTTCCCTGAAATAAGAGATAACAAGGATTTCTGTTGAAATTTCTAATGCAATTCTTGGAAGATTGCATGCAGAGATGGGAATTGTCTGCTTTGTGCCCTCTCAGTATATTCTTTGCGTGTGTTACTAGCACACAAAAATAAAAAAGACAGCATCATGTAAACCCAAGTCAGTTCTTTATTTTATAGTTTCCCAGTTGCTTTGACTCATTTCTCGAATCACCAGCTAAATTTGCAGAACAGACAGTGCATTTCTCAAAACAATTAGTACAAACTGCACCACATTTCGGATTACTTGCAAAAGCTCGTCATCCTCTCAAAATCCTGTCCCTCTCTCAAAAGTAAGTATTTATGTTAATGAACATGTCAGTGCCATCAAAATGTAAAGTCCTTGTTTCATTGTCCACGAACAAGACAGTCAAATGGCTTAGTCATGTTGTCAATTGAACACTAGTTTTTCCTTTTACTGGAAATACAAGGTCACCCCTTTTCTGGTCTGGCTCATAAATTACAAGTTTGCAGAGTAATGGGGAAGAATACAATAGAGTCACATTACAGTTCACAATGTACTTTTATTGAAATGACATCTTTTGAAAATTACAGCACAAGTTGGAGGGAGGGAATACACTCAAAATGTGGCATGCAGTGTAGGGTATTTAGACCTCTTGACGCTCCCTTCTGTCTGGCCACAGATTCTCATCTACATCGCAGCGGATATCTTCCTTTGCGATGCAGCGAGGAAAGAATCGTCTTGCGTGCCTTATCCAGCCCCTGCAGGCGTCTGCAGTGATGTCTTCACATGCTGCACCCATGGCTTCCAGCAGGGTCATCTGTGTATGGGGCTGGTGATCATATACCCTCCACCTCCAGGCTGAGAAGAACTCCTCAATTGGGTTGAGGAAGGGGGAATATGGAGGGAGGAATTCAATCATCATCATCCTGGGGTGGGCCGCAAACCATTGCCTGATGGCGTTAGAGCGATGAAAACTCACATTATCCAGAATTATAACAAACTTTGGCAAAGCATCACCAATCATACCTCCTCTGGAGGATTTCCAAATAGTGGAGGAGATGATTGCTGTTGTATGGGCCTATGATGGGAATATGAGTGAGAACACCATTCTCAGATATAGCAGCATTCATTGTTATATTCCCTCCTCGTTGGCCTGGCACATTGATTGTAGCCCTTTGGCCAATGATTGCAACCACGCCTTCTGCATTTGGCCAGGTTAAAGCCTGCCTCATCCAAGTAGACGAAGGTGTGCAATGGCTCACTTGATTCCAGTTCCATCACACGCTGTATTACAGAGGACAAAAAAAAAAAAAGGTTCTCACATAAAGATACAGTTACATGAAATGCAAAGCATATTGCATGTTCCACAGACAAAGCATGTACCTTTTCCTGTTGAGTGAACACAGTTCGTTACCTGAACATACTGGAATCGCAGCTCCTTTGTTCTGTCACCATTACGTTCAAAGGGTACACGGTACAGCTGTTTCATGCCAATCTGGTGTTCTCAGCACTCTGTCGATTGTTGATATGCTGACATTTGGGATGTTGGCAAAGACATTGTTGTCTGCAATCACTGCACTCTGTATCTCCCGCAATCTAATGGAGTTATTTTCCCTAACCATGGCACAAACAGCTGAGGTGTAAAAATGGGCCCTCTGCCACCTCTGTGAGGTAGTCTTGCGGTCCTGTTTAGGAACAAAAATCACAAGAGCAAGCAAGACTACAAATATGAGAGCATGTATTTTCAGCATGTCCGCATGAAGTGGATATAGAATGAAGCACCACAGTATGTATACTGTATTTCAACACATGATACATTAGATACATACCGGTTCTCCCGACGAAATGTTTGGACAATAGATGACACAGTTGTTCTTCCAACATTTGGCTGCACTCTTCGACCCGCTTCAGCCATGGTTAGACCATGATTGATAACATGGTCAATGAGTGTGGCCCTTATTTCATCTGGGATATTCCTTCATCCTCTCCCTCTGTTTCGCCTTCCACCACCCATTCTTACTCCTCTTCTCCGTCTCCCTGCATGTTCGCGCTCATGAACTCTTTGTTCTTCCATTTTCAGAAATAGTAACACTGTTTTGTGCCCTGTATATATACACACATGCTTAAGGTTTATCAAATGCACGATGTGAGCTGATTGATCATGGGTGGATTTGACACTTCAAACCTTCCCCTGGCATTACTGGAAGCCAAGATTCAAGTGAGAGCAATTTCATCTATTAGGGAGACATTTCACAAATGAAGTCCCTGAGAAATGCGCAAAAAATATATCTGACAAAAGATTATGACAACTCGTTCATTCATTTTGCATTGAATGACTTATATGATGAAATAATGCCAAGATGTTTTGGGGATAAGACTATTCAAAAGCAAATGGTACTAAATGTTTTTATCAACATGACATAATCAATTAAAAATGTGGCTCACAGCTGAGAATTGTACTTAATCAATTGCATGAATGTACTAAAGCATTTGCAAATAGGTCAAAATAATAAGAAAGAGCTAATATCATGTGCAAAAGTGATAAGATGATGTGAAGATTGAACAAGTAGTTTGGAGAAATTAATTTCTGATTTGAGAAATGTACCAAAGCAACTGAGAAAAACTGTAAGCTGCGTCAGTGTTTATTTGTGTATTGTGAGAAGATATTGATAAAATTGAAACAATGAATTTGTTCGGCAGTTATTTGTAATAACTATATTACTGAAAAAACTTAAACTAGAAGTATTAAGTGAGAGCCATACTCACACAATCCATTTCATATCAACACACCCCATTTTAGGGTTTACAAAAGTCGGTTGATGCAAGTGTTCGGATGGAGATGTTATCAGTGTTAACGCAACCTGGTTTTTTCATTGATTGTTGCCCACACCCTAGGGCAAATTTCAGCAAATTCCCTCAGTGTGTCATGGCTGGGAACTTTGTCAAATGTACCGTTGTTTGTACATGTGGGCGTTGGATATCTCCATTTCAGAACATAGGAAGATATTTGTTCAAAAAATTATCTCGGAGGTTTGACATCAATTTCAACAAATTCTTGTCATGGTTTGGAGGCTTTGAGAGCTTTCTTTGTTGCTCTCGTCGGGGACGATATCGTCTTGCTCTCCATCGGATTCCTGGGCCAGCTAGCATTAATTGGGGGCATCGCCCGGATTCTATTTAAGCCCTAGTTCCGCCTCACTTCCCTTGCTAGAGTGTCAGTGTTATGTTTGCACTACAGCCGGTAAGGTCTCAGGTAAGAGAGTTGTTGAATCTTTCTCATTTTTCCTCTGCCTGTGCACCATTTGGTGCTAATTCCTTTGATCTCGGCTTCCGAGATTTTTTCCCTTTCAAGCTCGCCTTGCTTCCTTGCCTCGGATGACATCTAGATCCGTTGAAAGCGCAAGTCTCACTCTCTTATTTAATTTTTTGGTCTCTCTCTCATCTGCGTGTCCTCCCTTTATTCTGGCTGCTGCGTTTGGCGTCTCAACTCACCAGCCATCACAATTCTTCTTTCATTCATAGGCAAAATATATCAGCTATAATGTGCATTGATAAGCACATGATTATAATCATTGGTGACACTCTGTGGGGCCCCAAAATGGGGTCTTAAAAATGTTAACATTATTTTTTGTAGAGAAAACTGATATCACAGGTTTCTCAGGCAGATTCATGAATCCCATGGGGTGGTTTATCAATGCTGAAAATTATTTTGAAATTGGTGGTTTGGGCCAGAAAACGCCCGTAATGGGACTCCACCTTTTGGAATGTCATCCAATCATTATAATATTCATATTTTCATGAAATTAAGCCAAATAATTTAGCACTGGGCTCATCTGGCCTCAACAGAATCCAAACTCGGTCAAATATCTATGGCAATAAACAGGGATTGCTATATTTGGGTTGCTGTCAGTAAGCATAATTTCTCCTCCAAACAACTTTTCTAGCAGTGGACTGAGACATTTTATAATCTCCCATTTGGCTCTAGCTTTGGTTTTTCTTTGCTATCCCAATAATCCTCCTGGTTGGGGATAACATGAACATGCTTCCTTTTCCTGGCAAATTTGCAAAGGTTCCAAATTTCGAAAGCTTTTTGAGTATTGCTAGGATCGTAATCAAAGGTATTTAAAACAAATAATGTATTTTTGTCATATAAATAACCCAATCTGTGGTGATCAAGAATAATTTGTCTCTTGAGGTGAAAGCACTGGTTTTACTTTATTTTTTGATGTAAAAAAAAAAAAAACATGTTGAACCACACCACATCCTTCACATCGTGCTAAATGGTTCAAAATGTGAGTTGCTTCAGCATGTCATCGGAGGGAAATTTGTTGACTGAAGATTTTTGGCAGTTTCAGCAAGAGAGAACAGGTGGAGGCAGGTTTCAATATGAAATGACATCACAGGTGGAGGCAGGTTTCAATATGAAATGACATCAGCATTCTGTTTTTCTTTTTTTAACATAGATTTTATTGTTTTTTTTTTCAAAAACATAAACAACAAACAAGCACTCTGCTCTCAAAAAGATATTAAAATACAAAAGAAAATATACCACCATCCAAAATAAAATGACTTCATGTAGCTCAAGACTATCAACACCCAAAAACCCACCCCTGCAACCCGCACCGCCTAAATGCTTGTGTTCCAGGGTCCTGGGCCTTTGGCCAGGACAATATTTTTGGGCTTTTAACAGTTTCTTGTGCCAGGTTTCATAGTTCATAGTCATTACTCATGTCACGGTTTTAACAGTATCAGGATATTACATTTCATAGTTCATATTTATTATATCCCCGAACGCCGAATGGCGTTCCGGGGATATTATGTTTTTGGTCCGACCGCCGCCACCGCCACAATACGTGTTAACGCGATAACTTCAGTAATATTTCAATTAGAAATTTCAAGTTTTGCATATAGGTAAGTATCATAAAGAGGACCAGGGGCCAAAAACTGAAAAAACTTTGTTTTTATCATATCTCTGGAAATATTTGTTCGATTGACCTCAAATCAAGTGCAAATGAAAGGTCATGACCTGATGATGTGTCCCACGATGACATTATACCTGTTTGGTTCAAAATTTTGACACAGGGTGGAGCTTTGTCACGTAAAATTCACCATTTTTGCCATATCTTTGGAACTTTGTCCAATTGACATGAAAGTATGTGCAACTGCAAGGTCATGACCTCACAACGTGTCACATGATGACATCATACCTGTATGGTTCAATATTTTGCCACCAGGTGGCGCTTTGTGATGGAAAATTACTATTTTGGCCATATCTTCCAAACCATTTGTCCGATTGACCTAAAATTAAGTTCAAATGAAAGGTCATGACCTGAGGGGCTTTATATTGTATTGGGTCTATTCATGGATTGGGGAATTGGAGGATTGGGGGCGTTCGGGGATATACCCTAAGCCGTCATCTCCGACGGCATAAGCCTAGTTGTTCTTGTTTTTACTTTTCCATGTCTTTTGTTTTGCCAGGTCTGCCCAGCTACTCCACCACTTGTCTGCGTTCCGCCCCATGTCTTCATTTTTGCACACTTCAGAGCTCTGGTTGGCTTTTGGTATTTCCCCCTTCCTTATGTGCTGTGCTGGATTCAAGACTGCCTAAGCTTAATTGGTAATTAACTGTTTTTGAGTTACTAACATTTACTTACAGTCACGGGAGGTGTGATTCTTAGACAGGCACATTACTAATACTATTAATTTAGATAGGAAGTTTATTGTCATGATTCCTGCTTTGCTATTTCAAGTCTTGCTGTGCTTTTCTGTTCTAACATTCATGCTTCCTTCCAATCTGCATGCTTCATTGGTACTTAAGCTGAGCACGCTCATTTTCTCAATGAGCAAGTCATGTCTACCAATCTCTGTCCTTGTCTCATGATCTTGCCTCGCCTCTTGTTTCCTCTCCAGGTGTTGCTCCTCATGAGTCCTGATTTCTGTTCCTTTATCTGGAGGCGGTGGAAGTTGGCTGGCAGACAGAGTCTCGCAGTTCATGTCCTTGAGTTTCACGCCCTTGTGGTTTGTGCAGTATTTACATCTTTCTTATAACCAAGCCAAGTTCTTGTTATTTGTATTCTAAGCCTAATTATTCTTTTCTGTTCGTGGTTTTCTCCCAGGAGATTCCAGTGGTTTTTGTTTTTTGTCGTTTGGACTTTTTAGTTGTTAGCTCTGAGAAGCTTACCTCAGTTGGATTTTGAAACCCTTTAAGCCAAGTTTTTTGTTGGCCCTCGAGCCTGTTTTCTTTTGCTTTAATAAGCTCCCTGTTCCCCTGCATCTCTCTTTTGGTGTCTTTCTGATCTCACATCAATGCTCCACTCTGGGCCCTTGACCACCCCCATCCACCGGGTATTTTTACACGAACTGTGCCCCTCCCACCCATGTACAGCAGAAGTGAAAAAAAAAAAAAGAGTACACTGATAAAATGACAGAGTGGGTAACGTTAAGAAAAACCAAATGAAATAAATAAATGATACCATAAAAATATACAGATGTAGATATAAACACACATACATTAAAAAAATGTAATTAAAACAAAACAAAGAGAGGGAGTTCTAAAGACATTACGCGCTAATAGATCATCTAGCGGGAGCACTCCAATCAAGGGCATATCTCCCCTTGTTTATTGTGTCCCGAAGGGACGAGGGCAAGTACCTCAGAAAGGTTGACCATGTTCTCTTAAACAAACTATCATCCCCTTTCATTCATGCAAAAAGTCTTTATAAAGGTAAAACTTTATATGTTTCTGGTACCATTGTGTAACAGTGGGAGATTTGTCACTTATCCACTGCTTTAAAATACAACTCCCAGCCAAAAACAAAAGTTTGTCACAGACTGTAATCAGATCTACTCAGATACAATGTTTTTGAAGGCAAGCCTAGTATGAAGAGTCCTTTTTGTGAAAGAATTTTACCCAGTCTGTACATTGCTCCAAAACCTTAAAATCAAAAGACACTCCCAGAAACTGTGAATGTATGTCCCCACAAACCAATACATTTAATGCAAAGAGGAGAGGTCTGGTTATCCATCTTATTAAGAATACATGGTGTTATGGGGGAATCTATGGAGTATCTTATACTGGGTTTCTCTCAATCGGCTACAGATAAACGTGGTTTTGGCAGAGGCTATTGCTTCATGCCAGTCATCTTCAATGTATTGTCCACCAAGATCATGTTCCCACTTCTGAATAGCATTGCTGATATCTGATGGATCTACGGAGTAGAACAGCGAATAAGATTGAGAAAGAAAATGTCTTGCATCCTTTTTGTTCAATAAAAATAAATCTATAGCATTAGAAATGGAAGTGTCTGTAGGGAGATTTTTCACCTTTGACAGAATAAAATTACGGACTTGAAGGTACCCAAAAAAGTGTTCAGATGCATTGTCATATTTTTGTTGAAGTGGCTGAAAGGACATCAGTGTATTACTCTGATATACATCCCAAATTTCACATGCCTTTCACATGCCATCTATCAAAATTACTCTTCATTCTTTGTCAGAGGTATTAATGCAACGGATGAACTGTTTTTCCCCAGATATTTTTTGTTATATCTCGCCAAATTCTGATAGTGTTGTAAATAATAGGGTTACAACAGATGTGTAAAGATCTCTTTTTTCCATAGTTAGTTTACTCAGCAAGGAGTAGGGAGAGGGCAACTACTCATACACACCTGTTTCAGATTTTAAATAAGACTGTAACCAGTCCCAAATTGTTCGGGTGTGGCAGGGCCAGTTATAAAATCTCAAATTAGGTAGGACTAAGCCTCCACGTTCCCAAGGCAGTTGAAAAGTCTTAATTCTAATTCTATGTTTTTTATTGTGCCAAATAAATCGTGAAAGTGCCCTTTCTAGATCTGAAATTACCTTCTTTGATATCCTCCTTGTTCCCAAGGCAGTTGTAAAGTCTTAATTCTAGGTTTTTTCATTGTGCCAAATAAATCCTGAAAATGTCCTTTCTAGATCTGAAATTACCTTCTTTGATATCCATAATAGTAATATCTGCAAGGGATAAAACAATCTTGGGAGTATTTTCATCTTTATGAGACTAATTCTGCCCATCCAGGAGAGGGGAAAGTCATGCCATCTCTCAAGGTCATTCTTAACTGCTCTAATTGTAGGCACAAAATTAATTCTCCACAGATACTCAACCTTAGGTGATATTTTGATACCAAGATAGACAAAACCCAAGGTGGCCCATCTGAACGGAAAATTTGTAACTGAAGTCGTGCTGCCGTAATTCCCCAGGGGCATAGCCTCAGACTTTGTGTAATTTACTTTATAGCCAGATATTGAACCAGTGGCCGGGGCCGAGACCTCAGGTTTTGACAGAAAAACGTCATCGGCATATAACGCTGTCTTGTGGGTGGTCTTGCCTAAAGTAACACCATGAATATCCTCACTATTCCTGATGCGTTCCGTCAGTGGCTCTAAAGTGAGGGCAAAAAGGAGGGGAGAGAGCGGGCAGCCCTGTCTTGTCCCACTACAGAGTGGGAAGAGGGAAGTGTGCACGCCATTGGTCAAGACACAAGCCTCTGGTGAATGATAAATAAGTTTAACCCAATTTATAAACTCCTCTCCTAATCCAAACCTGTCCAGGACATCCCACATGAACCCCGACTCTACCCCATCAAACGCCTTTTCCGCATCTAATGATATAGCTAGTGCCCGATGTTGTGTCTGTACTGTACAACATTAAGAAGTCTTCTCACATTACAGTATGAAAACCTCCCCCTGATAAATCCTGTCTGATCATTTACAAGTGAAGGTAAATAATTCTCCAACCTTCTGGCCAGCACCTTAGAAAGTATCTTGCTGTCCACATTTACAAGGCTAACAGGTTTGTAAGAACTGTACTCATCTGATGGCTTATTTTTTTCAGGATTAAGGAAATATTGGCTAGATCTAGAGAGGAAGGGAGACATCTCTTCCCGAGAGAGTCCAAAAAAATTTTGGTCAGAAGACCCACCACAACTCTGCTCATTTTTTTATAATACTCCGGCCCATAGCCATCCAATCCTGGAGCTTTCCCACTTTGAAGCGTGTTAATGGCATCTAGGACCTCTTCTCTGGTAACCGGTCTGTTCAAAACTCCCATTGTTCTTCAGCGAGAGAGGGGAGATTGACCTGATCCAGGAAAGATTTTCTTAGCTCATCAGAAGAATTACATTCGGTGGAATATAACTTGTAGTAAAACTGTCTCATAATATTGTGAATTTTCTGTGAATGCAATATGCGTCCAAGGGCACCTGGGAACGAGCAAAGGTAGCAGCAGACCAGAGGGAGGGAGGCGGGAAGTCTTACTCCTGGAGCATGTGCCACAAGCCACAACAAATTCCCGAATGTCTCTCAACTTACCAGGCTACCAAAAACGTTGGGCCAGGAACTGCTAGGTCCGATGGGCCCCCGAGTGTCCAGCCAAGTGGGAAGAATGTCCCCACTGGAGGACCTGTGGTCTAACTGTAGGCGGAACAAACAAACAGCCAGGAGGCTCTCCCCCAGGACCAGGGTCAGTCTTTAAAGCCTCCTGAACCACTGCCTCAATCTCCCACTGAATGGGCCAACAACCTGAGTAGCCGGGATAACTGGCTCCGGGGAAGGATCACGGTAAGAGCGGTCATAAATCCATGACAGGGCATCAGGCTTAATGTTTTTAGAGCCCAGGCAATAGGTCAGAGTAAAATCAAAACGGGCAAAGAATAATGACCACCCCGCCTGCCAGGAATTACATTGCATGGTTTGCTGAAAATACTGGAGGTTTTTATGGTCGGTCCACACCACAAAAGGGCGTTCAGCTCCCTCCAAACAGTGGCGCCACTCCTCGAGCACCAGCTTGACTGCTAATAACTCTCGGTCACCAATGCTGTAATTGCGTTCCGCAGCAGACAAAGACCGGGAGAAATATGCACATGGGTGAAGCTTATTATCCCAATGAGGGCGCTGGGACAAAATAGCACCCACGCCCACCTCCGAAGCATCTACCTCCAACAAATGGAAGGGAGGGCTCATGCAAAACCAGAATAGGCTCTGAGCTAAAACTTTTCTTTAATTCCTGAAAGGCAGCATCAGCTGCTGGAGACCAAAAAAAAAAAAAAAACGCTGAGGAGGTATTCCTCTTGGTGAGCGCAATAATGGGGGCAGAAACCGCGCTAAAATTACAGATAAACCTTTTGTATAAAAATGAGCAAATCCCAGGAAGCATTGAACCCCTTTAACACTCTGGGGCGCAGGCTAATTCCTGATCGCATACGAACTGACCCCTGAGAAACAATAAAGCTCAAGAACAAGACCGCTTGGGTGTGAAAAACACATTTCTCGGCTTTAACAAAAAGCACACGTCTGACATTTTGTTTATGCTCCGAGAGTGTTGAGGAAAAAATCGAAATGCCGTCAAGATAAACAAAGACAAATTTCTCCAAAATCTCTCTCGGAGGACTTAATTAACGAGTGCCTGAAACACCGAGGGGGCATTAACTAATCCGAAAAGTTAGACCAAATATTCGTAGTGCCCGTCATGAGTGTTAAGTGCCGTCTTCCATTCGTCCCCCTCCCGAATGCGAACCAAATTTTAAGCATTACGAAGAACTAGCTTTGTAAAAAATGACGCCTCCTGCAGACGTTCAAACGCGAAATTCATTAACGGAAGGGGGTATCGGTTTTTATTAGTGATCTTATTCAAACCCCTATAATCAATACAGGGTCTCAGACCGCCATCCTTCTTTCCACAAAAAAATCCCGCTCGGGCAGGAGATGTGGACGGCCGAATAAAACCATTAGCGAGAGCTTCCTGAATATATTCTCGCATGGCCTTACGCTCAGGTCCTGACAGCGAGTATAGCGAACCCCTAGGGGGAGTTGTACCAGGGTAGAGATTGATCTCGCAGTCGTACGGACGATGGGGAGGTAACGTCGATGCTCGTTGCTTACTAAACACTTCGGCAAGATCAGCATAGTCCTTAGGAACATTAGAAGGAGTAAGTTCAGGGTGGCCCCAAATTCCTCACCCTGCTACGAATCTAATGTCTCCGTGACTGATTCAGAATCGCTAAAATCTTCTAAAAGGTAATCGTCCTCTGGATGTCGCCAATCAAATTGAGGATCCCATTCCAACCCCTCCTCTGCCCCTTTTTCTGGTTTAGGAGAGTACGGAGAGATAACCTCCTCACTCTTGCTCCAGGCATCAGCCTCTCCCGTATCTTGATGTCCAGAAAAACAAGTTTCAATATCTCTACAGTGAGAGTTGCAATTGGTGTCCCAGCGGACGATAGGATTGTTCTGTTCCCCCCAATTGTTGCAAGGTTTATGTTCCCGTAACCATGAATGCTTTAAAACAATGGGAAAAGTAGGGGAACTGATAATAAAAAACCGGACCTCTTCAGAGTGACCACCAAAGGAAATGAACATATTTAGCGGTTCAGAAACTTCGATTATAACTCCCGTTCCAAGCGGGCGACCGTCCAAAGTTCTGACAGAGCGTGACTGTGAAAGTGTAATGGTGGGAAGGGAGTGCTTCTTTGCCCATTTAATATCCATGAAACAATTCACTGCGCCCGAATCCACGAACACTTCAATGGTAACTCTCTTGCACCCCACTGTCAGTTCAACAGGGATTAGTGTTCGGAAGGGAAATTGGGTCTGCCCCTCTAGCGCCCCCTGAATCGCTAGAGGGGTTTTCCGTTTCCCTGACGCTTCGGATAACGTGGACGGATATGACCTGGCTTATTATAATTAAAGCAGATTATTCTTTTGCGAGTAGGTTTATTTTGTCCAACTGTCAAACGAACCATCAACTTGCATGGGCTCAACCGAAGTAGAATTTTCAGTGGGTGGAATAGGAGCCACACACTCGCCACTAGCAACTTTAGCCCCATTGTCAGCAAGTGGCAATCTGTTTAGCTTCTCCCTGTTGCGTTCACGAATGCGGTTGTCAATTTGCACAGCAGTATGAACTAAAGAGTCTAAACAGGGTTCGACTGTAGCCAATGCGTCCTTTATCTCCTCAGTAAGAGCATGACTGAATACAGTCATAAGAGGAGCCTCCGGCCAGCCTGTCTCTGTAGCCAGAGAACTCAGCTGCACTTTCTTTGCTCTGTTTAAGGTGCATCAGTCCTGACCACTAATATCTTGATCAAATACAGACACCATCTCCCTAACAAGAGCCTTCACAGATTTCATGACCGGTGAATTAGATCTGATTAGTGGGCTGACCCAAGTGAGTGCTGTGCCAGCCAACAGGGATAATATACTGAGTCAAAAAAGGAACTTCACACTCATAAATTTGTAAATATTTTCTTGAAACTTTTAATAAAAGAATTTCTACTATCACTAGGGGTAAATGCGTTGTCAAAGACATCATGACACACATCAACTCCGACGTGTACAGGTAAATAGCACGTGCGAGCGTACTTTAAACTAAAACCATGTTTTCTCTCGTTCCTAGTCACGTGACCATATGAGAGATGTGCAACTGAGCTCACGCTAGCACGTTAGAGTGACATCTCGGAAAAACAAGTTTTAACAGTTAATTATTCATTGATTTTCAATGCCATGGCTCTCAAACATTCAGCGTGAACGTGCCATTGGCATGCTGAATACGGAAACGTCCGTCACTGACGTTGCAAGGGTTATGGGATGCAGTCGACGGACTATCCATGATCTTCGGACTTGTCTCCAACAAAATAGCACCTCAGCTGACTGACCTCATTCTGGTAGCCCACGTGTGACGTCAAAAGCAGAAGACCGACAAATTGTTTTACGTCATTTGCATAATCGATTTGTCACTGCAACGTCCACTAGGAATGAATTGTTTAGAGGTCGTGTGATTGCCCAAACAATATGTAATCGCCTGCGCACTGCTCTTATTCAAGTTGTAACTTACCATTTTTACTCTTGGACATTTCCGTAACATTTCTGGTGGAACTGGGGACATTATGGACATTATTTTTATGATACACCATCTTTAATTAGTACAGAATTAAATGAAATCATTATTTAAAACCTCGTTTCTTGTATTTTCAACTTATCAACCTCCAAACGAGTGTGAAGGTTTTATTTTGGCTGAGTATATAAATGCCACCCGAGAATCATCATTAACAAATCGTGATAGCTGAGCCTTAAAAAATATTTCACATTGAGCGATGAAATCTTTACATTTTCCGGCCTCGCCACTATATCTTTGGGGCAATTGTAACTTAGGTTCTCAGGTAAGATGCATGGATGGTGCTTCTGCAACTTTTTGTGAAACTTGCGTAGACAGAGACCTAACACTCTCGATCAAGCTTAACAGAACGCTCCCGATTCTGAAGCGAGTTCTCTTGAAGGCAGAGTCTCTCAACTAGCTCAGACTGCTGATTACCCAAGCCTGAAAGCCCTTTATATGCTGGCTGGCGACAGCCCTTTTAATTTTGGCCACCGCTGATGTCTCCATGTTGGCTTGAGTGTACTGTGATGGGTGGTGAGTTTCAGACGCCAAACGCAGTGGCCAGAAATAAAGGAGAACACGCAGAGGGGAGAGAGACAAACAAACAAAACAAGAGAGCGAGAATTGCGCTTCCAACGGACCAAGATGTAATCCGAGGCAAGGAAGCAAAGCGAGCTCGACAGGACGAACAGAAAGAGGAACACACAGAAAGATACCCTTACTAACTAGAACTCTTCCTCAAATATGCAGCTAAACCCTAAGAGCTCTCTTACTAGAGACGTTAAGGGTTAAAGTTCGAAACATAGCACTGACACTCAGGCAAGGAAATTGAGGCAGAACTAAGGCTTAAATAGAATCCGGGCAATGTCCCCAGTTAATGCCAGCTGGCCCAAGAATTCGATTGAGAGCAAAACGATGTCGTCCCGGACGAGAGCAGCAAAGAAAGCTCTCAAAGCCACCATACCGTGACAGCGTCAGCTGTGGTCTCACCCTCAGTGCAGCCATGATCCGCTGTTTATCCCCGGAGTTGTGCAGTTTGATGATGACCGGTCTAGGGCGGTCACCGCGAGCCGGACCGAGCCCTCTATGCACCCGATCAATTTTAATTATGCCCCGTTTAGTGTCCAGGTTCAGTATTTTTGGCAGCCAGCATTCAAAAAAAGGCAACAGGTTGCTCACCTTCAGCTCCCTCCCTCAAGCTAATAACCCTGATATTATCCCATCTCGTTCTGTTCTTTATGTCGTCTGCTTTATCAGTGAGCATTCGCAGCTTCGCTTCAAATTCCTGAAGCTCGTTTTCTGCGTCAGCTAGCACGTCCTCCAGTGTAGAGACTCGGCTCTCAGCTTCATCCAGCCTTTTACTGTTGCCTTCCACTCGGGTTGTCATAACTTCCTGTGCATTTGTACAGAACCCAAAACCAGTGAAGTTGGCACGTTATGTAAATCGTTGATAAAATCAGAATACAATGATTTGCAAATCCTTTTCAACTTACATTCAATTGAATACACTGCTAAGACAAGATGTTTAATGTTCAAACTGAGAAACTTTTTTTTTTTTTTGCAAATAATCATTAACTTAGAATTTAAAGGCAGCAACACATTGCAAAAAAGTTGGCACAGGGGCCTTTTTACCACTGTGTTACATCGCCTTTCCCTTTTAACGACACTCAGTAAACGTTTGGGAACTGAGGAGACCCATTTTTGAAGCTTTTCAGGTGGAACTCTTTCCCATTCTTGCTTGATGTACAGCTTAAGTTGTTCAACAGTCCGGGGTCTCCGTTGTCGTATTTTACGCTTCATAATGCGCCACACATTTTCAATGGGAGAGAGGTCTGGACTACAGGCAAGCCAGTCTAGTACCCGCACTCTTTTACTATGGAGCCATGCTGTTGTAACACGTGCAGAATGTGGCTTGGCATTGTCTTGCTGAAATAAGCAGGGGCGTCCATGAAAAAGACGTTGCTTGGATGGCAACATATGTTGCTCCAAAACCTGTATGTACCTTGCAGCATTAATGGTGCCTTCACATATGCGAAAGTAGCCCATGCCTTGAGCACTAATACACCCCCATACCATCACAGATGCTGGCTTTTTTTGACATGACGACCCGTGGACCCGTCAGACCACAGAAAGCTTTTCCACTTTGCATCAGTCCATCTTAGATGAGCTTGGGCCCAGCGAAGCTGACGGCGTTTCTGGGTGCTGTTGATAAATGGCTTTCACTTTGCATTGTAGATTTTTAACTTGCACTTGCAGATGTAGCGACAAACTGTAGTTACTGACAGTGGTTTTCTGAAGTGTTCCTGAGCCCATGTGGTGATGTCCTTCACACACTGATGTCGGTTTTTGATGCTGTACCACCTGAGGGATTGAAGGTCACAGGCATTCAATGTTGGTTTTCGGCCTTGTCGCTTACGTGCAGTGATTTCTCCAGATTCTCTGAACCTTTTGACGATATTACGGACCGTAGATGATGAAATCCCTAAATTTCTTGCAATGGCTCGTTGAGGAATGTTGTTTTTAAACTGTTCGACAATCAGCTCACGCATTTGTTCATTAAGTGGTGACCCTCGCCCCATCCTTGTTTGTGAATGACTGAGCATTTCAGGGAGGCTGCTTTTATACTCAATCATGGCACCCACCTGTTCCCAATTAGCCCGTTCACCTGTGGGATGTTCCAGATAAGTGTTTGATGAGCATTCCTCAACTCTCTCAGTCTTTTTTGCCACTTGTGCCAGCTTTTTTGAAACATGTTGCAGGCATCTAATTCCAAATGAGCTAATATTTGCAAAAAATTACAAAATTTACCTGTTCGAACATTGAGTAACTTGTCTTTGCTGTGTATTCAATTGAATATAAGTTGAAAAGGATTTGCAAATCATTGTATTCTGTTTTTATTTATGATTTACACAACGTGCCAACTTCACTGGTTTTGGGTTTTGTAAATTTGGCCAGCTTCTCCTCTAAAATCTTCTCTACACTCTCGGTAACTTCCTTAATTAGCTGTGAGGAGTAGCCACCTTCGATAGAGTCTCCATCTTGCTCCTTGCCGTCATGCTTGTTTCTCGGATTTCTTTGAGGTTTGCCTGTTTTTCCGGGGTGGAACCGAGCCGCTTTTCTTGACCGACATCGTTAGGAAGCATAAAAGGGTCAAGAATGAGAAAAAGAACAGTCTGTGGTTGGTCTAAATTTAAGTTAAGGTCGATGGGAGTGGGAGCTCAGTGTCAGTCCAACCTCTCAGCTCAGTGATGTCATCACCTTCAGCATACTGTTTTTCAAGATTTCAATCACAGGTGACCAGTGGCGGTCCGTCGGCAGTGATAAAGGCCTTCAGAAACCTCGCCCTTCAATCCAAACCTCTTGCAATTTAGTTTTCCCAACCAGCAACAGTTGCCCAGACAATTTAGTAGGACCAGCGACAGTATAAGTATGTTTTTGGTCCGACCGCCGCCGCCGCGCTGCCTGACGTGAAAATGCGATAACTTCAGTAATATTTCAATTAGAAATTCCAAGTTTTGCATGTAAGTAAGTATCATAACGAGGACAAACTGATAAAGTGCAAATGAAAGGTCATGACCTGAGGATGTGTCCCACTAAGACATTTTCCTGTTTGGTTCAAAATTTTGACACAAGGTGGAGCTTTGTAACATAAAATTCACCATTTTTGCCATATCTTTGGAACTATTTGTCCAATTGACATGAAACTATGTGCAACTGCAAGGTCATGACCTCACAACGTGTCACATGATGACATCATACCTGTATGATTCAATATTTTGCCACCAGGTGGCGCTTTCTGATGGAAAATGATCTTTTTGGCCATATCTTCAGAACCATTTGTCCGATTGACCTGAAATTTAGTTCAAATGAAAGGTCATGACCTGAGGGGCTTTATATTGTATTGGGTCTATTCAAGGATTGGGGAATTGGAGGATTGGGGGCATTCGGGGAGATACCTCAAGCCGTTGCCTCCGACGGCATAAGCCTAGTTTATTTTTGTTAGCATTGTTATACATATCACCACAAAATTATGAGGCGTTTTCCTCCGTACAAAAATTACGACGTAAAATTTGATTATGTCTTTATCATTTCTGCGCTCTTGTAGCTCATGAAACAGCAATTTTCTTAGTTTGCGAGGCTCATTGACCATTTAGCCATGAGAATCAGTTCTTCTGTATGTGGTCGCGCTCAAGGGCGTTGTTTGGCATGCTGCACAGCTGAGTGATGGCGAAAATAAATGCTGCAAAGTCAGAGGAAGTGTTGGATTTTTTGTATTTATGTTGCCGTTGCAATCCTTACAATGCCATATCAATTATATAAATGTAGGCTATCGGCATGCAGTTTCATTATCATTAATTTCATTACTTCATTATCATTTCTTATTATAGGCCGTGGGGTGGCTCGGTGGCACAGTGGTTTGAAGAAGAAGGTCGTAGGTTTGAATCCGGCCTGGGGCCTTTCTGTGTGGAGTTTGCATGTTCTCCCCGTGCTCACGAGTCTTCTCTGGGAACTCCAGTTTCCTCCCATAGTACTAAGACATGCATATCAGGTTAATTGGAGACACTAAATTGACCATAGGTATGAGTGTGAGAGTGAATGTTGTGTGTGCCCTGCGATCGATTGGAAATCTGTCCAGGGTAGGTCCTTGCCTTTGCACGTAGCTAGCTGGGATAGGCTCCAGCTCGCCCCGCGACCCAAGTGAGGAATAAGCGGGTATAGAAAATGAATGAAATGAATGAATTATAGGCCATAGATTGGTCTTGGTCATTCAGTCGATAAATTGTTTGATTGTTAATCAGGCGAACTTGAATGAGAACAGCTTGCAATAGAAAAAAAAATTGTTGGCCAACCCAGCAAGAATGGCATGGCCTAGCACGTATGGGTAATGTTTATGGAGTGTTTAATACGCCTGAAGCCATGAACTCACTCAGCGGAAGACCTGTTCCCTTTCACAGAACGTTTTGCCTCCAGCGCCTTGCTCAGTGGGCTTGCCAAGAATGACTGAAAGACTTGTTCCCATCTCAAGCAGGAATACAACACTGTTAACCCAAATACAGAGCTGGAGCCAGCTTGTTATTTGTATGGAAAATGCGAAAGGAACCTCGCTCATCTTATGTCACTCATTTGAGATCATTAATAACAAATTCAGATTATATTCTGAAATTCACAACTATTCCAAATAAAATGTGTAAAATGTCCAGTATGACTTTAATAATGTCTGATCATGCATGGATACAGAGGAGAGTTTCCCAGGAAGCCAATGATTCCAGGATGGATATTCATGGAGCTAATAATGTCAGGCTCAAATTGTTGCAGATCTGGCACAATTCCAAGTAAGATCTATGTAACTAGAAATTTTGGATTCAATCACTCACTTTTTCTTAATTGGATACTAATCAGAGCAAGGGTGGGCTGCGGTCATTCAACAGGGAGAATCCAAAACAGACTGAAATTAAGCCCTAGAAATAATGGCCTGCAGGAGCTTTTACTTTCCCACATCCAAACTAAACGAACGATTAACTGACTGACAGATGAACCTTGCAAGCAGGTAACTGATTTCCAGTGATACAAAGAAGAAAATCCCCATGCCCAGCTCCCAGTGTTACAGTAAAAAAAGAAGTCTTTCCACAATGTCTCCCTGGGAAACCTTAGTTAGTAGATAAACTAGACAAAACATGCAGTGTTAGTGTGATTAGCACTCAATTAGTAATCAGTGTTGAATGAACATAAATGACGGCGTAAAAAATCAATGTCTTTTGTGGGAAAATATTAAATATTTTTGTGCATCTAACTCATTCTATTGAAACCTTTCTACAGAGTGCGGACTGCAGAGGATAGGAGATGAGAGTGGCCTTGAGTGAAAATGATGGGCTGGCCGGCTGGGGAATCAACTGGCGATTTTCAACTTGAAAGTTTACCTTCTGAAATAGATTTGGGGAAATCCGATTCGGAGTACTAACACAAGACTAAATTCAAAAGGTGGTACTGCAATATTTTTGAAAAAGTCGACTAATAACGTGATCACCTGTTATTTTTCCTCCTGTTCTAAATTTATTTTTGATTAGGCTGACAAAATCTCTTCCCCAACTTGTTGTGAGAAAGACGGGAACTGTGACAGTGATGGGGACAGCAACTTGCATGGCAGTGATGACAACTTGAGTCTTGAGTGTTCAAATAACAGAAAAGGACTGAGCTGACCATATTTGGAATGATTATTTACCTTTACATGCTGGGATCTGTCATGGTTTGGGAGCCTTGCAGGCTCTTTTTGTTACTCTCGTCCGGGACGATATCGTTTCGCTTACTATCGGATTCCTTAGCCAGTTGGCATTAATTGGGGGGCGTCGCCCGGACTCTATTTAAGCTCCTGCCTTTCCTCGTTCGGGTTGCTGGAGTGTCAGTATGATTTTGACGCTTGAGCCGGTAAGGTAAATTGAGAAAAGAGAATAGGCAGGATCTTAGCTGCATTAAGTTATTAGTGTGAGGAATGAGAGTATAGGCAGGTTCTTTACTGCCTGGTATTTTGTTGGAGCTCGCCTTTGGGCTGCCACGGACGGCGTTAGGTCCGTAGGTAGCGCGAGCCCCGGTATTTCCTTTTGTTTTAGATCAGCAGGTTGCTGCATTCAGCTTTTATTTCGAGCCACTGCTCCTGGCGTCCAAGACACCTACGCCATTACAGGATCCCAATGAAAAAACTGTATCACGGTTGAATATTTAATAATTATCGTTTTTGAACTGCTTAAAAAAAATACAAAAAAATTACATATTGTAACACAGTATAAAGCCACTCCACCCAGCTCTGCTGATGAAATGATGAATTGTCACAGTCTGGGGCTAATAAGCCCTGGCTGTGCATCTCCTCCATGCTTTTAGCAGAACCCTAGACAGAGGTGGATTGCGAAAGAAATAAGTTCCGAGAAGCAGTGGGTTACAGTGATTTTATAACGGCGGAGGGGCGTTCTAAGGCATGACGTGCAGCGGAGTGCCTTAGTGCCCCTCCGCCGTTATAAAATCACTGTTACCCAGTGCTTCAAGGGGCTTATAGCTTTTATAAAACCGTTACCCTACATATAGCCCATTAAATGAACACACAAGAAAAAAAATTGACAATTTATTGGTAATAATGCAACAATAAAATTGACAACTATTCGTTCCTCCACTAAGCAAGATAGAGTGGACAGAATGGTTGGCAAGCAACACAGACGCCTAGATTGCTTTTTCATCTAGCGCCATTATCATGTCACTTCAGGCTGTTTGGGCTCACTAATGTACGTAGATATACTATAAAAGCTGGCTATTTTGAATGTCTCCTTCGGTCTCCCGAAGACCCCGTTAAATAATTTTACGTTCGTTTTGGTTTTCGAGTTTCCTTGTTCTCAACTTGTGACTCACTCCAGAGACGGGTAAGATCTTCTATCGAGGAGACAACCTAAGGCATGGGTGAGTCAACCCCCAGGTGACACAGTACTGTATTTTGGTATAAAGTGGTAATTGTTGAGGTCAAGGTCCTTTGGGAGATTATTATCATGGGCTATTGCATGGAGGCGTCAGGGTATTGTAAATGTAAGTACTTGGGAAGGACTGGATGAAACTGTTCCTGAAATGTTCTGACTCCAAATTGTCTGCACATTCTTTGCAGCATAAAATCTGATACATCTAATGTTAAATTATGCAGGTGAATGTAACCCTCGTTCTGTATATGCTGAGTGCATGGTGGATATGCATGTGCCTGTGTCTGTCTGTGTCTGTGTTAGTATTTTATCTTCTCACTGCAGTGAAACTGTTGGTGGCAGTGTAACATACCAGACGGTCAAAGCCTACTCCTTCCTGGAGTCTCCCTGAAGTTTTGAGTGAATATGCTGAGACAGTGGTGTCAGCAGGACTACTAATACTGTTCCAGACACTGCCACAAAACCCCGATTTCTCTTGGATACTGATGGAGTCTGAAAAGGACGGGCCAGATGCCCAGCGCTGTGTGATAGAAGCTAGAATGTGCGGGAAAATATGAATCCATTATATTCAAATGTATTATCAATCTAAGACTAACAGTACCATGACTGCATTGATCTATTGCTGAATTGTTGTATTAATTCATTATATATCTGAATGCATTAATAATCAAGTATTCACTAAAGCAATGTATATCTGAGTGAATTGTGCTGTAACACTCTTCTCCATCTGGAATTTTCCACTACTTGGAGCAGAGACTTTTTTGTTCCTCTAATCTAAAAAACACAGAAGTACTAAACTTTAAGTCAAGAGATGAATCATAGTTGAAGTCTCAGCCTAACCACAAGCTGAAATTTATAGCAGCAAGCCAGACAATGAGTAAGGAGGGAGGAAGTGTGATGGCGTTGGTGGTAGGACGCCAAGAGCAGTGGCCAGAAATGAAAGTAAAAACCAGCAGCGTGCTGAGGGACTAAAACAGATAGAAATCACGCGGCTCGCGCTACCAATGGACCTGACGCTGTCCGTGGTAGCAAACAGGAGAGCTCGACTAAAGACAAACGAAAAGGGAAATAAACTAAATGAATCCCTTACTCACTAACACTTATCCTGTTATGCAAATAAGATCCTGACAATACTATCTCTCTCAAAAAGACCTTACCGGCTAAAGCGCTAAGGGGAAAATGACACTCCAGCAACACGAACAAGGAAGAACAGGAGCTTAAATAGAGTCCGGGCAACACCCCCAACTAATGCCAGCTGGCCCAGGAATCCGACGGCGAGCAAAACGATATCGTCCCGGACGAGAGTAACAAAAGGAGCTAACAAAGCACCAAAACCATGACAGGAAGAGCAGCGATATGTTGAGTAATACCATGTCAGATGTAAGTCAAGTATCTTTAGATCGGAGAAGGGGCACGATGGTTGGTTCTCATGGAAACTGTGAAACTGGCAAGTTAATATGATACATTGTATATGAGTGACATGTAAACCCCTCCAACTGGAAAGAAGGAACTGTAAAGATGGGGACTTAGAAGAACTCGGGGCTGCTCTACGACCAGAGATTCTGTACTCAGAAAAGCTCTCGTTTATCTGAGTATTCTTCTTTCCAACTCTTTGCTAAAGATCATCGGCTGTATATGGTTTCTGTATTATTTGATGGTTTTAAGCCTATTTTGCATTTGACTGTATCTGTGCACATGAATTCACCCTATTGTACTCATGTTTTTACCTTATGAATTATTACAGTAAAATTGTTGAACTGCTTAACTGTTTTTGGGTCCTTCATTTAAAAGCCAACGCTAACCTGCACAAATTCCTCAACAAGTCTTGTCTAGTTTTGATATCAATCTCCTGGTTTATCTATATTAATATCTGTGATTGTATTAGTCCTGCACCGTGCACTAACTTCCTGTTCCACGTCCATTTCCCTGAGTATCCCCTGACAGTTACATCTCTTTAGCCCCTTTCAGACATGAACACCGGTAAATGTCCGGACAATCAGGTCAGGGCATTAACCGGATATGCCCTTTCACACGTCACGTCACGTGACGAAAAAGATAGCAAACAAGTGCATAGAATAACCTTCCGGCTAATGGCACATCAACCAAAATTATCTTTATAATTATATTTTTTATGCACGCTTTTCCCCATGTGATTTAAGGTAGAATACTGCTATTTAGCGTGAAAATCTTTATTTAATCTCCAAGATCAAATTGCTTCATTAATATGAGAAGCAAACATTCAAATTAGCAGGAATGGAGGTGATTTGCATAAGTTATGCAAATTAGGTGTCCAAGATGGCCGCCGCAAAGGGGCATATTATGAAAATTTAAAAACACCATACCTCAGTAACTTGCAGACATATCAACTTCTTATTTTGCAGACAGGTTGCCTGATCCAGAATCTATGGGCTAAACATCTAAAGTTGGATACTTAAAGAAAATGCAAAGGTTTTTTGAAATTTTGCTCTTCACTTGAAATTCTCTACCCCATTATATATTCAGCACCCCCTGAAATTAAAAGAGTACCAAAAGGGCCATATTTTTGAGGTTCAGGACAACCATCATCCTGTAAACTATTTATGTTCCAAACTTCATTAAAATGGGAATAGCGGTTTTTGAAAAAAAAACACGTGAAATATGTCGAAATGGTATGAAAAGTAAATTTTAAGGAAACCCTAAAAAAAAAAAACCCCTAAAAATGTCTAAAACATTTTTTAAAAAAAACAAAAAAAAGATATTTTTGCAAAAATCTGTATTTTTATAGCAGTAATCTACCTTAATAAACTTAATTTTAATGCAGAAATTGACGGTATCCTTCATCAGGGTGTAGAATTGGTATCAGCCCAATAGATTTTTCACATTTTAAGTACAGTTGGTAGAATTCAACAACTAAAATGTAAGGAATTTTCAAATCAATGCATGAACCCAAATTATGTGGTGTGATGCATGATTGTCTAAGAGTAGCTGCAACTTTGACTTTGGGGTCGCGCGGGTGTGTCTTCCATCCACCACTTATCCATTTGCAGAGCCAGTGCAGCCGGGGGACCATCCCGGATGAAGCGGTCATGGAACTTCTTCCTTGGGAAGATAAAGTAAAGGGGAACAAAGTTGCCTTGTGCGTTGGCAGCAAAGGCAACGGTCACTAATGTCCCTCTTTCCCCGGAGGTCACAGCACCGACCTGGCGCTGGCCCTTGGTGGCAATGACTTTGTCTGGCACTTGAACCGTTGTGGTACCTGAAATAATGAGTGAAATGAATTAGTGCTGGTGCAAATCACTGTTGCTTTTAAATTTATCTAAATATAAATTTTTACCCGTTTCATCCATGTTGCAGATGTCATTTGCCTCAAAATTATAGTGGGTGAGGACAGTCTTTAGGTTGTTAAAAAACGCGGTCACGTTCGCCTCGTCAAAGCTGGTGGAACGGGACATGCTGGTGGCTTGAGGTCGCCGGATGGACAGGTTTTGTGGTGCTCGAGGAAGGAGGTGAGCCAAAGCTTCCCTGCTATCTGGTTTTTCTTCCACAAACATGGAGTTTTGAGGCCAATATTTTTTCGGCCAGCTCATATGCAAACTTTCGCACCTAAAAAAGCATAAAAAAGAGGTTAATTCTCAGATAGCGAGCACCTCTGCTCCGGATCTGCCCCGGCTCCGGCTGATCTGGTTGTGGTGTAGCTCTGTCTGCGGTCTGCTCCTCTTTTGGACTCAGGCGAAAATATATATTCGCCGCTCTCTTTATATATGCCTGCAGTCTCTTCTCCTGTTCTTCTGTGAAGACTCTGTTGTGAGCCCTATATATGCCTGCAGTCTCTTCTCCTGTTCTTCTGTGAAGACTTTGTTGTGAGGCCTGTACCCTGGTGCTCTTGCCTCTGCCCTCCTGCCTCTGCCCTCCGTTTGCAGTACCTGAACAGGGTGACATGACAAACGCCATGCACCGCTGCTGCCCTCCTTATACTATCGCCTCTTCGGACATCAAAAAAGGCCCTCGCGTAAACCTCCGGGTCAACCGTTCCTCTCTGGGTAGTTCTGACCCTAACTCTGAGCATTTACTGTTGGTAAAACATAACACACATTTTTATTGAGCTTTTAAACACAAAATGCGGCCGCATTAGCAAAACGTAACTATTGCCACTTCCGTCCCAACGGCGACTCCTGATATTTGAATGAGGATTACTTCCAACGTGGAAAAATTCTGACATTTCAAACTTCACCATTCGTTACGGAACTAAATCACCTATCATTTCATCAAATGACACATGGAGCGATAAAGACAATCTTTAAATCGAAAAAGTTTAGCATTTGTTTGTCACATTTTGAAATTTAAATAACTATGAAACACAACAGATTTGCCTGAATGTGTTTGATAGCTTATTTCTAATTTTGCATTCTGCCGCGTTGTGCACGAATGCGTGAACAATTTACTTGTCACGTTTGATACGCTTAAAATGTTTTCCACCTTCACTGTCGGTTATTTGGACTCTAAAAATACTCCAGAAAGTAAATAAAATTAAATGCTATGAGTTACTTTGTTTTAAATTAATCTTGTTCAATTATCTAATAAAATGGCCACAAATTTGCAGCAAAGAATCACCTGAACGTGCAATGTCAAATCTTCATTGCATCTGATTATTCCCTGCAATGCAAACATTTTCCCTCTTGTATTCACATTCGATATGCTTCACAAAATGTTTTCCATTTCACATAGCCTTCATGTTTTGGTGCTTATAACCAGGGCCATTTTACAATAACTTTTTTTTTTCAGAAATATCTTTAATACTACATTCAAAATGCCTTGATGAGAGGTGGAATGCAGAGGTCTGCTTATTGAGATTATTGACATTCTTAAAATGTAACATGGTAGCCTGGTTCGGTCTGTCTGCTTTCTCATGATCTCTTCTTTATCATTATAAGCCACATTTTGGTTTTAATTAGTCAGTTGGCTGAATAAATACCTTGATTGCAAGTTAGGCAAACTTCATGGGAATTGATTAAAGGTAAGCTAATTATGCCAAGGCGATGAAGGCTGTCCAACCTCGCTGGTAATTAGCGGACTTCAAATCAGTATTCTTCCCGAAAGCTTTTCAAATGACCACATTAGGCAGGTGTTATAGAAAAGGTCATAAGCAAGCATGCACTTATACTGCGCTTAGAATAATTGCGATTCCTAAATCATCGTAGCTCTACCACATATCCAGTCAAAACTCAAAATACAGTCCCCAGAAATTTTTTATTAAAAGAAGTATGCAGTATTTCTATATTGTTACTATTTTTTATATCCTGTGCAATAGTCTCATATTGGTGGTATAACAGTTCAACTTGTTTGTATAGCGCTTTTCACAGAGACTGTCACAAAGACGCTTTACAGTGAGAGATTAAATAAATAAAAGGGCAGAACCCAGCCAATTCCCCACTACAGCAAATGAGGCAATACTCCCAGTAGAGAGAAAAATCTTCGAACAGTGGTGAGAAAAAACTCCCCAGTGGGAAGAAATCTCAGAAGAAACCCGACTATAGTTGGTTAAGCCCATCTTCCGCGGGCCAACTTAATGACAAAATTAAATCAAATAGAGTAAAATGGCAAAAGAGTTCCATTTAAGTCCATCTGAACAGTGGCGTCTGTAGCACCAGCAAGTGGCACGCCGAGGATGGTTCAGAACTGGATCAGGACCGGAAAGGTAGGAAAACAAGCCCAATGTATAAACTGAGGTACAGTTCAGGAACCACACTGGAGAGACAGTAATCTAAAAAATGTGTGCCTTTAATGGAGTCCGAGTCAAAGCCAAAAAACTCAGTTGCCAAGCCACAATACGAAATCCAAAAACAGTGTCGACTAGACAGGCAGGGGTCAGAACCAGTAAGACAGATGAGCAAAGGTCCAAAAACGATAGGCAAAAAGTCGTAGTCGATGATTAAAGCCAAGGGTCATACACAGGGCATCCAAACACAGAAATCGTAGTCATTCAAAAATGGTCTGAATCCAAAAAGACAAAACAGTACAAAAAGGGCAAGGCAAGAATCGAAGTCGGACAATACAGTAGAAGAAAAACAATACTCAATGGCATACAAGGCGCTCTGCACAATGAAATATTGATCAACGTTCTGACAAGAGCTGTGAGTGAAATGACTGCTTAAATAAACATACAAGAAGTCACATGCTACAAAGGGGAAGGAAGTGAATTGGATCAGACTAATTACAAAGGAATGAACATGAGGAAGTTCCTGATTACAAGAAATTGGCAAAAGCCAAAACGCGGACAGGGATCACAGAGACAGTCTACTGACAAACATACGGCTCCGGTTAGGGAGTTCTACCGTGCACAGAGTGAGAGGCAGAACAGTGATTAGCAAGGTGCAGAAAATCTGCTGAAACACAGCAAAGTAAATTGAGTGCAGGCAAGGTGCAGAGACTAGAGCAGAGCGAGCGTTGAGAGCTTGTTTGTCAATCAGTAATGTGCAGCTATACAATCCCTAGTGCTTGTTAGTAAGTATAGTAGTATATAGTTAGTAGTATAGTAAGTACTATAAACAATGTTAGTCTTGGTTTGTAAGTTTAGCTAAAACAACAAACTGTTAGTATTGTTTGTAAAATAGAAAAGATGAAGGAAGAAAACGAGATTGGAAAGAATGGTTGAAATCCCAGAAACCATGAAATCACCCGAAAGTGTGGCACACAACACTGGGGCAGTGAGCGATCACATGACAAAAGACCAGAAAGGGGGAGACAAAGTGCAATGCATGGTATGAGACAAAACATGGCCCAGAATCTAACTGAAGGAATGGACTATGGGAGAATATGCAGGAATAAACTGGAACAAAACATGGCATGGATCAAGACATGGCAAAACATGAACAGAACAAGGCTGAATCATAACATAAACCATGTATATAACAAAACAAATTAAGAAAAACCAGGATCAGTCATTTCGTCAATATTTAAGCAGATCAGTAATGATGGTCTAATCCCGTGTTTCTCAATCCTCTCCTGGAGGACCTGCATGTTTCAGATCTCCGCCCTGCTCCAGCACAGGGGATTCAAATGGTCTACTCATTATCAAGCAGCTTCAGGGGGTTGAAAGCTATGGAGGATTATTTGTGACATATCTTTAATTTTATCAATGAAAATATCTTTCATTTTAAATGTCAATCTATTGGTCGATACATTCCTTTATCAGTCAATTTGTTGTTAAAAACACAATATATTATTCCATGTTTTATTCAAAACAATATGACATTTTTTGTGATAATTATTAATAAATAAAGTATGCAATATTTTATGCAATATTTTATGAAATAACTTATGCTTTTTGCAATGAATCATTTCACATTAGGTTGAAAGATAGATTGCCAAATAGTTTGCCAAATCGTTTGTCAATTTGACAATTTTCCATATGCTAATTATCCCGTTTTGATTGGTGTACGAAATGTTGAATAACCATAGATAGAAAGAGCCAGGCAGGGTTAAAAAAAAAAAAAAAAGTGAGGAAAATGGCGACAAGCACTGAAGAAGCACCTGCAGAAGTAGAAGAAGAGGCTTTTGGCATCTTAGAAAGTCAAGGTATGTGAATTAACATGACGTAACACTCTGCCTTATTCAAACGGCATAGTTGTTACAAGAATAGAGTGGCCTAACCATGTCTTTCCTAATGTTAGGACTTCAAGGCCAACCCTGCTACCATATTTCGCTTGAGACATTGGAGGCATATATTAGCAATGGTCTCAAACCCCACGAGATGGCTCCCCTTTTCGAAGTATCAACAAGAACAATTCGGAGACGGATGGAAAAATACAGGTTGAGGTAAGACTTATAGTTTGTTTTCTTTTTAGTCTTCAGGTATAGTTTTTTTTCCCTTTCTCTTTTTTGTGAAGAGGTTGAAAACATAACGTTAGCATAGTTCGACAAGAGCTGTCAGGTTAGTTGCTAATACTCACCTATGTCATACTGTATTTTCGCGGTATTCTACTTTCCATAAAAAATCGTTAATGAAGTTGTGGCTCAGAGAATCTTTTCTATTAACTGAGCTACAATGGACTTCATGAACAATTTTTTATGGAAAGTAGAATACTGCGAAAATGCGGTATGATATAGGTGAGTGTTAGCAACTAACTTGACAGCTCTAGGCGAACTATGCTAACATTATATTTTCAACCTCTATTGATAAATAGGAAGCACAGAGTTCTTCAAAGATTCACAAAAAATAAATACTTTAACTTTCCCAACCGGTTTCATTACATTGTGATCGTCAGGGGTTTATGTATTGTTGCATTGTTTAACAGGGAAATCATTGTGGTTCTCACAAAGTGTTGACGGAAATGGCTTATCTAATCCAATTTAGTTTGCCCTTAAAAAAAAAAAAAAAACACCATCACATGGTCGAGTGCTTTGACGTAGCGTGATGGCTTAAAAGTCTCATTCCTTTCTACCGTTCTATAGGGGAACCATTTTGCAAATGATTTTTAGGCTTGAGAAAAACTAAACTCAGACCATTTTTTTTTGTTGCTTGATTGATTTTTTAGCCCACCTGGTCAAAGATCAGATGAGCTTATGTCATGGCCTGCTTTGACACAACACAAAATGCAACAATAAAACATTGTAAGATTTCTTTAGATAATTAGAAGAAGAATTAATACATTTTACATTATTGTTACATTTAGCATTTTCACTGCAAAGCACAATGTAACAATTTCAATTTTACAATTGGTCTTGATAACCAACTCAGAAACTCATTTTACATGCTAAAACTACACTTCTCGGAAGTTAATACGCTAATGGAAGCATTATATGCACTATACGCACACCTGGGTCGAAGTAAAAAGTTTCTTTTATCATGTGTTAGAAAAAAAGTTGGTTTTGCCGCTGACTTCATGGCTTAAATCAACATAAAGTTGTCTATTTCAAGTTCGTAGACTAAATATAATGAGATTTCAAATGGTACATTTTGCGTTGTGACTACTAATGCAAAATGTAACAAATTTTTGATTGTTACATTTTGTGTTGCATTTCCAAACAAAATGTAACACTGTCACATTTTGTGTTGCATTTCAACACAAAATGTAACAAGGTTCCATTTTGCGTTATTGTTACCTTTTGCGCTGTATCGCAGCACTACATCTAAAATTGCTCTCTGTCATGTAGGTTGACTGACATACTACCCAAAAAATTGTTATTTACAGCGCCCTCCATAATTATTGACACCACTGGTTAAGATGTGTTAAAAGCCTTAAAATAAATTCAATTTTTATTGCAGAAGCATACTCTCACGCTGAAAATTGTAGAAAAAGGTAACCTTCATTCACTCAAGTGAATTTTAAGGGGAAAAAAATCCCTGAATATGAAATAATTATTTTTCATAAAATTACCTGTTCTACAATCATTGGCACCCCTACCAATTCCTAGGAAAATTAATGTAATTGAAGTATTTCTGTCATTTCTGCAGTAGTTTACAAAGTTGATCAGAGTATCTAGGAACATTTTAAATAGTAATTCATCACTTCCTGTTTCCCTGGGGTATAAATATGACGTGACACAGAGGCCATTTCTCTTATTCACTCTTCAACATAGGAAAGACAAAGGAACACACCATTCAAGTAAGGCAGATGTGTGTTGACCTTCACAAGTCAGGCAATGGCTACAAGAAAATAGCCACTCGCCTGCACCTGCCCATATCTACTGTCAGAGGAATCATTAAGAAGTTTAAAACAACTGGAACAGTGGTAAACAAGCCTGGACGAGGATGCAAGGTTATTTTGCCACCAAAAAGAAATGATTTTGTTTTTTGTTCTCTTGTTCTCTGGTAAGAGAAATAAAAAGTTCTCCAAAGCTCGCTGTTAAAGAATTGCAACAAATGGTAGCATCATGGGGTCACAAAGTCTCCAAAACAACTATCAGACGCTATCTACATGTCAACAAGCTGTTTGGGAGGCATGCTTGGAAAAAACCTTTTCTCACTCACATGCTGTGAGGCTCCGGTAAACACAAACATCTGGAGTCACTAGGCGGTACTGGGACTTCAACTGGGAACGTGTGCTTTGGTCAGATGAGACCAAGATAGAGCTTTTTGGTAACAAACACTCTAAGTGGGTCTGGCGGAACACAAAAGTTGAGTATGCAGAAAAGAACCTCATGCCCACTGTGAAGTATGGGGGAGGATCGGTGATGCTATGGGCCTGTTTCTCCTCCAGAGGCCCTGGGAACCTTGTTAGGGTGCATGGCATCATGAACGCTTTGAAATACCAGGATATTTTTAATCAAAATCTGGTGGCCTCTGCCCAAAAGTTGAAGATGGGTCGTCACTGGGGCTTTCAGCAAGATAATGACCCTAAACATGTCACCAAATCTACACAGAAATGGTTCACCAGAAACAGAATCAAGCTCCTCCCATGGCCATCTCAGTCCCCAGACCTCAACCCCCAGACCTCAACCCCATTAAAAACCTGTGGAGTGAGCTGAAGAGGAGAGTGCAGAGGAGAGGACCGGGGTTGTACAAAGTATTAACATCAGGGGTGCTAATAATTGTGGCACACATGATTTGATGCAAAAGAATTATCTCTTAATGTGGAATTTTTTTCCCCACTGAATAAATGCACTTGAATTAAAGTTTGGATTTTCCTCTTTTTTGCTTTGTGGTCCCATATTATTTTGAAAAAAAACTGAATTTATTAGAAGCTAAAGGACACATCTTAACCAGGGGTGCCAATAGTAATGGAGGGCGCTGTATAACATCTAGAAATTCTTCCTCACCTTAATTCTATCCTTCTACCATATCCCAAACAATAGCAGGATAAATGAAGTCACCTATAATAATCATTCCACCTCCTCTATAATCTTGCCTTACATTCTCAAAGAGCAACGTGTTAACAATACTGTCTGAAGCTGACGGTCAACAGCACACACCTGTGTTTAGCTCTGTCTCATGTTCCTTTATGAGCTTGACCAAAATATCCTCACGTGGCAAGAAATGATCAATTTCATGAATTTCCTGCAAATTAAGATTTTCTTTCACATAGAGTGCTACTCCCCCTCCGCTCCTACTGGTTCTATCCTTCCTTATGGGCTCGTAACCTTCTAAAATGTATTCATCTTCATCCGCTTCGCCAAGCCACGTCTCTTTAATCCCAACTACCCCAGCCAATCATAAGCATCTCAAGTTCTGAGAATTAATCTAGCATTTAAATAAAGACATTTCAGACTATTTCTCTTGCATCTCCCCTTCTGTTCCTCAGCTGTGTGCTGCTTGAAGCTGCTCACTTTGCTCTTATCCATCAAAAAGACTCCCTCACCACTGCATGAAACCCTGTCAGCTTTAATTAGTGCAGTCTGTATTGCCCCCCAACTCCCTAGTTTAAATAAGTCTGTGTTACCCTAAACATACTATGGCCCAGTGCAAAGCTACCCCTCCGTTTTAGGTGTTAAGTAGCTTGTCATGTGTTCTTCTCCCTAAAGAAGTTTCTGTGTCCCATAAACCCCCAGACTGGGCTCATTTTTCAAGGGAAATTCAATTAAACAGATTATACGAGGTGATTTGCATCAAATCAGATTGTGGAATCATTGTGGATTCAGCTAATTATTATTAATTGTGTATCCTTGCTTGCTCTTACTTTGCTTTGGTTCATAACCTTTTAGGCCTGGGTGTGCACTCTTGCATGTTTCTGATTTAGCAGGGGCCTGCATAACTGTACTAGCGCGTCATGGCATACAGCCAATCTAAAGTCATGCAGACCTGAAGAGTCTGGACCAGGGACAAGATGTTTCTCTCTTTCTCTAAGTTTATGTGTTTGTAGAAAGCTCCGGAATGCATGACGAGATAAGCCGGAGCCGGGGCTGATAGAGAAGACAGGTGCTCTCCTCCCTAACAAGATGTATGTGCGCACCCCAAGACAGCTTGACGTGGGTTGCATAAGATGGCGAGGGCTCTCCAGATTACATCATGATGTGTAAATCAGCGCGGGGGGAGGAGAACGTCATGGAGTGCCCTACAAATACCAGAGAGTTTCTAACTGTATCATCCTTGATTTTGCTGACTCTGTGTATGGGAATCCTTTTTTTCCCGCAGAAAAAAAGTTAACTGACTTTGGCTGGGATATTAACTTCTCTGCCTCCCACTGATTTTTTCCTCTGAGTCGGCTGAGCTTCTTGTTGTGAAGGTAATACCAGGAATATAAAATCAAAATTCCTACAACAAGATACCAAGGGTTAATCTGATTTTTAACAGGGAAATATACCATCCTCAACAAATCACTGGCACATCAAAAGATACTCAAAATATTACATGAAACCAGTCAGTTTGTGAAATGAAAAAAAAATTCTTAGAAATTTTTTTTCTTGAGCATGGATGAATGAACCGTTGGCATTAAAATGCAGTATTCTGCAGGGAACAGGCAACACATTTGTAGGGTGTCACAATCTGGAATGAGCTAAGTTGATTGGGCAATACCCTCAGCGAATCTTGAGATCTGATCAACGTGGTATGCCGATGGCCCTAAGACAAGTATGTAGGGTTTTTTTTTTTTTAACTATAAATACAGGTAACCTACTTAATAGGTTGCCGACTACCAGCTGAGACTCCCTACGGATCAGCCACAGCAGTGACAGTCACGGACAGCGCTGGTCAGTGCAATATGGTGAGTGATTTTAACCATTGTTTCCGGTACACTTTCTGGACCTTTTGTCAGGTAAAATTGACTTGGCATTTTGTTGGATTTTAGAGCAATATGGGAATAAAAAAATTCCACAAAAACTATAACAAATTTCTTAGCCATACAGTAAACATGTATGTTCAATATTTGCCCATGACATCTGGTAGATGAAATAATTAAATCAAAATGTCATTATTTTCCTCTGAAAAAGTTTTTTATTGATGCAGAGAATGTACCATCATGAAGACATGGGTGGCAGGAGAATTTTTGCTTGACAACTCGCGTTCATTGCTGTTGAGTGGAGACACATAAAACGTTTTCAACACTGGCTATTAAATGCATCGAAAATATGTCAAAAGCAATCATTAATTAAAGCTGGATAACACAGAACAGTCTGTGTTTGCATATTTTGTGCACCTGTCTGCACTGGTTAAAACAGAAAACTGTGTGCATGCTTAGGCCTGTCTACATGTCATGCAATTGAACACACAGACATATGCCTGTCTATCTTGAAGTGTATTGGGAGGAATGCATGTATGAATTTATTCACCGCCCACATTCCCACAGCGTTTGAGAGCCAGAGTGTTTGAGGCGTGACAAGATTTACCATCACCCCTCCATTTTACTTTTATTGAGTACAATATTATGCTGTTTTCCCCGAGTAAATTTACAACCCCAATTCCAAAAAAAGTCGGAATGCTGTGTAAATTGTAAATAAAAACTGAATGCAATGATTTGCAAATCTCATTAACTCACATTTTATTCATAACAGAACACAGACAACCTATCAGATGTTGATGTTGAGACATTTTACCATTTCATGCAAATGGTACATTTCAGCCTGTTGGAGGGAAGAGAGCATACAAACAATGAAGATTCAGATAATGACTGGAATTTAAAATCATGTGTATCGAACACTGAAGTCTAACCTCTAAACTGGTGGGTCTTCAAACTCAGCCTTCTTTGCGCTGTCAGTCCATTGAAGAGGTGGACTGAAATTGTAAAAAAAAAAAAAAAATGCGATATCGAGGCCAGGCAAATTTAGGCAATTCTGAGCAACAAGAGGCAAAAAATGGAGGATTAAAAGAAAGTTGTGATTACGTTGTACATTTTGCATTGGTTGACATTTGAACTAATTATTGAGGAAAACAATAAGTACCTAAATAGGCAAATAAGAAAAACATCTACATTACAATGACCATTCTGCCATAGCTGGGGCTTGAACGCACAACCTCTGACACCAAGAAACAACTCCTAACTCATTGAGCTAATTGGTTGGAAGTGAACACAGGTGTGTGGCTTTATTAATCGCCTCAGGGAGTCACCAGCTTGGCAACAGTTGTCAAGGAAGATTTCAAAGATAGTCAAAATGTCAAAATTTCTGTTATCAAGACAAAAATACATAAATTGCAGCCTGACAGTGTAGAAATGTTGGTGATTTGTTTTTAGCAAGAAGTGTTTTGCTTTATAAGAGAAAATCTAACATTTAAAAATGCCATTCTTACATTGATTCCAATTGTTCCATGAGAGCAGAATTCAAATGGTTTCAAAAATTCAGTTTTTGAGAAAAAATTTTGTTTTTGGCAAACTTCATCGACCATGACTCTAAAATATTTTACATTTTTTTTCAGGAAGATTGAAAATGTATTAATAAAGAATTGGCTAGTATATGTTTACAGTACTGTTTACACTAAAATATTTTCATGCACTGAAGGCTCAATTTCTCAAATATCAAAGTGCCGGGAGGTATTTTTGTGGAGGACGATCTGAAAATTCAGCTTAGCAAATTTGGTGACAATTGAGCAAAATTGTGGGGCAAGAAAAGTTTTAGAAGTTTTATAGGTTTTGAAAAAAACAGAGAGAGAGACTTCATAATTTGTACAAAGTTTAAGTAGATAAAAGTTTCTGAAGTATTGCTGCTACATTTTGGTGAAAGTTGCAAATCTGCAGCACATATGGTCGATTTGTTGTGAATTTCAAAAAATTTGAATTTTAGAGGCTTGCTGTAGTGCCACCATCAAAACTATTGGCCTGTTTTTGCAGCTGAGGCTATCTGCCATGGGACTGGACCTTTGTGCAAATTTTGGTGATTTTCATGTATGGGAAGAAAGATTTCCTCAGAAGAAGAAGAAGAATCCTGGTGAAAATAATAGCTTCCCGGCAGCTTTTGCTGCCTGGCCCTAAAAATACTTTCTAGCAAATTTCCGTTGTCCAATTGTTTTTTTTTTTTTTTTTTTTGGATCAAATTTCTAATAAATTTCTCCTTAAAAGTTACCCAGTTACTCACAAGAGAAAACACCGGAACACCTACAAACCCACCCACCCACTGAGAATGATCTCTCACTATTCACTGTTGAAATTCATTTGACATTATTGATGTACACTTGTTCCAGAATTTGTGAACCAATTCACAATGTAATATAGTATATGTCAAAAAGTACCTGTATCTCAAGAACAATTAACAATTGAAAACGAGTGGGTGCATGAGCAGAAAGGCAAAGCCAGTGCCCGGTTTAACTTCTTCTTCAAAACCCAAAACCAGTGAAGTTGGCACGTTGTGTAAATGGTAAATAAACACAGAATACAATGATTTGCAAATCCTTTTCAACTTATATTCAATTGAATACACTGCAAAGACAAGTTATCTAATGTTTGAACAGGTAAACTTTGTAATTTTTTGCAAATATTAGCTCATTTGGAATTTGATGCCTGCAACATGTTTCAAAAAAGCTGGCACAAGTGGCAAAAAAGACTGAGAGAGTTGAGGAATGCTCATCAAACACTTATTTGGAACACCCCACAGGTGAACGGGCTAATTGAGAACAGGTGGGTGCCATGATTGGGTATAAAAGCAGCTTCCCTGAAATGCTCAGTCATTCACAAACAAGGATGGGGCGAGGGTCACCACTTAGTGAACAAATGCGTGAGCTGATTGTCGAACAGTTTAAAAACAACATTCCTCAACGAGCTATTGCAAGATATTTAGGGATTTCATCATCTACGGTACGTAATATCGTCAAAAGGTTCCGAGAATCTGGAGAAATCACTGCACGTAAGCGACAAGGCTGAAAACCAACATTCAATGCCCGTGACCTTCGATCCCTCAGGCGGTGCTGCATCAAAAACCGACATCAGTGTGTAAAGGACATCACCACATGGGCTGAGGAACACTTCAGAAAACCACTTTCAGTAACTACAGTTCGTCGCTACATCTGCAAGTGCAAGTTAAAACTCTACAGTGCAAAGCGAAAGCCATTTATCAACAGCACCCAGAAACGCCGCCGGCTTCACTTGGCCCAAGCTCATTTAAGATGGACTGATGCAAAGTGGAAAAGTGTTCTGTGGTCTGACGAGTCCACATTTCAAATTGTTTTTGGAAACTGTGGACGTCGTGTCCTTCGGACCAAAAAGGAAAAGAACCATCCAGACTGGTATAGGCGCAAAGTTCAAAAGCCAGCATCTGTGATGGTATGGGGGTGTATTAGTGCCCAAGGCATGGGTAACTTACACATATGTGAAGGCACCATTAATGCTGAAAGGTACATACAGGTTTTGGAGCAACATATGTTGCCATCCAAGCAACGTCTTTTTCATGAATGCCCCTGCTTATTTCAGCAAGACAATGCCAAGCCACATTCTGCACGTGTTAAAACAGCATGGCTCCATAGTAAAAGAGTGCAGGTACTAGACTGGCCTGCCTGTAGTCCAGACCTGTCTCCCATTGAAAATGTGTGGCGCATTATGAAGCGAAAAATACGACAACGGAGACCCCGGACTGTTGAACAACTTAAGCTGTACATCAAGCAAGAATGGGAAAGAGTTCTACCTGAAAAGCTTCAAAAATTGGTCTCCTCAGTTCCCAAACGTTTACTGAGTGTCGTTAAAAGGAAAGGCGATGTAACACAGTGGTAAAAAGGCCCCTGTGCCAACTTTTTTGCAATGTGTTGCTGCCTTTAAATTCTAAGTTAGTGATTATTTGCAAAAAAAAAAAAAGTTTCTCAGTTTGAACATTAAACATCTTGTCTTTGCAGTGTATTCAATTGAATATAAGTTGAAAAGGATTTGCAAATCATTGTATTCTGTTTTTATCTAAGATTTACATAACGTGCCAACTTCACTAGTTTTGGGTTTTGTATTGCAGACAAAAGAAAAACATCATTTTGTTTTCAAACCTTAACATGTTTTGACTCGTCGAAGCATGTCAAGGTATGAAAACATAGCTAAGTTTTTCCTTTCTTGTCTGATATAGAAGAAGTTAAACCTTTATTCTAAAATTAGAGACATAATGAATCTCATTCAACTAGTGTAAAATAATGAGAACTAATTAGGCAAACCAAAAGGAAAAAACCAGATGTGGACAACCAGATTATGAGGCCTACAATCCTATAATAGAAGAAGACTCAGGGCCTGACACAGTAGAAGAATAATAATCAGATTACTATCAAATCTAATTGGCCCCAACATTCTTATGGTGCTTGGCCCATAACAAAACACAATGTGTAATGCTTTCTGTTTGAATACAATGAATGTTATTCATTTATTTATTTGTGTGAGGAAAGATATTCAATTAATTAATTGTGTTGGGCTGGGTTGTAGTATGTGGTACAGGAACAACGGTAAGTCAAGGCAGTTGACTGGAATTGATGTGGAAAAGGCACCCCTGTGCGTGCTTTCTCCTCACAATGTCCCATTGTGTCTGTAGACTTTACTGTGCAGATGTCTTTCTGATGTATGTCTCTACCACATATCTCTTATAAGGGAACAAACACTAAAACCTGTGATGCCGCGAACACTTTCACTCCAGAGACTATGGGCTTCAATTTCCTGGAGAAAGGGTGTTCTGTCGAAGACTACATTCAGCTAAAGATTGATGAGTTGGCCGAGATGGTGAGTGGGCACAGAGATCTCAAACTGTAGAGGAAGGCAAACGCTTATGTTCATTTAGCAGCCAGTTCAAGTCTTTGAAGCAACCTGAGCGGACTCATTAACCATTCACTGTTTTGAACTCTTCACTTTTAAAAACATTTTATTTAACTGGGTAAGTTCCACTGAGAATTGTTTTTTCTTATGCTTTTCAAGGATGGCGTAGGTGAAATGTCAGGTAGAACAGATGCAATTAGAAAGAACAAGTGAAGGAAAGCTCAAGGAGCAATTCTGGAGTCTTTATGACCTTGCTTAAGAACTGCACAGTTTGTCCAAAATTCAACCAGTTCATCCATTCACAGTCATTGGTTTCAACTACTGCAAGTTAGCATCTGTGATTTCGGGAAACGCGCCCCAGGAAAGACACAATCTGATTGTTTCCTGACAAACAGGGACAAATATATGTGGCTAAATATGATTGCAAGGAGGTGATATTGTATCTGGAATTTATCCAGATATGAGACAGAATAAAGCTGCTTTCACACCGGACGCGAAACAAGTTTTTCGCACGACAGATTACATTCAAAATCAATGCAAAAAAATGTGAATACAAGCATCTTTGCATTGACTTTGAATGTTATCTGTCATGCGAAAAATTTGTTTCACGTCCGGGGTGAAAGCAGCTTAAACAAGAGTAAACGGGGCCTCAGAAATCTGCGGTTCAGCATCTTGGCTCCCAGATGTTCTAATTGGCGTCCCCTCTTGCTGCTCTTCAGGGTGACTCAGATGCTTTTTTCGTGGTGGACCTGGGAGAAATATTAAGGAAGCACCTCAGGTGGGTTCGTGCCATGCCTCGTGTCAAGCCCTTCTATGCCGTGAAGTGCAATGACAGCCGTCCTGTTGTCATGACGCTTGCCCTCCTGGGGACGGGGTTTGACTGCGCCAGTGAGGTACTGCCCAACGCCAGAGCCTGATTTGTTTTTGCAGGTTGCTTGTGTGCAAAGGAGGACCACTGGATCTTTGCTGGTGTATGTGACTTATCTTCTGTGTTCTCTCTGGTTAAATATAAATAAATAAATCAATAAATAAGCAGTGGTGCCAAAAAACCCGCCCCTCGCCCACACTTTGACTTACATTTCCGAAATTGAAGAGGCATCTATTCTGGGTCAGTGGCAATCCCTAAACTATGGAGTTAAATTACTGCCAAAACCTTGTATACAAACCGAACATGTTTTACAAATGCACCACGATTCACAAACAAATACAATGTGATTTGCAAATATAAAAATGATTCACGTGCAAACAAAGTGTGGTTTGCAAATATAAAAACGATTTGCAAACAAATACAGTGTGATTTGCAAATATAAAAACGATTCACGTACAAACAAGGTGTGATTTGCAAATATAAAAACGATTTGCAAACAAATACAGAGTGGTTTGCAAATACAAAACACCATTAACAAACGAATGTTTTCAGTTTTACAAATACAAAACGTATCGATTACAAGTATACGACGAGAACCATTTCCTACAAGTACAAATCACTTTTGGAAGTTTTCTACCGCTGACATGGCGTAAAGGATTTTCTCACAAATGTCCTCACTGTTATTGTCCCTGTTAAACAGCAGGTGGGGCTATGACTCAATATCCTAGATCTCTACACCGTGAAGTTGAACAGAATAGAGAACGGCCGCCAGCGACAACCGTGGACATGAGGATGATGGCTGAGGCTAAATAAAAACGCAAGCGTCTTCGTGTTCGAAATAACTCCGTGTCCGACAGTGGGATGGTGTCAATATAACTCCGTGTCCGACAGCGGATTATTGTTTTTAATCTCATGAAGTCTACTGAATCTTTTAGATAGCCTATTAAACGTGAATGTTTGATCAGATGGCTCAGTTCTTCAAGATGGGTACCCAATCAATGTTTCTGTTTAAGCTCTGCTCAATAAAGTGTTCTGATCGATAGTGATATATTTTTATTTTCCATTTCATTATAAATCTGGGCCCGTATTCACAAAGCATCTTATCTTAGCGCTAGGAGTACTCCTCATTCGCGCTAAAACATTTTATGTAGGAGTAAAATCTGAAAAGTAATTCACAAAACCGCTGAGAGCAACTTTTAGCCATCCGAGACACCGAGGGTAACGCTGCAACGATCTGTTGGCTGATATTATCCCACGCATACCGCTTGGATTTGCTGTTCACCCCCGAGCCAATTTTCCCTCTGATTAGGCTACATGCTTTCGCTCCAGCACCAACTGTTCCAGCAGCAGTAACTGGTCTTGGCTCCAGCTGGGCTTTCGCGTCATTTTTGAGCTTACATCCATGACAGTTTAGGGCAAACAAACTTGACCGGCTCGACATTTAAATGATCGCAACATATTCTCATTCTCATCGGGTAACAAGTAGCTATTGGGGCAAGTGACGCGTTTCATTAATAACTTGTTTAATGCTATTAATGTTTTTACAATTATCTCTTTCCTATGTACGTTTATTTGCCTAGAGCGTGATATGCGGGGACCGTGCATTGCAATTTTCAAAAGTGCTCAATATGCTATTATCTTAAACCGAATCTAAAAAAACCAATGCTTTGTATGTTAACAAAAACTTGCGTTAAAGTAACCGTGTTTTAAATTCTTATAAATGAAGGGAAGAAAATTATTTTAATATCAATGTTAAAGTTAAGGTTAGGCTTAGGGTTAGGGCAGTGTTTAAAAAGGGGATTGTCGTACCTCTCTACTTTGAAATGCATTTGAAAACTGCCGAACCCGTAACAACTGCTATTATTTTATTTGACAAACCAGTCCCTTGGACTATTTTCTCATTTTTTCCTCCATGGGTTGTATGTGGGATATTTTTTTCAATGGGTTGCCCTGCCACCAAACAACCAATCACCGTGCTCATTGTTCCAAGACTCGTGCATGAGAATTGACATCAGCCATAGCAACGGAGATTACTCCCGCCTATCTCAGAGCTACCCCTATTCTAGGAGTTACCAAATTTCTTCACTAAAAGTTGATCTCAGCGGTTTTGTGAATTTTAAGATTGTTTTATCATAAATGTTTTAGCGCGACTTAGGAGTACTCCTCGCGCTAAGAAAAGATGCTTTGTGAATACGGGCCCAGATTTATAACGAAATGGAAAATAAAAATATATCACTATCAATCAGAACACTTTATTGAGCAGAGCTTAAACAGAAATATTGATTGAAATTCTCGGTGCCCATCTTGAAGAACTGAGCCATCTGATCAAACATTCACGTTTAATAGGCTATCTAAAAGATTCAGTAGACTTCATGAGATTAAAAACAATAATCCACTGTCGGACACGTAGTTATATTGACACCATCCCACTGTCGGACACGGAATTATTTCGAACACGAAGACACTGCGTTTTTATTTAGCCTCAGCCATCATCCTCATGTCCACGGTTGTCGCTGGCGGCCGTTCTCTATTCTGTTCAACTTCACGGTGTAGAGATCTAGGATATTGAGTCATAGCCCCACCTGCTGTTTAACAGGGCCAATAACAGCGAGGACATTTGTGAGAAAATCCTTTACGCCATGTCAGCGGTAGAAAACTGCCAAAAGTGATTTGTACTTGTAGGAAATGGTTCTCGTCGTATACTTGTAATCGGTACGTTTTGTATTTGTAAAACTGAAAACATTCGTTTGTTAATGGTGTTTTGTATTTGCAAACCACTCTGTATTTGTTTGCAAATCGTTTTTATATTTGCAAATCACACCTTGTTTGTACGTGAATCGTTTTTATATTTGCAAATCACACTGTATTTGTTTGCAAATCTTTTTATATTTGCAAACCACACTTTGTTTGCACGTGAATCATTTTTATATTTGCAAATCACATTGTATTTGTTTGTGAATCGTGGTGCATTTGTAAAACATGTTCGGTTTGTATACAAGGTTTTGGCAGTAATTTAACTCCATACTAAACCCAGTTTGGGGTGAATCTGGCCATTAGGTTAGCTGCTAAAATGTTAACAAACAAACAAACACAGAAACACACAAACAAACAAACCAAACCAAAAACAATAGCCCTTCCCCTCCCCCTTCGGGCGGGGTGGGGTAATAAAATACCGATACAGAACAATTCAGTTTTGAAATTGCGGGCTGCAATGCTAATTTACTTTTGTACCACCACATCAAATCCCAAATGCTGTCAGTTCTGTGGAAGAGTTAACTGATCCACACAGCGCAGATAAAAAAAAAATTGTCTGGTTGTATTAGGGCCCACACATTATGGAACACTGCATGTTGCAGCTCGTGGTATATTCATGGAATTGTTCATTTAATGCGGTGTGCACGGAAGTGATTTGAATTCATGTTTTACTTAGTCGAAATGTGAATTAAGGTAAAGGGGTACTAATTTCCTTAAATATGACTTTGAATAAGACTCTATCATTCATTTTGTACTCGGATAAACCCCTTGATGTGCGATCTTGTTTTTAAGGGGGTCCCAACATTGATTTCGAGCATTACATAACAACCGAGAGGTGACGAAATAAGAATACTGATCTCAAGACAAAAATTAACAAATCAAAACCGACAAAGCAAAAAAACAAAACAAACAAACAAACAAAAAACAAACAAGACACATAAATTAATGAAAGCATTGAAAACATTACAACCACAAGGTGACCAAAGTAGCCAATAGTAAACAATAATTTTGACTTTACTGTCAAAAACGATGTTTGACACCATACCATCATGGCTGTGTTTCTTCTCATGTTTGCTTATTCATAATATTCTGGTTTGTTTGTGTATTGAGCTGCAGTTTGAAATGTCTTGTCCCTAATGTATCCATTTGAGATGCTCTGCAACTCCATTTTGCCTGAGATCCATTCCATTTTTTTTAATTTCAGCATGAGGTTCAGCTGATGAAGTCAGTGTGCGTGGAGCCAAGCAGGATTATATATGCCAACCCCATCAAGCAGGTGTCCCACCTAAAATATGCCGCCAACTACGGGATCGAAATGATGACCTTTGACACTGTGGCAGAGCTTGAAAAGATCGCGACTTTCCATAAATGTGCGAAGTGAGTGACTGCTTTATTCTTGGCATTGGCTGTTTCACAATTAAAACAGTAAAAAAAATAATAAATTAAAAAAAAAAAAAAAAATATATATATATATATACATACACACGCCAAACCAAAATAGTCGGGACAAAGTGTAAATTGTGAATAAAATCAAAATGCAATGACTTTCAGGTCACATGAGCCAATATGTTAGTTAAAATAGAACAAAGATAACATTTCAAATGTTGAAACTGAGACATTATATATTTTCATCCATAGATTTCAAATTTTCTGGCTGCAACAGGTCTCAAAAAAGTTGGGACACAGACAAAAAAGGGATGAAAAAGCAATTAATATACAAAATAATCAGCTGAAAGAACATTTAGCATGTAATTGACCTATGGCTAAGCCCCGCCCTCAAATGCGATGAGCTAATTACAGTGCGTATTCTCTTCCCATATACTCGGACACTCTGAGCCTGAAATTCCATTGAAATGCATTACGGAACCTCCGAATTGTTCGTTTTTCTGGGGTTTTAAAATGTTTCTAAGTTTTAAAAAAATGGTCAAACGCTATGCTTAGGGTAAATTTAACTCCGATATGTCCCGAGAGGCTGGTCAATGGGGTGTATTTTATACCCTTCCCAAAGCCACATCAGAACCGAGAGAAGTGTCTCCTCTGGATGAAGCTGCTTTCACACTGGACGTGAAACAAATTTTTCACACGACAAATTACATTCAAAGTCATTTCAAAGACGCAAATACGAGCATTTGCATTGACTTTGAATGTAATCTGTCATGTGAAAAATTTGTTTCACGTGCGGTGTGAAAGCAGCTTAAAGCTTTGTGGCACAAAGACCCCACGATCAGCTTAACGTAGCTAACAAAGGTCAACAGGGATGTCTACATTTGTTCCAAGATAAGTCAACATTGTGTTTAAGGCGACATCTTGTCACTTCGCTGGAGATTAATGTAAAGTTATCTTTTACATCGCTACGTTAGCTCAAGCTAGTGAACTCTATGGCTAACTTCAGTGCTGACAGACGTTGGCTTAACATGAGCTCCTGGGTCCGTTGTTCACCATGTCACCTTGTTTACAAAGGAGTTCAGTCACATCAGGTTAGATGTCTTAAATTTGATAGCTAGCAATAATAATAGGTAAATTAAATTAATTACCCTGCCGTGCTCGAACAATGCTGATCTCTGTCTTGTTGTGTGAGAGGGTGACAGAAACGAGATGTGGTTGATCGCGTTTGCACAGAAACCTGAAAATTTTAGCTTCTAATTTCAACTTTTCATCATCATCATCATCATCGGATTCCCTTCTCTGGAGTCTCTGCTCCTTAAGGTGCACTCATCTGGCTGATGAAGTGCGAAAAGTTCTCTCTGTCCATCATTATGCGCCTGAGCTGCTGGGCATCTACTTCCAGCAGCCCCTCCAATTTCCTCCACGTTTTGGCTCGTTCATCAAATAGGACTTGTTATCGAATGTCCCCATTATTCATTCGACAGACATGTGCTAGGTACTTTAGCTGCTGCATCCTACAGAAGACCTCAATAGGTCCAGTCCCAGTCATGCGACGTAGATCGGCATTTGAATACTTGAATTTCCAATAATCCTGTCCACCCTCGCTCACACTACCGGTTCCTTGGTTGACCTTCTCCACTCAAAATTCATTAATGTATCCCTCCAATGCATAGTGTAACCCTATCTGCTGACTTCTTGATGATATTTTAGCCTTCTATTGCCAAAAATCATCGCTAGCATCGTGAAAAATACAAAACCCAAAACCAGTGAAGTTGGCACGTTGTGTAAATCGTAAATAAAAGCAGAATACAATGATTTGCAAATCCTTTTCAACCTATATTCAATTGAATACACTGCAAAGACAAGTTACTTAATGTTCGAGCAGGTAAACTTTGTAATTTTTTGCAAATATTAGCTCATTTGGAATTTGATGCCTGCAACATGTTTCAAAAAAGCTGGCACAAGTGGCAAAAAAGACTGAGAGAGTTGAGGAATGCTCATCAAACACTTCTTTGGAACATCCCACAGGTGAACGGGCTAATTGGGAACAGCTGGGTGCCATGATTGGGTATAAAAGCAGCTATCCTGAAATGCTCAGTCATTCACAAACAAGGATGGGGCGAGGGTCACCACTTAGTGAACAAATGCGTGAGCTGATTGTCGAACAGTTTAAAAACAACATTCCTCAACGAGCTATTGCAATAAATTTAGGAATTTCATCATCTACAGTCCGTAATATCGTCAAAAGGTTCAGAGAATTTGGAGAAAGCACTGCAGGTAAGCGACAAGGCTGAAAACCAACATTGAATGCCGGTGACCTTCGGTCCCTCAGGCGGTACTGCATCAAAACCCGACATCAGTGTGTAAAGGACATCACCACATGGGCTGAGGAACACTTCAGACAACCACTTTCAGTAACTTCAGTTCGTTGCTACATCTGCAAGTGCAAGTTAAAACTCTACAATGCAAAGCAAAAGCCATTTATCAACAGCACCCAGAAACGCCGCCGGCTTCGCTGGGCCCAAGCTCATTTAAGATGGACTGATGCAAAGTGGAAAAGTGTTCTGTGGTCTGACGAGTCCACATTTCAAATTGTTTTTGGAAACTGTGGACGTCGTGTCCTTCGGACCAAAAAGGAAAAGAACCATCCGGACTGTTATAGGCCCAAAGTTCAAAAGCCAGTATCTGTGATGGTATGGGGGTGTATTAGTGCCCAAGGCATGGGCAACTTACACATATGTGAAGGCACCATTAATGCTGAAAGGTACATACAGGTTTTGGAGCAACATATGTTGCCATCCAAACAACGTCTTTTTCATGGACGCCCCTGCTTATTTCAGCAAGACAATGCCAAGCCAAATTCTGCACGTGTTACAACAGCAAGGCTCCTTAGTAAAACAGTGCGGGTACTAGACTGGCCTGCCTGTAGTCCAGACCTGTCTCCCATTGAAAATGTGTGGCGCATTATGAAGCGTAAAATACGACAACTGAGACCCTGGACAGTTGAACAACTAAAGCTGTACATCAAGCAAGAATGGGAAAGAGTTCCACCTGAAAAGCTTCAAAAATTGGTCTCCTCAGTTCCCAAACGTTTACTGAGTGTCGTTAAAAGGAAAGGCGATGTAACACAGTGGTAAAAAGGCCCCTGTGCCAGCTTTTTTGCAATGTGTTGCTGCCTTTAATTCTAAGTTAATGATTATTTGCAAAAAAAAAAAAAAGTTTCTCAGTTTGAACATTAAACATCTTGTCTTTGCAGTGTATTCAATTGAATATAAGTTGAAAAGGATTTGCAAATCATTGTATTCTGTTTTTATCTACGATTTACATAACGTGCCAACTTCACTGGTTTTGGGTTTTGTATCTCCAACTGTGATACCAGCCATTAGCGCCTGTTCTAAAATGTTGATTGTTTGTCTTAGTCAGTGGAGGGGGCGGGGCTTAGCCATAGGTCAATTAAGTTAACTGACATCAGGCGTATAATATGATTGCCTATTGAAGGTATGTCTTAGAGAAGCTGAGTCTCTCAGAAGTTAAGATGGCCAGAGGCCCTCCAACATGTGAAGGCTTGCGAAAAAAAAATTGTGGAATACTTTAAAAACAATTTTCCACCCCAGATAGCAAGCTCCTCTGCTCCGGATCTGCCGCGGATTTGCTGGAGCTGGGGCAGATCCGGACAGGAGTAGCTTGCTATCTGGGACGACATCAAATGGCTTTGAAGGTTTCATCATTGATAGTGCATAACATCATCAAAAAATTCAGTGAAACTGGAAAAATCTCTGTGCGACAAGGCCAAAGACCTTTACTGGATGCCCGTGATCTTCAGGCCCTCAGACGCCACTGCATCACTCATGGTCAGAGGCGAAAAAAATAGCGATTTCTTTGCATGGCAATGTTATTCCCGATTCACTACCATTGTAAGCTTCAGCAAAAAAACCATAAATTTCGAAATGTTGCTTGCGTACGGAGGTGGGGTATTCGACAAAGGTTAGTACTCGTTATCACGTTTCAATACGCCCCAAGTCAATTTTACACCGGAATTCTTTTTTAAATCTACCAATCTACTTTTAGGACTTTTTAAATCTTCCAATCTACTTTTAGGACCCCTTTTAGAAAAAAATTCAAGGTTTATAATCATTACTGCACACTACTGTTTTAAAGCTGGAATGCTGGGTGAAATTAAAATATAAACAAAATGCAATGATTTGCAAATTACTTAAGCCCAATATTTCATTAAAAATTGTACAAAGTCAGCATATCAAATGCTGCAATTGATAAATGTCATTGCTTTATTGAAAAAAAAATGCCTCTTTTGAAATTTGATGCCAGCAATATGTTTAACCCTCTTCTGGCTCATGTTGGAAATTTGCAACAATAAATCAATTGATGACTGAGTATAGAATATAAAGACCACATGGGAAATGGTTTGATAAAGTTACCCTTCTAGCTCAGTTTTGCAAAAATACAACCTGCAGCCACTAGAAGTCACCATTTCTGGAAGCTTCCAGGAGAACCAAAGTTTGTTGAGAGTAGGTCTGAATTTTTGACATAAGTATCACAGATATTTTATTAAGATAAAAAAAAATAGTTGTGTAGAATGAAAAAGTAATGCTTCTAGATGATAATAAACTATATTTGATAATATGCAACAACCTCAAAATCCTTAAAAATCTGAGATATCTTATTCTGACCAATTCTGTTAGTTATTTTAGTGTATGAGAATTATCCTCCATGAATGAAAGGTTTTTCATGTCTCACAATAATAAATTGGGCTGGAGAGGGTTAAAAAATGGGACAGGGGCAATAAAAGACTCGAAAAGTTGCAAGATGCTAAAAAAATACATCTGGTGGAAAAAACAAATTTGCTCCACTTGCCTCCTTCAGGCTGGTCCTCCGAATTTTTACCGACAACTCAGATTCCATGTTTCAGCTGAGCAACAAGTTCGGGGCTCGTCTGGAGAAATGCCGGATGCTACTGGAGGCAGCTAAGACTCTGGGCCTCAACGTCATTGGGGTTTGTTTCCATGTGGGCAGCCTCTGTACAAATCCCAAAGCCTACAAAAAGGCCATTGCAGACTGCCGCAAAGTCTTTGATATGGCGGTAAGTACCCCGCATAATGCGAAAAGCTCTACTTAGTTGGCAGCAGAGGTAGTGGCGATGACTCCATCTTAAACTGGTCAATTTTGCCAATTGCAAGTGCTGGTGTATTACCTAACTTCTGGAAGATGCTATCGCAATTAGAGGGATTGCAATTATATGTATTAACTTTGCTGTGGCTGATGCTTGACAACTTGTTTAGTATTGCGATACACACTTCCGGTTTCTGCAATTAACAGTATGCATTCAATGCTTTCCGCGCATAAAACTGGTTTTCCCTCTTTGTTCACGCTACTTAACACGAGCAAGTTTCTATTTTGAACTTTGTTCAACAATAGAAAAGAGTCATACGCCCATCATATGCAAAAATAGAAAAGAGTCATACGCACATCGCGTATTGGTGCAAGGCAATCAAATAAAACTATTTATGTTAACCAGAAAAAGATCCAAGGTTGGATCGAAACGTTGTCCTTTTTTAATCAATAAAGATTTCCTTGGTGGCTTTGAGTAAGTGTAAGCGTCTTCTCCTTTCTTCATCGACTTTTTTTTTTTTTTAATCTGGTAACATAATTGTCCATGCAAAGCAAATGCTGAAGCTGTATATCATACACTGACCTGGTGTTGCTTTGCCAGCGAAGAGTATTGACTGCTGTGTTTACCAGAAGCACACATTCCGACAAGGAGAATTCACCACCTTCAACCTCCTGTGCATCAACCAATCACACGCAAGGATTTGGCAAGAATAGCAGAACCACTACCAGCAGAAAAGTTTGGAACGTACTTTGCAGTCCCTCTAATTATATACCCAAAACAAAATGGGTATATTGTGGATACCCCTCGACTGCTGCCGCAAACTCTACCATCATCAGCACTGCTGCCACTGCCAACATCGTAGATCTTTTGTGTTAGCATGATCAGACTCAAACAGTCTTTAGGGGAATTACCCTCAAATTTTTTTGTTTAGTGGCGCAGTGGTTAGCATTGCTGCCTCACAGCAAGCAGGTTGTTGGATCAAATCTGGCCTGGGGCTTTTCTGTGTGGAGGTTGCATGTTCTCCCCGTGTTTGTGTGGGTTTTATCTAGGTACTCTGGTTTCCTCCCACAGTCCAAAGACATGCATATCAGGTTAATTGGAGACACTAAATTGCCCAAAGGTATGAGTGTGAGAGTGAATGGTGTGTGAATGTTGTGTGTGCCCTGCGAAGGATTGCCAAGCTGTCCAGGATGGGTCTCTGCCTTTGCCTGTAGTCAGCTTGGATAGGCTCCAGCTTGCCCTGCGACCCTAGTGAGGAATAAGTGGGTATAGAAAATGAATGAATAATACTTAATCTCTTTTGATTGTTTCGCCTGCATAGCAAATGAATTATTGGATAGATGTTGGTCACCCAATGACCTTTGCTGTACACCAGACTGAAATTTTAATTCATAAAATTTTCAATCAATTGATTGTTTCAATGGGAATCACGTGAAACCTTTTGTGTTCATCCCTGGTGCATTGAGGACAAATGCAATTATTCTGCATGACCCTACAACCTCTCCCCTAGTGCAATGACATCAAACATTTAAATTTCAGACAATATGGTTCTGATATTGATACAGCAAGAGACTGTATTGTGTGAAAAAGGTAGTGACATGATTGATGCCTGATTGCTTTGCAGGAAAGGGTGGGCTACAAAATGAACCTTGTGGACATCGGAGGAGGATTTCCAGGGTACGACATAGCCGATTTGTTTATGTTTCAAGAGGTAATAATTCCCGTTCACTCTCAATTATCACTCACACAGAGGCTAGTGTTGGACCAGCACTCTATTGGAGTTGAAATGGACATGTAAATGAGCAACACTCTAATGTAGTTCTCCTGGTTTCTACTCTGTTCTTTGAATGGAAAGGTTTTGGCCTGTGGCACCAGATGGATGGTCTCATTCAGTTGATGATTTTAATCAAACAGTAATATATTACATAAACAAACAATTAGGACATCCAGCCCTAACTGTTCTTGTGGAAGTGAAGATTGTATGTTGTTGTGCGGCTCTTTGTGAGATGATGGCAATTGAAAAGTGTTGTCATTCGATCACCATTGACCTGTGCATTCCTATGCCCAGTCCGCAGATATTATAAACAAAGCTCTGGAAAAGCACTTTCCTGATCTCACAGTCCAAATAATAGCTGAGCCAGGACGCTACTACCCAACATCATCCTTCACATTGGCGACTAACATCATCGGTAAGAAGGTGGCCATGAAGAAGCCGAAAGGGAGCGTAAAGACGCCCTCTGATGGTGAGTTTTTGGTGTTTGGGAGAAATGGCACTCGGGCCATAAGCTCAGTCATTAAGCCCAATAGTCTGGCTCAGCACTGTACACAGAGTCTGAACACAGTGTATGCCACATCACTTGTCACATAGAACTTGTTTGTTCTTATTCTACCCCCTCCGCCTCCCATTTTTTCCCGACTCCAAAAGGCGAAGGTGAGGTCAAGGACAGGATAATGTACTACGTGAATGATGGGACCCACACTTCATTCAGATACATCAAGTTTCCCAAAGCCTATGTCCTGCCAGCTCCAGTCAAGGTATGAGCACAAGGTCCAACACCTGGAGAGCTGCTAAAACTGTCACAGTTGTAGTGCTAAATCGTGTTTGTCAGTGTGTCCTCATAAGTGGACTTCATAACTGACCTAATTATACTCTTTCCACATAGCAAAATTGGTCTGGCCCAGTTCTGGCCCACATAATGCACTTTCACGGCCCGTTCTGGCCCACATACAGCAAAGAATGACAGGCCTTTAGTGGCCTAGATCTGGTTTTTGCCAGAGCTGGCCCATACATGGGCCAGCACAGGGCCAGCCGCAGAGACAATCAGCTCACATGGCATGCCATCACATAACCGGTGCCATTATTGCCAGACCTGGCCCACATCCGGTCAACACACCACTTGCCATGCCAGCAGTCACCCAGCAGTGCCAGCTTGAAGCCGGATCTGGGGCAGACCCGACTGCTATGTGGATTCTTAAGTGTATCTTCATAACTGCAATATACGTGCATATACGTGCATATAAAAATTAATCTTTTTGATTAAGATAGATTTATTGCTAATAAACATAACATATTATATAACTTGTAAGAATGAATTTGTATTTTGTAAGTCAAAGATAGTAATGACAGATATTTGTGCAAATTAAAGACAGTTGATTAGCATTGAGGTTTATGTAGATTATTAACATAACTTAACATGAATGGCGAGAACAGGCCGTTCAGCCCAACTACACTTATACTATTGTGAATATATCCCTTCAGATACTCAAAGACTCAATGGTATCTAGCTTTAAGTCAAGCCTGCTCTTGAAAACCCCCAAGGTCTCTGCCTCAACAATATGGCCAAGCAGGCTATTCCACCTTGAAATTACTCTTTGGGCGAAGAAATATATCCGAATATCAGTGCTAAATTTACTTTTGGTCAACTTCCATTTGTGACCCCGAGTTCTACTCACAGCACTTGGTCGAAGGAATCCTACATAATTCACTTTGTTAATCCCTTTAACACAAGGGCGTAATAATGGTGTTGACATTGGTGGGGACATAATTTGCCTCCCATGCCTCCCTATGTCATGACCTAACCTACTCAAAATACAGCCTCATCAATCAGCAATACAGTGTGTTGCTTAATTTCCACATGAAATATACCTGTCTGCCTGATGGAGACTGATCTGCAGAGCTGCTGTGTTGTGGCTGTAAAGCAAACTTTATGATCAAGAAACACTACTTATTTTTGTCTCTTGATGCATAATAATAATAATAATAATAATAATAACAATAATACATTTTATGCTGGCTGGCTGTTTATTGCATTAATAATAAATTGTCCTTCTATATTATTATTCATCTAACCATTCCATCTAAAGCCCTATTTGGACGGGACTAGTTTTATGGGGGGACGTGGGGTAAAAATGCATTCAGATGCATCAACATGCATTGTGGAGATGGCGGGCACGTGACAACTGTCACAACTCACAACAGTGCGTGCGTGAAGATCTACCCCTCTCACGTTCTGTTCTCTCGTCCGAATAGGGCTAAAGATGAGCGGATTCTAAAAATTATGTAAAGATTTTCTGTTCTTATTTCACTCCACTCTAAGAGACTTTTAGCATGATTAATCTGTTTCAGTAGAATCCGTGTCAGACTGCAACGCACCCCCCCCTCCAAAACGACAAGCATGGGAATGGGAAGCACGGAAGTTATTAGGCTACTGCATGTTGAGGTTTATGCTGTGCTATTGGAAAAACAATGAAATCGAGCGCTTGGAGGAGAAAATGCGTCGCGGTCTGAACAGGTTTTTACAAGACTATTTCGTGTGAGTAACTTACCGTTGACTGGGTGAAATAATGTCTAATGTCCGCCTTTTTTCTTTTCCTGCCCGAGTCAGACATGATTCCCTGAGCCAGCGACAGTAGACGCTGTTATTACGCTGTTATTTTTTATTTTCACCGCGTAGCCTACCAACTTACCAATGACAACCCAGTCATGATGATGGATACAGGAAGGGGAGCCAATCACAGATAGCAAGGCTGTCCCCACCAATGACACGCCGTCTTTGAGAGGCGGAACTAAGGAGGGGAAATTAACCTTTTGTGTCCCGAATGCCGTGCAATGCCCCATTCAAAATTGGTACGGTGGACATTTTAAACACATCAAAATATTGGTATGGACACGTCCATAGCGTCCATACGCATTTTTACGCCCATGCTTTAACATATTTAAAGACCTCAATCAAATCATCCCTTAGTCTCCTTTTCCTAAGACTAAAGAGATAAAGGATCTTCAGCCTCTTCTCATAGCTTTCATCATTTATACCTAGAATTAGCTTAGTGGCTCTTCTCTGGACTTTCTCTAGAGCCTCTATATCTTTCTTAAAGTATGGTCCCCAGAACTGTGCACAATACTCCAGATGTGGTCCGACGAATGTATTGTACAAAAGAAGCATCACCTCCTTAGATTTGTACTCAATACTTTTGGCGATGTATCCCAGCATCCGATTAGCTTTTTTAACTGCTACGGCACAATGGCTAGAGCCTGTGAGGGTTTAGTCAACAATCACTCCCAGATCTTTCTCTTGTGGAGCACATTCCAGTTTTAAACCTCCCATGAAGTAATCCCGTCGAATGTTTTTAATACCTACATGAATAACTTTACATTTCGCTACATTAAATTTCATTTGCCACATTTCAGCCCAATTCTGGATTCTATCCAAATCATCCTGAATCACTTTAGTGGACTCTAAACTATTTGCCAAACCCCCCAATTTGGTATCATCTGCAAATTTAACTAATCTGCTCTCAATATTCCTATCAAGATCATTAATGTAGATGAGGAACAGCAGGGGTCCCATCACCGATCCCTGGGGGACGCCACTCCCCACCATACCTAGCTCAGATGAGATACTACTGACCACCACTCTTTGTGTTCTGTCCTCTAACTAGTTTTGAATCCACTCCAGAATACCTCCCGTAACTCCAATGGAGCTCAATTTAAAAATTAGTCTCGAATGTGGTACTGTATCAAATGCTTTCTGAAAATCCAAGTATATGATGTCATAAGCCCGGCTCTGGTCATAAGTCTTGGTGGCCTCTTCAAAAAATTCCAGAAGGTTTGTCAGGCATGACCTTTCCTTACGGAAACCATATTGGCTATCCCTCAAGATACTGTTACGTTCAAGAAATAAATCCAGCTCATCTTTTATGATAGATTCCAATACTTTGCACACAATGCAAGTTAAACTGACTGGCCTGTAATTTCCTGGCTCTGTACGGTCCCCTTTCTTATATATTGGTATTATATTGCCCTGTTTCCAATCATTTGGTATTTCTCCAGATTAAAAAGACCGTCTGAAGATGGTGGATAGCGGCTTAAAGATGATCTCACCAACTTCCCTGAGCACTATAGGATATAAGCCATCAGGACCCGCCGCCTTATCTGCCTTTAGTTTAAGCAACTTGTCTAATACTTTGTTATCCCTTACCTCAATTACCGCTAAATAATCCTGAATATTTAACATGCCCTCTGGCCGAATAAACCCCCACTGAGGTAAAATTCTCAACAAAGTAACTGTTTAAGGGATCCGCAATATCCTTGTTATCATATAGCAGTGATCCATTTTTATTCTTTATGCACTTAACCTGCACTTTGACTTTCCTTTTTCTGCTACAGTACTGTAAGAAGCGCTTAGGGCTAGTTTTTGCCCCCTCTGCAAATTGTCTTTCATGCAGTCAGCTTTCCTATTAATTAAAGAAGAGGGGGTGGGATTCAAACAGTTTTTACTTCTTTCCACTCCTTTTTCAGATGTGGAAATTGAACTCAAATGATTGTTTGAGGACTTCTTTTATATGGGTTGTTCACCACTTCTAATTTTCACTTGTTTGTGCCTGCCTGCTTGTTTGTCGGCTCAATTTTCCTTTACTTTTCTTATATGTTCGAAATAAAAAAATAAATCAAATCAAATCAAGTGTACACTTCATAAGTGCCATAAATGTATACTTTATAAGTATATCTTTATCAGTGCATACTTAATAAGTGTATCTTCATAAGTGACCTCCCCCGGTGCAGTGTTTGTGTCTCCTCATGTGCCATCCTTCTATCTGCCTTTCTGCAGAAAAAGAAGCCAGAGGAGCCCGTCTTCTCCAGCACAATCTTTGGCCAGACCTGTGATGGGCACGACCAAATTATGGAGAAATACAAGCTGCCCGACCTGGATATTGGCGAATGGCTGCTCTTCTACAACATGGGGGCCTACAGTGTGACCACCGCCAGCACCTTCAATGGCTTTCCGAAGCCTGACATTTACTATGTGATTTCCCGGGAGGCGTGGTATGTGCCCTCATAACTTCTGATTGCTGTCTTTCATTCAATAGTTCTCCTGGCTATACAGTTCATTTCTGTCACCTTGTCATCAAAAAATGTGATGCGGTTTTTTTAAATCTGTGCTCTGTCCAAACCGTTGGCAGATCTTCTTTCAGTGTACTGTACTTTGTTAACAGAATGAAAACACTCTCCAATTCACTCCCACTAAAGTCTATATTTATTCGACTTTGACTTCGTAACAGCTCTTTAAAAATATAAAACCATCAGCATCTCCCTATAAAGAGGATCTTTATACCCTAATCTTATGCAATGGAGAAAATCGGTGCAGGTGACATGAAAAGTCCTTTAAGTGAAAAAAAATTAAATGCTTTTTCATGGTGGAAAAGCTCTGGATCTGAACGCCATTGTAGATTATGACCTCCAGTGAACCCTCCTTCCTGTCACCAGGCAACGTGTTCAGGAAATCTCGGCGAGTATTGCAGCGGAAGAAGCCAAAGATGTGCTCGACGAGCCCTGCCGTGGGGAGCCCGGTCCTGCCTACAAACAATATTCCCTGCATGCACGGCGTCTTATTCTGGAGTGAAGGGGGGGGGGGGATCACTTGTTTAGAAAGTATGACAGGCAGGACTGAGTATGTTAATCCTTTCTCATGGGTGTCAGGTGTGGCTTTTAGAAATGCTTTCTTGATGAGCAAATATAGATGCTTATGGATTGACAAATTTTAAAGTAAATCATGTGATAACATTCCAGATCTGCGGTATTTACGTGCTCTGATTCGGTTCTCACCACTCTTTATTATTGTTGCCCGGACATCAGTCCTCTGACTATTACAGGTCTGACCTCAGTTGCTTGGGAGGTTTCAATTTTGGGCTTAGTCTGTGATAATGGTAGTCGGTTTACTGATCGTGTGTCCATTTGAAATCCACTATTGTCTCTTTCTCTGTGGGTCTATGGGGCCCTGTATTGTCCATATGTATAGGTTACCATTTTCTTTCATTTTTGAATGGTTCTGTGGTTCTGGTGCCCTCCATTGTTTTTGTTAGTCCGCTGGTGTTTCTCACAGTGATTGCCTCGCAAGTTGAACTGTAAGTTCTTTCGAGGTTCTTCCTTCCCTGGTCACTGTAGCCTTGCATATTTTAAGTCTGATCACCAGTTATTACTGGGAGATACTGTCTTTTGTCCCCTTGAACTATTGTGATTTCCGATGCAAATCTTGTGAAAAGGTAAGCTTGTGTCTCTAGTTTCTTTTAACACGCATCAGAAGCTGTGCCTACTTCACAGCACCTTTAATCATTTGGCCATGAAATATCATCATGTTCCTACATCTAGTACACCCTCCTCAACTAATTCTTTAATTTATCATGTAGCGAACAGTTTATTTTTTATTTCCCGAGAGTAGGTAATTGGCTTCTTGCCTAACCCAGTCAGCCAGGGACTGTTCTGCCTGCCTTCTGTCCTGTGACGGGCAACTTGCTCAGGATATTGACTTTGGCTTCTGCTTTGGTGCGAGCAACTGCAAATTTTTCCATCAGGGAAAAGTTACAATCCAAGTGAGAATTAAATTTTGTATTTTGTGCAGTTCAGTTCATAATACTGAGCTAAGTCATCACCTGGTTACGTCTTTCAGTTCTTCATTATCTTCCGGAGGTATTTTGCAGTGTCGCCCTTTCACTGATTAGGATCACACCACACCCTTTAAAAAGACACCATCATGGCCGAAAATTCATAGTGAACTTGAAAAAATTTGCTAATTTCTCCAAATTCCACGCAAGTATAAATTGCTAGTTTAGCGTTATACTATAGTTGATCATAGCTGTATGTCATTGGTGTTCTTTTTGAAAATTATTTACGAAGGGCCAGACTTTTTGTGCATTTATGCTTTTTTTTTTTGAACACCCATTTTGTTTGTGCAACCTTTGAGATGTTTGCAGCAGGGGCTGTAACATTTTGTGCACTGTACTGTCCTGTGGCACGAGCAACTGCAGTAACTATGCTGCTCCACTAGGGGACAGGCCCGTGCCACTCAACGAGTGTCTCAATACAGTGAAATTTTGCGGTCTCTACTGGCCTTGCACGGAGGTATGATCTCTGAACCACTGACTGCACAGTCCATGCTGGAAATACTGCAATTACATTGTAAATGCCTGCCATAAGAACAGTTACTGCAAGTGGCTTGTGCCACAGGACAGTGGCTCAGGCCAGTCCCCTAGTGGAGCAGGACAGTTACTTCAGTGTATCGTGCCATAATAGTACAGAACACAAAATGTTACAGCCCCCTCTTGATGTTTGTTTGTAAGACTAGCTGTGGATACTGAAAAGAAGCGATCCCTCTTGGAATCTCCACTAACCTCACTGTCCATAATATTACAATATTAGAAAATAAAAAAAGGAAGCCAAAACATAAACAGTCAGAATTCCAAGGCTAACATGATCAGTTATATTGCGAGCAATGAGCACAATACGCTCGGCCTTGACAGTACCAAAATAATGTGATCAGATGTTTTTGCTTTTCGTCTCCATAAGCAACTGTTTGCATTGTAGTACAACACCGTGAGTACGGGATTTATTCTTCATGGCATGCACAGCTATCTCTGATAGACAATGGCTAAAGAGCGACAATAATCATTGAAAACATGGAAAGATTGATTAAGAAAGATTTAAAGCCTCTTGTGATTCAAATTTTGTTGGTAATTCTGCATAGCAATCGCCCAGTGTGCTTTCTGGAATGAGTTTGAGAACCAGTGTACTCATTGCTTCTCTAAAACCCAGTTAAGTGAATTTTCATCACAAAATGGTGGCTTCAGTAGACTTCAATGGTGGTTTTTTTTTTTTTTCCAATTTTGTACACAGTGTGATATCATCAGGGCAAGATAGTTCATGCAACCAAAATGTCATTTGATTTCTTTTCACTTATTTTGTAATTCTGGTAATACTGGTGATTTATTCTATAAAATAAATATCTCTTCTACATGTGCTACAAATTTAATTATCTTTTGATTTTTTTTTTTTTTTTTTTGGCAATTTAGGCCTTACCATTGTACTTGGTTCCCCATGAATATGTGCGAGTCTGTGCATCTAAGTGTTTGTGTGCAAGTGTATGTGGCAAGTTAAAATGTGAATTTCAGAGATTCCTCAGCTGTCAAGGACAGCTTCAGTTCTTTACTGTGCATGTTAGATTCCCTCCAGGACAGCATTTGAGAGTACCAAAAAGAGAAGCAGACTATTATTACAGAAAGAGTTGTACAAATAATTATGGAAGGCTCATGAAATAGGTAGAATTGAGCAAACAGCAAAAATAAGCCAAAGTGAAACAAACTGAATTTGAAAGTGAAATGAACAGGTGAAAGCCAGACCTGCACTTCATGCATGTATGCATATACACGCATATAGTGGAATATGTTCAAACAGAACCAGTGTCATATACTTTTAAGCAAAGATGCCTATATATTGGCTGACCACTCCCAGTCAAACGTTTTAATATACTCAACATTTCCAAGCAGTATGAGATGGAGAAAAGGCAATTTTCCTGTGAAATCACTGATTCTCATTGACTTCTCACCATCTCAAATCTCATCTCATACAGTTGGAAGTTTTTCACAGAGAATAAAATTCCTTGTATTTCACTTCAAAAAACTAGAAAAGTACTCAGAGAGCACAGACCTCCGCCAGGTAGCAGGAAAACCCTAAAGCACGGTGATTGGAACTCCGGCCCATTCGCTCGGTGCACAATTATTGAAATACAATTTCTGGGTTGTCTGTAGCTATGTTTCCATCCACTTGTCAATCGAACTATCTGAAGTTCGCCAAAAATATTCATGTGAAATAAGCAGGTGAAAATGTCTTTCCATCTAACATCATTAAAGCGAATAAAAAGTTTTGCGTAATGATGTCACATGCTGTTATGCGGTCAAATTGGTGTATCGAATGGATTTCTGACATTTGAAGCTGTTTCCATTCATTTTCGCTCTGAATTGCAGAACCTTCAAGCGAACAAAAGTAGTGTGTTAGCCGACGAATTTAGCCAAATGAAATTCATTAAGCCAAATGAATTGCATCTACCATTCAAATGATGATAATTTGCGCAAGTTGTACGCGCTTATGTGCCAGCTATTAGCAACATAGCAAACTATTATCAGAAGGCAATGATGGCATCAAAACACCATCATGATGCAGTTGCAGATTTATTCGGCAAATAACGTTTCCATCAGCATTTAGCGCATAAGCCTTTTACCGATCAAAGAAAACACAATCAACCGTGTAAACTTTGTGTCAATATTCTTCAAATTAAGTCGAATGTCACCCTTTCCATAAGGCATTTTTAATTCGATATGACTTCATTCGCATAAGAATGTGTGGATGAAAACATGGCTTGTGGTGAGCAAGCATACTTCCGGTGAATTCTATCCAATGTGCTATTCTAATTGGCTATGTGCACAAAATGGGGCTAAGTAAATTCTGAAATACACCGGCTCACTTTACTATTTTAAGTTTGCTTCTGTCATTTATCAGTCTACATTAGATGCTGAGCAGGTGACAGGAATATACTCCCGAAAATGTGATTTTAACTATAGCCACTGTTGCCAAGATTTGGCTTCATGAACCGTGAATGATGTTCGCATGATTTGTCTCAATTAGCTGCTACTGTTTGTTCCTTGGCACTGTTATGAGACATTAGCTGCCCCACTGATAAAGAGGGTTTCCGACGCTTCTACCTAGCATCATTCCCAGCCGTTTGCTCTGGTGACTGTCCTGAACTGGCTTTAAGCGACAAACATCCAGTGTTGCACGACCCCAATTTCCTCATTAGATTAATATCTGGAGCTAGCTTTCATTTTTTTCATCAAGCAGTAGCAAAGTTGAGTAGCTACCAAGGCTTGCTAGAGAGCTAGCAAGATTTTTTGTTTAGGTTTTATACTGAATTTACTTTTACATCTTCTGATACAACTGGTTTGCTAGTACTGGGGTATTGTTATGGTTTTCTTAGATGTGCTCGGCTAACCATAGCTCCAGATGTGATGGTCTTCAGAGAGCAACTGACGCCGAGTGGGAAGGGAAACGAAGTATGGACAATATTAAAATATGCGTGGATAGAATGTTAGATTTATGAAACAGCATTTTGAAATTATGGATTATTTACACATTAATTATCAGTTATTGTCACGTATTTTATCTGCTGCTTAAAGCTAGTTCCTCTCTCATCAGTGAGAATGGCTGGAAATGTGTTGCTAGTTAGAAATCCTCTCGTTTCTCGTTAGAGCAGCAAATGCCTCATTAAGAGTGCCAATGAACAAACATCAGTAGCAGGTAATCGGGACGAATCATGCGAACATCATTCGTGGTTAATTTAGCCGAATCCTGGGAATATGGCTATAGCTAAAATCACATTTTTGGGATGATATACCTGCCATCTGCTCATCATCTGATGGAGATTGATCAGTAGCAGAAGAAAACCGGAAATAGTTAAGCTTACCAACGTATTTCCGAATGTACACAGCGCCATCTTGTGCAACTAACCAACTGGGTAGACTTGAAATCTTGAACTTTGACGTATATCTCACCTGGACTTTGGCCTAGATATGCCAAAATTTAATCACCTGTTTATGGAGTTAAATTACTGCCAAAACCTTGTATACAAACCGAACATGTTTTACAAATGCACCACGATTCACAAACAAATACAATGTGATTTGCAAATATAAAAATGATTCACGTGCAAACAAAGTGTGGTTTGCAAATATGAAAACGATTTGCAAACAAATACAGTGTGATTTGCAAATATAAAAACGATTCGCGTACAAACAAGGTGTGATTTGCAAATATAAAAATGATTAGCAAACAAATACAGAGTGGTTTGCAATAATCGACTGTCGGACACGGAGTTATATTGACACCATCCCACTGTCGGACACGGAGTTATTTCGAACACGTAGACACTGCGTTTTTATTTAGCCTCAGCCATCATCCTCATGTCCACGGTTGTCGCTGGCGGCCGTTCTCTATTCTGTTCAACTTCACGGTGTAGAGATCTAGGATATTGAGTCATAGCCCCACCTGCTGTTTAACAGGGACAATAACAGTGAGGACATTTGTGAGAAAATCCTTTACGCCATGTCAGCGGTAGAAAACTGCCAAAAGTGATTTGTACTTGTAGGAAATGGTTCTCGTCGTATACTTGTAATCGGTACGTTTTGTATTTGTAAAACTGAAAACATTTGTTTGTTAATGGTGTTTTGTATTTGCAAACCACTCTGTATTTGTTTGCAAATCGTTTTTATATTTGCAAATCACACCTTGTTTGTACGTGAATCGTTTTTATATTTGCAAATCACACTGTATTTGTTTGCAAATCGTTTTCATATTTGCAAACCACACTTTGTTTGCACGTGAATCATTTTTATATTTGCAAATCACATTGTATTTGTTTGTGAATCGTGGTGCATTTGTAAAACATGTTCGGTTTGTATACAAGGTTTTGGCAGTAATTTAACTCCATACCTGTTCCTTGACTTTATATCCACCTTCTCTGAAAATTTCATCAAAATCGGCGCATTGCTTTTTGAGTTACCTTGCAAACAAACAAACAGACGAACACTGCCGAAAACATAACCTCCAGGCGAAGGAAAAAAAAAAAAACAACAAAAAAAATATATTTGAAATGTGTATTTCACATTTTTATTATTTATTTATTTTTATGTTGAGTTGTTGATTTTGTGTTCAAAACCCAACTACAAGCAGTTCAATAGCTAGGAAAAATGAAATAGCCCATCTATGAGGGGGGTGGGGCTTTGTCAATTTAGATCTGATTCTTTCCTGAACCCAACAACCTAATATCCAACTGTCTGTGACAAGTATTTCAATTGTTATGAAGGATAAAAGATAAGGCAATCAGGAATAGGGGCAGGGCTTTGGTGAATAACATGTAACTGTTTGCTGAGTAAACTAACCCAGCCCCCATGACAAAAGATGAAATAGTTCAATAATGAAACATCAGCCAATCAGAAAGGAGGCCGGGAGTCATCTATTCAAATCCTTTCCGGAGCCCGAAATACAAATCCCGGGCAAAGCTTTAACAATTATTATGTGACCCTCTCTCCAATCTAACAACCAGCCCCAAGTCTTTACAAAAAAGTATTTACTAGTTACAAAGTATCAAATGTCAACCATTGAGGAAAAGAGGCAGGACTTAACCGTTTAAGTGCAATCCTCTCCAGAGTCCAACACCCCAATACCCAACTCTACGTAATAAATTCAAAAGTTATAAAAGTCAAAGATCGTCCATTTAGGCAATATGTCGGATGGTAGTGATGCGCGGGTCGGCCCGGAACCTGTGGGTCCTGCGGGTCGGGCGGGGCGGGTCAATATTTTAATAACATTTAGCAGGTGCGGGCGGGTTGGGCCAAACAGTGGCGACATCTACAAGTGCTGGTCAACGAATTAGAATAATTTGAAATAGCGCAATCGTTAAATTTTCTTCATGCATTTTTTGTGCAGAAAGCAAATCAGGTGTTCACCGCGCCTGTCCTACTTGTTAGAGTAATCACAGAACTCGTTACCTGTAAAAAATTTGCTCAGCGGATCTTTCCAAAAGGCCCATTTAGGCCATTTAACTGCGACAATGTTGTTTTATTGAATTAGAATAATTGAGAAACCGTTTCACTGAATTAGAATAATTTTTATTATAATTAGAATCATCACTTTCTTAGTATTTTGTGGCTGCCCCCTTGGCTTGTATGACTGCCTGAAGTCTCCGCGGCATCGATTTGACCAGCTTGTCACAAGTTTCCGCACTCACAGCTTCCCAGGCAGTGGCGATGTTCTGCTTCAGTTGGTCCAGCGTCGGCTTTCTGTCGCGAATTTTCCGCTTGACGATGGCCCAAAGGTTTTCAATAACATTGAGGTCAGGCGAGTAGGCCGGCCATGCCAAAACTTCAAGCTGTTTTTCGGCAAACCAATCTTTGGTCGACTTTGGCGCATGAGCCGGCGCAAGATCCTGCTGAAATATGAGGTCTTCTTCGCCAAACTGTCCCTCAACAGTCGGAATCAGGGACGTTTCCAGAACATCTTGGTATACGGCAGCCTTGACAGTCTTCTTGAGGAAGCAGAGTTTCCCTACACCCCGAGCGGACATGCATCCCCAGACCATAACGCTCTGGGGAGACTTTACGCATCTTTTTACGCACTCGTGATTGTAGGTTTCGCCACCACAATGCTGGACACGAGGACCTTGGTCACCGAAGGAGATGCAAAAGCGTGATTCGTCACTGAAGACCACTTTCTGCCAGTCTTCAGCAGTCCACTCGCCGTTTTCTTTGGCCCACTTCAGCCGTCTCTCCATTTGTTTCTTGTTCAGCATCGGTTTTTGCTGCTGGAACGCGAGATTTGAAGCAGAGTTCGCAGACGACGGTAAGTGGTTGATCTCGAGACGTTAGCGCCGGTCTGCTCGTTCCACAAGTTGCTGAGCTCAGAAGTGGACTTGAACTGGTTGCTGACTGCGATCTTTCTCAGCTGCTTGTTGTCGCAAGCAGAAGTTTTTCGGATGCCGGAACAGTTGGTGCGCTTGCTGCAGTCTTTCTTTAGAGCTTTGCAGATGGAAGACTGGCTGATGCCGAGCTGCTCAGCAATTTTTGTTTGGGTCAAGCCTTGTTGGCGAAGGGCTTGAATTTGAGTCACTATTCCCGTTGAGAGGTCGCGCTGCTTACCCATGATTGATTTTACAACTTAGAAATTCTACTTAACCCTGACTTTATACTGCACAGTGAACACTCTTCACAGAAAACAAAAGTTTGAGCACTTATTCTAATTCAATAAAATGACTTATGAATTATTCTAATTCAATGAAACAACAGTGTCACAGTTAAATGGCCTAAATGGGCCTTTTGGAAAGCTCAGCTGAGCAAATTTTTTACAGGTAGCGAGTTCTGTGAATACTCTAACAAGTAGGACAGGAGCGGTGAACACCTGATTTGCTTTCTGCACAAAAAATGCATGAAGAAAATTTAACGATTGCGCTATTTCAAATTATTCTAATTCGTTGACCAGCACTTGTGATTCCCACGAAATTGCGAATAAAAAGTATAATAGGCTATCGGCCACTAGAGGGCTCTAGACATACAGCCTAGACAATATGCTCTTGTCAAACGATGTAACGCTACCTTAAGCAGGAAAGAATGCAAATTGTACCTCTCCTTCTTCCTACTCTCGATGTTCACGCACTTACTGGTGCGCAGCTTAATCCTCCACGGTTAGACTACGGATCTAAAGGTTGAATGATGGCTCATCTTATAAATCGTTCTGCAGTCAGCACCAAAATATTATATTGTAGTAGTAATTTTATTGACCTATGGGTCCAAACAACACATAGACAAAACATTTTTTCGCCAATTTACAGTGAAAGGCATATCACGATTCTTATTCAAAAATAAAATCAACTTGTTGAGGTGCTTCTGTTTATCAGCTACGTGTTCTCTAACAGCAGCACTACTGCCTCACAGCAAGAGGGTCGTGGGTTCGAATCCGGCCTGGGGCCTTTCCGTGTGGAGTTTGCATGTTCTCCCCGTGTTCGCGTGGGTTTCCTCCGGGTACTCCGGTTTCCCCCTCCCACAAAACATGCAATATAGGAACCCTCCCTCCCTCCTGCATGGCTGTGTGTGAATGTTTGGTGATGGTTGGAGGGGCCGTAGGCGCATACTGGCAGCCACGCTTCCGTCAGTCTGCCCCAGGGCAGCTGTGGCTACAAAAACGTAGTTTACCACCATCAGAGCGTGAATGTGTGAGTGAATGAATAATGCCTCCATTGTAAAAGCGTCTTTGAGTGTCCAGAAAAGCGCTATATAAAATTGATGCGCTATTATTATTATTATTATTATTATTATAACACAATTCTATACACATATCACCCAAACAAATAGGTAACTTATCATTACTGGAGCATGTATGGTCATAAACTTAGTCTTGCTCTCATTAATTACCATACCATGAGACAAAGGATAATCGTGTAAATCTCCATGGTAGCCAAAGCAGTCCTCTGCGTCCCAGCAACTAGCGCAACAAGCGAGCGAACCTTTAGTTCGGTTGGCCATGTCCAGGAAGTGCACCGTAATCATTAAACCCTGGCACTGTAGACGCAATTTTGTTTTTGCATAGTTTGGGAAAAAATACGCCTAGGCCTACATTATAAGCTGAGTTGAAAAAAAAATAGCCCACAAGCTCCCCCAAAACAATCTTGAAATAAATATATGAGGAAAAAAAAATTATCGTAGACAGGATATTGCAACACTGTATGGGAGAGTAGGCGATAGCGCCAGTGCGCCACTGTCATGTTAATTTTGTTCCAATATTTTGCCTGATGGCATTTCGTTTGGTTGCAAAGATCAGAAATCCCGGTAAGGTTCTATTAATAGACAGCGTCTAAACTTTGTATGAAGAATTCCAGCCAAAAGCCAAATGTATGTTGTGCTCCACTCAAATCCATAGAGTAACAGAGGAACTGTTTTTTTCCACTGTAAATCAGGTCACACAGACCCACTGTATTCTTTTTCTCTTGCCTCCTTTTTGTGTCGGGGTGGGTTGGGGGTGAAAATCAGTGCGAGTTTTAACGGGGCGGGCGGGGCGGGTTAGCTGTCACGTCGGGTCGGTTTGGTGCGGGTGTTAAAAAACCTCGACCCGCGCATCACTATCGGATGGAGTGATGAAAAAAGGAGAAACATGCTCCATGCGTCTGTGTACAGCAGAAACAACGGCATTTATCTTTCTGACAAATTCTTGTGTGTGATGCAAGTTGGATGGCTCTAGCTGGAAAGTTGCGAGACTTGGTAAATGAATGGAGTGTAATGGATGATAAAATAATTAAAAAAATTATTAAGCAGGGGCGTCCATGAAAAAGACGTTGCTTGGATGGCAACATATGTTGCTCCAAAACCTGTATGTACCTTTCAGCATTAATGGTGCCTTCACATATGTGTAAGTTGCCCATGCCTTGGGCACTAATACACCCCCATACCATCACAGATGCTGGCTTTTGAACTTTGCGCCTATAACAGTCCGGATGTTTCTTTTCCTCTTTGGTCCAGAGGACACGACGTCCACAGTTTCCAAAAACAATTTGAAATGTGGACTCTTCAGACCACAGAACACTTTTCCACTTTGCATCAGTCCATCTTAGACGAGCTTGGGCCCAGCAAAGCCGGCGGCGTTTCTGGGTGCTGTTGATAAATGGCTTTGCTTTGCATTGTACAGTTTTAACTTGCACTTGCAGATGTAGCAACGAACTGTAGTTACTGACAGTGGTTTTCTGAAGTGTTCCTGAGCCCATGTGGTGATGTCCTTTACACACTGATGTCGGTTTTTGATGCAGTGCCGCCTGAGGGATCGAAGGTCACGGGCATTCAATGTTGGTTTTTGGCCTTGTCGCTTACGTGCAGTGATTTCTCCAGTTTCTCTGAACCTTTTGACAATATTACGGACCGTAGATGATGAAATACCTAAATTTCTTGCAATAGCTCGTTGAGGAATGTTGTTTTAAAACTGTTCGACAATCAGCTCACGCATTTGTTCACTAAGTGGTGACCCTCGCCCCATCCTTGTTTGTGAATAACTGAACATCTCAGGGAAGCTGCTTTTATTCCCAATCATGGCACCCACCTGTTCCCAATTAGCCCGTTCACGTGTGGGATGTTCCAAATAAGTGTTTGATGAGCATTCCTCAACTCTCTCAGTCTTTTTTGCCACTTGTGCCAGCTTTTTTGACACATGTTGCAGGCATCAAATTCGAAATGAGCTCCTATTTGCAAAAAATTACAAAGTTTACCTGTTTGAACATTAAGTAACTTGTCTTTGCAGTGTATTCAATTGAATATAGGTTGAAAAGGATTTGCAAATCATTGTATTTTGTTTTTATTTACGATTTACACAACGTGCCAACTTCACTGGTTTTGGGTTTGTATTATGGGTAATTATTCTAGTGAAATCTGCTGAAATCTGCACCCCAAGCGGACTCTCTGGAAGTACACTACATAGAAAGACAATGAAATGCGATTTTTGACGTACCCGCCTGACTTCAGCCGCATTAATGGAAACACGGCTTAAGTTTTTTTCGGGGTCGCCGCGGTCAGGATTGTCCTGCTCGCGTGCGCAGTTTTGCAATGGGCCCAGGCCCGGGTACAGGCTCTGAGGATTTTTTTCGTGTTAGAGCATTTTCCCTTACCCAGGACATCACCAAGCCAACCCCACAAAAAGGGACTGAAAATATTTCTCTTTTTTGTTGTGTTAAATCTTGGTCAGTTAGTTAGTTGTTATTAGTCTTTGTCTGTTTAATTAAATGTGTTTAAGTTTTAAATTGTGTCTGTCATCCCTTGCTGTTGCTGTTGCGTTGTGAATCTAATAACAAATTGGGGCCATAACAAATTGGGGGCTCAAGGTCCGGGATAGACCATTTTGTGAGTAATTTACTGAAAATCTAACATTTCAAATTGTAAAATTGATTTTTTTAATTGAATACATATATATTGACAACAGCAATGGATGATTTCTTGGCATCACCAACCGTAGGGGTTTTGAAGTCTTTTAAAAAGAGAGAACTGTTGGAAATATGCAGACATTTGGAGCTGACAGAGGTAAAACCAGCCATGCGAAAAGCAAGACTGGCTAGAGAGATAGTTGAATATTACATTGATGAAAATGTGTTTGCACCAGGAGATCTGGAACAGTTTCAGTGGAAAATCCAAATATAGAAATGGAACTTAAATTAAAAATGCTAGAGATTGAAAGGGAGGAAAGAGAAAAAGAAAGGGAGGAAAAAGAGAAACAAAGAGAATTTGAGAGGGAAGAAAAAAGAAAACAAAGAGAATTTGAGAGAGAGAAAGAGGAAAGAGCAGAAAGAGAGAGACAGAGACAGAGAGATTTTGAATTAGAGAAATTCGATAGAGAAGAAAGACTCCAAATGGAGCAACTAAAAATTAAAATTGAAACTAAAAATAAATTTTGTGCCAGTCAGGAGGTAAAACTGGTGCCTCCATTTTCTGAAAAGGACGTAGACAACTATTTCCAGTGTTTTGAAAAGGTAGCAAAGAGTTGCCAGTGGCTAAAGGAACACTGGCCTCTGATGTTGCAAACTGTCCTCAAGGGTAAAGCTCAACAAGCCTATTCGGCTTTGTCTGCCGATGATTCCTCTGATTATGAAGTTGTCAAAAAGGTTATTTTGAGTTGGTTCCAGAGGCTTACCGACAGAAATTCAGAAGTCTGAAGAAATCTGAAAATCAGACTTATGTTGAATTTGCTAATGAAAAGCAGGTTTGCTTTGAGCGCTGGTGTACTTCTATGGAGGTCAAGGATGATTTCAACACACTAAAAGAGATGGTGTTAGTTGAAGAATTCAAGAACTGTGTTAAGGATGATGTTAAGACCTACCTCAATGAGAAGCAAGCACTGAATTTGCAATCAGCTGCCAAATTTGCAGATGAATATGTTCTCACACATAAGTCCAAATTTCAGTCTAGCAGTAATAATAGATGGCCCCAATTTCAGAAAAAGGGTTATGGTGATACCCAAGATTCCTCACCCAAAGACAAAGACAAATCTGGTGATGGTGCTCAGAAATCCAGTAACAGGTCTGATCAAAGTGTGAAAGCTGGCAGTGACAGAAGTGGTCTAGTTTGCAGTTATTGCAAGAAATCTGGTCATGTTAAAACTAACTGTTGGTTCCTAAAAGCTAAGAAAGAAAAAGAAAAGGATACCAAACCAAATGCCTTTGTGAAAACAAGGTTAGAAACCCCTGTAGTAGATAACCAATCTGCTAAATTGCCTGCTTCTTGTGGGGCTAAAAAGCCGGATACAGCTGACTTCGTGAGGGAGGAATTTCTTCCATTTGTGTCAGAGGGATTTGTGGCTCTGAATGAGCATACTACTCCTGTCCCCATATATATCCTAAGGGATACCGGAGCTTCTCAGTCACTTTTGTTGATGGACTCCTTGGAGTTACGTGATGAGACCGCTTCAGGGGATTTCATACTTGTACAAGGTATTGAAGGGAGGACTGTATCTGTACCCCTGCGCTCTATATTCTTGAAGTCAGATTTAGTTACAGGACAGGTAAAGGTGGGACTTATGTCAAGTCTACCTATAAAGGGTGTTTCTCTGTTGCTAGGCAATGACCTGGCTGGGGGCAAAGTAGTTCCCCCTGTACATCTTACTTCACAGCCGAGCACTGAAGATGGGGATGAGGACCCATCTCTGTATCCTTCTTGCGCAGTGACTCGTGCTATGGCTAAGAAGCCTAAAGAAGATGTTGTGGTGCCGCCCAGCACATTGAATAGTCAGGACTCAGGTGGTTTGCCTCATGACTCTGATTGGCCTACTATGGTTTCTCCGTTTGAGGACTTATCAGATACTCTATCAGTTCTCTATTCAGCCAGCCGGATGGGTTTGGTGATTCTGATGTGTCTGGAGACTCGTCTCTGTCCAGAAAGCGGTTGATTGAGGAGCAAACTAATGATCCTGAAATTTGTGTACTTAAGAGGAGAGCCCTTCCTGATAAAGAAATAGACGCAGTTCCAGTTGGGTATTATCTCAAGGATGGTGTGTTGATGCGGAAGTGGCGCCCTCCTGATATCCCTGCCGATGCAGATTGGGCAGTAGTCAGGCAAATTGTTGTTCCGAAGGTCTACAGGAATGAGATCTTGACAATGGCTCATAGTTTACCTTTAGGAGGTCATCTTGGTGTTAACAAGACTGTTGATAAGATCATGAAACACTTCTTTTGGCCTGGGCTTCGGAAAGACGTTTCCAACTTTTGCAAAACCTGTCACACTTGTCAGGTAGTTGGAAAACACCAGTTAGACCCACCTGTAGCTCCATTGCAGCCTATCCCAGCATTTGGGGAGCCATTCTCTAAGGTCATTGTTGATTGTGTTGGTCCATTACCCAAGACTAGATCTGGAAATCAGTACTTGTTGACAATCATGTGTGCATTTACCAGATTCCCTGAAGCCATACCTCTACGTAACATCAAGGCAACTGCAATCTCAAAGGCTTTGATAAAGTTCTTCACGTTGTTTGGTCTTCCCAGGGAAATTCAGTCAGACCAAGGTAGCAATTTCACTTCTGGTTTGTTTCAGCAGGTTGTGTATGAACTAGGTGCAAAGCAGATTCTTTCTAGTGCCTATCATCCAGAAAGTCAGGGTGCCTTAGAGCGGTTTCATTCCACTCTCAAGACAATGATGAGGATTTATTGTTATGACCATGAGAAAGACTGGGATGAAGGGGTTCATTTGCTGTTGTTTGCAGCTAGAGAAGCAGTGCAGGAGTCTACTGGATTCAGTCCATTTGAGCTAGTGTTTGGTCATGAAGTGAGAGGACCTTTGCTATTATTGAGTGAACAATGGCAAGAGGAAGAGCCGCACATCAGTCTGTTAGACTATGTTAGCAAGTTCAAGGAAAGATTGAGTGCAGCTTGTGACCTTGCCAAAGAGAACTTGAAATCAAGTCAGGGAAAAATGAAAACTTGGTATGATCATAAGGCTAGAAGCCGTGAGTTAAAACCAGGAGACAAGGTCCTTGTGTTGTTTCCCTTGCAGTCCAAACCATTGCAGGCTAGATTTCATGGTCCTTATGAAATTCTGACAAAACTCAATGATCTCAATTACATTGTGAAGACTCCAGATAGGAGAAAACCAAAACAATTGTGTCACATTAACATGCTGAAGCCTTATCATGACAGAAATGCTAGGGTTGCAGCTGTCACTTCAAATTCTCCTATGGCCGAGATTTGTGAAGATGAGGGGGAGTTTCAAGATGATGAACCTAGAATTAAAGCTGAAGTTCTTTCATGTAAATTGTCAAATTCTGAAGTGTTGCAAAATCTTGATGTAAAACTCCAGCACTTAGAACCCTCACAGAAAGATCAGTTTGAGAGGTTGATCAAGAAATATGAGGATCTTTTTCCTGATGTTCCAAAAAGAGTTTCTATAGCCTCTCATGATGTAGATGTTGGTGATGCCAAAGCAATAAAACAGCATCCGTACCGGATGAATCCTGAAAAGAAAAAAGATTGCTGAGAAAGAAGTTGAATACATGTTAGAACATGATATTATCAGACCCTCCAACTCAGATTGGAGTTCACCCTGTGTGCTAGTTCCAAAACCTGATGGAAGCACGAGATTCTGTACAGATTATCGCAAAGTCAATGCTGTAACTAGAACTGATGTGTTTCCAATACCTAGGATTGATGATTGTATTGATAGAGTAGGGCAAGCAAAGTTTCTGACCAAGATTGATTTATTGAAGGGTTATTGGTGTGTGCCTTTAACTGAGAGGGCCAAGAGCATCTTTGCTTTTGCCACACCATCTGGGTTGTACCAGTATGAAGTCCTACCCTTTGGCATGAAAAATGCCCCAGCCACGTTCCAAAGGATGATACAGTCTACAATCGCCGGATTGCCACACACGGGTGCGTACATCGACGACCTGATCACATGGACTGACTCCTGGGAAGAACATCTGAAAGATGTAGAGACGTTGTTCCAGCGCCTAACCCAGGCTAACCTGACTGTTAACCTGAACAAGAGTGACTTTGGTTGTGCTACTGTCACCTATCTTGGCTACGTCATAGGCCAGGGTAAGGTGGCACCCATAAATGCTAAAGTCCAAGCCATCATGGACTTTCCAGTTCCTGGCAACAAAAAAGCTTTGCGTCGCTTCCTTGGAATGATCGGGTACTACCGCAAGTTCTGCAAGAACTTTGCTGAGATTGCTCTCAGTCTAACTAACAAACTGAAGAAAGGCGTAAAGTTCACTTGGGATGATGCTCGCCTGAAGTCTCTGCTGTGTCACTTCCCCGTGCTCAAATCTCCTGACTTCAACAAACCGTTCTCCATGGCGGTCGATGCTAGCGACCAAGCTTGTGGATCTGTGCTCCTACAGAGAAGTGACTCTGATGACATTGAGCATCCCGTGGCATTCTTCTCCAGGAAGTTCAATCGCCACCAAAGGAACTATTCCACAATAGAGAAGGAGCTGTTGGCTCTGGTCCTTTCTTTACAACACTTTGAGGTTTATGTTTGTACAGGACAAAAGCCAATGATTGTGTACACTGACCACAATCCGTTAATGTTTTTTGAGTAAGATGAAAAACAAGAATCGGAGATTGTTGAATTGGAGTTTGATTTTGCAGGAGTTTGACTTGGAAATTAAGCATGTGAAGGGTACAGACAATGTAATTGCTGATTGCTCATCCCGTGTTTGAATATGTATATATATGTATATCATGTGTTTATTTGAATAGTGTATGATATGTATATATAGACAAGTGTTCACTTAACCATTTTGTATTGAAAAGAAAAATTTTGCCTTTATGAGTCAAAATTTTTCCCTTTTGGAATGGAGGTGTAATGTGAATATAGGCCACTGGATGGCAGTATTAACCTTTTTTTTTATTCAGCTCAGACTGGAGCTAGGTTTAGACATGTCCTGGGCATGTCTGGGGAAAGTCCCAGAAAATAAAAAAAAGAGGTCTAAATGTGGGTGGGGTCTGCAAAAGAGTATATAAGGAGTAGAATTGAGACAGTAGAGTGGTAGGAGAAATTGCAAGGAGAAGGATACATGTGACCAGACCTGTCATTTCTGTTCAAGACCTGTGAAATTTCTTTTGTGGATTTTTTTCGTGTTAGACCATTTTCCCTTACCCAGGACATCACCAAGCCAACCCCACAAAAAGGGACTGTAAATATTTCTCTTTTTTGTTGTGTTAAATCTTAATCAGTTAGTTAGTTGTTATTAGTCTTTGTCTGTTTAATTAAATGTGTTTAAGTTTTAAATTGTGTCTGTCATCCCTTGCTGTTGCTGTTGCGTCGTGAATCTAATCACAAATTGGGGTCATAACACTGTCTAAACATCAAAAGCACCTAATTAGGCCTAATTAAGATTAAAACAGCTTGTTAAAATTCTGGAATTGCAGTTGTGGTTGGAATGAAAACCAGCATACACAGGGGTCCCCCCAGGACCAGTGTTGAGAACCACTGGACAGTGTACGGTCATGTCTTCAGAAGAAAAAAAAAAACAACATTTTCAAAATAGTAGCTCGCTTGTGTTGCTTGTAGCAGGGGCGTAGCTACACATGTGCCTGGACGTGCCGGTGCCGTGTAGTCAGGCCGTGTTGTGTAGGCTGCTGGCACACCCAGGCCGGAGCCATACAGAGAGAGTCGCTTCATTTCCATTGACTGCAATGGACCGTTTTTTTTTTTTTTTGAAGTTACTTAAAGCCAGCATATGGACCCTCTAGCTGGCGGTAATATAAGGGTTGCGTTCGAGCGCGTCTGCAAGCAAGTCAGCTGCGCGAGATTACCGAAGAGAATCTTGCCAAAGTCGCAAGATAAACCCTCCAAACCCTGCGATAGCTTCACGATCCTGCAGCCAATGCGGGGTTTGCACATAGATATATATAAACACTAGATGGCTCAAGCACGCTGCGAGCCAATGTGAAGTAACGTCGTCACAGGGCGGCGATCTTGGGACAGGGCTCACTCATAACATTACAGGCAATGGAGCACGGACTTTGAAATAACTGTAAATTGCTCAACTCTCCCAAATTCTCGACTGATTTTCAAACAAACGGCTTGGTTTGTCGGGTAAACATCAGAGATGTAGTTATTTAACTGCATACTTAACAATAATTAAAACCATTGAATTCGATATAAAAAGCACATTAAGGTTTGTAATAACCAATCCATTTGTAAATCCGTCAAGAATTCAGCGAGTTACGAGTATTTAAGCGAGTAAATCATTCACCTTACCTCCAACTACAGCACAGCGCACCAGAGCCGTCCCCTGTCCTAAGATGGCCGACCAGTGACGACGCTGCCGACTCTGCCTTGAGCCATCTAGTGTTTATGTATATCTATGTGTTTGCAGGGCTTATCACGCAACTTCAGCAAGATTCTCGTGTTATTTTTCGGGAATCTCGCGCAGCCAGCTTAGGCTACTTGCAGACGCGCTCGGACGCACCCAAGGGGTGCATCTCAAAGCGTAGGCTTCATCTTTGAAGGCTTCATTTTTAGGGGTCGTCACTTAATTCCATCTGCCGAACTGACGTGACGTAATTTCGTATCCGTTAAACAGCTTTGGTTTAAGTGAGTTGTCACTGGTTTGCCTAACCTTAACCTCAACCCTAACCATTAACCCAAACCTACTGCTAAATTTCACCTTTAACTTACCCTAAATGTCAGTTTAGCTGATGGAAGTAAGTGATGACCCCTAAAAATGCAGCCTTCAAAGGATGCAGCCTAGGCTTTGAGAAACAGACAAGGTCTTTCTGACCTTTAAACCCCAAAGAAGAAGAAGAAGAAGGAGGGAGGCAACGTACCAACTTGGTTGTAATTTAAGTAAACGAACAAGAACTGAATCCGGGTAGAAAAGGAGGAAGAAAGATTTGGCGGGAGAATTCGGAAAGTTTGATATTTTTTTTTGTTGAATAATTATTTATTGGCTGAGAATTAATCCCGGACAAATGGAGATTGATGAGGTGGAAGGGAGTAAAAAGAAAAGGAAGAAAGGAAGTGAAAATGAAATCAATGAAGGGTTATTTGTTGTAGAGATGAAAGCAGTTGGAGATCGATGGAACAATAATAAAATATTTAGTTACAGTCACCTTGTCGGGAAATTTGTTTCAAAGGAAATTGGGGATGTTAAGGCTGTTAGGGTATGATAAAGCCGTATTGTGCTTATTGAATGTACAAGAAAGAAACAAGGGGAAAAAGCACTTCAAATTTGTACTTTTGAGCTTTCCTCTGTTACCTGTTTTAATATGAATCCAAAGCTAACTAAGAAGGGTGTACCATATTCTTTGAAGGTTGACGCTTTTTTGGAGGTGGAGGGAGTTTGTGCTGCTCGGCACTTGAAAAGTTATCGAGAAGCGAAAGAACAAGACAGTATGGCAGTGTTGCTGGAATTTAACCAAGAATTACCAGACAGGATCTATTTGGATTACGTGAGTTATCGCGTGACTCTGAGCCTATGTATAAACGTATAGATGTACATGATGTGGCAACTCGGGGTGAACAGCGCGAAAGAGCAAGTGGTTTGCTTTCATTGCGGGGGGTTCATGAAATTGGAGATAAAAAATGCAATCGGAGGAAATTTGAAAATGAGGTGGAATGAGTGCGGACCCAAAGTAATTTATCATATGCCAAAGCTGCAAAGACGGAGAAGAAAGAAAAGGGAAATGTGAGCGAGGAACAGCGTACTGAAAGTGATACAAGATCCAAGGTCTGACGCTGAACTTATAAGTATGGATAAGAGGAGATTTTTGGCATTTGTGGCAATGGTTATAAATTGTGCAAAGGAAATTGAGACAAAGACGGATAGGATTAGGATGGTGGTCCATGCAGCAAGGGAGGTACTTGGTATAACTAATGTAAAGGGAGGGGAAATTCAAGAGATTTTTGGGAGATGATTTGGCAAGAGTCAAATGCAAATTAATTAGTTGGTATTAATTCTGAAATTGAAAATAATGGGTTAGGGTTATGGAGCAGAGATTGTTGTTGTTGTTTTTTTTTAATTCTGATTCGTCCAATGCAAGTTGTAAAGTTGACTGCCGGTGGGCATTAATACGCCTTAGTAGCGTCCACAATGCTGGAAGTATAAAAGTAGAAGAAGAACAACAACAACAGAGGGAGCCAGCTACAAACTGACTAGTTGCGGTTAGGTTAATTATAGATAATAGAGGAATGCAGATTGTGTTTTTTTTCTCCCGGTTTTTTTCCATGATAACATAAGCGATTATGTAAACCCAGTAGGTGGCGGTAATACACCATATGGTCTGTATACAACCATAAAATCTCAAAAACAAGAAGAAGAAGGAGAACAACAACAACATTAACAAAGAAGACTAGTCCTGGCAGAGTAGAAGCAGAACTTTAATAGCAAACCCCAAAATATTGGAGAAAATGGAGTATGGAGTTGTCAGAAGATCCATTAGACCTGCCTTTTAGTTTGTTTGAGCTGAAAAGAGCAATCATTAATGCTAGACAAACTACTCCCGGGAAAGATGGTGTATGCTACAAAATGTTGGAACACCTGCCAGAGGATGCACTAGCTATAGTGTTGAAATTGTTTAACAGGATTTGGGTGTCCAGTCAAATCCCCTCAGTGTGGAAACGAGCAGTAATAGTACCAGTTCAAAAGCCAGGGAAAGACCCCTCTGATCCATCTAGCAACAGACCTATTGCCTTGAAATCACATCTGTGTGAAATCATGGAACAAATGGTAACAGAAAGGTTAACATACTCTCTAGAAAGTAAAGCTCCTCTGTCTCCATTTCAAAGTGGGTTCCGTAGGGGTTGGAATACAATGGATTCTATAGTGCGTCTGGAATCAGACATCAGGAAAGCACAGACTAGTAAGGAAGCGGTGATAGTTATCTTCTCTGATGTTGAAAAAGCATAAGGACTACTAATTAAGTTAAAATCACTGGGAATTGGTGGGAAGGCATATAATTGGGTGTTGGACTTCTAAATCAACAGAAAAATACAAGAGCAGGGGCAGAATATTCCAGTGTGTATGAGGTGGAGAATGGTACTCCACGAGGTAGCGTTTGTAGTCCGATGTTGCTCAACAAAATGATAAACAACATTTTCTCGAAGCATAGGAAAATCTCTATATGCAGATGATGGGGCTCTGTGGGCAAGAGGACGCAACATAGCTCATGTGAGTAAAAAACTGCAAGCAGCAATACTTCAGGTGGAAGAATGGGCAGGTAAATGGGGATTCAGATTGTCTGTAGCAAAAACCCAAGTGGTGTGTTTCTCTAGACGTCAAAAAAATATCACCCTTCTCATTAAAGCTGTATGGACAACCTCTTGAACAAATAAAAAATCATCAGATATCTTGGGGTTTGGTTTGACGAGAAGCTGACATGGACCGCTCACATAGACAAAGTTCAGAGTAAGTGTAAGAGAGTCATGAATGTACTGCGTTGTTTGGCTGGACAGGAGTGGGGAGCAAATGGGTCATCTCTACAAAATATATACTAGGCACTCATGAGATCGGTGTTTGACTGTGGGTGTATAGCTTTCATGTCAGCTGCAGAATCAAATCTGAAGAAGATGGATGTTTTGCAAGCTCAGGCTCTGAGAATCTGTAGTGGAGCTTTTAAAACATCCCCAGTGTCAGCGATACAGGTGGAAATGGGAGAGCTACCTCTGTGAATCAGGAGAGTAAAGCTAATGTTGGCGTACTGGGTCAATCTCCAGGGGCATTGTGACAAACATCCTGCCAAGAGCGTCTTAACAGACTGTTGGGAACATAATGAAACTAATCTCATAAGTTTTGGTTGGGTTGGTGATGTGAAGGCATGAAACATTGGGTTAAGTGAATCACAGTGTAGCCCGACAGTCCCAGTTTCTTCCATTCCTCCCTGTTTATTCCCTTTGCCAAATGTAAACTTCAGTATACATCAAGAATTGAAGTTAAAATCAGAACAACTTCCAGAATGGTACATAGTCCAGAATTATTTTGACCTACATTTCTCAAATTCATTGTTCATTTTTACAGATGGATCTAAAGATCCAGATACAGGGTGTGCAGGTGCAGCAGTATACATCCCGGTGAATGACACGCGTGTTAAGAAAAGGGTATCAGACCATTTATCAGTATACAACACAGAGCTGTTGGCAATACTACTGGCATTACAGTGGATAGAAGAGAAGGACATGCAAAATACAGTCATTGCATCTGATAGTTTCTTAGCACTATCAAGTATAAGATCAGGCAGATCAGCATACAGAATGGATATAATCAATAAAATTTTCAAGTCAAGGGCATATTTACTCGACTCATCTGGGTCCCGGCTCATGCGGGTGTGGAAGGAAATGAAGAGGTGGATATGTTGGCTAAGCAATCACTCCGAGTCACACAGATAGACATTCAAGTTCCACTTAGCAAAGCTGAAATTAAATCATACATTAGGAAATATACTCAATCTGTACGGCAGGAATACTGGGACAGCAGTAAAACTGGAAGACATCTGTATGAAATACAAAGGCATGTGGGTGATGGGAGGATAGTGGGCCTGAAACGTAGAGAAGGAAGTATTATAACACGTTTGAGAATAGGTCATACAGGTCTTAATCACATACTACACAAAATAGGCAAGCACCTCTCTGGAAACTGCACACACTGTAACCAGCCAGAAACAGTTGATCATGTAATACTTCACTGCAAAAAAATATGATAGCCAGAGGAAAAATCTTGTTCTGTCATTAAAGAAGACAAAACACCACAACTTTACATTAACAGGGCTTTTGGGAAAATCAGTGGGCAAAATAAAGCATGACATTATTAAGTTCCTGAGAGAAACTGAATTGGATATAAGAGTCTAGTTTTTTTTTTTTTTTTACTGCCAAAATCTCTTGTTCCACACTCCAGTCCAGTTGGTGGCGGTACTGCACCAATAAGTACGTAATTATGATTAATACTCCAAGACGAAGAAGAAAAGAAGCAAAAGAAGAAGAAGACCAGTCACATGCGAGGCTGAAGGAAAAAGACACGGTTATGATGCACTTACCGAAAGTAAGACGCTGAAAGAATTGTATGTGTCTGCACATCTGAATTAAAACGTGCAGTAAAGCATTTAATTAAATTATCCCCCTTTAAATATGGCGATATATGCGAAGTTAATGGACAACCAATCGGGCTAGGATACTAGCTAGCTAGTTAAGGTTGCAACGCATAGTAACAAGCTTTAACCACGAGCAGCATTATAACTAACTGTAAATTCCGTGCTCTCGATGCCGTTTCATGCACCGTCGTCGTGGAATAGGAGAAAAATGTCTCTCAGACGTGATTTTTGCGGGATGGGGGAGTCAAATATTAATCATTAATCATAAAATTTGGCGGAAATGTGGTGGTTTTGTCAGTGTTGCGATGAGTGGAGGCGGCGAAGTGAGGTTATCCATTTTGAGTAAAAGCTGACGTTAGTGTAATAAAGTTTACGTTATTCAATAATAGAAAGGGCTTTTATTTGTTGTGAAACATCGCTATTGATATTGATATTTTTTTTTTTAAACTTGTAGGCAGTAAAATGAGTCGTAGTCAATGGGCTGAGTGTTATGGGATTTGTGAATCAGTTGACTATCACCTGCCTGTATTTTGTTGCTGCTCAGCTGATGTAGGATCGATGGCAAATGGAGAGGGAAGCTGGGGACTAAATACAAGAATAAAAACCGAATAAAAAGTAAAATTGGGCGAAACATTCAAGGCTAAGTGGGGAATAAAATTGAATGCCAAAAAAAAAAAGCTATACTGTATTACATGTCTACAAGACTGAATAACATGAGACATCTTTATGCATATTCCCATCACATCAGTAACTGATGCCACTTTTAACACTTTGTTAAACGTCAACATACTGATGATGTTGCAGTGGGAAAGGCCCTCCACGCCTCTTGTGCAATTTCCCATCCAAGCAAATATAGGTGTCTAACCCTCTCTCTTTATCTCACCCTTTCTCTCTCAGCACAGAACCACAGGCAATTTGGTTAGAGCCAGAGGTCCCCCGCAATGAGACAGCCGACACTCACCCTGCACCCTGATTCTCGACTCCCTACGCTTTGGAAGCCTTTTCCTGTTCCTTATTTTCAATAAAGTGGACATTAAGCTTCCCAGTTGTATTGTCTTTGGTTGTGAAAAATTAGAAATGCAGTGCTTGAAAATGATTACCTCACATTTGTCGTTGTTTTAATTTTTTCATGATTGTTAGATTGCTCCTACTAACTTGAGCCAACTGTTTTTTGCTCCTCTTCACATGACTGGGGAAATTCACATCACACTCACCTCTCCCAGCGACTGGAGGATCTCCATGCAGCACAGTGCCACAGCCAGGGAAATAGAACATCTGGGCCCCCTCAAAAACAATGCCTATTGTAGTATTAGTAACCTTGCTGTGCACTTCGACCAGTCAATGCTCTTGGATAAACATGTGAAGACTCTGAGTCGCAATTGTTTTTTCCACTTGAGAAACATTGCCAAATTGCGCTCTGTCATCAATTGTCTCCAACTGGTTCAAAATGCAGCAGCCAGATTCCTCACCAGGTCAAAGAAATCATGTCACATCACACCAATACTGGCCGCCCTACACTGGTTCCCTGTTCCTTACAGGATCCAGCACAAGGTACTGGTTTTCACTTTTAAGGCTATCCACGGTTGCGCTCCCGGCTACATCTGTGACCTTATTTACCATCACACCCCCAGCTGCTCTTTGCGGTCAGCTGACCAGGGACTCCTGGTAGTACCTTGCACAAGGCTAAAAACTAAAGGAGATCGTTCCATTGCAGCAGTGGCCCGCCGCCTATGGAACTCGCTTCCTCAGGCCCTGAGAGCTGTCCAGTCTATGGATAGACTGCTCAAAACTCATCTTTTCCGACAAACCTTCTTGGCGTATGGCTGAGTTTATGTTTCTTGGCTCATTCCATTTTGAGAATGTTTCGACTCGCTCAGATGTATGGTTTCTGCCTGTGAAATTGTGCACTCGCACTTTAAGCCTCACTGCTTTTCTCACAAAGCAATGGCAATGTTATGGATGCTGCTATTGATGTTGTGTAGGATGATGATGATGATGACGGTCATCGTACTGTATTGTTTTATATGTTTTTACTGTGAAGCACTCTGTGTATCCGTACTGTGAAGGGTGCTATACAAATAAAATTTGACTTACTTGCACCGCAAACCATGATAGAGATCTTATACAAGGACAACACGGAGAAAAGGGCAAACTGTTTGGCATGCTATTAATGTTTCAAGATTATTCAAGATTTCTATAATTGCAGTATATAAATGCAAAATACGCTATAATGATGATTGCACTGTTTTAATAACAACCGAGGAATGGCCAAAGCACTTCATGAGCAAACTGTGTTAAGGCCGTGTTGTAGCTATATGGAGAGTAAGGGATAGGTGTATTTCTGTGAAGTCTCTGATACAGGGACAAAAACTGCAGCCCTATTCTGTTTTGCAGAGACTGAGGCTTTAGTTGTCAATATATTTTCTTCCTGTTTGTTGCCTATAGGCAACCACTACCACACAACTTATCGCTATGTGGTAGTGAGTAATGGATTGCTTTATTTTTGTGAATGTGTGTAGCCTTTTGTGTTTGAGACAATTAAAGAGGCACACTATTTTTCCAAGGCACACCCAGTGTCATTTTTCTGGCTACGCCACTGGCTTGTAGCATGAAAATGCAAAGAGAAAACCAGTTTTGCGTGCTGAAACCGCTGACCGTATACAGTCTGGCTGGAACTGGAGGTGTGAATTACGATTTGGAGATTTGATTGCGGTCTCTCAAATTAAGGAGTGTGCGAGACAATATTTTGTTTATGTGTGCGGTGTGTGACTTATAAAATCTAATTAGCTCTAATCTGCTTTTGGGAATCTTGCCTATAATGTCCTTCACAGATTTTGAGGTTTCCTTGGCATATATCATTAAAGGTACTCTAGTTTGTCTGATTTCATTGACTAGGCATATAAACAAATCCAACCAAAGTATTAACACCAGAAGGAGTGTCAAATTCCCAAGACACTCTTCCAGGTTTCGTTAGAGGTGTTATTCCCTTATAGTTCAGCCAGTTCTTAGGTTTGGTCTCCATTCATGGTTGATTTTTCTTTGGATATGGGCATTAGTCCCAGCCCAAGTTGTCAACAGCTGTTACTCCTGCCATCTGTCCTGAGATCTTTGCAGCTCACTAACCTGGTCGTTTTGCATTGATTTCAGGGACCGCAAGCCTCTCCACCAGGACATAATTACTGTCTCAGGGAGGAAAATTTGCATGAGTTCAGTTCAATTAATAAGACCAAGCCAACGTAGTACTGGGTGAAGTCGCTGAATGTGCCATTATTGACCAAAAGCATTTTTGTAGAGCAATGCTTTCACCGATTAGAAGTTCTGTTAATTCACCAAGGTCATTATTGTGAACAGGGTTTTCTTTCCCTCTGTATAATTAATTGTTTGCAAAACATCACAATGTGAGCATGTTGGAGAAATTCGCCATCAGGGCTGTCTGCTGGAAAGCCTTTTAGAAGTGGTTAATATTGTGAAAGGGTCCATTTTTGACAGAAACCATGATTTTTTCCAAAACCTAACCAAATAGTTTTGTTGCCTAAATCTGACCAAGTAGTTTTGTAGTCTGAATTTAATTAGACTTTCTGAAAATGGAAAATCATTGATAAAATTGAAAATAAAGTAAACCACGTCTAAAAGTCAAAATAATCAGTTGGTCTCACATGGGATATGACTCTTCATCACTTACAGTACATGACAGTCACATGCTTAACCCATTCATCCTCCTCAACTTCTTAGCTCTTCAGACTGAATGAAGGACAATGCTGGTTCACTCTCCTGGACTATAACTATAGCCTAGCAGAGAGTCTTGGACACTACCATTTCCCTGAAGCAAAGTCAGATGGGGTTTATACCTCTTGAAGGTTAAGACAAACTGCATAAATCAAAGGGCTTCATTGCAGGTGGCAATTAAGAGCTCTACTTCAGTCACACTCACAAACACACACACACACAGCTGCCGGATAGCTCACTCAGTTAAGGCACTGCGTTGCAGTGCAGAGTGACTATCATGTCACGGGTTCAAGCCCTGGTCGTACCAACCAGCGGTGGTCGGCAGCTTTTTCAGAGTAGCGCACAATTGGGAATAGCGCTACAGGGTTTAAATTGGGAAGGCACTGTCGGTAATGGGAAATAAAATAAATAGCTTTGTTCATTGCTCAAGCGCCTCCTGTTGGCCTGATAGAATCTTCCTGATGAGTGCCCAAGTCTGTTCATATCCGGGTATCCTCCACCCTTGTTCTGAAATTGCGAAGATTCAACCAATGAGTGTAAAAGAAGCGGTGGCTGACAGGCGTGTGCTTCGGAGGAGAGCCGTGAACTGTCTTCACTCTCCTGGGTTGGCAACAAGGGGTCGCAAACGAGAAAACCTTGTATATAGTTCACCAAAATTGAGCATTCCAGATTCGGTGGGATTGGAGATGCCAAATTTAAATAAAATTAAAAAAACACACACATAAGCGCACATACATTTATTGGCACAAATAACCAAACATCCACACATCAATTGTTAGATGCCCTTGTAAGGTTATTTCACTCTGGACAAGTGGATGAACGGAGGGCAGCTGTAACCAGGAAATGCACAGAAAGCAATAACCCATCCATCCATCCATTTTCTATACCCGCTTATTCCTCACTAGGGTCACGGGGCGAGCTGGAGCCTATCCCAGCTGACTATGGGCAAAGGCAGGGAAGTAATAACCCAAATACAGACAAAATTTTCTAAATCGTGAAGAAAGAACATCAAGACAGATACGTTGAGTGCTATTAGAGTAGACAAGTATTGAGAAATCAAAATTGGGCAAATTATAGCTCTACGGAAAGCTAATGTCATGGAGATGATGAATAAAACACTTTCTGGACACTAATTATAATAATAATAATACACTGCCTGGCCAAAAAAAAAGTCGCACACTCAAATATTTAGTTGGAACCCCTGTAGCTTTGATTACAGTGCATATTCGTCTTGTCATTGTTTTGACAACTATATGCAATGCCAGAACATTTCTTTTCGATCAGAAATGCCATGATCTTTGTCCAAGATCTTGTCTTCTCGACATAATAGTTGAACCACTCAGTGGTCTTGAGTACATCCCAATAACTTTTAGTATGTTAAAGGTCAGGACTTTGTGGTGGAAAATTTGTTTGTGAAAATGATTCTTCCTGCTTGGTTTTTTCATTGATGGTTTTCTTTGTTAAATACAGGCCAATAACTTGCCCGTTCTGAAATACTGTGACATCGTTTCCACCATCAGGGAATGTGTTTTCCGACATAATTTTGTAAGAAATGAATAGTGACGCACTTCATCAGTCAGGGTTAAAATGATTATTGCCATCTGAAACATATTAATAACCGCAATAATGATCCAATTTTAGAATTTGTTCATTAACTTCCAAACGGTGACTTTTTTTTTGGCCGGGCAGTGTAATAATGCATCAATTTTATATAGCACTTTTCTGGGCACTCAAAGAGGCTTCACAATGGATACATCATTCATTCACTCACACATTCACTCTCTGATGGTGGTAAACTACGTTTTTGTAGCCACAGCTGCCCTGGGGCAGGTTGACAGGAGCGTGGCTGCCAGTATGCGCCTACGGCCCCTCCGACCAACCACCAAACATTCGCACACAGCCATACAGGAGTGTTCCTATATTGCATGTTTTTTTGTGGGTGGGGGAAACTGGAGTACCCGGAGGAAACCCACATGAGCATGGGGAGAACATGCAAACTCCACACTTCCGCCCCAGGCCGGATTCGAACCTTCTTGCTGGGAGGCAGTAGTGCTAGCCACCGTGCCGCCACTCACTCAAACAAGAAGAGAATACGAGGCATTTCGAACACCCTTTCAACTCGCGCACATCCCCAAAATAACAAAGCGAAAATAGTCCCATTGTGACGGCATAATTTGTGGAAAACACATGGTAAGGAAGTTACATGCATCGACCATCGTCTGCCTGTCGTAACATTAATTTCTTGGTCTCATTTCATTTATATTTATAGCAGATTAGACTTATGATCGTCAAAAAGTATGTTATTGTTTGGCTACTGTTACGGGAAACTTTTTTTAATGTAAATGGTTTTCTCTGTTGGATTTATTAACCTCCGCCGAGGAGGTTTATGTTTTCGGTGTCGTTTGTTTGTTGGTTTGTTTGTTTGTGTACAAGATAACTCAAAAACTAATGGCCAGATTTTTATGAAGTTTTCAGGGCAGGTGGGTATTAAGTCAAGGAAGAGATGTTTAATTTTGGCATAGCTAGGCCAAAGTACTGCTGAGATATACTCCAAAGTTCAAGATTTCAAGTCTTTCCAATGGTCCAAAGTTCCAATTGCTGTGCTTTTGGGTTTGCTGCCCCCTGGCGGCGGAGGTTCTGCACTCTCTGAGCGCTCTTCTAGTTGTGTGTGCATTTCTGTTTCTGTTTGCTTGTCACCAGATTCGTCTCCTCCAATACAATCCTTCGTCCATCAAGCTGTCCATCATTTGCATCAACTATTCCTCCTCCATCAGCTGATCTCCTGTCAGCCAGTCCGGTGCTGCGCCGTTCAAGGATAACAGTTTAAATATTATGAAGTCCTGCCTGTGTCCCAGCTATGTTCAGCTCGTTTGGTGTTCTGTGGTCTGTGTGTGCAGTGGGTGTGGGGGAAATAACTTGGTAAATGGTTGACGGGGGCCTTATACACTCCACATGCACGTAGGTATTTTTAATTGTCTAGACCAGTGTTTCCCAACCCTGTTCCTGGAGTACCCCTGCCCTGCATATTTCAGATGTCTCCTTAATTAAACACACCTGATTCAGCTTATCAGCTCATTAGTGGAGTACCTAATGACCTGATCTGGGTGTGTTAAATCAAGGAGACATCTAAAATAAGCAGGTGCATATTGCAAGTGTTCTGGAAAATGTAAACAAAGCTATTAAAACTATGATCTGCCAACAAAGGAGGGGTAAGGCAGCTGGACCCAACAGCGCAACAGTGTAATATGGAGGTCATCCTTCAACAACACTGTTATCCTTAGCATAGGCACCTTGGCACAGTGGTTTGCGCTGTTGCCTCGCAATAAGGATGGGTTCAATTCTGGGTAAAAGTCCCAGCTACCCAGGATTTGTCTGGGCGACACCTGCATGTTCTGCCTGTGTTTGCATGGGTTTCCTGCGGGAAATACGGTTTCCATCCAACCCTGAAATACATGGGTTATGTGAACTACAGTGCACTGTAGGCTCTGGGTTGAACACAGGAGTTGCTTTCCAGGTAATGTACCGTGGTTTGCCACTGCTCCTGCATGACTTCAAGGGGTCAAAGACAGAGGACAAATTACTCCGTGGGGTTCAATAAGGCAAGTCATATTTTATAGAGGATTAAAAAGCTTAAGTAAATAATACATACTTTGATAAATTCAGAAAAAGCAAATGAGTTGTGATCAGTGAGTATTTCCCCAGATAGTCAACAAATAACATTTACATTCTGCGCCCAGTTTTAATTGCCCCCAACCCCAGCCTACCAGATCAGCCCCCCTCCACTTTACATTAACATGATGCTGACTTTGCATATTGGAAGAGGTTACTGCACGTTGGCGGGACATGGCTTATCCAGCGACTCCAGGCTGCTCTTTTTCCCCAGGTAGGATAATGTGAGGCCGGCGAAGATTTGTCCATGAGCAGAGATTTGCTGAATTTGTTTCCTGGCAATAAGAAAGGGAGGAGGGATCAACAGAGGTCAGGACATTAACCCCTTTGTGCAGGAGCCAAATTTGCATTTAAATTGTGAATTACTTTAAAAACAATGTTCCTCAGCATCAAATTACAAAGGCTTTGAAGGTCATATCATCGACAGTGCATAACATAATCAAAAGATTCAGAGAAACTGGAAAAATCTCTGTGCGTACGGGACAAGGCCAAAGACCTTTACTGGATGCCCGTGATCTTCGGGCCCTCAGACGCCACTGCATCACTCACCAGTGTTATAGCCCCAATTTGTTATGGCCCCAATTTGCTACGACATTTACGACAGCAAGGGATGACAGACAAACTTTTAAAACTTCAACAGATTTAATGAAACAAAGACACCTAACAACTAACTACTCTACTGACCAAGATTGATATATACAAGAAAAAAAATATTTATAGTCCCTTTTGTTGGGTTGCTGGGTGATGTCCTGGGTGAGGAAAATGCTCCAACACAGGCTAAAATCCGCAAAAAACTTTACAGGTCTTGAACAGAATGACAGGTCTGGTCACATGTATCCTTTTACTTGCAATTTCTCCTACTACTTTACTGTCTCAGTTTTCCTCCTTATATACTCTTTTGCAGACCCCTCCCACCTTTTAGAATTTTTTTAAAATTCTCTGGGACTTTCCATCTCAGACATGCCCAGGACATGTCTAAACCTAGCTCCAGTCTGGGCTTAACAAAAGAAAGTCAGTACTGCCATCTAGTGGCTTTTACTCACTTTACACCTCCATTCCAAAAGGGAAAAATTTTGACTCATAAAGGAAAAATTTTTCTTTTCAAAACAAAATGGCTAAGTAGACACTTGTCTATATATACATATAATACAATATCCTCATAAACACATGGGAAAAATACACATACTCAAACACGGGATAAGCCATGGGCGTAAAAATGCGCATGGACGCTATGGACGTGTCCATACCAATATTTTGATGTGTTTAAAATGTCCACCATACCAATTTTGAATGGGGCATTGCACGGCATTCGGGACACAAAAGGTTAATTTTCCCCTCCTTAGTTCCGCCTCTCAAAGACGGCGTGTCATTGGTGGGGACAGCCTTGATATCTGTGATTGGCTCCCCTTCCTATATCCATCATCATGACTGGGTTGTCATTGGTAAGTTGGTAGGCTACGCGGTGAAAATAAAAAATAACAGCGTAATAACATCGTCTACTGTCGCTGGCTCGGGGAATCATGTCTGACTCGGGCAGGAAAAGAAAAAAGGCGGACATTAGACATTATTTCACCCAGTCAATGGTAAGTTACTCACACAAAATAGTCTTGTAAAAACCTGTTCATACCGCGACGCATTTTCTCTTCCAAGCGCTCGATTTCATTGTTTTTCCAGTAGCACAGCATAAACCTCAACATGCAGTAGCCTAATAACTTCCGTGCTTCCCATTCCCATGCTTGTCGTTTAGGAGGGGGGGTGCGTTGCAGTCTGACACGGATTCTACTGAAACAGATTAATCATGCTTAAAGTCTCTTAGAGTGGAGTGAAATAAGAACAGAAAATCTTTTCATCATTTTTAGAATCCGCTCATCTTTAGCCCTATTCGGACGAGAAAACAGAACGTGAGAGGGGTAGATCTTCACGCGCGCCCTGTTGTGAGTTGTGACAGTTGTCACGTGCCCGCCATCTCCACAATGCATGTTGATGCATCTGAATGCATTGTTACCCCACGTCCCCCCGTAAAACTAGTCCCGTCCTAATAGGGCTTTAGATGGACTGGTTAGATGAATAATAATATAGAAGAACAATGTATTATTAATGCAATAAACAGCCAGCCAGCCAGCCAGCATAATGTATTATTATTATTATTATTATTATGCAACAAGAGACAAAAATAGGTAGTGTTTCTTGATCATAAATTTTGTTTTACAGCCACAACACAGCAGCTCTGCAGATCAGTCTCCATCAGGCAGACAGGTATATTTCATGTGAAAATTAAGCAACACACTGTATTGCTGATTGATGAGGCTGTATTTTGAGTAGGTTAGGTCATGACATAGGGAGGCATGGGAGGCAAATTATGTCCCCACCAATGTCAACACCATTATTACGCCCTTGGGATAAGCAATCAGCAATTACATTGTCAGTACCCCTGACATGCTTAATTTCCAAGTCAAACTCCTGTAAAATCAAACTCCAATTCAACAATCTCTGATTCTTGTTTTTCATCTTACTCAAAAACATTAACGGATTGTGGTCAGAGTACGCAATCAATGGCTTTTGCCCTGTATGAACATAAACCTCAAAGTGTTGTAAGGATAGAACCAGAGCCAACAGCTCCTTCTTTATTGTGGAATAGTTCTTTTGGTGGCAATTGAACTTCCTGGAGACGTATGCCACGGGATGCATCAGAGTCACTTCTCTGTAGGAGCACAGATCCACAAGCTGAGTCACTAGAGTTGACCGCGATGGAGAACGGTTTGTCGTAGTCAGGAGATTTGAGCACGGGGAAGTGACACAGCAGAGACTTCAGGCGATCGAAGGCTCTTTGGCCTGCTTCATCCCAAGTGAAAGTTACGCCTTTCTTCAGTTGGTTGGTGAGACTGTTCTTGCAGAACTTGCGGTAGTACCCGATCATTCCAAGGAAGTGACGCATAGCTTTTTTAATGTCAGGAACTGGAAAGTCCATGATGGGTGTCACCTTACCCTGGCCTATAACATAGCCAAGATAGGTGACAGTAGCACAACCAAAGTCACTCTTGTTCAGGTTTACACTCAGGTTAGCCTGGGACAGGCGCTGGAACAATGACTCTACATCTTTCAGATGTTCTTTCCAGGAGTCACTCCATGTGATCAGGTCGTCAATGTACGCACCCCTGTGTGGCAATCCAGCGATTGTAGACTGTATCATCCTTTGGAACGTGGCTGGGGGATTTTTCATGCCAAAGGGTAGGACTTCATACTGGTGTAACCCAGATTGTGTGGCAAAAGCAAAGATGCTCTTAGCCCTCTCAGTTAAAGGCACACATCAATAACCCTTCAATAAATCAATCTTGGTCAGAAACTTTGCTTGCCCTACTCTATCGATATAATCATCAATCCTAGGTATTGGAAACACATCAGTCCTAGTTACAGCATTGACTTTGCGATAATCTGTACAGAATCAAGTACTTCCATCAGGTTTTGGAACTAGCACACAGGGTGAGCTCCAATCTGAGTTGGAGGGTCTGATAATATCATGCTCTAACATGTACTCAACCTCTTTCTCAGCAATCTTTCTCTTTTCAGGATTCATCCGGTACGGATGCTGTTTTATTGGTTTGGCATCACCAACATCTACATCATGAGAGGCTATAGAAACTCTCTTTGGAACATTAGGAAATAGAACTTTATATTTCTTGATCAACCTCTCAAACTGATGTTTCTGTGAGGGTTCCAAGTGCTGGAGGTTTACATCAAGATTTTGCAACACTTCAGAATTTGACAATTTACATGAAAGAACCTAAGCTTTAATTCTCAGTTCATCATCTTGAAACTCCCCCTCATCTTCACAAGTCACGACCATAGGAGGATCTGAAGTGACAGCTGCAACCCTAGCATTCCTATCATGATAAGGCTTCAGCATGTTAATGTGACACAACTGTTTTGGCTTTCTTCTATCTGGAGTCTTCACAATGTAATTGTGATCATTGAGTTTTGTCAGAATTTCATACCGACTATGCAATGTAGCCTGCAATGGATTGGACTGCAAGGGAAACAACACAAGAACCTTGTCTCCTGGTTTAAACTCATGGCTTCTAGCCTTATGATCATACTAAGTTTTTATTTTTCCCTGACTTGATTTCAAGTTCTCTTTGGCTATGTCACAAGCTGCACGCAATCTTTCCTTGAACTTGCTAACATAGTCTAACAGACTGATGTGCGACTCTTTCCCTTGCCATTGTTCACTCAACAATAGCAAAGGTCGTCTCACTTCATGGCCAAACACTAGCTCAAACAGACTGAATCCAGTAGACTTCTGCACTGCTTCTCCAGTTGCAAACAACAGCAAATGAACACCCTCATCCCAGTCTTTCTCATGGTCATAACAATAAGTCCTCGTCATTGTCTTGAGAGTGGAATGAAACTGCTCTAAGGCACCCTGACTCTCTGGATGATAGGCACTGGAAAGAATCTGCTTCGCACCTAGTTCATACACAACCTGCTGAAACAATCCGGAAGTGAAATTGCTATTTTGGTCTGACTGAATTTCCCTGAAAAGGCCAAACAACGTGAAGAACTTTATCAACGCCTTCGACATTGCAGTTGCCTTGATGTTACGTAGAGGTATGGCTTCAGGGAATCTGGTAGATGCACACATGATTGTCAACAAGTACTGATTTCCAGATCTAGTCTTGGGTAATGGACCAACACAATCAACAATGACCTTAGAGAAGGGCTCCCCAAATGCTGGGATAGGCTGCAATGGAGCTACAGGTGGGTTTAACTGGTGTTTTCCAACTACCTTACAAGTGTGACAGGTTTTGCAAAAGTTGGAAACATCTTTCCGAAGCCCAGGCCAGAAGAAGTGTTTCATGATCTTATTAACAGTCTTGTTAACACCAAGATGACCTCCTATAGGTAAACTATGAGCCATTGTTAAGATCTCATTCCTGTAGACCTTCGGAACAACAATTTGCCTAACCACTGCCTAATCTGCATTGGCAGGGATATCAGGAGAGCGCCACTTCCGCATCAACACTCCATCCTTGAGATAATACCCAACTGGAACTGCGTCTATTTCTTTATCAGGAAGGGCTCTCCTCTTTAGTACACAAATTTCAGGATCATTAGTTTGCTCCTGAATCAACCGCTTTCTGGACAGAGACAAGTCTCCAGACACATTAGAATCACCAGACCCATTTACCAACTGATAAAAGTGTCTGATAAGTCAGACGGAGAAACCATAGCAGGCCGAACAGAGTCATGAGGCGAACCACCTGAATCATGACTATTCAATGTGCTGGACGGCACCACAACATCTTCTTCTTGAGCCTTCTTAGCCGTAGCACGGGTCACTGCACGGGAAGGATACAGGGATGGGTCTTCATCGCCATCTTCAGTGCTCGGCTATTAAGTAGATGAACAAGGATAACTACATTGCCCCCAGCAAGGTCATTGCCTAGCAACAGAGAAACACCCTTAATAGGTAGACTTGACATAAGTCCCACCTTTACCTGTCCTGTAACTAAATCTGACTTCAAGAATACAGAGCGCAGGGGTACAGATACAGTCCTCCCTTCAATACCTTGTACAAGTATGAAATCCCCAGAAGCGGTCTCATGACTGAGAAGCTCCGGTATCCCTTAGGATATATATGGGGACAGGAGGAGAATGCTCATTCAGAGCCAAAAATCCCTCTGACACAAATGGAAGAAATTCCTCCCTCACAAAGTCAGTAGTATCAGGCTTTTAAGCCCCACAAGGAGCAGGCAATTTAGCAGATCGGTTATCTACTACAGGGGTTTCTAACCTTGTTTTCACAAAGGAATTCGGTTTGGTATCCTTTTCTTTTTCTTTTTTAGCTTTTAGGAACCAACAGTTAGTGTAACAAGACCAGATTTCTTGCAATGACTACAAACTAGACCACTTTTGTCACTGTCAGCTTTCACACTTGGATCAGACCTGTGACTGGATTTCTGAGCACCATCACCAGATTTGTCTTTGTGTGAGGAATCTTGGGTATCACCGTTACCTTTTTTTCTGAAATTGGAACCATCTATTGTTACTCCTAGACTGAAATTTAGACTTATGAGTGAGATCATATTCATCTGCAAATTTGGCAGCTGATTGCAAATTCAGGGCTTGCTTCTCATTAAGGCTGGTCTTAATACCATCCTTAACACAGTTCTTGAATTCTTCAACTAACACCATCTCTTTTAGTGAGTTGAAATCATCCTTGACCTCCATAGAAGTACACCAGCGCTCAAAGCAAACCTTCTCATTTGCGAATTCCACATAAGTCTGATTGTCAGATTTCTTCAGACCTCTGAATTTCTGTCGGTAAGCCTCTGAAACCAACTCACAGGCTCTCAAAATTACCTTTTCGACAACCTCATAATCAGAGGAATCATCTGCAGACAAAGCTGAATAGGCTTGTTGAGCTTTACCCTTGAGGACAGTTTGCAACATCAGAGGCCAGTGTTCCTTCGGCCACTGGCAACTCTTTGCTACCTTTTCAAAACACTGGAAATAGTTGTCAACATCCATTTCTGGGATTGGAGGCACCAGTTTTACCTCCTGGCTAGCCCCGAAATTTATTTTCAGTTGCTATTGTTACGACCGGCTCAAGAGACGTAACACAATGGAGACACAACACCAAGCCAGTTGCAAAATGTGCAGTTTTTATTAAATAAAGAAAGACAAAACCTAAAGGGCACAAACACACAGCACTGAAATGGCAGGGTCTAGATTGACGAAGTCAGCAAGGGCGGAGCAAAAGGGCAACTATATAGCCCAAGGCCACGCCCTCACGCAGGTGTCCTGCATCTCACATCAGGCAGCTGCACCTAAAACTGAAACAAAGAATGCCATGCAGCAGCACAGATATAGGGCAAATAGACTGAACCGTAACACCCCCTTCCTTAAGATGACAGCCATGAGGCAGTCATCTCACTATACATGGGATAAGGCATCAGCCACAACATTATCACGCCCCTTCTTGTGACGAATCTAAGGGCCCAACGCATAAGGCGTTGATTATGGTTATACATTCGATTAAAAAAAACAAGAGGATTGTGATCGGTAAATACAATCACTGGCTGTGGAGTGGAGCCTACATATGCTTCAAAATGCTGAAGGGCCCAAAGCATGGCCAGGGCTTCTTTTTCGATGGTGCTGTACTTACGTTGGGCTGGAGAGAATTTCTTAGAAAAATAGCAAACTGGATGATCAATGCCAACTAAATCCTCCTGTAGCAACACAGCACCAGCTCCAGTACCACTTGCGTCAACCTCTAAGCTGAATGGCACCTCAAAGTTTGGAGCCATCAGCACTGGAGAGCTACAGAGGAGAGCCTTAACTGTGTTAAAAGCTCGCTCACATTTTGCATCCCAAACAAAACTCCTTGTGGGGCTAAGGAGGTCAGTTAAAGGGGACACAATAGAGGCAAAGTTCTGGCAGAACCCCCTGTAATAACCAGCCAGCCCAACAAATTGCCGCAGTTCTCGCTTTGTAGTGGGAACGGGAAACTGAGCTATAGCAGTCACTTTAGCTTCTACAGGCCGAACCTGTCCCTGACCAACCTGTTTGCCCAAATAAGTGATAGTAGCTTTGGCAAACTCACATTTGGCAAGGTTCAAGGTTAAAGAAGCTTCTTTTAGGCACTGGAATACAGTACATAGTCTTTCCACATGGGATGGCCAATCAGCAGAAAAAACAACCACATCATCAAGGTATGCCTCACAGTCTACAACTTTAGACAAAACACTTTTCATAAGGCGTTGAAAAGTTGCAGGTGCATTGCACATGCCAAATGCCATGACAGTGTACTGCATAAAGTGATCTGGAGTGACAAAGGCAGAAATTTCAGAGGCACGGGCTGTCAAAGGCACTTGCCAGTAGCCCTTAAGCAAGTCTAATTTTGTGACAAAACGTGCAGCTCCAACCCGATCAATACAGTCTTCCACTCGCGGAAGAGGAAAAGAATCTTTCTTTGTCACACTGTTAACTTTCCTAAAGTCAGTACAGAAACGCTGAGTTCCATCTGACTTTGGAACTAACAAACATGGAGAGCTCCAGGAGCTGGAACTAGGCACAGCAAAGCCATGCTTTTGTAAATACTGGACCTCCTGCTGCATCTGGGCTCTTTTTGTTGGATTCACTCGATAGCCATGCTGCTTAATTGGGGAACAATCACCAACGTCAATATCATGCTGCAGGACAGTGGTTTGAGTGGGAACATCTGAAAATAGTTCACGATGTTGTTCAATCAATTCAACTATATCACGCCTCCGAGGTTCAGACAAATGAGACAGATGACCCTCCAAATCACTCAGCACTTGCGAATTCTGCAACCGAGCACATAGAACAGGAGCATCCTGCAACACCAAATCATCATCACAAGAAGAATAAACTGATAACACTGAGGCTGAAGCTACAGGAGACACTGAAAAAGATGCATCAGCAGACCTTGACACATAAGGCTTCAGCATGTTCACATGGCACACACGAGTCTTTCGTCTCCTTTCAGGGGTACGAATGACATAATCAGTCTCGCTCAATTGCTTCTCAACAATATAAGGCCCTGTAAACTTAGCTTGCAGCACTGAACTAGTGACAGGAAGAAAAGCAAGCACAGAGTCTCCTGGTTGGAAACTTCGTTTCACAGTTTTCTTATCAAAATTGATCTTCATTCTAGTTTGAGAAGCAGTCAATGCTTCTTTGGCCATTTCCCAGGCATGATGGAGGCGTTCTCTAAAAAAACTAACATAGTCCAGGACATTCTGGGTGGAGGAAGAGTCATCAACCAACTGCTCACGCAACAGTTTCAAAGGTCCTCGGACTGAGTGGCTAAACACAAGTTCAGCAGGACTAAAACCCAATGACTCCTGAACAGTTTCTCTTATGGCAAAAAGCAAGAGTGGGATACCCTCATCCCATTCCTTACCAGTTTCAAGACAATAGGAACGCAACATAGTCTTCAGGGTTTGATGAAAGCGCTCTAGAGCCCCCTGGCTCTCGGGATGATATGCACTAGATATCTGATGTTTCACAGCCAACGTCTGCAACACCTGATTAAACACTTTAGACATAAAGTTACTACCTTGGTCAGTTTGAATGACCCTTGGCAAACCAAAAGTAGTGCAGAACTTTACAAGTTCCTTCACAATCACTTTGGCCTTGAGAGAGCGTAATGGAATTGCCTCTGGAAATCGAGTTGCAGTACACATTAAGGTCAGAAGGTACTGATGACCAGATTTTGACTTCGGTAATGGGCCAACACAATCAATAATGAGTCTCTCAAAAGGCTCCCCCATCACTGGAATTGGGTGGAGCGGAGCTGGAGAAATAACTTGATTTGGCTTCCCAGCCAGTTGACATGTTCGACAAGAACGGCAATACCTGACAACATCACTTTTCAAACCAGGCCAGAAGAAATATTTTAAAAAATGATAGTTGGTTTTATTAATGCCCAGATGACCAGAAAGCACATTGTCATGAGATAAACTCAGAATCTGTGTACGATAACCAGAAGGAACAACAATTTGGTGGACACTATTCCATTCACTGCCATCTAAAGGTAACCACTTCCGCATAAGAACACCACCCTCCCAGTAAAAAGTGGCACGTTTCGTAGTACTCACATCTCTAGGCAACACTGCTGCAATACACTTGGCTAAAGACGGGTCATCCCTCTGCGCGACTATAAGCTGTTCTTTGCCAACCTTTGACTGTTGATCAGACTCTGAAAAAGGGGTGACAGGACTAATCAACTTAATTTCGAGAGGCTCCTTAAGAGGCAGCTCATCTTTAGGCAGCTCAGAGGTCAGGGGAGAGTTAGCTGATAAACACCCTACATCTTCACCAGAAGGAGTCATTGATTGCTCTGAATGATGAACCACATCTTTATATTTTTTTGTCTGTGCACGAGTAACAACACATGCTGGAAAAATTCCAGGCAGCTGAGCTGAAAGCTCATCTTCACTCTGTTCACTATCAACTACAGAGATAGTTGGATTATCAAGGACAATGGGTGTAGGAAACACCTTCCCTCCAGCCAAATCATTACCAAGAATCAAGTCTACACCCTCTACAGGCAATGGGGGTCGAATAGCCACTGTCACAGGACCTGTAACCAAACCAGACTGTAGATACACCACATGCAATGGGGCTTTAAGCCATGTCATCCCACATCCCTGAACTAAAGCACTTCTACCAGTGAAAGTATTTTCAGAGAGGGGCAAAACTTCTGCCAAAAACAATGACTGAGAGGCTCCTGTATCCCGAAGGATACGAATGGAGACTAACTTTTCAGACCCTGAGATTCCCACAAAACCATCCATGCGGAATGGGGCAAAGGGATCATCCTCAGTATGGTTTTTACTGGACTGCGAAACTCTCATTACGTCACAGGACAACTGAGAGAGCACTTTTTCTGGAGAGCAAAACAATCAGCTATAAGATGACCCGGCTTTTTACAAAAAAAACAAATCCTTTCAGAGTTCCCCTGGCTTGACCCAACAGCCTTAATACTGGAAACTGAAGGACTACTGTTACCAGCAGTGGAGCGCTGAGTACGAGGGAAGGGATAGTTCCGAACATCATCGACTTTACTACTAAAAGTTACTTTATGAGCTAAGACATACTCGTCAGCAAGCACAGCAGCTTCCTCCACCTTAGACACTCTCTGTTCACTCAGATAAGTAGCCACCACTTCAGGAACACAATTTCAGAATTCCTCCAATAGAATCAATTGTTTAAGTTGTTCTGTGGTGCCAATCTTCTGTGACATATACCACCTATTAAAAAGAATTTCTTTTTCTCTGCTAAACTCTACAAAAGTTTGATTCTCAGATTTTCGATACTCCCTAAACCTCTGTCGATAGGCCTCAGGAACCAACTCATAAGCTTGCAGGATAGCTGCCTTTACAATCTCATAGTCAGAGCTCTGTGCTAGAGTCAACGAGGAATAGGCCTCTTGAGCTTTACCTGACAACACACATTGTAATAACAATGTCCAGAACTCCTTCGGCCATGCTAACATTGTAGCCACACGCTCAAAGTGAGGGAAGTACTTTTCCACATCCTTCTCACAGAATTGAGGAACTAAATTTATGTTTTTAGTTACATCGAAATGAGGAGTGACAGGTATACGAGAGCTTGAAGTAGCTAAATTAGTCTCAACTCTCGACCTCAACTCCAACTCCTTCATTTTCTCCTCATGTGCCTGCCGCAACCTCTCCATTTCAAACTTCCTCATCTCCTCCCTCTCCTTTGCTTCAAGTTCTAGCTGTTTCATCTTAAATTGCAATTCCAATTCTCTTAAACGTACAGATTGTGCAACTTGAGATTGCAATTCCTCTGCCTTACTATCTGGTAAATCACCCGATAAACTCATGCCCAGCTCCTCATCACCCTGACTAGATGTCTTAGCTAGTATTCCATGTTCGAGTACTGTGACTAATTTACCCACAAGTTCATCCTTTTTAACTGAAGTCTGAGTAGCAACATCAAGATTATAATATTCAGCAATTACCTTAAGCTGGGCTTTGGTAAAAAGAGAGAGTTGTTCCACAGTGGGAACTTCACTAAACCCATGAAAGTCAAACTCCATTTTAAGCTCATAGGAAATTCCAACTAGAAATAATCTTTAACATGTACAATTCTCCCTAGGGAATCTGACCACTAAATTACTAAATCTTAAACACTGTCACACAACACTTGTGCTACTAAATGGTGATACAAAAATTACAATTAACTTCACCCCAGGCATACAAAAATCAAGAGGTAAACAGGGTTTACAATACACAAGGCTAGTTAGAGGAGCAGTTACTCAATTTCAAGCCACACAGTATAGAAATATGGGTTACATAACTTCTACAATACAATAACACTACTGAACTAACTCCACTGAGAAGACCATGAGTATACACAAGATGTAGGCCCAGCAAGAACCATGTGGCCAAACAAACAAAACTGAGACACCAGCAAACAGTAAACACTGGTATCAAACTAGCATTGCAGGATTAATCAGTGTTACAAAAAATTCTAAGTGACCCAATCATCAACTTAGCTTTGATGAAACTAATGTGCCTGATGAAGCACCGGTGCTTCTACTCTCCTTGTTCACACAGTTTATGGCATGTGTGAAGAAAAGGCCAGCCTATGTCACCACATACTAACACCAGAAGAAGAAAGAACATATCAAACTTACTTTTGAACTTGCCCGATTTCCTCTCTACCTAAAACTGTACTGTCATTTAACTGAACCTCAACTAGTCTTCGTCGGCTTTCCCAGGCACGCCAGGGGCCACCCCAGGATTACCGCACCAAAAACAATAAAGTGGTGATGGTCTCTCCAACACCCGGCGACTTACTAAACCAGACAAGTTCACAAAAAAAAAAAAAAACTACCTTATGTGGTGACACTAGCATAAACTCACTGACTACGTCTAGGAGTACAATAGTAATTTAATTTCAAACTGAACTTAGGACGAGCCCCCATTATGTTACGACCGGCTCAAGAGACGTAACACTATTTTTATTTTTAGTTGCTCCATTTGGAGCCTCTCTTCTCTATCGAATTTCTGTAAATCGAAATCTCTCTGTCTTGCTAATTTTTCTAACTCAAGTTCTCTATGTTTTTCTTTTTCCTCCCTTTCTTTCTCTCTTTCCTCCCTAGCTTTCTCTTTTTCTTCAATCTCAAATTCTCTTTGTTTTTCTTCCATTGCTAATTTTTCTAACTCAAACTGCCTTTGTTTTTTTTTCCCTCCCTTTCAATCTCTAGCATTTTTAATTTAAGTTCCATTTCTATATTTGGATTTGGAAACTGTTCCAGATCTCCTGGTGCAAACACATTTTCATCAATGTAATATTCAACTATCTCTCTAGCCAGTCTTGCTTTTTTCGCATGGCTGGTTTTACCTCTGTCAGGTCTAAATGTCTGCATAATTCTAGCAGTTCTGTCTTTTTAAAAGACTTCAAAACCTCAATGGTTGGTGATGCCAAGAAATCATCCATTGCTGTTCATCTGTCAATATATATAAGAAGATGGACAGATTGTTGCGTAAATACATTTGGGATGGGAAACCCAAAATACACCCAAAAATAAGATTTGCCACCCTACAACGTCTCAAAAAAGATGGCAGACTTGCCTTACCTCATTTTCAGTTATATTATCAAGTGTTTCAATAGCGTCCAATCAAAACCTGGTTAGACCAGTGTCACGGTGTTTCATGGAAGGCAATGGAGGACTTGATAGTACATCCTAATAAGTTGAAAGATATTATTTTTTCTGGCGTATCCGACAATGAATGTAGACTTCGCTTTGGTCCAATTATTTCAAAGACCATTCTTAATTTTAGACGGGTAGAGAAAAAGAGGTGCGGAAATGTGAAATGGCACACCCGCACCCCCATATGGCGAAATAATTGTATTCTTCTCAGGAAAAGACCATTTAAGTCTGAATCTTTGTCTGATAAGGGTATTAATGTGTTAGGAGATCTATTCGATTCGAGAGGTACTCGAAGTTTTCAGGATATTGGACATCTATTTGATATTCCGGCTTCCATGTTTTTTTTAAACCTGCAACTAAGATCAGCACTCTGAGCATATGGTGTCCCTTGGGACACAGCCTTGAAATCTCATCCGTTGTGTAACAGGATATCGGACACATCTTCTAAAGGCTTTGTCTCCGCTTTGTACATGTATTCTACCAACTATGTATAAAAACATGAGTGCCAAACCTGTGTGGGAGAAGGATTTTTCATCTGATGGGGAGGTAATTGATTTGGATGTTGTATGGGAAAATCTATTGTCATCTTCAAAAAACCCAAATCATCAACTTATTCATTACAAATATTGTCACAGAGCCTACTTTACCACAGTTTCAAGGTTCCATATGAAAAGACTCTTAAGTCCAATACGTACTTTCTGTGTAAATGGTGTTCTGGGTACAATGAGACATAATATGTGGGAATGTACTGATGTTTATAATTTTTGGAGAAAGGTTTCTTCTGTGTTATCTGGCTTAATTGGGAAACACATTCAATCCAATCCCCTTAGTCTTGAGTGATGATTCGAATCTGAATCTAATGGCAAATCAACGTAAAGTATTTCTGGCTGGTTTAACTGCAGCCAAAAAATTAGTCGCACAACGCTGGTTACCGCCTCATAAGTTGTATATAAAAAAATGGCTGTTTTATTTTTATGATGTAATCATGATGGAGCTTTCTACTGCCAGAATAAATGGGGCCAGATTTTAAACAATAGAGGTATGGGAAAAGGCTGCTAAAGATATAAAGAATTTAATTTCACATTGATTTTTTTTATTTTTATTTTTCATTTACCCTATCAGTAACTATTGGATGTTGATGTGAGGGGCCAGTTCGGGGGTGGGGGGGAAGGGCCGCCAGGAGAAGAGATTTTCTTTTTTGTTAATTATTGTCCTTGCTAATATTCTATATATGTAAGTATGTTTGTGTAGGTGTGTATATACACTCAACAAAAATATGAACGGAACACTTTTGTTTTTGCCATTTGTCATGAGATGAACTCAAAGATCTAAAATTCATTCCAGATACACAATATTACCATTTCTCTCAAACATTGTTCACTAATCTGTCTAAATGTGTGATAGTGAGCACTTTTGCTTTGCTGAGACAATCCATCCCACCTCACAGGTGTGCCACATCAAGATGCTCATGAGTGCATGCCCATAATTAGTGCACAGGCGTACCTTAGACTGTCCACAATAAAAATCCATCGGTAACGAGGAGTCACACTGGCGAATGTAATTGCTTCACGACAAATATAAATTCCACATGACCGAACATCAGTAAAGCGAGTCCGCACACCGCTGTATTTTTTATTTTATTTTTTTAATCTTCAATGAACAGAGGCGGGAAAGACAAACTAGAGAGGGTTTATCAGTGGAAAATACGTCTAAATGCTGCTTCAGGGCAGCAATCAATCAAACGTATAATGGAGAGGCCTGTTTGTGCACAAATATTTGAGGTTTGACTTCTTCCTTGTACATTCTGTCGGCACTTATACTGCTTAAAAGATTTTTTTTGAAGTTTTGTAAAGTCCATGAGTGACTAAAAAAAAATTAAGACTAAGGTAAAGTGAAGAATATTTTTCAAAACCCTGGGGGAACCCTGCTATTATAAAGTTCTCCTATACAGATTGCAAAGAAACTATATGCGAAATAAAAAAGAAAAAAAAAGTTTCTGCTGCATGCAGATTTTGTCAAATCGCCCTGACCGAGACGGCCGGTACCAGGGTTTGATTCAATTACTTTTTTCAATTACAATTGAAGCAGCTATTACTAAAACCCCATAAGTCACACTTGACTTGACTTGTGGGGTTTTAGTAATCAGTGCTTCAATTACAGTAATTGTAATCAATTACTTTCATAATTGTAATTAAATTTTAATGGAAATTTTTATCGAAAAGTAATTATAATTGAAAATTCTGTCAAGAAAGTAATTGTAATTACAATTACAATCAATTGTAATTGAAAAAAAGTAATTGAACCCAACCCTGGCCAGTACAACATTAATATTCACCAGGTACTTGAAGAGGAAACACGCTGAGAAGTAAGCTTAGACAGACTGATGTATTTCAAATGTTTATTTCTTTTCATTTTGATATTTATAAGTGACAACTAATAAAAACTCCAAATTCGGTATCTCAAAAAATTAGAATATTACTTAAGGCCAATGAAAAAAAGGATTTTTAGAAATGTTGGCCAACTGAAAAGAATGAACATGAAAAGTATGAGCATGTGCAGCACTCAATACTTGGTCGGGGCTCCTTTTGCCTCAATTACAGCATTGATGCGGCGTGGCATGGAGTCGATCAGTTGGTGGCACTGCTCAGGTGTTATGAGAGCCCAGGTTGCTCTGATAGTCGCCTTCAGCTCCTCTGCATTGTTGGGTCTAGCGTATTGCATCTTCCTCTTAACAATACCCCATAGATTTTCTATGGGGTTAAGGTCAGGCGAGTTTGCTGGCCAATCAAGGACAGGGATACCATGGTCCTTAAACCAGGTACTGGTGGTTTTGGCACTGTGTGCAGGTGCTAAGTCCTGTTGGAAAGTAAAATCTGCATCTCCATAAAGTTGGTCAGCAGCAGGAAGCATGAAGTGCTCTAAAACCTCCTGGTAGACGGCTGCATTGACCTTGGACCTCAGAAAACAGAGTGGGCCAACACCGGCAGATGACATAGCACCCCACATCATCACTGACGGTGGAAACTTCACACTGGACTTCATGCAACGTGGATTCTGTGCTTCTCCGCTCTTCCTCCAGACTCTGGGCCCTTGATTTCCAAAGGAAATGCAAAATTTACTCTCATCAGAGAACATAACTCTGGACCACTCATCAGCAGTCCAGTCCTTTTTGTCCTTAGCCCAGGCGAGACGCTTCTTACGCTGTTTCCTGTTCAAGAGTGGCTTGACACAAGGAATGCGACAGCGTCTCTTCGTGGTGGTTCTTGAAGCGCTGACTCCAGCTGCAGTCCACTCTTTGTGAATCTCCCCAAAATTCTTGAATGGGTTTTGCTTCACAATTCTCTCCAGGGTGCGGTTATCTCTATCACTTGTGCACTTTTTTCTACCACATTTCTTCCGTCCCTTCACCTGTCTATTAATGTGCTTGGACACAGAGCTCTGCGAACAGCCAGCCTCTTTAGCAATCACCTTGTGTCTTGCCCTCCTTGTGCAAGATGTCAATGGTCGTCTTCTGGACAACTGTCAAGTCAGAAGTCTTCCCCATGATTGTGTAGCCGTCAGAACAACGCTGAGAGACCATTTAAAGGCCTTCGCAGGTGTTTTGAGTTAATCAGCTGATTAGTGTGGCACCAGGTGTCTTCTATATTGAACCTTGTCAAAATATTCTAATTTTCTAAGATAGTGAATTTGGTGTTTTCATTAGCTGTCAGTTATAATAATCCAGACTAAAATGAATAAACACTTGAAATGTATCAGTCTGTGTGGAAGGAAAGTATACAGTATACAAGTTTCACTTTTTGAATGGAATAACTGAAATAATTCAACTATTTGATGATATTCTAATTTACTGGCCAGCACCTGTATATATATATATAGATTTTTTTTTTTTGTTGCAAAAATGGAAAAATTCAAAAAACATTGATTTAAAAAAATTTTTAAACACAAGATTCTGTCTTGGTGTGCTTTGACTCGAAAGGTCACATGAGCACAATTTCCCCTGTAGCGTACACACAAGTATTTGCCCAACTTTTCCTTTCCACCATTTCAAAGACCTTTCTTTCAACATTCAGTCGCAGAGATTTCAAAAGATTTAAAGATATAGCACGTTCGCTAGAAGAAAGACCCACTTTTATAAATATAAAATATGGGTGTCAAGAAAAAAATTATTTGGAGCATGCAAAATTACGCGATTGAGTCCAAAATCGGTCAAACATCAGCCAATAGATTCTTTAACAATAATTAGGAGTTATTTTTGATGTGAAGTGCTCCAATGCTCAACACAAGACCACCAAAATGGGACCAAAAATCACCCGTCTGAATGGCATTTTTGGTGGTGCTTGGTAATATTTCTCCAAAATACAATGTTATTTGACCAAACAAACTATGCCATGGTACTTATGAGACATTACCCTCCCAAACATGAGAGTATGAGAGAAATCAATTTTTCAAGGTTTGCCACGGATTTATTTTGTTTGATTTTTATGGACAGTACCTCTTAATACCCGTCCCTGCTTCCCAGGAACTGTGTGAATTAAACTCCTCAGGCAAGCCTGAAGTGTAAACTGCCTTATATACTTGCCCATAGTATCTATCCAGCAGTTAATAAAAATGATCTCTTCTGATAGAAAAAGTTGTTGACCTTTGTTGCAACCATTTCAGGAATAACAGATCAAAGGTATCTCTCAACTGAGTAGCGGGGGGGGGGAATCAGTTTTCTGAAGCAAAAATTGAACATTGTATTGATACTATATGATTCTACAATCAATTAGAGCTATCAGACAGTAGAAAGGTGTGATTCCCAACCATTGAATTACTCAAAGATTCACCCCGTGACAAATTCACTTGTTCCACAAAACCTCATACAATGTCTCAATGTTATCCAATCTTTCTAATGTTTGTTCAGGCTTATCTGCAAAAAGCACATCTATAGTTCACGAGCAAGTGAAACTTTTTTGGTAATTACCTATTGATTTACACTTTTTTTATTTTGTACAATTCCAGACAGTATAAACCTTTTTCTGTGATTAAAAGACATTGATTGGACCATGAGAAACGTACTTAAACATTTACGCAACAGCAAGTTAGGTGGTATTCTCTCAACTTTGCGCAGCCGAAAAAGATGCGATTGCATAGAAATAAAAAGACTTCCAGAACCAACCCTGGAGTGCTGAGGTTAAATTTGCAGGATGGAAATGTGATTTGGAATGGAAAGTGGCAGTTTTTCTGAATTGAACTGACTGGAGAGCTGACAGCATTGATTCTTTGGAGGAGAAAGTCAATGATGGAGAGTTTTTCTTCTTGCAACATGAGTTTAACTGTCTTTGTATGGAGTAGCTCTATCTTACTTCAAGGCAGCCAGCTAACTAGCCAGCTATTTCTTATTTTCAGTTTATCACCGTGATCACTGAGCTGGTTTGCCACATTGGCTAACAAGAGTAGCCTTTACCTTTGCGAATAATACTGCATGCGCTAGCATTTTGCTCAATGTGGCTTTTTATTTTAGAATGTATACCGTATTCAACGAAATCAAATTCCAATGTTTTGGCTCGTCAAAAATAATAACAGCTCAGGCACTTCGGTAAGCCCCTTGCTATGTTCGTTGCACCTATCTTTTCGATCTCGGGAAGCATACTGCCTGTTATTTCCGGGTAATGGAATCTCTGTCCTGTTAAAATAAGATATATTTCATATATTACTGTGTTAACCAGTTATACTTGTTCCTTATGAGGTGTGGAAAGTGTTTATGTAAGCTTCCAAACTCAGAAGTGGGAATTGCTAGCTTTTCATAGCAGGATGAATGTTCTGACTGTTAAATAAGCAGTTCCTTTAATGAGTACGTGGGTTAGCTTGTGGGACTCTGAAGATAAATGGTCAATCCGAGACTTCTTTAGCTTCTGCGCAAAGGGGGTTAACAAAGTTAATTATGCAGGATTATTTGGGCTCAGTTCTGTTTACAGAACTCAGGGTCACAAATGAAAGATAGCTGTGGGTAAAATTGGCTCTGATATTAGGAAATATTGTCTCATCCAGACAGAGACCACAGTCTGGGATAGCTTAACTGGCCATATCATAAGGGCAGACACTCAAGACCAGGTTTGATAAATTGCTTGTGATCATCAGGCTGAATGGCTTGTTTTCACCACTCATATCATGTTAGGCCTGACTTTTTTGATTCCTTGGTCCTTGGGCTCTTTTCCACAGACAACAGGAGTGGAGGGCGAAATAAAAAAAAGAAATTTTATGTTCCACTTCCCCAAAAAGGTCATTGGTAGGTACGAGAGAGGAGGAAGGTAAAAAAATATTAATTTCTAAAATAAAGATTTTACTTTGCATTAAACATTTTTTTACTGCTTCACTTCATCCCACAGGATTCATTACTCCAGTGGGATTACCCTGGGGGAATGATTTTGAAAATCAGGCAAATCATTTCCTTTTAGTAGGGCCTATTTATCAGAGGTGGAAAATCCAGGGGTCAGAAAGTAAAAATCCAGCCAGGGTTTTCTCCCTCCCAGAGTATGCATCTGCATTATTATGAACTCTTTGGTAATTTCTGTCTAACTAATCTAAGTGGAGAGTCATAAACCAGCCCGTAACCACCTTCTAATTTGTATAGAGGTCTATGCAAAGCTCCTTTGCAATAATGAATGTTTTTCCAGTCCTCTACCTACATAACCTTTATTTGGTCTTGCTTTTGGTATTGATGTGCTTTCTGCAGTAGTTTTTACCTGCAAGACATCACTGTTACCAGACTGGTTGACAGTCACTTAGTATGATCAGAAATGAAATACATGTATGCTGGTGAGGAGCTCAGTAGTGAGGACACAGCTGATATGTGTAGATGCAAGTTAAACAGGGGTGGCTGAGACTCCCTGTTTGTTATACCAGACACATCTTTAGCATCAGAGCCCTTAAAAAAAGCCCTTACCAGAGCCCACCCTTACAAAAATTCTCAATGGTAAATGAATGGTATCCAAAGCCTACCTCTGGTCTAACTGCAGCCTTATCAGCCCAACTTAGACACATACAATGCCACTCCGGTTAGCTTCAACTGTACCGGCAACGATCATGTAACGTTATGACAAAAGTACCACCTTGATTGCTAACAAAAGTAACGCAAGCATACCGATTAGAATTATTGCATATAAGTCAACAAGGGGCGTTTCCCAAAAGCGTAGTTGCTAACTAAGTTAGCAACTTACGTAGTTTGTCCATTCACAGTCAATGGGCCCAACGATGTAAGCTAGAATCTGTGATTTTGGGAGAAGCACCCCAGGAGCGTTTCCGGTAGCGCGACATGCGAAGAAACATGCAGTAGTAAACGGGTGCTCATAACAACCACAGAGACGAATGTTACCGGAAATACAGATTTTTACAGACAAGTTCCATTGCCGTGACCAGTCGACAGTCAACTGATGGCTGACGTGGGAACATGGGAATCATCGATGCTATGGTTATTCCAGACGGCTTGATTCTTTAGTTTTCAGAAGAACGAAATGTTCAGAGCGGAAAAAAGATAAAAAATGAGGATCACTCATTTCGGGCAGTTTCCATGGTGGCAGGCCCGAGGACCAAGGAATAAAAAAGGTCTGGCCTTAATTTCAGTAAACACAAGAACAAAGTAAAAGCACTTTGATAAATATATGGTAAATAGGCGCATACCATGCACTCTGGGACATCACATAGTGGATGTTGGGTTTTCTGAAGCCATTGAAGGTGGTGGAGATGGACATAGAGTAGGCCCCCATGTTCTTGAATAGCAGCCATTCGCCAACTTCTAAGTCTGGCAAGGTGCACCGCTTCTCAATACAGTCGTACCCACAGCAGGTCTGGCCCCAGATGCTGCAAACATACTTATGCTCATCTGGCTTAGGCTTCTGTAACAGACCATAGAGAGCTCAGAAGGGTGCGTAAACATCAACTGGCACTTGAATTAGTTGCTCATGGGAACTCTCAAACAACCATGATCTGGCATAGCAAAACTGACAAAATTGCCAGGACTAGTGTATGAAAGCAGGCGGGTTACGGCCTTGGCACGAGCACCTTGAGAGGACTTGCTAACACTGGGAGGTTGTAATGGACACGGATGAATGAGCAGTAGATCCCATCATTAACGTAGTACATCATGGTCCTCTCCTTGGCCCCATCATCTTTCTCTGCAGGAGCAGGGGGAAAAAGGACAAAAAAATGGAGCGGGGTATAAAACTGGAAGAAGAAATGAATGCAGTCTAACAGGTGATCTTCTTGTAGATTTGGTACTTTTGTTTAACATGGCCCCCGTCCACATGGAGACGTAGATTTTTGAAAACAGCTGTTTTTCGCAGTTTCTAATGTAATGTGGAAAAAAATCCACTTTTCTTGTTAAGCCCAGTCTGGAGCTAGGTTTTTGGGCATGTCCTGGACATGCCTCAGAGGGGAAAGTCTCTGAGAATTGAAAAAAGTCTGGAAGGTGGGAGGGGGCTTGAAAAGAGTATATAAGGACAAAAATTGAGAGAGTAAAGTAGTAGAAGAAATTGCAAAAAGAAATAGTGGAAGGGTACATTTGACTAGACCTGTCGCTCTTTTTTTCAAGACCTGAGAAGCTCGTTTTGTGGATTTTTGCCTGTGTTGGAGCATTTTCCTGTCTCAAGACATCGCAACATAGCAGCCCATCTCAATTACCAAGGGACTGTAACTATCTCATTTTTTTCATATTTCAATCTTGGCCAGTTTTTCTTTGTTTTATTAAATCTGTTCAAGTTTTAAAATTTTGTCTGTCATCCCTTGCTGTCCGATATGTCATAACAAATTGGGCCATAAGAAATAAAGGGGTTCATCCAGGATAGACCATTGTGTGAGTCATTTATTGAAAATTTCAAATTGTAAAATTGTTTTTTGAATTTTCCTAGATATATATTGACAGATCAACAGCAATGGATGATTTCATGGCATCACCAACTGTAGAGGTTTTGAAGTCTTTCAAAAAGACAGAACTGCTAGAAATATGCAGACAGTTAGAGCTGACAGATGTAAAACCAGCCATGTGAAAAGCAAGACTGGCTAGAGAGATTGCTGAATATTACATTGATGAAAATGTGTTTGCAATAGGAGATCTGGAACAGTTTCCAGTGGAAAATCCAAATGTAGGAATGGAACTTAAATTAAAAATGCTAGAGATTGAAAGGGAGGAAAAAGAAAAACAAAGGCAGTTTGAGTGAGAAAAAATAGCAAGAGAGAGAGCGAAAGAGTAGAAAGAGAAAGACAGAGACAGAGAGATTTCGAGTTAAAGAAGTTAGATAGAGAAGAAAGGCTCCAAATGGAGCAATTAAAAATCTAAATGGAAGCTGAAAACAAATTTCATGCTAGCCAGGAGGTAAGGCTGGTGCCTTCATTCTCGGAAAAGGAGGTTGATTTCCAGTGCTTCGAGAAGGTAGCTAAGGGTTGCCAGTGGCTAAAGGAACATTGGCCTCTGTTGTTGCAAACTGTCCTCAAGGGTAAAGCTCAACAAGCCTATTTGGCTTTGTCTACAGATGATTCCTCTGGTAATTTTGATAGCTTATGATTTGATTCCAGAGGCTTACCGACAGAAATTCGGAGGTCTGAAGAAACCTGACAATCAGACTTATGTGGAATTTGCTAAGGAGAAGAAGGTTTGCTTTGAGCGCTGCCGTACTTCTATGGAGGTCAAGGGTGATTTCAACTCACTAAAAGAGATGGTGTTAGCTGAAAAATTCAAGAACTGTGTTAAGGATGGTGTTAAGTCCTACCTTAATGAGAAGCAAGCACTGAATTTGCAGCTGCCAAATTTGCAGTCGAAAATGTTCTCACACATAAGTCCAAATTTCAGTCCAGCAGTAACAATAGATGGTCCAAATTTCAGAAGAAAGGTAACGGTGATATCCAAGACTCCTCACCCAAAGATAAAGACAAATCTGGTGATGGTGCTCAGAAATCCAGTCACAGGTCTGATGAAAGTGTGAAAGCTGACAGTGACAAAAGTGGTCTAGTTTGCAATTATTGCAAGAAATCTGGTCATGTTACGACTAACTGTTGGTTACTTAAAGCTAAGAAAGAAAAAGAAAAGGATACCAAACCCAATTCCTTTGTGAATAAAAGGTTAGAAACCCCTGTAGTAGATGACCGATCTGCTAAATTGCCTGCTCCTTGTGGGGCTAAAAAGCCTGATACTGCTGTGCAATTTCTTCCATTTTGTCAGAGGGATTTGTGGCTCTGAATGAGCATTCTCCTCCTGTCCCCATATATATCCTAAGGGACACTGGAGCCTCTCAGTCACTTTTGTGGATGGACTCCTTGGAGTTACGTGATGAGACCGCTTCTGGGGATTTCATACTTGTACAAGGTATTGAAGGGAGGACTGTATCTGTACCCCTGCGCTCTGTATTTTTGAAGTCAGATTTAGTTACAGGACAGGTAAAGGTGGGACTTACCTGTCAAGCGTGTTTCTCTGTTGCTAGGCAATGACCTGGCTGGGGGCAATGTAGTTCCCCCGTTCATCTTACTTAACAGCAGAGCACTGAAGATGGCGATGAAGACCCATCCCTGTATCCTTCCTGTGCAGTGACCCGTGCTATGGCTAAGAAGGCTCAAGAAGAACATGATGTGGTGCCGTCCAGCACATTGAATAGTCATGACTCAGGTGGTTTGCCTCTTGACTCTGTTCAGCCTACTATGGTTTCTCCATTTGAGGACTTATCAGGCGCTTTTATCAGTTCTCTGTTCAGCCAGCCAGATGGGTCTGGTGATTCTGATGTGTCTGGAGACTTATCTCTGCCCAGAAAGCAGTTGATTCATGGGCAAACCAATGATCCTGAAATTTGTGTACTAAAAAAGAGAGCCCTTCCTGATTAAGAAATAGACGCAGTTCCAGTTGGGTATTATGTTAAGGATGGAGTGTTGATGTGGAAGTGGCGCCCTGCTGATATCCCTGCTAATGCAGATTGGGCAGTGGTTAAGCAAATTGTTGTTCCGAAGGTCTACAGGAATGAGATCTTAACAATGGCTCATAGTTTACCTTTAGGAGGTCGTCTTGGTGTTAACAAGACTGTTGACAAGATCATTTAACACTTCTTCTGGCCTAGACTTCGGAAAGATGTTTCCAAATTTAACAAAACCTATCACACTTGTCAGGTAGTTGGAAAACACCAGTTAAACCCACCTGTAGCTCCATTGCAGCCTATCCCCGCATTTGGGGAGCCCCTCTCCAAGGTCATCATTGATTGTGTTGGTCCATTACTCAAGACTAGATCTGAAAATCAGCTTGTTGACAATCACGTGTGCATCTACTGGATTCCCTGAAGCCATACCTCTACGCAACATCAAGGCAACTACAATCTCGAAGGTTTTGATAAAGTTCTTCACGTTGTTTGGCCTTCCCAAGGAAATTCAGTCAGACTAAGGCAGCAATTTCACTTCCGTATTGTTTCAGCAGGTTGTGTATGAACTAGGTGGGAAGCAGATTCTTTCCAGTGCCTATCATCCAGAGAGTCAGGGTGCCTTAGAGCGGTTTCATTCCACTCTCAAGACAATGATGAGGACTTATTGTTATGACCATGAGAAAGACTGGGAAGAAGGTGTTCATTTGCTGTTGTTTGCAGCTAGAGAAGCAGTGCAGGAGTCTACTGGATTCAGTCTATTTGAGCTAGTGTTTGGCCATGAATTGAGAGGACCTTTCCTATTGCTGAATGAACAATGGCAAGAGAAAGAAGTCTATTAGACTATGTTAGCAAGTTCAAAGAAAGACTGCGTGCAGCTTGTGACCTAGCTAAAGAGAACTTGAAATCAAGACAGGGAAAAACGAAAACTTGGTATGATCATAAGGCTAGAAGCCGTGAGTTTAAACCAGGAGACAAGGTCCTTGTGTTGTTTCCCTTGCAGTCCAATCCATTGCAGGCTAGATTTCATGGTCCTTATGAAATTTTAACAAAACTCGATGATCTCAATTGCATTGTGAAGACTCCTGATAGGAGAAAGCCATAACAGTTGCGTCACATTAACATGCTGAAGCCTTATCATGATAGGAAAATATTCCAGGCCTGTGTGTGGTGCTATAAGGTCCTGTAACGGTTTACGAAAATAGACCAGAAATGGATGGGGTGGCGGCGAGCATGCGTATGAAGCATGTGCTCTGTGCACAGATTAGAGGGGGTGTGGGCTATCACGTCACCCTTTAAAAAAAACAAAAACAAAAAAAAACCTGTTGAAAATATCCTAAAAATGTTTTCCAAAAAAATCATTCTCGTGTGGACGGGCCCACACTTAGAGTGCAGAGCTGAGCTGAATTAGATAAAAATCTTACCTACTGACTGTGTGGCATGTGTGCCACTCCCTCCTCCCCACCCCGCCTCCCACAATCACATACTCACCGTCACAGGCCTCCACATCCTCAGTCACCACCTTCTTCGCAATGATGTTCACGGCCAGCGTGTAAGCTGAGGACACATAGTAGCGGCCGGGCTCAGCGATTACTTGAACCCCAGAGTCAGCCGGAAAGTATGTATCCAGTGCACTGTTTATAACAGCCGTGAACTAAGGAGGAAGATGAACAGGTTATGTCGGCCATGATGAAAACCCATCCACCAAATTATGGGAGACTCATACAAACTCTGTTTACGCAACAGATATGCACATTCTCACCCTGAAAACCAGCAGTACTGGCTTATTTTCTCGACCATCTGAATTCTTTCACTAATTGACACGGACTGGCCCAAGACTGCGTTCACTTGGAATCTAAGGTCAAAACTATTATCTTTCTTGAGAAGAATCAAAACCAGCTGCACAACTGGTCTTCAGGGCTGGATATGACCTTTAAATAATTTTACAAATAAATTCATTAAACTTTTCCAACTTTTCTATGATTCTTTGATCCATAATTTTGATTATAGGCCCAACACAGAGTCCTGATCTGAATATTCAAATGACTGTATTTTTCAGAGTGGATGGATACCTTCATGTGCTGGATTGAAATAAATTTGCGCAGGCATTATCGCCCCATCAGAATTGGCCTGGGGTTGCCATGTACACTGTTTCTGAGAGAATAGGCCAAGTATTACCTCCTCAAACTTTCGATCGGAGTCATTCAACCCAGGGAATCCCCCACCAATGTCCAGGAGGGTCATGTTATAACCCAGCTTCGCCTGAAAAGCGGACAGATGTCAATCGTGAGAAAATTACGCATTACACAATCCATGTTGATCCTACCACAAACATCAAACCAAAAATGCAAAGCTGGACCATCCCACCATCTTAACAGGATAATAGGAATCTCAAAACACAGGCCCTGGTTTGGAGCCAGATCTGCTAGCTAGTTGATTAGTGTGTTTTGGCCCACTTACAAAATTTCAGCAGCTGAAATTTTGATACTGTCCTATAATTGCTTTATTTTGGATAAAGGCTGGATATCTCAGTTCAAAAGTATGCAATTAAATTTATTTCAAGTGTCACTGGGTCATGTAACAAAAGGAACACACCAATTTTTAATATAATTATATATTTAGCAAAAATATTTATTTTCGGGTTGACGTCTGTGGAGGCATTAAGAATTGAGACAGTCTCTCGTGCCGAAGGCAGCTTGGGCAGCGCGATAAAGTGGGCAGCCTTAGAAAACCAGTCAACCACGGCCAGGATGACCGTGTTGCCTTCAGAAACAGGCAGCACCGTGGCAAAGTCAACAGCGATATGGCTCCATGGGCGCTTTGGGACGGGCAATGGCCGCAGCAGACCAGAGGGGGGGAGGTGGCAAGTCTTGTTCCTAGCGCAAATACTACACACCGCTACAAACTCCCGGATGTCCTCCATCTTGCTGGGCCCCCAAAAATGTTGGGCCAAGAACTGCTTAGTCTGATGAACCCCCGGGTGCCCAGCCAGACGGGAAGAGTGTCCCCACAGGAGAACTTGAGACCGAACTGCTAAAAGAACAAATAAACAGCCAGGCTCCCCACCAGGACGGGGATCATTTTTCAACGCCTCCCGCGCAATAGACTCGACATCCCACTGAATAGGAGCCACAATCTCAGCTGCCGGGATAACCGGCTCAGGAATAGGGTCACGACCAGAGCGGTCGCGAATCTGCGACAAACATTGGGCTTGATGTTTTTAGACCCCGGGCGATAGGTTAACGTTAAGTTAAAGCGGTTGAAAAAAAATGAACACTGCGCTTGCTGTATGTTGTTTAGTCTGTTGGATGTATTGTAGATTTTTATGATCCATCCAAACCACAAACAGCTGTTCAGCCCCCTCCAGCCAATGGCGCCACTCTTCTAACGCTAACTTGATAGCTAACAACTCCGCGTCACCAATGCTGTAATTCTGTTCGGCCGCCGACAACGACCGGGAGAAGTAGGCGCATGAGTGCAACTTATTGTTCTGAAGGGCACTCTGGGACAAAATGGCACCTACTTCGACTTCCAACGCATCCACCTCCACAACAAATGGGAGGGAGGGGTCAAGCAAAACTATAATAGATTCTGAGCTAAATTGTCTCTTTAACTCCTGAAAAGCAGCCTCAGCTGCCGGAGACCAAGCAAACGAGAGGGTATTCTTAGTGAGCACAATAATGGAGGCAGCTACCGCACTAAAATTACGGATAAACCTCCGATAAAAATGAGCAAACTCCAAAAACATTGCCTTAACATTTTGAGGGGCAGGCCAATCCCTGACCGCTGTCAATTTGTCAGGATCCATGCGGACCAACCCTTCCAAAATAATGAAGCTAAGAAACGAGACTGTCTTAGCATAAAAAATGCATTTTTCAGCCTTGACAAAAAGTTTGGCTTTAAGGAGGGCCTCAAGTACTTGTCTGACATGTTGTTTATGCTCCAAGAGAGTTGAAGAAAAAATCTGAATATCTTCAAGGTTGACTAAGACGAATCTCTCCAACATCTCTCGGAGGACGTCAATAACGACTGCCTGGAACACAGAGGGGGCATTCACCAATTGAAACGGCATGATCAAATATTCGTTGTACCCATCATGCATATTAAATACCGGTTTTACTCATCTCCCTCACGGATCTGAACCAAATTATAAGCATTCCGGAGGTCTAGCTTGATAAATAACGACGCCTCCCGCAGCCGTTCAAATGCGGAGTTCATCAACGGAAGTGGGTATCGGTTTTTAATATTGATATCATTCAAGCCCCTGTAATCAACACAGGTCTCAGATCGCCATCTTTTTTGCCCACAAAAATGAACCCCGCTCCAGCAGGAGACATGGAGGGCCGAATAATTCAGGCCCTGACAGCGAATATAATGAAGCCCTGGGGGGCGTGGTACTCGGGTGGAGATTGATGTTGCAATCGAACGTGGGATGAGGAGGTAAAGTCGAGGCCCGAAGCTTGCTAAAAACCTCTGTGAGATCAGCATAATCATCAGGAACGTTAGGAGGCAGACAAAAGTTCACAGCAGCCCCCAAATTCTCACCCTGTTCGGAACCTGCCCCCTCTAAGTCAGATTCCGCGTCAGAGAAATCCTCCGAATAACAATCCTCCTCTGGCTGCCGCCAGTCAAATTGAGGATCCCACTCCAACCCCTCCTCTGCCCCTTTCTGTAGATTAAGATGGCTGTGGGGGGAAAACTCCTCAGAATCAATCCAGGCGTCAGCCTCCCCCATAGGTCGATGCCCGGGATGACACGCCAAACTATCCCTACAGTGGGACCTACAGTCAGTCCCCCACTGGACACTCGGGTTATCCTGACTTCCCTAAATGATATGAGGCCTATGTTCCCGTGGCCATGAGTGTCCTAAGACGACAGGGAAAACAGGAGAACTGATAATTAAAAAAAACCTCCTCAGAATGGCCACCAAAAGAGATTAACATAGTCAATGATTCAGAAACTTTGAAAATTCATCCAGTTACCAGCCGGCGACCGTCCAAAGATCTAACAGAACGTGAATGTAAAAGAGGCCGGATTGGAATGGAATGTCCTTCTAGCCCACTCTGCATCCATAAAACAATCCATGGTGCCAGAGTCCACAAAAGCTTTGATAACTATTCTCTGTCTCCCCACAGTCAATTCTACAGGGAATAAAGTTCGGAAGGGAAATTGGGTCTGTCCCTCTAGCACCCCCCGTACCGCTAGGGACTTCCCATTTCCCTGAAGCTCAGGGCAGCGTGGACGGATATGTCTCAGTTTGTTACAGTTATAGCAGATTATATGTTTCCGAACGGGCTTACAAGCCCAGCTCTCATATAAGCCATCAACCTGCATAGGCTCACCAGGAATGGTATTTTCTGTGGCCGGAATGGGAAGTTTAAGCATGCTGCTTGTAGCATTAGCCCCGTTGCCAGCAAGAGCCAATGCAGTACATTTCTCCCTGTTACGTTCGCGGATGTGATTATCAATTCGCACCGCAGTGCGAACCAACAAATCTAGAGACAAACTAGGCTCTAATGCAGCCAGAGCATCCTGAACACTAGAAGCGTAGGAATTTTATCACTTCTAGAACGGCCATAAACGGTCATTTGGACCGTTAGGTTCAAAACATTCTAATCCATCTCTCTGAGCACCTAATTCAGCAATTAATGCATCTCGTATGTTAGCATGTATCTCAAAAGAACAAGACAGCGCCAGCGTTACATTTTAACAAGTATAATAATGCGTTTATGAATATTTAGGCTATAGAATTCTATATTGTGAACATGAATTAAGCTGCTTTCATTCCGGGCGCGAAACGAAAGTCAATGCAAAGACGCGAATATGCGCATTTTTCGTAATTCAACCATTCAGTATGATAAAAACAACAATTAAAAACACCTATTTTGATTAATACACATTCTGATTCAACATTTATAACAATGTAACCGTATGGAATATTTTATTTATTATGCAATAATTAATCGGAACAATGACACGGAATTAGAAAACAATAGGTAGGTGCCGAACTTTTTTTCTGATTACCTTTTTATTTATTGGTGTGGCGTAGTATTTAGTCTACTCCTAATAGTCTGCGCAGGTGACCCCCGTTCTCCTGGTGCAATTCCCACAGATGGATCTGAAGCAGCTGCAACAGGTGACGAGCGTCTTATTTTGTGAGCAGCAGCTGCGGACCTGGCACTGCCTCTGTTTTGGTGCCAGTGTCTCCCGATGCTGCTGGCTCAAACTTTTTGCCAGTGCTGCCGAATAAAATAATTCTAGACTACCCTACTCTACAGTGGGACTACCCTCTCCTGACAGTGGCATCCGTTAGTTGCTAGGCAACCAAAAGATAAATTTTTCGAAAAAAAATAGCCGGAAAACTGTACGGTCAGTGAACCCGCTAATGGTAGAAATAGGTAGATTTGGTGATATTTTATGCTCTGTAGGTGTAATCTACATAAAATTTATTGCACTTTAAAATATAGGCACTTTATAAAAAGTCAGTGACCCTCAAGGTTGTATTCTTTTATTTTGAAAAGTTATGACTTGAAACAAATTTCAAAACGGTCTAAATGACCGTCATGGCGCTTCTAGTGTTAACCTCCTCTGCCAAAGCGTGAACGAACACTATTATAAGAGGCGATTCTTGTCAGCCTGTCTCTGTAGCCAAGGAGCGAAATGTGATTGAAAATGCAGCAACACTCTCAAAGCCCTGCCTTAGATGCATTAAACGCGTAGCTAAGTCCTGGCCACAAACATCCCGATCAAACACCGATCCCATTTCTCTAACGAGAGTCTTCATAAGTATTCACTACCGGTGAATTAGATCAAATAAGTGGGCCGACCCAAGTGAGTGCTGTGTCAGTTAACAGGGATAAAATAAATGAAACCCAAGACTCCTCATTAACGAACCGTGAAGGCTGCGCTTTAAAAAGAACCGGCAGAAGATTGCATATCCCCCCGTCCCCGCAAAATCAGGGAGGCCTCAGGTACCTAGTACTAATAAATATCTTCTCAAAATTTCATGAAAATACTTTCAAGTTCTGCTTCGGGAATGTAACTTTCCACATCTTTCTGAGCCTGTTCCATTTCTTTTCATGAAGCAGAAAATCCCAAATAGGAAAAGACACCCTTTTTAATTCACAGGTATGTTGAATGTTTTGTTACTGAGTTATGCCTCAGAAATGAGCTACACCCTAACCAGAATCTGAGTGTTTTTTGTGGCTATAGAAACACGCAAAAAAAATCAAAATCTTAGCTATTCCTAAATAGGAAAAGGCGCATCTACAGGGTTCATTAGATCAACATGCCAATTTCATAGATAAACATTGAACAATTATCATGTATTGCTCTGGAGTCAGTGACACTCACTTCAACTTTCTGCCATGAAAAAGAAAAACAAAAAAAAAAAATTTCTTTAATTCTAAATACCAAAAGGCATATCTACATTGTATATCAAATCTACACACCAAATTTCGTGAAGAAATATTAAACGGTTATTGAGTTATGCTCTGGAAACGAGCCATACCCTCCCCAGAGACTAAGTCCAACTTGTTGCCATGGAAACACAAAAAAGAAAATTTTAGAATATCCTAAATACCAAAAGGCACACCTACATGATATATCAGATCTACACATCAAATTTCGTGAAGAAATATTGAACGGTTTTTGAGTTCTGCCCCGGAAACGAAATGATTATGGACGGACGTACGGACGGACGGACTGACAGGCATGGCTATTACTATATCCCCCCACATTATATGCCGAGGGGATAAAAAATATCTCACATTGCGCAATGAAATCTTCACATCTTCCTGCCTGCCTCTTCCTGCCTCGCCTGGACAGGGCTCTAATCCTCTCAGTGAGAGTTAACAGAACGATCTCCTGTCTCTCCATGGCATTCACCTGAAGGCGGTCTCTTTCCGCCAACTCTGCCTGTTGTTTGTTCAGACTAACAAGACCCTTGCCATAACCGTAGAGAGCAGTTTGTTAGTTAGCCACAACTTTCTTTAACGCAGCCGTTGCTGACGACTCCATGCTGGCTAGAGTGTTCTGTAATGGCCGGTAATATACGGAGGCCTAGCGCAACAACATAGAGAAAGAGAGCAGCACTATCACAGTACAAACACAGAGAATAATACAGACCAAAGACAAGTACTCGCGCTTCCAAAGGACATATAATAGTCCGAACCACGGAAGCAAAGCGAGATAGAAAAAGGGAGAAGAAACTCCAACAATAGCAATGCCGGACATCCTGCTAATATAGATTCTGGGGAAGCGCCGCCCCAGCTCAATCAACCAGCTGGGTAAAGAATTAGATGGCCCAGGAATTCAATATCGATATAAAGAAATTAATTTCAGCATCTCACCCCCATATCAAAGATGCTGTAGGCGTCTAAAATGGCTCGGCTGTAGGTCTTGGGGTCTGTACAGCAGCTGCCTGCATGAAAGCTAACTCCAATGACGTCGAGGCCCAGCTCCCTCGCACGCTGCAGGAGGAAGTGGCTGGTTTTTAGCGTCGCCCCAAACTTCACACTCAGTGGGAACAATGCCTTCGTGTCATCTGTGACAATGCGCAGTACCATCCTGAGAGAGGAATGGAAAAGAAGCATGTTCAAAAAGCCTACTGCTTGTAGATACCTACTGCTTTATATATATAAACAGCAAATGCATGAGTGTCACATATTCATAACGATACATTGAAGTTACAAATTTGCAATGGAACCAGATAAAACGGTTTTCCTCTTGCAGTGAAATATGAATCTGTTCACCATCTATCAACATGCTCTCTGACTAGAGCGCAAAGTAGTTTTTTGTAATCCAAAAAGTTGGTTGTGCGTGGATTAGTGGATGAACTAAGAGGGAGAGAATGTAGCTTCCACCTACTTGGAGTTCTCATGGCAACGGGCGACCTTCACAAGCTCCTCTTCACTGTCAAATGTCATCATCTGGACTCCATGAACTGAGGCATACCTGATGTGGGACTTTTGCTTGCAGGGGTGAGCGTAGATGATCCTACTGGGGTCCACACCGAGAGACAGCACTTGCTGGATCTCATTCTGAAAAAGGCACTCGATTCAAAACTCGAGAAATTTTAAAACTTGAAAACACCACAGTAAAATTCAAGCATTTTTCAAGGATATCCAGCACATGTAAGAGTCCTGCAGTTAATACAGCACTTCTATATGAAGAGTTTGGTTCCAAAACGCAATATATCCATTTTACACATTTTGAGTAAATTAGCTTTTTCTATGTTGGAACCCATTGCATTTTATAGAAAATAACAAACTTTGGCAATGAAGAAATACAACATATCGTATGAATTCCAAAAAACAGATGACTGCACCATGTGTAAGAGCCACAGGACTACCAGTCTATGGCATTATCTCAATTTTTGTCATTTTGGCACTTATTGCGTTTTGGAACCAAACTCTTCATATGTTTCACGCCCACTTATTTTGCCAATTATGCCAAAGCGCTGTTGACGTCTGGTGTAGGACAGTACCTGGCTGGCACAGTCAAACCCAGTCCCTAGGGCTGCGAGAGTCATGACAACCTCGCGGCTGTCGTTGCACTTGACAGCGTAGAAAGGTGCAACGCGGGGCATGGCACGCATCCATCTCAGGTGCATCTGTAGCACGTCCCCCAAGTCCGCCACATAGAAGGCATCTTCCTTATCCTTGGTAATGGGTAGAAAGAACATCAACGACTTTGAGCAAGAACACACAACTCACAGAAAAATGCCTGCATGAAAACACCGACAACAAAAGTGGATCTCAAATTCAGGTCCAGGAAATCTGCTAGAGTATTTTTGCTTAAATACAAGAAAGAAGTGGGGTTGAGACCCAGGAATGATTTTTGAGAAATAAATGACCTACAAAAAGCCAAATGACCCAGTGCTGGTGTTCGTCCCCACCTCAAGCAAATCAAAATCTAAAGCCCCAATACCAGAAACTCCACAGTTGTCAGTCTGGCAACCCAACGCCGGCAGAAAATACTGCTTTAAAGCTCTTATTTCAAGAGATAAAATGGCTCAAGGGTACATGCATCTTGTTTCAAAAGGAGCAGCAAATTGACAGCAAAACCTCAGCAGATATCACAGTTGTTACCTTGTGTGCAGATGGTGGAATTGGAGTAGTGATCATGGCTAAAAGTAGCAAGTAGTATACAGTACGTGGCCAATAAGAAATTCAACAGTTTCTGGCTGACAATTGCAGTGGCTACATTTCTCAGGGAGCAGCTAGATCTGTCTTCTTGGTGTACAGCAGTGGTTCTCAAATTCGGTCCTGGCGCCCCCCTGTGTATGCTGGTTTTTGCTCCAGCCACAACTGCAATTCTAGGAGTAAAAGCTGTTACTTTGTCATAATTAGCAGCATTCCATGTTTACCATCTTAATTAGCATTTGGATGGACATATCCATTCTGCTATGAATAATAAAAACCCTTGAACATATTGTGCTTAATTTTCAATATTGCTAGGATTTTCATGTGAAAACATTTTTAAACAGATCGTATTAGACTCTGAGAAAATCAATAAGCTCCAAATTAGGTTCCTGAATACAGATGTTTTGAGTTGTTCCCAAATAACCTGCCTGAACCAAATAAAACCAACAGAAAACACAATAGGTGCGACTCCATTGTTTGCCAAGTAAATCGTCGGGTTTTGCCACCATGTGTCAAGAGTTTCACCAATGAGGAACCATTTGATTATTTATGTTGATTAAAAGTTTGGTTAAATTGTTTCCCTCTGCCAATATTTACAATATATCTCAATGTGGATATTTGCATAAATGCACCGAATTAAAACAAATCAACAGCTTGTTAAAATCCTAAGATTGCAATTGTGGTTGGAACAAAAACCAGCATACACAGGGGGGCGCCAGGACCGAATTTGAGAACCACTGGTGTACAGCATCCCACAATGCAATGAAGCCGATGGTAACATCCAATTGAGATCGAGGTGATCTTAATAAACTGGTGGTCATAAACTGGTTAGTGTATGGCAAAGTAATTGCAACAAACTGGCTACTATGCTGCATACTACTATGTTCAAGCTTATAGCATCGAGTGTATACTGGTGTTATGTGTCGGATGTAGAAAACAAGTAGGAGATTGGCAACACTGCTGAACATTTACCAATAAGGAAGACTCTCTGATCTTCTGTTGTACAAAATCATCGGCACAAAATCCCTCCTCCAACAGAGTCAAGTCCAAAGCTGTAGCTAAAGAATTCATGGCCTTGAGGTCTGCTTTTTTGTGCTTTAAGAGGTCAAAAACCTTTCCACAGACACAGGGGAAATCTGCAAAAGAAAACATTTATGCTTGTGTTAATGCAATAGAAAGCCTCAGCAGGGGAAAAACAACTTTCTGAGCTCAAGACCTTTCCCAACCATACCCAATGCTCTTAAAATGCTGGGACCATTATTTACAAAAATGAATATCATGATATAACAAAGGAGACTAGTAACTTGTGATAGTTACCATAAAATAAGGTAGAAACAAGTGGCAAAGCCACTTTGCCCGCTTGGCCAAACATGGCCAAAACTGAACGCCCCGTTTTAGCCAAAGTATCGGCCTTAGTCTAGACTTCATGACCATATATACACATAAGAAATATGAAAAGGATTGGTCAAAAACTGAAGACGCTAGGGGAAGACAAGCCAAAAGTTTACACACGTATGCACGGTCGCACGCACGACAGACCACCACTAAAGACCTGGAGCATAGCATGTGCCCCTTTGGGCCTTTTGACCAAGCGGGCTAAGAATCATTATTCAAATGATAAATCAGGTGGGAAAGGAGGGGCATTTTCTCATAGGCTTCTCTTGCATTGAAATATTTTCTGCACCCACTAACACCGCTATCTCCTGACCATTAAATAGAATGCAAATTTTAGAGATTTCTGCATCACTCTCACTTCATATAACATGATTCTAAATGGCAATTTTTGAAAAAAAAAAAAAGTCACTCGTCTTCCTTTTCTCCAGAGTAGTTGGAGATATTAATGAATGCGTATGCTGAGTTTGAACATATTAAAATAAAAAAAAGTAACACATTGCCAGTTGCAAAAGAGCATGAGTTTTTGTGGCAGAAATTTGCTGACCGAGTTGATGCGCGAGTTTAAAAAAAAAACAAATGAAGGTAAAAGGGGAAGTCAGGGATAAATCATAATGCTTTTTTTACAAACATAATTAGTAAATAACTATTGTAAAATGCAGAAACGTGGGATTTTTGTTTTCAGAGATGAGATAAATGAGGTTTTATTCCCTGTAGTTGTCGGCTGCTTCAACAGTCGCGTGATAATGACGTAACATCGCCCGAGAATGACGAAACGTCACCCTTCGCCCAAAGGCATGCGCTGTTATTGTGTTGGATAGTGTGATTGTCCCAGTCCATTATTTTATGACAAAAGACCGTTCAACATGGCCATTGGCTAGTTGCACAAGATGGTGCTAAGTACTTTCTGAAATACGTAGGGTTGCTTCAACATTAACGGTTTGCTTCTGTCACTTATCAGTTGATATCAGGTGTGAGCAGATGACAGGTATATCATCCCGGATATGTGATTTTAGCTATCGCCGATATTCCCTGGATTTGGATAACTCCAGCTTTGTATGGGAGCATTTTCAAAGGCAAAAGGAGAACAAAAATGCGAAGTGTATGTTGTGTGACCAGATTATCAGGTGTTCCAGAGGGTCGACTAGCAGTTTGCGTCGACATTTAGAGTCTCAGCATGAGAAAGTTCCCCAAGAAAGCACATCCAAAGGTTCAAAGCGTATGAGGACGCTAGATTGTTACTTTAGCAAAGCTAGCAAGTCGCTTGAGGAGATACTGGTGGAGATGGCAGCTTTTGATGGGTTCACTTTTAATAGTATGGCAAAATGGGACTATCTCAAGTCAGCACTTAAGAGAGACAGACACATTCTTCCCAAAGTCCCTCTGAAATCTCCCAACAGGTTAGGGCATTTGCTAATGAACAAAAAAACGAACTGGTTGATATATTCCAAGACATGGTGAAGCAAGGGTTGTGTTTTTCTTTGACCATCGACGAATACACATCTACACAACATAAAAGATTCATGAGCATAAACGTGCATGGTGCGCAAACATATTGGAATCTAGGTATTGTTAAGATTAATGGAACAATGCCAGTTGTGAAAGTCGAAGTGTTGGTAGACTCCCAGCTTTAAAGATTCAAGCTTGACATGGAGGAACACATTGTGTGCAGCACCACCGATGGAGCATCAGTGATGGTGAAATTTGGGAGACTGGTGCTGCCCGAGCTACAGCTGTGCTATGTGCGTGCTGTTCACCTTGCCATCACAGATGTGCTTTACCGTCGTGGTCAAGGAGAGGAGTTGAGTGACGTCCCTGGAAGAGTGATCGAGAGCAAGGAAAAGGAGGATAGTGACACTGAGTCTGACGACGATTCTGCCGAGTGTGTCAAGGATGATGATTATCGGTTGGTCAGTGTGAAAGAAGAAAGGTACAAGAGAATGGAGCGAGTCCGGAAAATTGCCAGGTATTTCCACAAGTCACCTGTCAGTAATGACAAGCTGAGAGAATGCATCAAATGGGATAATGGGAGAGAGTTGGTGCTCATTTTGGATTGCCGTTCTTCTCTGCAGGAGGCCATTTCACTGACCACTAAGCCAGCCTCGATAGACGCTGACTTTATGAAAATTCTAATCAAAGAGTTTTTTCTCTTCGAGGCGACCAACAGGAGACCACCTCACCTGCAACAGTTGTTTAACACTCCTAGTACTATTCAGGCTACATCCGTGGGGGCGAAGAGTGCGCTTTCTATTTGCAGCCAATTTGTCACAAAAATCCAAAACTGCCTGAGCGCAGAGTCAATCGATGCTCTATTCTTCTTGAAAGCACACTACCAGAAGAAAAATAAAGAAGGGTAGGGTGAGAAATGAATTGTAAACTAAAAGAAATATGTAACCTAAGTTGTCACGAGTTCAATGCAATTTTAAACAAATATTGCGGCAGTGTTCAAGGGTTGCCTACTTTCTTATTTGAATTAGGGCAATTCTGTCATGGTTTGTGAGGGGTGTGTGTGTTTTGAACTTTTCTTTGGTGCTCTCGTCCCGGGATGAGATAAAATTCCTTTTGAATCGGATTCTTTAATCAGGGCGCCGCTTCCCCGGACTCTATTTAACCCCAGAAGTCCACCATGCCTCCTTTGCTAGGGTGCCTGTTTGTAGCTAGCACTTTAGCTAAAGATATCTCAAGTCAGTATTTGTGTGACTATATCTTCCAGTTATTTTAGGAGTTCCTTCCTCTTTTGGAATGTTCCCTTTTTATTCTTTTTCTCTCTCTTTCTCTCGCATTGCTTCCATTTTTTCAGGCTATTATACGTCCTTTGGAAGTGCGAGTACTTTCTGGTGGTCTGTGTGATTCTCTGTGTTTGTATTGTTTCTGTACTGCTCATTCTCTCCCTGGCCGCTGCACCTGGCCTATTTTACCAGCCATTACAGAACACTCTAGCCAAGCATGGAGTAATCAGCAATGGCTGCGTTAGAGAAAGTTGTGGCTAATCAATGAGCAGTTCTCTCTGGTTATGGCACGAGTCTTTCTAGCCTGAACAATCAGCAGGCAGAGTTGGCGGAGAGAGTCCGCCTTCAGCTGAATGTCATGCAGAAACAGGAAAACATTCTGTTAAGTCTCACTGGGAGTATTAGAGCCTTGTCCACTCAGATCACACAGAATGTTGCTCAAGCACAATCCGTACACCTTCTGTTGTGTTCTGGCCTTTGGCCAGAACAGTATTGCTCATGATTTCATAGTTTCATAGTTTCATAGGTTCATGTCATGGTTTTAACAGTTTCATGTTTCAAGATTTCATAGTTCATAGTTTCATGTTCCATAGTCATGTTCATAGTCTCAGTTTTAACAGTTTCTTGTTTAGGATTACTCATTTCATAATTCATGTTCCTTGTCCATGTTTTTGTTTTTGCCAGGTCAGCCATGCCACTCCACCGCTTGTCTGCGTTCCGCCCCGTGCCTTCGTTGTTGCACATTTCAGAGCTCTGGTTGGCTTTGTGGTTTCCCCCTTCCTTCTGTGCTGTGCTGATTCGGGGCTCTCTAAGCTTAATTGGCAATTAACTGTTTTTAAGTTACTAACATTTACTAACACTCACTGGGTGGTGTAATTCTTAGATAGGCACATTACTAATATTACTAATTTAGACAGGGAGTTTATTGTCATGATTCCTGCTTTACTGTTTCAAGTCTTGCTGTGCTTTTCTGTTCTTAACATTCATGCTTGCTTCCAAACTGCATACTTAATTGGTACTTAAGCTGAGCACGCTCATTCTCTTAATGAGCAGGTCATATCATTCAATCTCTGTCCATGTCTTGATCTTGCCATGCCTCTTGTTTCTGCTTCTCCAGGTGTTGCCCCTCATGTGTCCTTGATTATCAAGCCTTTATCTGGATGCGGTGGAAGTTGGCTGGCAGACAGTGTCTCAAGTTTTGCCTAGTTCTTGTTGTCAAGTTCCCTTGCATTTCTAGTTTCAAGTCTTGTCCTAGCCTCTTGCCTTGTGTATATATAGTCTTGTTATTTATTTTTCTTGATCTTCTTGCCTGGAGTTTCCAGTGCCTTTTGTTTTTTGTCATTTGCATTCTTTGTTTATAGCTCAGTGTAGCATACCTTAGTTTGTTTTTTGCAACCCTTTGGGCCAAGTTTTTTGTTGGCCCTCGTGCCTGTTTTGTTTTGTTTAAAATAAAATCCTCATTCCCTTTTCCCGCATCTGGTGTCAACTGATTCCATATCACCTTCCCTGTTAGCCAAAACTCCTGTTACGCCCAAGATATGGAGATGAGGCAGGACGATGTAGATGAGGCAGGACGATAAGATTTCATTGTCCAATGTGAAATATTTTTTAAAGCGCAGCCTTCACGGTTTGTGAATTAAGAGTCGCGGGTTTCATTTATTTTATCCTTGTTAACCTTGTTCCACGCAGCACTCACTTGGGTTGGGCCACTTATTCGATCCAATTTACCGGTCGTGAATACAGTGGAAACTCTCGTTAGACAAATAGTATCAGTGTTTGATCAGGATGTTTGTGGTCAAGACGCGGCCACGCGTTTAATGCACCTGAGGCAGGGCTCTGAAAGTGTCACGGAGTTTCAATCTCATTTCGCTCCTTGGAGACAGAAACAGGCTGGCCAGAAGCGCCTCTTATGTCAATTTTTGTTCATGCTTTAGCTGAGGAGGTTAAAGATGCTCTAGCTACATTGGAGCCTTGTGTTTCTCTGGATTTGTTGGTTCGTACTGCGGTGCGAATTGATAATCGTATCCGCGAACGTAACAGAGAAATGTACTGCATTGGCTCTTGCTGACAAGGGGTGAATGCTCCTAGCAGCGTGCATACATCTCCCATTTCGCCCACCGAGATTTCCACTCCAGTCGAGCCTATGCAGGTCGATGGCTCATATGAGAGCCGAGCCCGTATGCAACGTATAATCTGTTATATTTGTAACAAACCAGGGCATATCCTTCCATGCTGCCCTGAGCTTCAGGGAAACGGGAAGTCCCTCTAGCGACTTCCGAACTTTAATTCCTGTAGAATTGACTGTGGGGAGACAGAATATTTATTGAAGCTTTTTTGGACTCTGGTGCTGTGGATTGTTTTATGGATGCACAGTGGGCAAGGAGACATTCCATTCTCATCCGCTCTCTTTTACATTCACACACTGCAAGATCTTTGGATGGTCGCCCGCTGGAAACTGGATTTATAACCGAGGTCTCTGAATTATTGACTATGTTCATCCCTTTTGGTGACTGTAAGTCCCACTGTAGGGATAGTTTGGCGTGTCATCCCGGGCATCAACCTTTGGGGGAGGCTGACACCTGGAGTGATTCTAAGGAGTTTGTCTCACACAACCCTCCTAATCTTGAGAAAGGGGCGGAGGAGGAGTTGGAGTAGGATCCTCAATTTGACTGGCGGCAGCCAGAGGAGGATTGCTATTCGGAGGATTTCTGACTCGGAATCAGACATAGAGACGGCAGGTTCCAAGCAGAGTGAGAATTTGGGGGCTGCTCTGAACTTTTGTCGGCCTTCTAATGTTCCTAACGATTATGTTGATCTTGCGGAGGTTTTTAGCAAGCGGGCCTTGACTTTACCTCCTTTACCTTCCACGTCCTCCTGCTAGAGCGGGGTTCTTTTTGTGGGCAAAAAAGATGGTGGCCTGAGGCCCTGTATTGATTACAGGGGCTTGAATAATATCACCATTAAAAACAGATACCCCCTTCTGTTGATGAACTCCATGTTTGAATGTCTGCAAGACAAGAGGCTTTGTTTTTTATCAAGCTAGACCTCCAGAATGCTTATAACTTGGTTTGGATCCGAGAGGGGGACGAGAGGAAAAGGGCATTTAATAACTATGATGAGTACTACGAATAGTTGGTCATGTCGTTCAGATTGGTTAATGCCCCTTCTGTGTTCCGGGCACTCGTAAATGACGTCCTCCAAGAAATGTTGGAGAAATTCATCTTTGTCTACCTTGATGATATTCAGATTTTTTGCTTCAACCCTCTCGGAGCATAAACAACAATTCAGACAAGTGCTTGAGGCCCTCCTTAAAGCTAAGGTTTTTGTCAAGGCTGAAAAATGCATTTTTTATGCCAAGACAGTCTTGTTTCGCGGCTTCATTGTGTCTGAAGGGTTGGTCCGCATGGATCCTGACAAAGAGGCAGCGGTCAGGAATTAGCCTGCCCCTCAAGACTCAAGGAGGTTAAGCGGTTTTTGGGCTTTGGTAATTTTTTTGGAGGTTTATCTGTAATTTTAGCGTGGTAGCTCAGATTGTGGTTCCTATTCAGTGGGACATTGAGTCTGTTGTGCAGATTTCCTTGAGGTCCGATCCCCGTCCTGGTGGGGAGCCACCTGGCTGTTTATTTGTTGCGATGGTGGTACGGTCCCAAATTCTTTAGTGGGGGCACTCTTCTTGCCTGGAGGGTCACCTGGGGGTTTATCGCACCGAACGGTTCTTGGCTCAACGTTTTTGGTGGCTCAGCATGATTGAGCACATCTGGGAATTTGTGGCGGCGTGCTGTATCTGCACTCGGAACAAGGTTTCCAATCTCCCCCCCGATAGTCTGTTACCACCATTGCCTGTCCCCAAGCGGCCGTGGAGCCATGTTGCTCTAGATTTTGTTAGGAGGCTATCTATTTCTGAAGACAACACTCTCATCTTGGTCGTAGTCGATTGCTTTTCTAACGCCACCCACTTTATCGTGCTGCCCAAGTTGCCTTTAGCGCGGGAGATGGCCCTTCCTGTTGTGGATCATGTGGTCCGGCTGCATGGTCTCCCTCAAGATGTGGTTTCCTACGGGGGCCCACAATTTACGGCTAAATTCTGGAGTGTTTTTTGCAACCAGTTAGAGGCTATCATGAGCCTTTCTTCTGGTTTCCATCCTGAGACTACCGGGCAGTCAGAGCGAACTAACCAGACACTGGAGAATACTCTTCGGTGTTTAGCGACTGACAACCCATCTTCGTGGAGTCATTTTTTGGCATGGGCTGAATATTCCCGCAATTCACTATGTAACTCCTCCGCAGGCCTTTCCCTGTTAGAGGCTCAGTTGTCGGCCGAGACTGAGAGGGATTCAGAAGTTCCTTCGGTCAATCACTTTGTTCAGCGTTATCGGTCGGTCTGGACTAGGGTCCTCTCCTCTTTGTTGCACTCTTGGCGGAAACAGGAGACCACCGCAGATAGAAGGCGCCATTTGCCCCCATCTTATTGGGTCGGCCAAAGAGTTTGGCTTTCCACTCGGGACCTTCCCTTAAGAGTGGAGCCATGGAAGTTGGCTCCCCTCTTCATTGGTCCTTTGAAGATATTGTGGAGGATAAACCCTGTCACTGTCCGGTTAAAGCTCCCTTGACCCTTCCACCCCTCTTTTCATGTCTTCAGGCTTAAACCGGTTAGCACTATCGTCCTAGCTCCGGTTCATAAACCCCCGCCACCGCCGCAAATAATTGAGGGGGGCCGGTTTCCACTGTGCGTCGTATTCTGGCCGAGGCCCGCGTGGGTTGTGGGGTCCAGATTTTAATTTATTGGGAGGGTTACGGTCCTGAGGAGCGTTCCTTCTTCTTTACGAATTTTCTTTCTCTCTCTCTCACATTGCTTCCATTTTTTAAGACTATTATACGTCCTTTGGAAGCGCGAGTACTTTCTGGTGGTCTGTGTGATTCTCTGTGTTTGTATTGTATCTGTGCTGCTCGTTCTCTCCCTGGCCGCTGCACCTTGCCTCTCTATTTTCCAGCCATTATAAATTCAGGCTATTTGTATGGTGTTTTTTGCACAGTTGTACATTTTTGTGGCCCATTTTCTTTCATTCAAACTACAAATGTAAATACTTTATATTTTTTTAAGGAAGAGATAGGCCCATGCCGGCCCTATAAAGAAATATGTTAACTTCGAGTGATAATTCCTGTTTAGGCGACAACCTCTCGCAATCTTATCAACCATAAGAACATAGTTTGGCAGAATGGTTTAGAATCGTTAAATGGTTTACTTCAACTATTTTTATGAAGCTGATATTGCAGCCAGTGTATTTTTATTTATTATTTCAATAGGGCAATCCTGGATAGGGTTTTACTTAGGCCTACTGTATATATTCAATTCAATTCAATTTATTTTGTATAGCGCTTTTTACAGATACACTGTCACAAAGACGCTTTACAGTCAGAGATGGGTTACTGAAGGGCAGTGCCCAACCTATTCCCACTACCTTTTCCCTATTCCCACTACAGCGAGGCAAAAAAAACTCCCAGTAGGGAGAAAAAATCCTCAAACAGTGGTGAGAAAAAACTCCCCAGTGGGAAGAAATCTCAGGAGGAACCCGGCCATAGTGGGGAAGCCCATCCTCCGCGGGCTAGCTAGTTGATAGACAAAATAATGACAAGAGTTCCATTGAAATCCATCTAATCAGTGCTAAAATAATTTGTATATTTAAAACTGTCCAACAGATGTCTTGGCTAATGTGAAATAATTAGCAATGGAGGTCATCATGAGGCAGGAAGACCCTCTTGGTCCTGTAGCTGAAACAAGATGGTAAACAGCTGGTCTTAGGCTGGAGCTCCGGGCCAGGGGTGTTCGGTGAAGCTTGATCTAGAGCTCAGGGCAAGTGCCCAGAGCAGGAGGAGGAAGAAAAAAAAATATTGTTAGGGAGGTGGAGTTGTATGGCGAGCACACAGAGCAGGAGAGACAGAGGTGCCTGTGTGCGATAAGGAAACCCCAGCAGAATAAGACTATGGCAGCATAGTTATGAGAAACAGGGGCAGGGGCCAACACAGCCACGAGGGCAGGTTGAGACAGTCACCACCAGACCATGACCAGTTCAGCAGAATAGGGCACCACCAGCAATTATCCAGTGACAGCACTAAATGCTCAGTCCACCAAATATTCTATAGCTTATGTCAGCCACCCACTCCTGTCCCTCAACTATAGGACAGACTAAAGAGATATGTTTTGAGCCTAACTTTAAATATACTGATAGTGTCTGCACCCCGAATATGAGCAGGCAATTCGTTCCATAAGAGGGGAGCACGATAGGAAAAAGCTCTACCGCCTATGGTAATTTTAGCTATTTTTGGAACAACAAGGAGGCCTGCGCTCTGCGAACGGAGTGTTCTGGAGGGAATGTAGGGTAAAAGTAAATCACTTAGGTACAATGGACCAAGCCCATGTAAGGCTTTAAAGGTAAGAAGTAGTATCTTATAGTCTATTCGGAATTAAACTGGTAACCAGTGAAGTGAAGCTAACACTGGGCTGATATGCTCGTGTCTCTGTGTTCTAGTGAGAATACGAGCAGCTGCATTTTGAATTTGCTGGAATTTGCTATATAGCCCTGTCTTTTTGCAGTGCGCAGTTGTACTTTTCTGTGGGCCATTTTCTTTTATGTAGTTGAACTTGTAGGCGTTTAAGAGAGAAATATGCCTGCCCTACATTAATAAAGAAATATTTGGTTAATTTTGAGTGATTATATCCATTTGCAGCCGCTCTTGCAAATCTCATCGGCCATCGAGTGGACTTCGTTTAACAGAATGGTTTGGGAATCATTAAATGGTTTACTTTAGCTGATTTCCTTAGTTTATATAATGGAGTTCAGTAAAATATTGGTTTAATAAGGGCTGCCTATCGGTCTTCAGAAGACAAGTCACGGACAATCCACTTGGCATTAAATAATTAGCGCTGCATGCAGCAGATATCACGCAGCTCACGTGATCACGCAGCAGAATTGATCATTGCAAACTGTGTTGATGGATATAAATTGTGTTCTTTTGTCCCGTAATAATGACAAAAATAATATTTTAAAAATGTCATTGTGGGATTTGGGAAGGAATATTTGAATGATTTTGATATATTTCTTGGGCTTAGCATGGTAAAACAACCACAAATAAATGCTATTTCCCGAAATTCCCAGGAAATTGGTAAATTAGTAAAAACCAGTCCACAGTGTGCTTGGGGGCTTTGCCTTTTAGGGTCTCATACAGGGGCCGCATGAGGTGGGCAGCTTGGGGAAGAAAATGATGGTAAAACGTTACCATGCTGATAAACTCCTGCACGGACTTAACTGGGTTATTCTCTGAAACTGGGTCAATATTACATGCTTCACTTTGCAAGTTCATTTTCCAGTACATGTTTTTTGAATTTAAACCAATATCCTTACCCAAAATACCCCACATGGACATGTTTGACTGCACAGAAAAACATACTGGATTTTTTATTCGAAAACTGTTTAAAATGGTGGACAAAAATTCTACCTGACGCGGTTAATGAAAATGTATCTCAGATGTCGATGTAGTTGAGCTTAAAATAAAGATCTGACACCGAAATTTAAATCCAACGTTGATTTTGTTCTCTCTTCATGACTTGAAGCTTGAAAATCCGGCCTAAATTTACCGTTTCTAGCGTAACCAGTTATGTCCACCGCAGTTACCTACGGACCACAGTACATATTTACCATCAACAGGTAATTTCGCATTTGCAGCATGCTTTCTATGAATGAAACACTACACGATGTACAATTATACGACGCATAATCAAAATACCTCTCCCTGCAATTGACCTGTTCATTGGGAAATTCATTTCAAATTCAAGACTAGGAAGTTACTTTCATGACAACTGGACCAGCACGATTTCGGACATCAGTAGGGCTGCCAACTTTCTACGCAATCACACGCATACAGTTTAAGTTTCATGTATTTTGAAGGCGCTCTCACCGTAATCAGCAATTATTCAACCAACAAATATTACTGAGATTCTTACGCATAATTAAAGTCCCTGTGAGTAGAAGTTTCAGTTTCACTGGCGTGACGGTGGATTTCACTGTGAGTAACACGGGAGCGATTGTGACTCCAAACATTGTGAGCTTTTCCTCGCTCAGGGGTGGGAAGCAATGTGTGTTTTCATGATCGTTTAAATTGTTTAAATGACATAAGACCATTTGAAACGTCTTTAGGCAATTCCATTGCTTCCAACCCCTGTGTAAAGATAAACGTGAGAATTCCAGAGTCATAATTGATTTCCACATCTCTAGTGGTGGAATAAATGCACGTGAAACTGGTTAACTTCCATGCTCAAGGACTCAATGCCGCGTGAGAATCTCATAAATACGAGCCAATTGAATAATTGCTGACTGCGGCATGGGAACATGAATGCTACTAAGAGGTGTGAGACTCACGGCCAATGCGAGAGTCGGCAACCCTGTGTAATGTGAATAGAGGCCACTAGATGGCAGTATTCACCTTTCTTTTATTAAGCTCAGACTGGAGCTAGGTTTAGTCATGTCCTGGACATGTCTGGGGCAAGTCCCCGAAAATTAAAAAAAAAAGAGGTCTAAATGTGGGTGGGGTCTGCAAAAGAGTATATAAGGAAAAGAATTGAGACAGTAAAGAGAAATTGCAAGGAGAAGGATACATGTGACCAGACCTGTCATTTCTGTTCAAGACTTGTGAAGTTTCTTTTGTGGATTTTTGCCTGTGTTAGAGCATTTTTTCTTACCCAGGACATCACCAAGCCACCCCAACAAAGAGGGACTGTAAATATTTCTGTTTTTGTTATATTCAATCTTGGTCTTAGCTGTAGCTAGTAGTTTAAGTCTTTGTGTGTTCATTAAATGTGTTTAAGTTTTTAAAACTGTGTCTGTCATCCCTTGCTGTTGCTGTTATGTTGAAAATGTAATAACAAATTGGGGCCATAACACCTGCATCAGGCTGGTCACATGACATCGGGGCCAAATACAGTTGCCATTCTGATGCAGATTTCAATTTTCGGCTGCATGAATTCATTGTGTCCTTCTTGCTACGCCCAAAACCAATTTTACGTTGGTTGTATTGATATGCCAATTACACAGAAATAAAGGTAAGGTGTTGTAGAAAGGGTTTTGTACTGACATCTGATGCCAATATTTTTTTTTCATGTCTGGCCGATGAGAATGCACGTCTCAGTGTAGTGGACATCGCTGTGTATTGAGTCTTGTGTTCGGTACAGATCGAACTTTCTCACACACCACTGGTTGTTCTCATTCTTTTTTGGTTACATCTCATTTTTTTCATTGTTTTTATAGTTCACTTCTTATGCAGAATGAAATTGTCATTTGAAATATCAAAACAGATTCCTCAATGTTGTTCCGAACGTAACAGAACTACACAGAGACACAATGCAACCTGGTGTCCAAATACTGGCAGGCTGTGTGAAGATGAACCATTTTTTACTGCTGAACAAGGTAAGACCATTTGGGGGTGACAAATTGGACACGGTAAAGTGGCATTAGACAGATTTTACATTGATGTGTTCTTGTGAAAGAGTTTCAAATTTTAGATGGTCAAAATCTGCCCATTTTACTGATTCGCAATGTTGAAATTTATATTTTTGTTGCAAACTTTTCCATCCTTTTTTCTGAATTATCAGTAGTTGTGTTGTTTCTTAAAGTGCTGTGATGTGTATGAGTTGAATCCATTTTCGAAGTTTTCCTTCGACTCAGTCTACTGTTAGTTTGGTGCCCAAGTTACATACCAATTCTTCTCTGTTCATTACAAATAAATGTGTTGTTATGTGCATGAACCAGTTCTAAAACTGTCTTTATAGCAATTGCTCATGAATCTATGGTAAATCTTGATGGAAATGCACTGAAATACACCTGAATTATGGCATTTCGAATTTTCCGCCCCAGTATACCACTTTTAGGTACCAGATTCAGAGAATGACCCAACTGTGAGCGGCCTAGGGAAGGCTGTGACAGCATCTACCTTCAACAGGAAGGGAACCGCCCCCCCCTCTGGTGATTCGATGCTCGAGGACATCAATGGTCGCCAGCCCAAACTGGCACATAGAGGGATTGACAATCAGGCCGTGCATGCTGAGCCGCTCAGACAGAGTCCGGAGGTGAAACAGGTGTTTGGCCCTGGAGGTGCTGGCGATAAGGATGTCATCCAGGTAGACAAAAGAGAGGTCCCGCAGCACCGAGGGCATGAGGCGCTGGAATGTTTGTGGCATTTTTAAGGCCAAATGGCATTATAGAAACTTGAAAAACCCAAAAGGAGTGATCACAGCTGCTTTGGGGCCATTCAGCAGGTGAACAGGCACCTGGTGGTACCCACATACCAGAGCCACTTTGGAAAAAAATACCGTCCCGGCCAGGTGCCCAAAAAAATGCGGATGTGCGGGATTGGATAACGGTCCGGGTCATTTGAAATGTCCCACAACACAAACCGGGCTTCCGTCTGCTCCAACCAGGTCGCAGGAGAAGCTTCCCAAAACTCGGGTAACTTGATATTAGCATTCGTTGCCATGATCACGCGCTGTCACTGGAAACGTCCAACAGACGAACATCGGGGGTCACCAATGTAGGAATTGCAACTTCTCAATTTGGGTGTGCAGAGAGACCATTTATTGCACACACTGCACTCGCACTAAACACCACAACACTCTCTTCCTTGTTTTGTCTCCCAAAAGACCTGCCCCAATCCCTTTAAAGAGCGCAAGGTGAATTATGCCCCAAGAGAGTCCCAGCAAAGCTCTATTTATTGAATGATCAAATTGTTTGTGTGTTTGTGTGTGTGTGTGTGTGTGTGTGTGTGTGTGTGTGTGTATGTGTGTGCGCGCGCACGTGTGCTCGCATATTTGACATTTGTGCACGTGCAGCACAACAGGCATGACACACATGGCAGCAGCTGAAATTTAAATTCAAAAATATGGTTCAAACAGGTAAGGTGTAATTTCATCAAAAGCAATTGCTTAATCTAGCCTAACCATTTAAATAGCATTCAGTAGCTACCACGTAGTATATTTGAAAAGTTCTAATCAACAAATTAAATATTTTGAACCAGTCTCACACAGTCTTTATTTAATGCTGTCCATTTTAAAGCAGTACCTAAATACCATCTCAAACGCAGGTCCCAAAATTTGTGCTCACTGGATGTGTTCACATTATAGCCATCAGAAAAAAAGGCAGAGGCCAAAAATACTGGTGTGGGTCCACCACCACCTCTCCAGAGGTAGAGGAGATGGTCCTCAGTCACAACAGTGGGCATTGTTGGAGGGAACTCAGATCCGGCAACCCCCAGGACACAAACACCTACATAAGAGGTTTGTTATTCAAATGAATTATCATATCCTTTTACCAGTACAAACTGTGACTCCCAAACATCCATCTGAAACACAACTTGGCACATTGACTTTCCTGTAGCAGTATGATTCCTTGTAAATGATTGCTCACACTTTTTTCAGATTCTTAGTCATCTGTCTGGCAAAATCTATTCTTACGATGACTCAGACTTACATAGGCATTTGAAAAATTGTGTTTTGACCAGCATACTGTTTTAAAAACAAATTTTTAAGTTAGTAACTGATTGTGTAATCTGTCTGGTACAGCCCTCTGCGATTACAGACCTTCATGCAATTGTTAGTGCTCTTAATAATTCACCTATTTTTAAAGGGGTTAGAGTAGAACTCAATCTTTTTATAATTTACTACAGAAGGATGATGAACACAGTGAGTCAGCTGCCACTAAGTAGGACACAGACAGGCCAACTGAGGTTTACACCTTAAAAATAAGATCTAACAGGTGATAACTGGAGTATCTTCATAAAACTTGCACCTTATTTTCCTTATACAGACCACTGATGAAAATTACATGGAGGAGGGTCCATCCTTCTCCACAGCTTACCTCTGTAAGATGTTCAACACTGGCACAAGCTACATAAACAATTTGTTCTGAACTGAGAGCATGTCCACGGTGTGTCATACAAGCAATATGTGGGCTGATTCCGCAGAGTATGCGGTAACACTCAAATACTCGTCCGGAAATAAAAAAATCCATGCAAGCATAGTCTGATAACGCGACAGATTTTCTCCTCGGTATTTATGCTTCAATGTCCACTGGCTCTTCAAGGAATGGACATGCTTTGTCTCACCAAAAAAAAGCACTTAAAATTCTAGACAAAAAAACCTTTTTATCACTGCAACATCCTAGTGAAAAATAATTTCCTGAGTTCTCTTCATTTTTGTAAATTTTCCTCTGTATGCTGAATATATAAAGCGCTTCATGGCGCTTTATATAAAAGAGTTTATTACATTAAGACAGACGAGGACCACCAGAGCAATTACTAACAGGGACTGTGTGGTTCCCTATAGGAAAACGTCCTTTAGTCAAAACGCCCTGTCTATTAAAGGGTCTGCAATTTGGAACACACTACCCTCATCCATACAGGAATGTTCCACTCTGACCACCTTCAAGAGCCTCCTGAAGGTGTGGCTCAGAGCTAACCAACCGTGCAATCACCTTTAATGCCTTAACTGCTGCTGTTACTGTATTGCTCCATTTTTAACATATTTGTAATGTATTGTAATGCTGTGTGTGTGTTTATGTTTTAAAACTTCATAATGTAACACCAACCTGCCTTAAGGACTCCAGATGTAAATTAGCCCGTCGGCTACAATCTGGCATATTTACATGTACATGTTCATTAATATGCATTGTCCCGACTTCTAAATAACATAAATCTCCTCAGTCTGCAGTCTCAGGTGATAAACTCAGTTACTTGAAAAGCTACCAGCGAGCGGGTAAGCTTCACATGAGTATGTTACTGAGGCAACTGACACTGGACTGAAGTCACGTTGTGAAATGGAAGACTGAGTTTCCACTAAACCCACTTTCTGAAACAGGGCTCATAGATCCTTACTACAAACACAAGTTTGATCAGAACCCACTGACCGGTGTTATGTCCCAACTGGTTTCCAAACAAACTGGTTCCCTTGCGCATACATGCGGTGTTTGCCTGAACAGCTGCAGTTGTGGTGGCCGCTGTCCGCAGATTCGTTAAACGTTCTCACATTTAGATTAAACATTTAGGTTACAGTTAGGGAAAATCAATGACGACTCACTTTAACCAAAGCTGTTAAACAGATGAAATTGTCATGTCATCTGATTGGCAGATAGAATTAAGTGATGATCCCTAAAAAAAAAAAAAAAATCCTTCAAAGGATGCAGCTTACGCTTTGAGATGCACCCAAAGACTAGGTTTTACAAGTAGACTAAACTAATTGATGGCAAAAACAGGTAAAGAGGTACCAGCATTACCCTACCTTTGTTAGGAAGAAGACAGGTGAACACCAGATGCAGGAACTGAAGTGTTTATTGAAACACAAAACACTAAAGGAGAAAATGGGCACACAGGCCAGAAACAAAACACCGTGCACATGCACTGAACAAATGGGAAAAACTAAGGTACACTGCCCAAGGCAGGGGGAACAAAGGTACTCACTCAAAGAGTGGCTAAATAAAAAACAAAAACTGGACCTAACTACACTGACGGAAACACTGGGAGACTTGACAACAGGGAGACAAGACAAGTGCGCAGCAAAAACAAGACTTGGAAAACAGCACAAGGAAATACTCGGGAAGGTACAGGAGCTGAGATTTCACAGGATAGAGCAGCGTCTAGCAAAGTTCTGTCTGACGATCCCTCCCATCTCTGCCACATATATAGTCATGAGAGGAGGCGGGGACTTGAAAGGCAATCTCGACTGGAACAGAAACACATGGGATTAATAAACGAATTAACTAGTACCAGGTTCACAATAATGACTCGATACAAGACGCTGAGACCATCAATCAAACTAGACAGTTTAGATCACCTTAATCTAAACGTGGCAACTAAAAAGCACCATAAGAGAAGCAAAGGAAAGCATAGCTTTAAATGCAGTTAATCAGGTAAAGCTTAGGCAGGAATGACTAAAGCTAGCAACACTCGCACTCGCTAATGAGTTAATTAAGGTTAATACTAACTACTTAACTACTAATATTTTAATACTAAAAATATTTACAATCACCCTCAAATGAGTGCTGGTTAGTACGGGTTTGTAATTATCCTATCAGAGAACGCATTCACTCAAAGTTTTGCGAGACCCAGAATTAAACACAGGCAGAAGCAATGAATGAAATACCAGAGCCGAAACCGAAAGAGGAAACGTGACAGGACAATGAGACCCAGGCATGCTGAAGGCTGTCACGCGACGTCACTGGAGTTCGGCAGAGAGGGAGTCAATCTTCAGAAGGCAGGAATGAAAGCTGAAAAATAAAACGAAAGTAAGGCACAAGCACAAATAAGCGTAAGTCAACACACATGAGGCAGAATCATAACAACCTCACTTTCCTCAAGGTTGTTTTCTGCAAGGAGGAATACAGGGACACACTCACATAATATTCACGTGAATGTGTTAATTGCACACAAACATGCTTACTTACATGTACAACCCCAATTTGGAAATAGTTGGGACGAAGTGTAACTTGTGAATGAAACCAAAATGCAATGACTTTTACATCATGTGAGCCAATATGTTATTTACAATAGAACATAGATAACATTTCAAATGTTGAAACTGAGACATTTTACATTTTTATCCACAAAATGAGCTTATTTCAAATTTTCTGGCCGCAACAGGTCTCAGCAAAGTTGGGACACGGGCAAGAAAAGGGCTGAAAAAGCTATTAATATATACAAAACCAGTGAAGCTGGCACATTGTGTAAATCGTAAATTAAAACAGAATACAATGATTTGCAAATCCTTTTCAACCTATATTCAATTGAATACACTGCAAAGACAAGTTACTTAATGTTCGAACGGGTAAACTTTGTAATTTTTTGCAAATATTAGCTCATTTGGAATTTGATGCCTGCAACACGTTTCAAAAAAGCTGGTACAAGTGGCAAAAAAGACAGAGAGTTGAGGAATGCTCATCAAACACTTATTTGGAACATCCCACAGGTGAACAGGCTAATTGGCAATAGGTGGGTGCCATGATTGGGTATAAAAGCAGCTTCCCTGAAATGCTCAGTCATTCACAAACAAGGATGGGGCGAGGGTCACCACTTAGTGAACAAATGCGTGAGCTGATTGTCGAACAGTTTAAAAACAACATTCCTCAACGAGCTATTGCAAGAAATTTAGGGATTTCATCATCTACGGTCCGTAATATTGTCAAAAGGTTCAGAGAATCTGGAGAAATCACTGCACGTAAGTGACAAGGCCGAAAACCAACATTGAATGCCCGTGACCTTAGATCCCTGAGGCGGTACTGCATCAAAAACCAACATCAGTGTGTAAAGGACATCACCACATGGGCTCAGGAACACTTCAGAAAACCACTTTCAGTAACTACAGTTCGTCGCTACATCTGCAAGTGCAAGTTAAAACTCTACAATGCAAAGCGAAAGCCATTTATCAACAGCACCCAGAAATGCCGCCGGCTTCGATGGGCCCAAGCTCATCTAAGATGGACTGATGCAAAGTGGAAAAGTGTTCTGTGGTCTGACGAGTCCACATTTCAAATTGTTTTTGGAAACTGTGGATGTCGTGTCCTCCGGACCAAAGAGGAAAAGAACCATCCGGACTGTTATAGGCGCAAAGTTCAAAAGCCAGCATATGTGATGGTATGGGGGTGTATTAGCGCCCAAGGCATGGAACGCATTAGCGCCCAAGACACTTTCAAGAAGAGGTAACTACCAAACTGTCGGCACTATTTAAATGCAGCATCCCATTAACCCCACCCATCTGCATATTAGGTGAAATTAACACAATTCTGACACAAATCACTACACCTCTACTAGAAGCCCTAACTATCACCAAGAAAACAATACTGCTAAATTGGAAAAACAAAAAACAGCTGAAAATATGCAACAATTTCATAAAAAATTTTCATTTTCATGATATTATCTCACTACCAGTCAACTAATGCCTACGCACACTACCAAAAAAAAAAAATCATGGCTACAACAGTTCTTTCTGGCCAGAAAGAATTATTCTTATCTTCTCCACACTTCCTTAACCTCATACTCCACAATTCCCTTTACTTATTTTTTACCCATGCCCGACGAGGCGGCGTGGGTATACAGTTTAACACCGTCTGTCTGTGTGTGTGTACGTGTCTGTCCGCCTGACAGCTCGACCACCACTGACGCTAGGGTGACCAAACTTTGTGGGGTAGATGATCCTAAGGTACCCAGTCCAAATTTGCATTTTGACTTCAAAAGGTCAAAGGTCAAGGTCAACAAGAGGCGTGGGTTAGCATCTCTATAGAGTGTGCATCATCTAGTTTAATATAAGTCTACTTATCACATTTTTCCATTTTTTCCTTTTCTATTTCCTCTCTGTCTACCCTCTGCCTTTTGCTTCAATAATTATTGTGAATACTGTTAATTTTCTCAGTTGTCATAGTTAACATTCCTTGTTAACTATGAGGGAATGTCAGAGAGCTGAGCGAACTTGGAGGAAAAGTGAAGCTCACCGAGAGATCCTTTCAACTTCCATCTGTACCTACAACAAAGCCTTACGGTGTGAAAGACAGGCTTATATCTCTAAGATTATAGGTGATAATGGAAATAGCCCTCAAACGTTATTTTCAACTATTGACCATCTCCTACATCCCTCAAACTCCATTAATCAGTTACTCCAAGTATCACAGTCAAAATTTTCAGAACTTGCATCATTCTTTGAGAACAAGGTTATTAATATCCGTGCTAGAATTGTAAAAGATATTACCTATCAAAATCCTCCTGTTGTTCCTTGAGGAAATCTAAATTCTTACCATAAAATTGGAGAAGTAGAATTAAGGAAAATTGTTGGGCTGCTGAAGTCCTCCACCTGCTCCCTTTATGCCATTCCTACTTTCTTTTTAAAAAAAGGCTTGAGACAGTTTTATTTATGATCTTCTTGACGTGGTAAATCATTCTCTGGAGACGTTTTTCCAGACACCCTTAAAACCGATAGTCTGGCCCCTATTAAAAAAGTTTACCTTTGACTCTTCTGCCCTGAGTAATTTCAAGCCCATTTCCAACCTGTGTTTTCTGGGAAAGGTCCTAGAGAAGGCAGTGTTGGAAGAGTTGGATGTATTCCTACATGCCAATGAGCTGCATGAAAAATTTCAGTCTGGCATTAGAAGAGGTCATAGCTCTTGTAAAAGTAATAAAGGATCTTAGAATGAGTGCTGATAAAAGTGTTCTGGTCCTTGTATTTCTCAATCTAAGCACTGCATTGGATACTATCGCCTATGAGATACTTCTTAACCGACTTGAATACTTGATTAGACTCTCTGGTACTGCGCTGAAGTGGTTTAAGACCTACCTCACAGGCAGATCATATTTTGTTAGCCTTGGTGAATTTGTTTCTGACAATCTTCTGTATAGTGTTCCTCAGGGTTCAATCCTTGGTCTGTTACTGTTCACTCTGTACGTGCTCCAGATTGGAAAAATAGTTTGTGACCATGGTGTTAATTTTCATAGTTATGCAGACGATACCCAGTTGTACTTATCTGTAGAACCTGACGACAAGGATGCCCTAAATCCTTTGATAAACTGCCTCTCCAGCATTGTCAAATGGATGAGCAGGAACTTCCTTAAATTAAATAAAGGCAAAACAGAAGTCCTTATAATTGGCGAAGAGGCTCAGGGACAAAAAAATTTATATAGACTTGGCAATCTGGCTCTACAGATTAAACCTGAGGTTAAAAACCTGAGTGTTATCATCGACTCTGAATTGAATTTTAAAAGTCATATCATCAGCGTTACAAAGATAGCTTTTTACCACTTGAGAAACATTTCAAGAGTCAGACCCTACCTCTCCTTGGAAGATACTAAGGAACTGACTAATGCTTTTGAATTTTCACGCCTAGATTATTGTAATGCTCTTTACTCTGGTTTAGCAAAGAAAAACATTAAACATCGACTGCAACTTGTTCAAAACTCAGCAGCAAGAATCCTTACCAAAACCAGGAAAAGAGAACATATTACACCAGTTTTAGCATCTTTGCACTGGCTACCAGTAGCGCTAAGGATAGATTTTAAAATTCTTTTACTTGTTTTTAAAACTTTAAATGGCTTAGCACCTTCTTATCTATCAGACTGCTTGTCGAATTATGTTCTAAATCGTTGGCTTAGGTCAGTGGCGGCTGGCTAATAGAGGGTGCTAGGGCGCCGCCTCATCACTCACCACATTACCTTGAATAAGACACACAAAAAAAAAATGAAATAATAAAATTTAAATATTTCGAAATATATGTTTATCTATTTTTAGATGAGCAAGATAAATATTACATAGTTAATGATGAGTTAAGTTGTTTTGTTCATCTGTGTTGTCTGATTGGTGACATGTTTCCGCCCTGGGGCACAAAAATCTTTGCCCATAGACTCTCCTTAAAAGTTGTATATGCGCAGTAGCTCCTCTTCAATACAAGAGATACGGCCATGTTGGGGCGCACCTCACCTGCGCCCAGAGCTGAATGCAGCTGGATTTACACACCATCACCCTCCAGCTAACAAATTTTTTTTCCCCCCACTAGAGTTGTGGACACTAAAAAACTCATTTGCATACAGCCAATCAGCAACCTTGTTCCGGAGCACTGAAGGAGTGTCGTGAGACAATGAAATTTTTCCGTCTCTACGAGCCTTGCACCGAGGTACGGTCTCGGAACCACTGACTGCACAGTTCAAGCCCAGAATACTGTGATTTACACTCAGCATAACTGTTGACCAAATCATTCGTCTAGCCTGCCATTTAGATAAATGAATTGTCATGAATGTATTACAAAAGTAATTCGATTTATTACATACACCCGGAGGTGCCTTGCTCAGCTACCTTAATAGGTCGCTGCTGCCTTTGGCTAAGAGCAGATGTCATCAGGTGGTGTCTAACCTTCACTGGGTGTTTCGGCCCTGAACCACAACACCCTCCAGTTGGTGGGCCCGCAGTGAGTGGCCAGCTCACTGCCCATCTGCCCCTGGCCTTCAGCATTCTTCCTCTCTCTTTCTCCATAACCAACATTAGGCGTGTTCAGCCTCTTCCCCCATTCTTGGAGCCGCTTACCTCCTGCTCCGCTCATCCAGGCCAATCACAGAAATAAAGCGCCATGCCCACCTTGATGGAAACCCACGACACCCTATCTCCACAGGGAACAGCCATGTCTGCCAGCCCTTGTCTTTGCAGTCTTGGACTAGCTGCTGGTACTTCATGGCTGTCCTTTCATGTGCCTCTTCACAACCCTCCTCTCATGACACAGTAAGCTCGACCAGGATTATCTTCTGGTCCTTGATTGACCACAATACTATGTCAGGGCGGAGGGTTGTTTGGACTACGTCAGGGAATTGCAGCCTCCTCCACCCTCATCCAAGATCCACCCTCATCTCTCAGGAACTTGCAGTCTGAAGGATGTTTGATCTTTTCCACCTTGTGGTTGATGTGGGCCTTGTTCCTTCCTTGAGGAAGGTGATTGCTCTCTCTGGGGCTGTGCCCACTGGTCTCTTCTTGACCCTCTCCCGCTCTATGGTGTCAGCTACTGAGAGGAGAACTTTGTCGTGGCGCCACCTGTATCACCCCTGGGTTAGAGCTGTTTTGCACCTGGACAGTATATGTGCCAGGGTCCCCTTCTGGTTATACAGCTTGCAGAGTGGATCCTCTCTTAGCCCCCACGTGTGCAGATGAACTGGCGAAGGAAGGGTGTTGTAGACAGACCTCAAGAGGAAAGAGTCTCAAGTCTCTCCATGTGACTTTACGCCTGGGCAGATCTCACTTTGTCCAGGCCCCCTGAGATCCTTGCTCGACTGCCCTGGCCAGTCGCTTCTCCTCCTCCCTACTCAGCACCTTCGCCTGCACCATACCTCGTCTGATCTTTGTATTTGCTTTTCCCCACATTTGGAAGTGGGCAGAGCCGAAGCCTTGTCGGTGGATGCATTGGTTGCCAACTATGTCCCGCAGCTTAAGAGCACTCACAGCCTGCTCGACAGCTGTGTTGGAAGCCCACTTTCACCCAGACCTGGTTTTAACGCCAGCTTGGTTTACTAGGTCGTTGTTGGAATACTTCAGGCTGAGGATGACTCCTCATTTTGCCACCTTGTACTCCTCAATGACAGACGACAGGGGGAGTTGCAGTTGGCTGGACCTGATGTAGAGTCCCACTGCGGAGAAGCTTGGGGGGATGCCTAGCCATTTCCGCAAGTGCTTGTTGATCTTCCTCTCTATGACCTCGACGATAGTCATAGGAAAATCGTAGACAGTGAATAGCCAGAGGAGCCTGGGCAAGAGGTCATGTTGATACAGCCAGGTCTTGAACTTGCCCGGGAGTAGAGATTTATCAACCCTCTTCAGCCATTCGTCAGTCTGCTTCACAGCCTCAGCAATATTGACGCTGTCTGTCAGCGACGCGTTAAACCACTTCCCCAGGCACTTTATTGGGTTGCTCTCAATGCATGGAATGACCTCACCCTGGACCTGGAGGCTGAACTTGCTGGTGACTTTACCCACCATATGCCTGGACTTCTTGGCTTTGAACAGCATCCCTGCCCAGGAGGCGACGCTGCCTAATGTTTCCAATACCCATCTTGCTTAGACTTGTGTGACGGTTGTTACTGTGATGTCATCCATGAACGCCCGCAGCACTGGCTGGACAGTGCCGGATTCCAGTTTGGAACCCCGGGTTATGCCCTCTGCTGCAGATATCAGAAGGTTCATACCCATAATAGACAAGATGGGGGAGATGGTGCACCCTATTGGAATACCTTTTTGGAGGTTGAGCCAGTTAGTGGTTAAAAGCTCTGATGTAAATCTGCGGCAAGGCTTGAATCCGGCAAGGTAGCCTGCGATCATGTCTCGGATAGCCACTGGGATGTAATAATGGTCAAGCCCTTCCTGGATGAGGTCGTGCGGTATTGACCCATAAGCGTTAGCAAGGTCTAACCAGACGACTGTTAGGTGGCCTTTCTTCTGCTTCACTTCCTGGATCAACTGACTGATCATTGAGGTGTGCTCTAGGCAGCCCAAGAAGCCTGGGATGCCACCTTTTTGAACGGATGAATTGATGTAATGGTTCTGCGTCATGTAGGAGGTGATCCTTCTTGCCAGGACGGAGAAGAAGATCTTGCACTCTACGCTCAGTAGAGAGATTGTCCTGAACTGGGAGATTGCAGCGGACCTCTCCTCTTTTGGAACAAAACATCCTTCTGCCAGTGTCCAGCTTGATGGAACCGTACCCTTGACCCAGATCTTTCTTATGATCTTCCACAGCCTCTTGAGAAGTTTTGGGCATTTCTTGTATACCTTATAAGTTATACCACATGGGACAGGGGCAGCCGATGCTTTTGCTTTGTGGACGATGTCCTGGATCTCCTGCCAAGTAGGTTCCGTTGCGTTGAGCTTGATAGTTGGCTTTTTAGGCCTGGAGATATTGTGGTTTGCTCCTAGACCCTGACTCCTGTTAGGGTCACTGTGGGCTTCTACGAGGAACTCTTCAACTTCTGACTTAGAGCTGGATTGTCTTCTAAATTTTTGTTGGCTAAGAAGTGTCTTAGTGAAGCTGTGGGGGTCTTTTACAAACTGGGCTCGCCTCTTCTCTTTCTTCCGCCTCTGCTTCCGGAGGCGTTTAGCTCTCCTGACCTTACTCAGTTGTCCCCGCAGTGTACTCGTTAGATCTTTAATGCCCTCTCTCTCAGCTGGTGAGCTGGTCTTATACAGCTTGTTGAGCGCATTTATCTCCCCTCTCAGGCGGCAAATCTCTTTCTCCCTCCCGTTTGGTTGCAGCTGTTGTTGGTGCTGGATTTTCCACTCCACTGTGCCGAACCGTTCCTTGGCGAAATAGTACACTAAGGTTGTGGTGGCACCGATCTTCTTATGTACTGGGCCAGCTGATGTTACTTCCAGGATCCCATCAAGGTCATCATCAAGCTGAGTCCAAGCAATGCTGTCTGACATCTTTGGCCACTTGATTCTCTCTCTCCTTGCCACATGGAATGGGGTTGCTGGCGGGGAGTTCGCGTGCACTGGTCTCTGGCATTGGGGCCCCTCAGGAGCGGAGAGATCTTCAGCACTGTGGGGTGCTTCCTGGCTGTAGTTCTCCATCGTCTGATGCTGCTTCTGAGTTGCTGATGTTCCACATTTAGACCTGGTCTGGTGTTGCTTGAGCCCTCTGGTACTTTTTCAGATTTTCCCGCAATGGCACCTAATAGCAAACTCCTCTTCAGTCAGTGTTGATTGCTTAAGCTTTCTCATCGTCGTGTTTCTTGTCCTGGCCGATACCGGTCTGTCCGTCTCGTTGAGTCTCTCTTCCGCCCCCCTCTCGGGAGACTCGGGGGGTATTGCTTATTAGTTTCAGTCATAGCTTGGTTGGTGCCCTCTTGCGAGTGCTGCTCATAGGGTCGCTAGCCCTGCGAGCCCACGCCAGTCTTTCCTGGAGGTCAGCTGTCTCTCCAGCGTCACCGACTAAATAGTGAAGCTGGTAAAATAAGCTGGTTACAATCAATGTCGTCTAGCAATACCCAGCTGGCCGCTTTTTTATCCTATACTGATCTGGCATATTAACAATAAGCTAGTTCGTGACACCGAATAAAATCCAATAAAAATAAAGTAGAAATAACCAGGATTGTGCCAGCTTATTCTCGAAAATATGAATGCCCTGTACGCCAACAGATTATTTTTAACTAGCCGCGCTACTGAACGTTATAAACATATCGGCAGGTTTGGCAAGTGGTGTTAATGAATTGTATTCGCACTTTGCTGTCGGCTGTTAATATAGGTTGATTATGGTGCTTTCTTTCTGCATCATAGAAGCATAATTTTAAGTAGGCGGCCATAGCTATGCATTGGCTATGCTCTCTATGGAGAAGAATCTTGTCAAAACAATCCCTGACTTTAACCATAGTCATTGAAAAATTTGCTTCTCTCAAGGAAAGAAAAGCAAAATTTATGTACAAAAAGTAGAACACTACATGACATTATAATGTTGTTTTCATTTATGTAAATGCACTGGTGTGACACCTTAGTACGTGTTTGCTTGCGTTTGTCTAATTTGGAGTTATAGCCCCCCTGGAGAAAACTCCACTAGCCGCCACTGGCTTTGGTCTGTTAACTCTGGTACACCGTGTCCTAAAAGTTCATGCTCCACAGAAAAAGTCAACCCAGATAGTAAATATTCAACCAACTGCGTTTATTCAAAAGCCAGTGTATCCCCCCTGCATCTTAATCACTGCCCTCAGCCTGTGGGGCATAGAATGCACAAAGTTGTTTAGAACGGTAGGTTAGAAGTTGCCCAACTCCCGTACAGCCCTCACATTGAGCTGTTTCATGGTGGTGGGGGGTGGGCTGTGGAAGACCCGACTGTTCAGGATACCCCAGGAGTTCTCAATCGGGTTGCAATCCAGGTAGTTGGGGTCCAGGAAGCTGCTCAGAGCATGTGCGGAACCTTCTCCAGAAAGAGCCACTGTGGGTGCAGGCTTTCACACCAACCAAGCTGTTACACGCCTGATTCTACTAATTAACCTCTGGAATGTTTGTTAAGGGCCTTGATTAGTAGAATCAGGTGTGTAGCGCTTGGTTGGTATGAAAGCCTGCACCCACAGTGGCTATTTCTGGAGAAGGTGGCCTACCCCTGGAATACAACAATGTTGAATGCTTTGTAGTTCACAAAATCAATGTTGTGTGACCACAAGTGCAGACCACGCTTTGCTCACTGGAGGAAAAACAAGGCCTGGGAGATATAGAACCTATACAATGTACAAAAGTTTATGAAAACATCTAAATGGGTTTTCTGAAAAATGTGTAGTGTTGGAAAACATGGGAGGCAGTAGCAGAGAGGCCTTGTGGTAGACCATCACACAACCTTGTCTGGCCCCAATGCTTCTTGTATATACTTCTTTGACCATTTCCTTTGTGTGATGACCTCATCATCCCTCAGCCCTATGTGTTAACCTCATCACCCTTCAGCCCACACCCAAATTTCCCCACACCTTGTTTGTCTCCCCCCCAACCTCCTATCATTCTCGGCAAATTACCATTTTGTTCCAAAGCATCCTTTGAACTTTGAACAAGCCACAGGTGTCCAAATTTTCCCTCTGTAATTGGTTCTTGTTCATCTGTACTTGGGGAACAGACCCACTAGTTCCTCTACTCTATTAAACTATCCATTTTGCAACTAAGACGTGCTGGCATTTATTATTTAAGTTACTTCTTACAAAAGTAGAGAGGAATATTGCAAATTCTCTTTCAAATCCCACATTATTTGTGAGCCAACCCAAATCCGTTGTTCTCGTACAGTTTCTCAGAAAAAAAAAAAAAAAAACGAGGATGTGTATTACGGTGGGATCTTTTTTGATACTGGACTGCAGGGAAAGTGGACTTCACTTTAATTTTTAACACCGCAATCAAAAGAGTAATACGGCAAGAGGAATACATTTGGAATCCATTCACCAACCTGACTGAGGAGAAACGGACTTGAGGACTCGGAAGAACCACGTATATTTGTTAGTATGAAATATTTCTGCATGTAATATTGTAGAGGAATAGTTATGAAAATTGTGTAAGGTTTCAAAATACAAAAGGCTAGAATTGACTGCGCATGTGTGCGGAGTTCTAAGCAGGGGCTTGTTTAAAGTAACACAGACTCTTGACAAGTACTAAAAGTAAGTTGGTCCATTGTATGAGGAGTTTAAGAATGGCTGAGAAAGATTGGAAATTGTGGGCCGCAGGATATTTGGCCAAGAACTGCAAGGAGAATTTTTATAATGTATCTCAGGAAGTGGATGTTGTTGAATATCTTCAAACTGCATGTGAAAAACACAATGAAACTGAGAAAAACAAGAAAAGGCAAAAGGCTAATTGTGTGATGGCTATGGTCCAAACAATTAAGTTAAAGAAGGATATAGTCAGAGAGATTCCCAAATTGCAAAGTAATGTTAAAGGAGACCTATTTTGCTATATTTCCAAATTTATACTTTGATCTTGGACTCCCCAAGACTACTCCAGATCGTTCAAAGTCCAAAACAGGGTCCTTGTTTAGCTCATACTGCCATCCTCAAAAAAAACCCATTTGTAGGCCATTGTAGTCTCTGCCTGAAACGCCTCGTTGGGGTGGCTCTTCCGCCATAGCCCTCACTCCCCGTGTGCCCACTTTCTTCTGACTGGGCAGCTCTGTGGAGGGTGGAGTTGGGTGGGACGAGGCAGCAGAATGCAGTTTTCCGGGTCACCCTCCCCAGAGTGAAACGTGAGACACTGCCGCCATCTGATAAGGAAGCGGCAGGCAAATTCCACAATCTAATGCAGTATATGTGTATGAATCTAATGAAATGAACTTATTCTAATAAACGCAGCAGCAAAAGTGGAGGACACAGTGAGAAAGTCTAAAAGCTCAAGCACGAATTTGCTATCAGCTGCAGTTTGCTACGGCAACAGTGGTGAGTACAGCGGTTTTTCTACTCAATAGCTAGGATGCAGGGAAAGCTAGAATCCACCCCATATAGACACATTTGTAGAACAGGTCGACATGCCCAAGTGTAGACCGGAGACCGCAGAAATCCGGTGGGTCTGAGTTTAGAGGGAAACATGGACAGTGAGGAGCATCTAAAAGTGGACCAACAGCTTATGGACTGCTTCGGTGTGTATTAGGACCTGCTGGTTTGTGTTGTTATGGCCCCAATTTGTTATTACATTTATAACACAACAGCAACAGCAAGGGATGACAAACACAGTTTTAACAACTAAAACACATTTAATTTTTAACAAAGACAAAGACTAATAACAACCTACAACTAAAGACCAAGATTGATAAATAAGAAAAAACAGAAATAATTACAGTCCCTTTTTTGTGGGGTGGCTTGGTGATGTTCTGGATGAAGAAAATGCTCAAACACAGGCAAAGAAATCCACAAAAGAAACGTCACAGGTCTTGAACAGAATGGCAGGTCTGGTCATCTTCTTGCAATTTCTCCTACTACTTTACTGTCTCAATTCTTTTCCTTATATACTCTCTTTCAGACCCCACCCACATTTAGACCTCTTTTTTTAACTTTCTGAGACTTGCCCCAGACATGTTCAGGACATGTCTAAACATGACTCCAGTCTGAGCTTAACAAAAAAAGGTAAATACTGCCATCTAGTGGCCTATATTCACATTACACCTCCTTTCCAAAAGGGAAAAATTTTGACTCATAAAGGCAAAATTTTTCTTTTCAATACAAAATGGTTAAGTGAACACTTGTCTATATATACATATCATACAATATTCAAACACATGATATATACATTCAAACACGGGATAAGCAATCAGCAATTACATTGTCTGTACCCTTCACATGCTTAATTTCCAAGTCAAACTCCTGTAAAATCAAACTCCAATTCAACAATCTCCGATTCTTGTTTTTCATCTTACTCAAAAACATTAACGGATTGTGGTCAGTGTACACAATCATTGGCTTTTGTCCTGAACAAACATAAACCTCAAAGTGTTGTAAAGAAAGGACCAGAGCCAACAGCTCCTTCTCGATTGTGGAATAGTTCCTTTGGTGGCGATTGAACTTCCTGGAGAAGTATGCCACGGGATGCTCAATGTCATCAGAGTCACTTCTCTGTTGGAGCACAGATCCACAAGCTTGGTCGCTAGCATCGACCGCGATGGAGAACGGTTTGTTGAAGTCAGGAGATTTGAGCACGGGGAAGTGACACAGCAGAGACTTCAGGTGATCGAAGGCTCTCTGGCATGCATCATCCCAGGTGAACTTTACGCCTTTCTTCAGTTGGTTAGTTAGACTAAGAGCAATCTCAGCAAAGTTCTTGCAGAACTTGCGGTAGTACCCGATCATTCCAAGGAAGCGGCGCAAAGCTTTTTTGTTGTCAGGAACTGGAAAGTCCATGATGGCTTGGACTTTAGCATTTATGGGTGCCACCTTACCCTGGCCTATGACGTAGCCAAGATAGGTGACAGTAGCACAACCAAAGTCACTCTTGCTCAGGTTAACAGTCAGGTTAGCCTGGGTCAGGCGCTGGAACAACGTCTCTACATCTTTTAGATGTTCTTCCCAGGAGTCACTCCGTGTGATCAGGTCATCGATGTACGCACCCGTGTGTGGCAATCCGGCGATTGTAGACTGTATCATCCTTTGGAACGTGGCTGGGGCATTTTTCATGCCAAAGGGTAGGACTTCATACTGGTACAATCCAGATGGTGTGGCAAAAGCAGAGATGCTCTTGGCCCTCTCAGTTAAAGGCACACACCAATAACCCTTCAATAAATCAATCTTGGTCAGATACTTTGCTTGCCCTACACTATCAATACAATCATCAATCCTAGGTATTGGAAACACATCAGTTCTAGTTACAGCATTGACTTTGCGATAATCTGTACAGAATCTAGTACTTCCATCAGGTTTTGGAACTAGCACACAGGGTGAACTCCAATCGGAGTTGGAGGGTCTGATAATATCATGTTTTAACATGTACTCAACCTCTTTCTCAGCAATCTTTCTCTTTTCAGGATTCATCCGGTATGGATGCTGTTTTATTGGTTTGGCATCACCAACATCTACATCATGAGAGGCAATAGAAACTCTCTTTGGAACATCAGGAAACAAATCCTCATATTTCTTGATCAACCTTTCACACTGATCTCTCTGTGAGGGTTCTAAGTGCTGGAGTTTTACATCAAGATTTTTCAACACTTCAGTGTTTGACAATTTACATGAAAGAACTTCAGCTTTAATTCTTGGTTCATCATCTTGAAACTCCCCCTCATCTTCACACGTTTCGGCCATAGGAGAATCTGAAATGACAGCTGCAACCCTAGCATTTCTGTCATGATAAGGCTTGAGCATGTTAATATGACACAATTGTTTAGGTTTTCTCCTACCTGGAGTCTTCACAATGTAATTGAGATCATTGAGTTTTGTCAGAATTTCATAAGGACCATGAAATCTAGCCTGCAATGGATTGGACTGCAAGGGAAACAACACAAGGACCTTGTCTCCTGGTTTAAACTCACGGCTTCTAGCCTTATGATCATACCAAGTTTTCATTTTTCCCTGACTTGATTTCAAGTTCTCTTTGGCAAGGTCACAAGCTGCACGCAATCTTTCCTTGAACTTGCTAACATAGTCTAACAGACTGATTTGCGGCTCTTCCTCTTGCCATTGTTCACTCAATAATAGCAAAGGTCCTCTCACTTCATGACCAAACACTAGCTCAAATGGACTGAATCCAGTAGACTCCTGCACTGCTTCTCTAGCTGCAAACAACAGCAAATGAACCCCTTCATCCCAGTCTTTCTCATGGTCATAACAATAAGTCCTCATCATTGTCTTGAGAGTGGAATGAAACCGCTCTAAGGCACCCTGACTTTCTGGATGATAGGCACTAGAAAGAATCTGTTTTGCACCTAGTTCATACACAACCTGCTGAAACAATCCTGAAGTGAAATTGCTACCTTGGTCTGACTGAATTTCCCTGGGAAGACCAAACAACGTGAAGAACTTTATCAAAGCCTTCGAGATTGCAGTTGCCTTGATGTTACGTAGAGGTATGGCTTCGGGGAATCTGGTAGATGCACACATGATTGTCAACAAGTACTGATTTCCAGATCTAGTCTTGGGTAATGGACCAACGCAATCAACAATGACCCTAGAGAATGGCTCCCCAAATGCTGGGATAGGCTGCAATGGAGCTACAGGTGGGTCTAACTGGTGTTTTCCAACTACCTGACAAGTGTGACAGGTTTTGCAAAAGTTGGAAACGTCTTTCCGAAGCCCAGGCCAAAAGAAGTGTTTCATGATCTTATCAACAGTCTTGTTAACACTAAGATGACCTCCTAAAGGTAAACTATGAGCCATTGTTAAGATCTCATTCCTATAGACCTTCGGAACAACAATTTGCCTGACCACTGCCCAATCTGCATTGGCAGGGATATCAGGAGGGCGCCACTTCCGCATCAACACACCATCCTTGAGATAATACCCAACTGGAACTGCATCTATTTCTTTTTCAGGAAGGGCTCTCCTCTTTAGTACACAAATTTCAGGATCATTAGTTTGCTCCTCAATCAACCGCTTTCTGGACAGAGACAAGTCTCCAGACACATCAGAATCACCAGACCCATCCGGCTGGCTGAATAGAGAACTGATAAAAGTATCTGATAAGTCCTCAAACGGAGAAACCATAGTAGGCCAATCAGAGTCATGAGGCGAACCACCTGAGTCCTGACTATTCAATGTACTGGACGGCACCACATCATCTTCTTCTTTAGCCTTCTTGGCCATAGCATGAGTCACTGCGCAAGAAGGATACAGAGATGGGTCCTCATCCCCATCTTCAGTGCTCGGCTGTGAAGTAAGATGTACAGGGGGAACTACTTTGCTCCCAGCCAGGTCATTGCCTAGCAACAGAGAAACACCCTTTATAGGTAGACTTGACATAAGTCCCACCTTTACCTGTCCTGTAACTAAATCTGACTTCAAGAATATAGAGCGCAGGGGTACAGATACAGTCCTCCCTTCAATACCTTGTACAAGTATGAAATCCCCTGAAGCGGTCTCATCACGTAACTCCAAGGAGCCCATCAACAAAAGTGACTGAGAAGCTCCGGTATCCCTTAGGATATATATGGGGACAGGAGTAGTATGCTCATTCAGAGCCACAAATCCCTCTGACACAAATGGAAGAAATTCCTCCCTCACAAAGTCAGCTGTATTAGGCTTTTTAGCCCCACAAGAAGCAGGCAATTTAGCAGATTGGTTATCCACTACAGGGGTTTCTAACCTTGTTTTCACAAAGGCATTTGGTTTGGTATCCTTTTCTTTTTCTTTCTTAGCTTTAAGGAACCAACAGTTAGTTGTAACATGACCAGATTTCTTGCAATAACTGCAAACTAGACCACTTTTGTCACTGTCAGCTTTCACACTTTGATCAGACCTATTACTGGATTTCTGAGCACCATCACCAGATTTGTCTTTGTCTTTGGGTGAGGAATCTTGGGTATCACCGTAACCCTTTTTCTGAAATTGGGACCATTTATTGTTACTGCTAGACTGAAATTTGGACTTATGAGTGAGAACATATTCATCTGCAAATTTGGCAGCTGATTGCAAGTTCAGTGCTTGCTTCTCATTAAGGTAGGTCTTAACATCATCCTTAACACAGTTCTTGAATTCTTCAACTAACACCATCTCTTTTAGTGAGTTGAAATCATCCTTGACCTCCATAGAAGTACACCAGCGCTCAAAGCAAACCTGCTTCTCATTAGCAAATTCAACATAAGTCTGATTTTCAGATTTCTTCAGACCTCTGAATTTCTGTCGGTAAGCCTCTGGAACCAACTCATAAGCTCTCAAAATAACCTTTTTGACAACCTCATAATCAGAGGAATCATCTGCAGACAAAGCCGAATAGGCTTGTTGAGCTTTACCCTTGAGGACAGTTTGCAACATCAGAGGCCAGTGTTCCTTTGGCCACTGGCAACTCTTTGCTACCTTTTCAAAACACTGGAAATAGTTGTCAACATCCTTTTCTGAAAATGGAGGCACCAGTTTTACCTCCTGACTGGCACAAAATTTATTTTTAGTTTCAATTTTAATTTTTAGTTGCTCCATTTGGAGTCTTTCTTCTCTTTCAAATTTCTCTAATTCAAAATCTCTCTGTCTCTGTCTCTCTCTTTCTGCTCTTTCCTCTTTCTCTCTCTCAAATTCTCTTTGTTTTTCTTCTTTTGCTAATTTTTCTAACTCAAACTGCCTTTGTTTTTCTTTTTCTTCCCTCTCAAATTCTCTTTGTTTCTCTTTTTCCTCCCTTTCTTTTTCTCTTTCTTCCCTTTCTTTCTCTTTTTCCTCCCTTTCTTTTTCTCTTTCCTCCCTTTCAATCTCTAGCATTTTTAATTTAAGTTCCATTTCTATATTTGGATTTTCCACTGGAAACTGTTCCAGATCTCCTGGTGCAAACACATTTTCATCAATGTAATATTCAACTATCTCTCTAGCCAGTCTTGCTTTTCGCATGGCTGGTTTTACCTCTGTCAGCTCCAACTGTCTGCAAATTTCTAGCAGTTCTGTCTTTTTAAAAGACTTCAAAACCCCTACGGTTGGTGATGCCAAGAAATCATCCATTGCTGTTGTCAATATATATCTAGGAAAATTCCCAAAAACAATTTTACAATCTGAAATGTTAGATTTTTAATAAATGACTCACAAAATGGTCTATCCCGGACCTTGAGCCCCCAATTTGTTATGGCCCCAATTTGTTATTACATTTATAACACAACAGCAACAGCAAGGGATGACAAACACAGTTTTAACAACTAAAACACATTTAATTTTTAACAAAGACAAAGACTAATAACAACCTACAACTAAAGACCAAGATTGATAAATAAGAAAAAACAGAAATAATTACAGTCCCTTTTTAGTGGGGTGGCTTGGTGATGTTCTGGATGAAGAAAATGCTCAAACACAGGCAAAGAAATCCACAAAAGAAACGTCACAGGTCTTGAACAGAATGGCAGGTCTGGTCATCTTCTTGCAATTTCTCCTACTACTTTACTGTCTCAATTCTTTTCCTTATATACTCTCTTTCAGACCCCACCCACATTTAGACCTCTTTTTTTAACTTTCTGAGACTTGCCCCAGACATGTTCAGGACATGTCTAAACATGACTCCAGTCTGAGCTTAACAAAAAAAGGTAAATACTGCCATCTAGTGGCCTATATTCACATTACAGTGTGCATAGCTGTGGTGTGTTGTTAGCGTGGAGAAACAAACAGCTTCCGCGCTGGTATATGACGGAGGGGCGAAAGCTCCAGGCCTTTTCGGAAATTGCCCGTGGTAATGGTTTACTTATGTTATGGCCCCAATTTCTTATTACATTTACAACATAACAGCAACAGCAAGGGATGACAGACACAGTTTTAAAACTCAAACACATTTAATTAAACAGACAAAGACAATAACAACTAAATAACAGCTAAGACCAAGATTGATTATCAAGAAAAAAAGAAATAATTACAGTCCCTTGTTTTGGTGGGGTTTCCTGGTGATGTGCTGGGTGAAAAACAATCCATAACAGACTGCACAGGTCTTGAACAGAATTAAAGGTCTGGTCACGTATCCTTCTTCTTGCAATTTCTCCTACTACTCTACTGTCTCAATTTTACTCCTTATATACTCTTTTGCAGACCCCTCCCACATTTAGACCTCTTTTTTTTACTTTTCGGGGACTTGCCCCAGACATGTCCAGGACATGTCTAAACATAGCTCCAGTCTGAGCTGAATAAAAAAAAGGTAAATACTGCCATCTAGTGGCCTATATTCACATTACACTTATTGCTTCGGAATGACCAGCTTTTCTTCACGGAAAATGGGCGCGTTATGGATAGTGTGCGAGAGGTAGATAGAGCTCCGGTTATGTCATGAACATAATACAGGTTTTACAGCCCGTAAGTTCTGTTTGCTTGAACCGTTACTTGCGTAGAGCTAGCAAATCAGTCATTTTTATAGGAAAGAATTCAATCGATGGCAAAGCAGAGAAATCACCTCTTATACCGGACACATTATAGCCTGTGCATTTCCCTATTGCTTTCACCGGTCGCATCAGAGAGGTTGCCCAGACATTGGAGATGTATCAGGCTGACCCCAGTCATGGATAAGTAAAGCGATCGTTTCACAAACACCCAAAAACGCACCCCAAGCTCTGCAAAACCTATGTCTTGTCTAACTGCAGCCCAACTCGGCAGGCACATACAGCACCTCTCCGGTTAGCTTCAACTGTCGTGGCTACAATCAGGCAACAAGCATATCGATCATAAGCACTGCATATAAGTTCACCAGGAGCATTTTAAATTAGCAGAGCACGCGAACTAACATGCAGTAGCTGATAAGCGGTGATGACTTTGAATGTAATCTATCACAAGAAAAATTTGAATGTTGCTAGTCTATATAAATGCTGTGATTTTGGTCAGTAGAGTTTTTGTTTTGGCAACAGAGTTATATATTAGCATTAGAGTGTTATGATAAGATTAAACAGTGAATTATTTGTAGAATTTCTTTTTTCAGTGAAGAATAAATTTCTTTCTGTTATCATTGCTGGTTTTCTTTGTTATGACTTGAAAATCACAGCATACTCGTCCTCTCCTTGCTGTAGTCGGGAAAAAACAACAGGTTCTGTCCGTCATGCTTAACGGGCTGTGCTCTGGCTTTTTTCAGGATTGCCTGACGGCCGGAGTAGTCCAGCAGTTTGAAGATAAGTGTGCGATGACGGTTAGCATCCTTATCCACGTTGCAATAAAGCCTGCGAGCTCTCTCTATACGAATAGCCCGGTCCCAAAGTGAAGAGATCCACCTTGGCAGGTTAGAAGCAAGAAAACCAATCGCGTCTGACCCTTCCGAGCCCACTTTCAGCCCGACCAGCCTCACATCGGACCTCCGGCTGTGGTCCTCAATTTGAGTCATCTTTGAGGTGGGCTCCTCCACTTCATGTTGAGGATCATTAGCTTGTTGTTTGCTAGTTTGCTTGTAGCTCGTCAAACTTAGCTGAATTGCTCTGAATAGACAAATTCCAAGTTAGCCGCCTTCGGGCATATTCGGTTTCAAAACGAGGCTCTGAGTGTTGACCTCCGTAGAAGTAACCGGGTGTTCATTGTTTTGATTGGAAAAAAAATCGCTCAGCATTTTGCCAGATAAACTATGTTTTTTGGCGAAAAAGTTTACGAAATCAATCGCATTTGGAGTTGATATTGAAGTTGTTACATCCACAGGTCTTATAGGGGTTAAAAGGAGGTAACATAAAACCAGATGTAAAGGTTTCACAGAGGTTTTTAATAAAATAAAAACCACTTGCTCACCTTTTGCTCTGTCGGCACTTAACACATTTGAGAAACAGCTTTGCACACCCTCAGGTTGAGACAGGGCTGCGTTGTGAGAACGCTCCTGGGCAGTTACAGCGTTGTGTTCAATTTCATCGGGTTTAGATTTGCTCTCAGTCTCTTCTCGATCTGAAAATTCTGACATGAGAAAGCTGTCAGACAGAGGTACAATGTTGTCTTTAAGTGACTGAGAACGTGTGATGGCACAGGAGGGAAAGAGATCAGAATTTGGGATTGGGTCTACATCACCTGACTCATGGTGTTGTGGCACATCCAGCACCTCTAAATTAGGAGTCACTTTGCCCCCAGCAATGTCATTTCCTAATAGAAATGCAACACCTTTAATCGGAAGGGCAGGGCAAACAGCCACGGGAAACACGGTTAAGGCACTGCGCTGCAGTGCAGAGGTGATCACCACGTCGCGGGTTCGAGCCTCGGCGTACCCACCGGCAGGGGTCGGCAGCTTTTTCAGAGTAGCGCACAATTGGCTATCGCGCTACAGGGTTACAAATTGGGAAGGGACTGCCGGATTTGGGTATTCGATAACAGCTTTGTTCGTTGCTCCAGCGCCTCCTGTTGGCCAGACGGGCGCTCGTCAGGAAGACTCCGGCTTGGTTCATGTTCGGGTATCCTCCGCCCTCGCTCTGAACTTGCGAAGATTCAACCAGCGAGTGTATAAGAATCAGTGGCTGACAGGCACGTGCTTCGGAAGAGAGTCGTGAACTGTCCTCACTATCCTGAGTTGGCAGCAAGGGGTCGCATACGAGCAAGCTTTGTACATAGTTCCCCAATTTGGCATTCCAAATTCGGGTGGGATTGGAGATGCCAAAATTTTTATTAAAAAAAAAAAAAAACAGCCACGGGAAACACTCCATTCACTAATTTGGACTCAACATGCGCATAATGCACAGGTCGAGGAACATAACCCAACTCAATCCCATGCAGCACCGCACCATAACCACAGGCTGATTTCTCTGAAAATGGCAACACACTCGCGAGGATCACCGATTGCGAGCAGGTGGTGTCTCGCAGAATGCGCACCGGGCGCTGATCAGCAGGCTCACCTGAAAGTGACACAGATCCTTTCTAAATAAAAGGCTCAAAACACAAATCAGTCTTATCATTATCATCATAAATGTCAGTGTTGATTTTGGAATTAATTAAGCCGACACCTTTTGGCTGCAGCACACTTTTGGACACCTGTTCCTTTCATTTTAGGGTGAGACAGTCAGCGATAACTTGTCCAGCTTTGTGACAATAGAAACACTCGCGCTCTTCTTTCTTTAAGCTCTGAGGCTTTGACACACTACCGGAACTAACCAGAGAGCTGCGAGGTTTTTCCAAAGGAAATGTAATCTTGTGCGTAAGTACATATTCATCTGCCAAAATAGCAGCAGTAGTGAGCGAATTGGCTTTCTGCTCATTCAAATGGACAACAATACGTTCAGAAATACAATTTTTAAATTCTCGCAGAGAATAAAAATCATTCACTTTAGAAGAGACAAGCTATTTATCAAACAAGGTTCCCTTGTCCCTGGCAAATTCACTTAAAGTCTGGCTCGGCAGCTTTTTTCGGTTTCTAAATTTCTGCCGATAGGCTTCGTGAACCAGTCCATAAGCGCGGAGAATGGCGGCTTCAACACTGTCATATTTTTAACTTTCTTCTAAAGGAAGTGCAGAAATGGCTCCCTGGGCTTTACCATGTACTTTGCACTGAACTAAAAGTGGCCAAGCCTCTTGAGGCCAGTGGAGTGCGGAGGCAATGCGCTCAAACGCACTGAAATAACAATCCACCTCCGACTCTCTGAAAGTGGGAACTAAAGTGACGTGCTTACTGATATCAAAGGGACTGTGATTTGCACTAGAGGAAGGAGGATATATACCTGGCGGTGAACTGAGCACTTGAGTCTCCCTCTGGGACTCGAGCTCCAGTTGGCGTATTCGGACAGCCGTCTCAGCCTCGATTTCTAGCTTTCGCATCTCTACCTGATGTTTCAGCTGTGCGTCTCTCCTCTCAGCTTTTTCTCTGGCCTCAAGTTTCAACCGGGCGAGCCTGACTTAGCGCTGGGCTTCGCTCGTGGACCCAGTGCTGACTGAGGAGGACGAGGACGAGCCAGATCCCGAGCGGGAGCGCTTGGTTCGCTCTCTCGGACCCGCACCACTCCCACTCTCTGGCACAGTCACGGTGAGAGACTCCGTGTCCGGCTTAACACCACCAGCAGCCCCGCTCAGGGCGCCATCCAGCGGCACCGCAGGTGCTGCTATCAACTCTTGCTCCACTAATGCATTTATAATTAAGGTTTTCAACTCTTTCTTGAGAATTTGCTTCGAATACGAAATTTGAAAGTGATTAGCAATTTGAATTAATTCATCCTTTCTACAATTATTGATCTATGAAAGGGAAGGCTCTGAAATGAAACTCTCAATGTTAAACGGCTCCATTCTCCGCACCGTTCACAAAACACCAGGGAAAAAGAAAAAAATCAAATAGGTCTAAATCCTAATTAATTATTTTCAACCTCCTCGGGAACTTAAATTGCTCCCGGACGAGCCCCCATTATGTAACGTCCACAGCTCTTAAAGGGGTTAAAAGGAGGTAACATAAAACCAGATGTAAAGGTTTTACAGAGGTTTTTTATGAAATAAAAAGGATTTCCTCATACATATGAATAACTGCTCCAAAATCATTGACAATGAATAATGCCAAACTATTTGCATAGTTCAGTTCAGATCTGAACAATACAATCGGAAGCAACAGTTTCTAAGTTTTATCGAGCCGAGTCAGACGCGAGCAACACATTCAAAAGCAGCAATTTCTAAGTTTTACCAAGCCAAGTCAGACAGGAACAACACAATCAAAAGCAAAAATTTCTAAGTTTTATCTAGCCGAGCCAGACGAAGTTTGGGCAACAGTCCACTTCAGGAAACAGCCGCCTGTGAATGACGCTCTCTCCAGCCTTTTAAAGGAGTTGCCATTCTCTTGTCGGTTGCTGATTGGAAGACAACCGAACACTCCCATAAGCAGTCGCCCCAATCCTCCACCTGGCAATCTGAGGGGAGACAGTCACAGGCACGCACGCAGACACACTCAAACATTCACTTGGCATCAGCCGTAACAGAAGTGCAATCCTGCTTTTATATCTGATGGTGTTATTTATAAACGTGTCACTTGGTTGTGTTTTTAATCGAATTTTCATTGAGTGTAAATTCAGCAGATTACACACACCATCATGCACGAATATTCCTACACACAATTAGCCACACATCACACTTGTCGCCTTTCTGCTCGTTTAGCAGGTTTTTCTGGCCTCTCCTGGACTTTATATCTGTATTTTCTGTAGCTGGTTGACAATAGCTTGGGCTGATAGCCAGTTAGGCATGCAGGAAGCAGTTTTTTATTTATAAATCCGCCGGCGATGTGGAGACAGTCCAGTCAGTCAGTCAGCAGCTCTGCCGAACAAAGGCAAAACACCGTAACATCACATTTGGTCGAAAATGAGTTATTGTCATTTTGGGGATGTTGTAGACCTATTTTATCATGTGGATGAATATTTTGAGACAATTTGATTGATTGTGGAAAAAAACTGTACCTCCGAAAATCCCATCAGAGACCATGACAGAACGCCATTTCTGCAGTTACTGTGCTTAGCCTTTGTTTAGGGACATTGACGTTGAGTTTTGGTACTCTAGCTTTGTTTAGCCGTGCATCAAAGCTTTGTTACTGCACAGCCTTTAAGTTACAGTCAGTGATAGTTGGTGCAGGCTCGTCTACGTCTCACTCTATACCTCCCTGTCAGCTAGCCTGTCTGTCATCAGGCCCATAAACAACTAAATGCACATCCTGCCTTTTCTTGTAAACCGATAAAATCCATGCCAGCCACGTCATCTGCAATGTTTCCAAGATAATCCACACATTAGAGTGTCTGCAGGCAAGCAGACAAATTCTTCATGATAAATGAGTCCGCAAACTAGGCTACCCAATGTCCACTGTTGGTTGCAAAACAAACCGTTAAAAAACATTCCTGCTATGAAACTTTTTTGGTCGATTGTGTAATGTCAGAGATGACTTCGGCCGAGCAGGAAAATCCAACTCCATCATTATACATGTCTGCTATGTCAGGCACATCATCAGCGATGTTTCCACAATAATCCATTGTTAGAGCAGTTCTCAGGATGCAGGCGAGCAGAACACTTCTTTATGATCAACAAGTCCGCAAGCTAGTCCTACCTAATGTCCATAATTTGTTCCAAAGCAAATTAAACACACATTCCACCTGTAAAACCCCTTCTTTAGTTGATCTTGTCTGAGTTAAGCTGCTTTCACACTGGACGCAAAACAAATTTTTTGTACGACAAATTACATTCAAAGTCCATTCAAAGACGCAAATACAGGTGCAGGTGTATTCGCATCTTTGCATTGACTTTCAATTAAAAATCATTTCCTGTATTTATTCATACTGTATAATGCAAAGTAACTTATTTGCTGGTATTCTGTTTCCGGTGTCGCACACATTTAGGGCCCCAATTTGTTATTACATATATGACATTAACGACAACAAAGGATGACAGACTAAAATTTTAAAACTAAAACACATTTAATTAAATTAAGGCAACTCACAACAAACTACTCTACTCTACAGACCAAGATTGATTATATACAAAAACAGAAATATTTACAGTCCCTTTGGTGGGTTGCTTGGTGATGTCCTGGGTAAGGAAAATGCTCTAACACAGGCAAAAATCCACTAAAAGCTTCACAGGTCACAATATGACAGGTCTGGTCACATGTATCCTACTCCTTGCAATTTCTCCTACTACTTCACTGTCTCAATTCTCTTTATATACTCTTTTGCAGACCCCTCCCACCTTTTAGGCTTCTCCAGTCTGGGCTTAACAAAAAAATGGTAAATACCATCTAGTGGCCACTATTCACATTACACACCAAACGAGCTATTCTCTATCATGAAGATATGCCGTAATGTCTCCACAGCTCTATATAGCAACAATTAAATGTATCTAATTCATTCTTAATCATTCAAAACAAATGTCATGATACGCAATCAATTATTAAAAAAACTCACGGCACTTACTTGTAACAGTACTCGTCTAACTGGGACGCGTCTAAAGCTAGAAGTGGGTCAACAATAGCCACGCGTGTATCTGGGATGACACCATACACACTGGCCAGAATCATTCATCAATTCACCCTCAAAATAATCACTTTGAAACTTATAATTTCATTTTGAATGACACACTTGCAATCTACCAGGATTCAGCTTACTTTTGCTTGCATGTTAGATGCAATATTGCACCAAACATCGGGCATTTACGGCAATTTGAAAGCCATATTAACAAAATGTCGCTTGGATCATCGCTGTTCAACACTCAGAGCGTCGTTTTCAAAAATGGAAGATGTGCAGATCGTTTCAAATTCTGCAATTATGCAATTTGGGATTTGTCTATGGCTTTGCTGGAGGCCTCATGATTTTTACCCAGCGTACTCACACTAGGTATGTTGAATTTGCTGCTGTATTTCGGCTAGCTGTGGAGTGAGTATACTGTTGACCGCTTCTCTCACCGCCAACTGAATTAAAGTTACCATCCCAGGCGGCGGGACTTAGGATTTTTTTTCAAATTGCACAACTGATAAGCACCCCCTCCGTCCAATCAGGAATCAGCCAAACCATGCCCCCACCAATCAGTACGTGCGCGTGCTTCATTTCACCACAAACAGCTGACCAGTGCAGCTGGAGATAACATTACAACACAGAGAGAATTAGCACCAGTGGATATCGGTGGCATCACACAAAGCCACCAACAACAACACATGTATCTTTGATCACTGGATTCACAACATAGCCAGGGCATTATAGCCTACGCAGAAGTTTCCTAGGATAGAGCCAGTCTCTAGGCATACAACAAGCAAACTTTAGCTACCCGTTACTAGGCTGTAGCTAACATCGCTTTGCTAACACCAAAAGTAGCCTAGACCTTACAACTCAATGTACATAGACTATACTTTCTGTCTATGTACAGCATTCACACAGAGAGAGAGACAAGCTGGCGTCTTCGTCTAAGAGAAACTCCGCCAAGAGTGTGTCGGTTTTAAAACCTTTCATTGTCTTTAGTTCCCTCCAGCGGTCAAATACTTCTCTGCCAACGGATACTCCAGTTGCATTTGCAATTTTTAGATATTCTTGTCTATCACGCATACTTTCAATGAAGGCGTTTGTCTTTTTAGCTGGTGGTTGACTGCTAGGTGCAGTTGGAGGACGCAACACTGGCTGCTCGTTTGGTTGCGCCATGACTCCGTCCGAATGCCTAGCTTTCTAGCTACTGCTGGCTATGTGGCTACAGCCAAAGTGCGCGCACAATGGAATGCATGCGCGGAACAGCATACACATTGATTTTCCAGTTTGACTGACAGATGGGCCATCCATTTAGAGTTGTCTGAAACAAATTTGATTGGTAGCCTACTATTAGCCCCTGCTCCTTACACAGAAGACAAAATTTCGTCATTGATATGTCAAATCACTTATGTAATCGATTACTGTCTAATACTTACCAGATATACTCAGATTTTTATAATTTTGCCAAAAAATGACCCGCCTGGGATGGTACCTTTAAGGGCTGGAGATCACTTTGCTGTTCTTGCAACGTGGTCGTAACATCCTTAGCAATGGCGTTGTCTAGCTCGTCTTCGGGCATTATAAACAAAGATTTGTTCTTGACCGGCGACGTGATGTCGCCCTCCCGCTTACTCCCAGACTTTCCTTGAGACATGATGTTGCAGTATGTTAAAAATTGGTTAAAAGAATAACTGAAAGGAGCTTTTAGGGGACTTGAGAGGGAGAGCGACAGAACTACACGTGCATCGCAGTTTAGCGTCACCCAGAAGTCCTCTTGGTTATTCATTTTTAATAAATTTGCAAACATCTCCAAAAAACTTTTTTCATGTTGTAATTATGGGGTATTGTGTGTGGAATGTTATGGGAAAAAATGAATTAGATACATTTTGGTATAAGGTTGTAACATAACAAAATGTGGAAAAAGTAAAGCGCTATGAATACAGGGGGTGGTTCCAATTTTCGCAATCCCGATCCACATTACCAGTCTCGCAATTTAACGACACTCGCACATTATTCAGCCAACTATGAGGCAACTTTTGTGAAAATATCTTAGGTGTGTTTTGTGGGGGATTCGTGACTGGCTTGACCTTAAATGAAGGACTCAAAACACCTTTTATATTTGCCATTATGTTTTCATCATTTAACCAGAAAGTGAGTACATAATCAAGAGAAATCATATGCATGTAATCAAATGAAGGAAACAAGCATAAAAGACAATAGTATTCAAACCATCAGATGATACAGTCGAATGTTCCTCTGTGAGAGGTCAAAGTAGAGCAGGGGAGGGGGGCTTGCGCAGCGTCCGCCGATACTCTGACTCATCAGAGGGCAATCGAAGGACGGTGATCGAATGCCCCGAAGTCCTTGTTCTCCTCCTTATAGCCCATCTTCCCTCTTTTAGGGCCCCAGCTATGTGCTTATGTAATTGATGTTCGTGAACTCTACTTGACCAATATCCTGATGACTGCATGTTTGGAACAAACCTCAAAGGACATTCACAACTCATTTTTGTTCTTTGTTGTCTGTCCTTCTGTATGAATTAATACCCGGAAGGAGGATTCACTGTAATCTTTATTCAGCAGGGGCTGTAACATTTTGTGTTGGAGCACGGACCACAGCAGTATCTGTCCTGCTCCACTAAGGGACTGGTCCGGACCACTGGTCCTTGGAGCATGGACCACTGCAGTAACTGTCCGGCTCCACTAGGGGACCGGTCCGGACCACTGCAGTAATTGTCCTGCTCCACTAGGGGACTGGACCGGACCACTGGTCTTAGGAGCACGGACCACAGCAGTAACTGTCCTGCTCCACTAGGGGACTGATCCGGACCACTGGTCCTTGGAGCACGGACCACTGCAGTAACTGTCCTGCTCCACTAGGGGACTGGTCCGGACCACTGGTTTTTGGAGCATGGACCACTGCAGTAACTGTCCTGCTCCACTAGGGGACTGGTCTGGACCACTGGTCCATGGTGTCTCGAGACAGCGAAATTTTTCCTTCCGTGGCCTTGTAGAGGTACGGTCTCGGAACCACAGTACAGTCCATGCTAGGAATATTACAATTACATTGTAAATGGCTGCTTTACCCTCAGCATTACTGTTGGGCAAATCATTTATTTAGCCGCTATTTGGATAATTAAATCGTTAGGACTGTAGGTCTAATTGTTCAAAATATTTGAAGCCAGTAAAATAAGCTAGTAACGATCAATGTGGCCTGACCATATGCTGCTCAGGGCTTTTTAATGCGCTGTCAGCTGTCTGATTAGAAAACATAAATGAAGGACACCACACTCTTCCCCGAAATTATCTTCATTTGCTGAACAATTCTGAAATGTCGCTCTCGCTGGAGGAAAAAAAATCGTCCTTGAGTGACAGCGCATAGACCTTATTATAATTAAATAATATATAGGCTACTGAATGTAGCCCATTATATTGTCGCAGGGGGTGAAATAATTCTGGCGCCGGTCGTGTTAAGAGGAAATTTCAACTGTTCAATTATTAGACTTTCATTTCTGATAGGCGTAGTCATGGCCACCTGTCATAAATCATTTCTCTTTTGGGTAAAAAGAAGCGCCCAGGAAGGTAAACTAAGCTGGAAAACGTGTGATTAGAATTAATTACCATTACTGACAATAACTTGCCGACTTTTTTTACAGGCTAAATAGCCTACATAAATAAATCTACTCAGAACATTATGATAAGCTAACACAATTTGAGTTATTGTTTTATATTCATTGGGTTTTACCAAAAGTCATTCTCGACAGTAGGCTCCGTTACTTTGATGGATTCCAGCAGTGGCGTCTCTGGAAGTGATATCTGGACCCGGACCATGCCTTTGCGTGAATGATTGTTCCTGGCTTGTAGACTCAGTTATTTTTCGTTATTGACACGTTTTCCAATTTTGACAATAATCCTCTGGCAATCGAAGTTACGGTTTCTCTCTCCATGAGATCTATTGACGGTTAAATAATAGGATAAATTCTGATCAGAAAAATTATTTAGGGCACTCAAAAATTGTTCAACGCTTTATGAAAGACAAACTGCTCTCAAACGTGTGCGCTACTTTTTACACACATCAAGTGATTTAACTGGCGCTTCATGATCATTTTGTTTAAATAAAATAAAAGACCATTTGAGACGTCTGTGTGCAAGTCTGAACAACGCTGATTTAATTGCACGAAAATTACGCGTCCAGTTTAATGATTGTCGCCGTACCGAAATGTATCGTACCGTACCGGCGTGTTCTCGGAGTGAATGCATTGCTCAGTCCTTCAAGGAAGTTGCATGTCGCGATTGTAACTATTAAAGCAAATGCAACCAATTCACGCAAATTTCTCGCAGACAAAAAAAATAAATCGCCAAGACATTGTAACTTTCATAGACACTTTTTTAGAAAAAGTTACCGCAAAAAAAAAAAACCCCCAAAAAAGGATTGTTTGTCAATAATCCGAATGATTGGGTGCAAGTCAGAGTTAGTAATTGTTAAAGGGGAGCTCTGGGCCCCACTAATCTTTAGTCCTAGAGATGCCCCTAGCCTATAGCATAACTCTTTTCAGTCTGCGTTTATATCAGTAGGCTAGATCGTGGCGCTTTTATTCTGCAGATAGAGATACTAATTTTAGGTAGAAGGCGAGAAGAGTGAAATAGGCTATCGTCTGATCTAATCATTAAAATTAGTTTGATTACAACTAGCTCATCTTGGCCGATGCTGCTACTGTACTAAGATCTGCTGTAAATCGGCTTTAACAATTAATAGGTTACAGGATATTACAGTCATGGGATGATTTCAGTCCCATTCCTGATGGACAGCAGCACTAGCCCTCTGCATGTGTAAAACATTTACCCCCCTTGACAGACTAAACACATTTATTCTTTGCTCAGATGAATTGAATGGTAAAACCATGAAGTCATTTTCTAGTGTTTTCTGTGAAGCCAATTTACTTGTCAGAAATGGCCACCGCATTTTCAAATGAATTAACGAACACGAAGCTGTAATAAAAGCTCAATTTCATTGTAAAATCATTATCACTTCTCCCACAGTAAAATGGTTTCTATGCTGCTGATTAGAATCTCCACGATCTACTGAAATAAACACCGACTGAAAAGAGTTATTAGAATTCATTAACATAACTATGAGAATGACTTATTAAAGCCAGATGAATATGAAATAAATGTTCAAATTGTACAAGCTTATGGACTAAAAATCATAATGCTCCGAATAGATTTATTTATGTAGTCATTTCATAAAAATAGTCGGCAAGTTATGATCAGTAGGTCTAACATTAATGAATCCTAATCACACGTTTTCCAGCTTATCTTCCCTCAGTTTAGGTGCTTCTTTTTGCAGCAAAGATTATAAATCTTATACGTTATATTGCAGGAGGCTATTTCTGTCAGAAGCGTAAAATGCATCAAAGTCAAATGATTCTATAGCGTATAATCACAATTCACTTTCAATTCTAAAACTGTTTAAGCCTTGTTCATTTGAAAATGCGGTGGCCGTTTCCGAAGAGAAGGGGAAAATACATGTAAACAAAGCTCAGTGATAAATAATAGCCTAAGCTTGATCGTAGTCTAACAGTCACACCATAATCACTGACCCGAGTTATTCATGGCTAATCTTGGTCGATGTATTACTGCAGCCTACTACCAGTTGCAGTAAATCGTTTTACTGTTAAGGATACGAGAGGGAAAAACACAGGGGAACTCGGAAACTCGGAATACCTTTCTGGAAACAGGAGGGAGACACAAAAGGGGAGTGAGACGCCAGATGCGGGGATCCAAAAAGATATTTATTAAAATAAACACAGAAATAAACCAGGGGAAAAAGGGGGCACTCCGGCTAACAAAAACACCGTGCCTCGCACTGAAAAAGTTTAATGAATACCAGGGGGCAGACTCGGAACAAACACCAGGGGGCAGACTCGAGAACGAGGGACAGACGTGGAACCGGGACTCGGGAAGCTAGGGAGTACTCACAAGACAAGACAGTCGGCACAGCTGGCAGATGGCTAACTCGGGTAGCACAGCTGGCCAGGAGAAGTGTAAGGGAGCACATCAGGAAGGGGACAGACAGGACACAGGGCTCAGGGCAGGCAGGAACGCTGGGGCTCAGGGGCCAGGGCGCTGGAGCTCAGGACAGGCAGGGCGCTGGAGCTCAGGGCTGGAACTCAGGGGGCAGGACGCTGGTGCTCAGGACAGGCAGGGCGGCTGGTGCTCAGGACAGGCAGGGCAGCTGGTGCTCAGGGCAACTCGAGACGGAGGAGGCAGACTGGCACAGAGGGCAACAGGAGACGGGGGACACCAGGGGCTTGATGGCGGCAGGAAGGGCAGGCTGGTCAGGGAAGGTGGCTGAACTGAGAGCACACAGAAAAACTGAGGGGACCAGAGGAGAAGTGCACAGGGCAGGGAGTGGGTGCAAGTGGCAGTGAGAGTGGGGGTGAAGTCAGATCTGCTCGCGTGCAGAAAAAGCTCGGATATATAGGGCAGGGGCACACACAGACACAGGTGTTGAAACTTAATCTAATAAATGAGGGGTGGAACATGCGGGAAACCAATTACGTGAAAACAGATAAACATTAACACAGACAAGGATCACAAGACAATCCCAAAGATGGGATAAATAAACTGGATAAAAAGACTCCTAAGTGTACAGAAAGAGCCAGAATAGATTTTTGAATGCAGAGATTCTGCATGAAACTTTAGCACAGCCAGTGAACAGTAAAGCGAGGGGCGGAGACTAGAACAGAGCGACTGCTGAGAGATAATTAGTCAATTAGTAAGTGCAGCAATACAATCCCGGGTGCTCGTTAGTAGATTAATATTATATACAAGGTTAGTTTGGTTAGTAATTTTAGAAAACAACAAACTGTTAGTAATGTTAGTATGAATAGAAAAGCAAGGGGAAACTAGCAAACGAGAACAGAAGGAAGGATGAAACCCAGAATCCATTAAATCACCCGAAGTAGTGTCACAATCAATTACCACAGAAACTGCTACAATCAATGACGTGACCGGGGAGAAAGCAAAGACAGTACATGGGTAAAACGTGGACTGGACTACACGGGAGAGGAATGAAATGTGAACACTCAGACATGGACTAAAAAACTGACATACCAAAATAATAACCTAAAATTGACTAACCAGACACTCAGACCACGGAACACAACATTTACGCAATTACGCTATGTTAAAAGATTACTCGTTTTTTGGAGGGATTGAATGGTAAGACCATTAAGTCATTTTCTCATGTTTTATGAGAAGCCAAATTACTTTTCGGAAAGGGGCCACCGCATTTTCAAATGAATTACACGGAGCTGTAATAGAAGCTCCATATAGGCTATAAAATGATAAGGCTGTACCACACTTCACTGCCCGAGTATAGCCTTCTATTTAAAATAATGTTTTTATGGTAGAGAAAGAAAGCACAATAATCAACCGAGATTAACAGCCGACAGCAATGTATGAACAGGCTGCTATTTATTAACATTACTTTCCAAACCTGCCGATCATTTTTAATGCTCTCCAGCTAGGCTAGATAAAAATAATCTGTTCAGAGCATTCATATTTTCGAGAATAAGATGACGCAATATCGTCATATTCATCGAGTTTTGTCAGGTGTCACTGGCTGCTTAATTAATTTGCCAGATTGCCCTGCTGAAAAAACCAGCATGCTCCAGCATCAAAATAATGCTGGTCAGTGCTGGTCCCTGCTGGTTAAATGCTGGTTTGTTGCTGGCCCAAGCTGGTCCATGCTGGTCACCCAGCACGGACCTGCATTGACCAGCATTATCTCCATGCTAGTCCTTGTTGGTTTTGTGCTGGTTAAAGCTGGTCTATACTGGTCAATGCTGGCTGACCATCAACCAGCATGGAGAGATTGCTTGTCTATACTGGTCAATGCTGGCAAACCAACATAGACCAAAATTATTTCCAGGTTGGTTGATGCTGGTTTGGTGCTGGTCAAGGCTGGGAGACCATCAACCAGCATGAAGATAATGCTGGTCAATGCTGGTTGATGGTCAGCCAGCATAGACCAGCGTATACCAGCACAGACCAGCATTATATGCATGCTGGTCTGTGCTAGTTAATGCTGGTCTGCCGGCATGGACTGGCATAGACCCGCATAGACCAGCATCATATCCATGCTGATTGGTGCTGATCTACGCTGGTCTGCAAGCATAGACCAGCACTATCTCCATGCTGGTCTTTACTGTTATGTTGATGGTGTAGCTTCAAGTGAACCTGGTCCACCATCAAGAAACAGCCCAGCAAAAACGCCTGTATAGGCCCAAAATGGGTTAACTGTTTGAAGTTTGGGCAGGGGAAACCCTCATTAATTCCATGCGGGACCCCAGTAGATTAGCCCAGGTGTAGCCTACGGCAGTTTGTCCCCTTTGAGCCTCTTTGTGGGCTTTCTGTGGGCAGCCCTCAGTTGAGCTTGCCCACTCAGACACTACATTGGCAAACCCCTACCTCACTCTGGCACTGCACTGGCTAACCGCTAACCCACTCAGGCACTGCACTGGCAAACCCCTATGAGCCTACAGCACTTTTACTCTTTGGAACCACAATGGTGTTTAGTGTGGGCTAACCCCAGCGAAAACAGTTCCATTGTTTTAAGATTATAGATGTGCTCGGGCTAGAGGTAAGAGTACTTTTCTTATTAACAGTTCCCATGCAAATGTTGCATAAAAAAAATCAACATTCAACAACCAATCACACTTCAACGGCCCATTCTACACAACTAAAATTGCACACAGTCAATAAGACTGCAGACTAGTCCTGTCTCAGTATTTCATTTGTAGCAACTTTAATATTATTTTTAGAGAGGAAGAATACTATACAGTTTTTCGTTAATTTCTCTCTTTTTCTTTGTTTTGAAACTCAGATAAGTAAACATACCTGACTCAGGTTGCCAACCAAATTTGGCTGACGGGGATGTAGCACAGGGGAAGGTGGACCTGCCGTTTCAAGTAGGTCTGGACTATGCTTAATCAGAATTTAGCAGAAAATGATGCAGGAAATTACCTCTAAACTCGTGGACCAAAAACTCATGTCATATCTTTTAAAAGACGACAAGTGCACACGCACATTCACACACAATTGGTAATAATTGGGCTGACAGGCCAAAGTACTGAAGCATGAATAAGTATTATTAATGACACAAAATACATTCTGTTGTGATTTACGAAATGGACCAATAGCGAAAACCAGATGAATGCAAAAAGGAGGCTTTATTTCTGAAGGGGGTAACCCCCCAACAGAGCTGGCAACAGTACAAAGTCCGCAATCCAAAATCAGTATCCAAAGGGCGAAATCCAGAATCGTAACCAGGGCACCAATAACAAAATCCGTAGTCAGGCAAAAATGGGTCGATACACAAGAATGCGGTACAATACAGGGAATAGGCAAAGCTCGGTAGTCAGGCGGTCCAGTCAGAAAGATAAATCACTAAGAATCAAGGCGTATACAAACGTGGCACAGGAAGCTAGGAAGAACGATCTGACAACTGGAACTGACTAAACAGACATCTTAAATACACATCCGAGTGAAACACATGACCAGGGAGAACAGGTGCAATCAATGATACAATAATCAGGAGTGACACATGAGGAATAATCTAATTACATGAATTTGGCAAATGCCAAAACGCAGACAGGGATCACAAGACAATCCTATGAACAAACAACAGCTCCGGTTAAGGAGTACTAAAGTGCATAGATAAAAGAAAAGGAAAGCACAAAGTATAAGTGGAAATTCACAGAAGGTGCAACAGAGATAATCAAGAGGGCGGTGATTTAATTTGGGCGATTGCTGAGAGATCGTTAGTCAATTAGTATGTGCAGCTATACAGTCCCGATTGCACGTTAGTAAGTTAGTAAAAATATACAATGTTAATCTTGAGGTTAGTAATTATCGAAAACAACAACCTGTTAGTATGGATTAGTAGATAGTAAAAGAGAGGGGAAGGAAGCACACGAGATAATGAAGGAAGATTGAAAACCCAGAAACCAATAAATCACCCGAATGAGTGGTACGCAAGACAAGGGACCATGAGCAAAGACCTACACAAGACAAGACTGGGTAAACGAAAGTGCAAGGTGAAGCATGGCAGAAATAAACATGATCAGGAATCTGGAAAACCAAGGCACCGACTAAGAATAACGGATATGAAAAATAATAAACAAGAAATCTAAAATACCAAAACACAATACACAATCAGAAAATGGTCATGAGGGCAGGCAGTGGTCACTAAACACGAAATCATAAACATGGCAAAAGCCAGGTACAGAACTTAAACAAAGGCATGGCAGAACAGAATCACAGAATCCCGACAACATTCTTATATTTTTAATATCATTTCATTACATTATATTTATTTGGCAGAGGATTTGATCAAAAGAGACGGACAACAAGTGCAAAGAATAAGCCATGTCACTGAAACAGTAACACAACATCAACACAGCTGCTAGTGAATTGTACCTTATGTCTCTGTCTGCAACTTTGTGTTTTTACTGCCGCTGACTGTCTTGGCCAGGTCTCCCTTGAAAAAGAGATTCTTAATCTCAACGGGACTAACCTGGCTAAATAAAGGTTGAATTAAAAAGAAAAAGAAAAAAACAGACTTGACATTATGAAGTCTGGAATATGTCATTGGAAGAATAGTAGACTCATAGAAGACTTTCACAATGGAACGTGTTCTGTCACTTACTGTTAGCACTTTTACTTGTCTCCTAGGAGGTCTGCACTTTTGTACTGTTCTTATGCACTTTTGTACGTTGCTCTGGATAAGAGCGTCTGCTAAGTACCTGTCATGTAATGTAATGTAATGTAGTTATAATTGCATTTCCTTTCTCTGCTTGGAGATATTAATATTTACCAATAAATATTGAATTCAGTATTTGACATTAATTTAAAATGTCATTACATCAATTAAAAAAAAAACTTAAAATCAAAATAATATTTATTATGTGACGTGAATTATTTATATTTGCAAGACATTAAGACGGAACTTTTCTGCTTGGCAAATCGATGAGAGTCCATTTGTTTTCTATGCTGCATGAACGTGTCAACATCGAGAAGGAGCATCGGTTTTTAATTACGCGCCATGTTCGAGAGAGAGCGTTGGGAAGGACGATTGATGACCGTTCATCGGTCTTTATGGAGCTGGAGCGCGTGCATCACTGATCTTATCAGTGAGCTTCACATCTCATTCAGGTGAGGCCAATCTAAAGTAACGGTAATGTTTGGGATTTTGAGGTCTTAAGCAATTTTATTTCCCGGTATGTGAAAAGTCAGTCATTAATATTTTGTAATTGAGGCTTAAATCCTTTAATGACTTTCTAACGTAACAAGCAAGAGGCATACGTTTATATGTACTGGCGCAACTTCGGGCGAACGTAACGTTAGCTAACTCGCTAGCTAGCAAGCTTGTCAATCGAAATTCAAGCGTGGCTAACGTTCAACGTTAAGTCAGCTGGCCGGTCGGTCGCTATTATGTTCTAGTCGCACCGTGCAGTAGCTGATGTTTGGGAGTTAAGCTGATGTAGCTGGCTAGAAATGTGGGTATTACCTGCTTTTATAATCAAGCATCATGAAAATATGTACAGCTGTCTGAACACAGCTAATGCTAAGCATTGCGCGAAATTAGTTAATGACAGGCAGGACAGCTGCTGGCGCGTTAGGTCGATGTGCAGACGTTTCCACTTCAGCAACCTGAAGCTAACAGGGCTACCTTGCTGTGTTAGATATATTGAATGTTTACTTGACTGTCACAAGCAGATGTGTGTCGACCTTCAAAAGTCAGGCAATGGCTACAAGAAAATAGCCACTCGCCTGCACCTGCCCATATCTACTGTCAGAGGAATTATTAAGAAGTTTAAAACAACTGGAACAGTGGTAAACAAGCCTGGAGGAGGACGCAAGGTTATTTTGCCACCACGCACAGTTAGGAGGATAGTAAGAGTTATAAAAAGTTCTCCAAAGCTCACTGTTTAAGAATTGCATCAAATGGTAGCATCTTGGGGTCATAAAGTCTCCAAAACAACCATCAGGCGCTACATGCTACATGCCAACAAGCTTTTTGGGAGGCATGCATGGATAAAACCTTTTCTCACTCACAATCATAAACGCAAACATCTGGAGTTCACTAAGCGGTACTGGGACTTCAACTGGGACTCTGTGCTTTGGTCAGATGAGACCAAGATAGAGCTTTTTGGCAACAAACGCTCTAAGTGGGTCTGGCAGAACACAAAAGATGAGTATGAAGAAAGGCACCTCATGCCCACTGTGAAGTATGGGGGAGGATCGGTAATGCTGTGGGCCTGTTTCTCTTCTAGAGGCCCTGGGAACCTTGTTAGGGTGCGTGGCATCATGAACGCTTTGAAATACCAGGACATTTAAAATCAAAATCTGGTGGCCTCTGCCCGAAAGCTGAAGATGGGTCATCACTGGGTCTTTCAGCAAGATAATGACCCTAAACATGTGGCCAAATCTACACAGAAATGGTTCACCAGACATAGAATCAATCTCCTCCCATGGCCATCTCAGTCCCCAGACCTCAACCCCATTGAAAACTTGTGGAGTGAGCTGAAGAGTAGAGTGCAGAGGAGAGGACCCAGGTCGCTGGATGATTTAGAGAGATTCTGCAAAGAGGAATGGTCAAAGATCCCTCTTTCTGTATTCTTGTGAAACATTATAGGAGAAGATTAGTGTTGGGATTCTGATTCTGCATCTCATGTTTAAGTTCTGTACCTGGCTTTGCCATGCTTTATGATTTTTGTGTTTAGTGACCACTGCTCTGTCTGACCATTCTTAGGATCATGTATTGTATTTTTGGTAATTTATATTTCACGTTTTATTATTTTTTCATGCTTCAGACTCCATGCCATGTTTTCATTTCCATGCTTTACACTTTGTCTCCCCTGTCTTGTCATGTGTGTATCTTTGCTCACGGTCCCTTGTCTTGTGTGCTACTCATTCGGGTGATTTATTGGTTTCTGGGTTTCAATCTTCTTTCATTATCTCGTGTTCTTCCTTCCTCTCTCTTTTACTGTCTTACTAACACATACTAACAGTTTATTGTTTTTGCTAAATACTAATCCACACTAACCTTGTATATTTGGACTAACTTACTAACAAGCACTTGGGATTGTATAGCTGCACTTACTAATTGACTAATGATCTCTCAGCTGTCGCCCAATTCTAGTCTCCGCCTCCTTGCCTATCCCTAATTATCTCTGCTGCAGTTTTCCACTTATATCTCATGCTTTCCTTTTCTTTAGACTATGCACTTTTAGTACTCCTTAACCGGAGCTGTTTGTTCATAGGATTGTCTTGTGATCCCTGTCTGCGTTTTGGCATTTGCCAAATTCATGTAATTAGTTTATTCCTCATGTGTCTCTCCCTATCATTGTCACCATTGATTGCACCTGTTCTCCCTGGTCATGTGTTTACCCCGGGTGTGTATATAAGATGTCTGTTTGGTACACTTTCTTGTCAGATCGTTCTCCCTAGTTTTCTCGTGCCACGTTTATCGCCTTGATTTCTCAGTGTTTATCTTTCTGACTGGATTGCCTGACTATCGTTTTTGGTTTGCCCTTTTTGGATATTGTTGCATCTGTGAGTTTTGACCTTTTTTCTGCCCGACCTTGATTTTGTGATTACTGCCCTGGTTTTGGATTCGGACTGTCTTTGGCTTATGCGTTTGTTTCTCCTCCAAACCTACGCCTGTGTACCGAACCCTTTTTGTCTGACCACGAACTTTGTTATTGGTGCCCTGGTTACGATTCTGGATTATGCCCATTGGATACTGTTTTTGGATTGTGGACTTTGTACAGTTGCCAGCTCTGTTGGGGGGTTTCCCCCTTCAGAAATAAAGCCTCCTTTTTGCATTCTACTGGTTGTCGCACTTGGTTCATTTCGTAAATCTCAACATTACGATCTGACCATGATGGAGCCAGCGTCAGTCTCTGCAGGAGGCAGTGCACCAACAGGGCGCTCAGTTAGAATTCCAAGAGCGTCAGCTTCGGGCTCTTATGCAACATATGCAAACCATGAGTCTTCAGAAGGCGGATCTCACTCGCTCTGTGCAAGAAGCTCAGCGGGTACAGTCTCCCCAGCCTGCCGTCCATGCCACTCCTGCTCCTGCGTCTGCTCCGCCACTGCCAGTCTGCGAGCCACGCCTGCCGCCGCCTAAGAGGTACGACGGGAACCCGGGAGCATGTCGGGCTTTTCTCACCCAGTGCAAGCTCATTTTCAGCCTACAGCCCTCGTCATTCCCCACCGAAAGAGCTCGGGTTGCTTTCATCATCACGCAACTGACGGGAAGGGCCAAGCAGTGGGCTACGGCTGCATGGGAAGCAGATCTACCCTGCGTGCAAACGTCTAATTTGCTGGGTGAGGAGATGAGGCGCATCTTTGACCGCACGAAGCTGGGTCACGAGGCAGGACGAGAAATTCTGCGCATTCGACAGGGGAGCCGTTCCGTGGCCGACTACGCCATCGATTTCCAGACACTGGCTACCAACAGCAGGTGGGGACATAGAGCTTTGTTCGATGCCTTTTTTAACGGGCTTTCTGAAGCGTTAAAGGATGAGCTGGTTTCCCGGGAGTTACCGGAGGATTTGGATGACTTGGTCGACTTGGCTATTCGCGTGGATTCCCGATTGGAAGAACGCAGACGCTTCGCCTCCCGCAGACGACCTAACCCACTCCTCCAGAGCACTCCGCCTCTACCACCCCCTACTGGCGACAGTCCTCCTGAGCCAGAACCCATGCAACTGGGCCGTACTCGCATCCCTGTGGAGGAGAAGAACCGCCGTCGCAGAGAAGGGGCCTGCTTCTACTGTGGCAAGGGGGGACACCACATTGCTCAGTGTCCCAACAAGAGAAGTTCCCCTGGTGCCCAGAGAAGAGTAGTGATTGGAGTGACGCCAGTGCAGGAGACTAAGAACCGTACGTGCCTCCCAGTTATCCTGGAGTGGGGAGGAGGGAGTAAGTCCACCCTAGCCCTCATTGATACCGGCGCTGAGGAGAAGCTCATCGATGTGGAGCTGGCTCAAGAATGGGGAATCCCTACCGAGAGGATCTTTCCTGACCGGGTGGCCAATTCACTCAGTGGCCAGAAAATAGCCCAGATAACTCATGCTACCAGCCCCATCAAACTCAAAACCTCAGGAAACCACCACGAAACCATTCAGCTCCTCCTCTTACATTCTCCCCATGCTCCCATTGTTTTGGGCCATCCATGGATGGCCAAACACCTCCCAAATATTGATTGGCGGAAGAATGAGGTTAAGGGTTGGAGCCCCAACTGCTCCCTGGCATGCCTCCACAACGCCCGCGAACCTCAACACAGCCCATCCCAAGAAGAAATACCAGATCTTGAGAAGGTCCCCCTAGAGTTTCATGACCTCAAGGAAGTGTTCTCTAAGTCCCGGGCCACCAGCTTACCACCTCACCGACCCTATGATTGCACCATAGACCTGAAGCCAGGTACTATGCCCCCTAGAGGCCGACTCTATTCACTCTCCAGACCAGAAACCCAAGCTATGGAGAAGTATCTCTCAGAGTCTCTTGCTGCTGGCATTATACGCCCGTCATCATCACCTGCTGGTGCCGGATTCTTCTTCGTGTCTAAGAAGGACGGATCATTAAGACCCTGTAGATTACCGTGGACTTAACGAAATAACTGTCAAGAATCGCTATCCACTCCCTCTAATGAACACTGCTTTCGATCTCCTGCAAGGAGCTAAGATTTTTACTAAGCTCGACCTCCGTAATGCCTATCACCTGGTACGCATCAGAGAGGGGGACGAATGGAAGACTGCCTTTAACACTCCCACGGGACACTGGGAGTATTTAGTTCTTCCTTTCGGGCTTACTAACGCTCCAGGAGTGTTTCAAAACCTCATCAAAGACTTTCATGCTAGTCACCAGAGACTTTCAGGTTGAACGCCAGGAGGCGTTCGTTGGGAGGGGGGTTCTGTTGGGATTCTGATTCTGCATCTCATGTTTAAGTTCTGTACCTGGCTTTGCCATGCTTTATGATTTTTGTGTTTAGTGACCACTGCTCTGTCTGACCATTCTTAGGATCATGTATTGTGTTTTTGGTAATTTATATTTCACGTTTTATTATTTTTTCATGCTTCAGATTCCATGCCATGTTTTCATTTCCATGCTTTACACTTTGTCTCCCCTGTCTTGTCATGTGTGTATCTTTGCTCACGGTCCCTTGTCTTGTGTGCCACTCATTCGGGTGATTTATTGGTTTCTGGGTTTCAATCTTCTTTCATTATCTCGTGTTCTTCCTTCCTCTCTTTTACTGTCTTACTAACACATACTAACAGTTTATTGTTTTTGCTAAATACTAATCCACACTAACCTTGTATATTTGGACTAACTTACTAACAAGCACTTGGGATTGTATAGCTGCACTTACTAATTGACTAATGATCTCTCAGCTGTCGCCCAATTCTAGTCTCCGCCTCCTTGCCTATCCCTAATTATCTCTGCTGCAGTTTTCCACTTATATCTCATGCTTTCCTTTTCTTTAGACTATGCACTTTTAGTACTCCTTAACCGGAGCTGTTTGTTCATAGGATTGTCTTGTGATCCCTGTCTGCGTTTTGGCATTTGCCAAATTTATGTAGTTAGTTTATTCCTCATGTGTCTCTCCCTATCATTGTCACCATTGATTGCACCTGTTCTCCCTGGTCATGTGTTTACCCCGGGTGTGTATATAAGATGTCTGTTTGGTACACTTTCTTGTCAGATCGTTCTCCCTAGTTTTCTCGTGCCACGTTTATCGCCTTGATTTCTCAGTGTTTATCTTTCTGACTGGATTGCCTGACTATCGTTTTTGGTTTGCCCTTTTTGGATATTGTTGCATCTGTGAGATTTGACCTTTTTTCTGCCCGACCTTGATTTTGTGATTACTGCCCTGGTTTTGGATTCGGACTGTCTTTGGCTTATGCGTTTGTTTCTCCTCCAAACCTACGCCTGTGTACCGAACCCTTTTTGTCTGACCACGAACTTTGTTATTGGTGCCCTGGTTACGATTCTGGATTATGCCCATTGGATACTGTTTTTGGATTGTGGACTTTGTACAGTTGCCAGCTCTGTTGGGGGGTTTCCCCCTTCAGAAATAAAGCCTCCTTTTTGCATTCTACTGGTTGTCGCACTTGGTTCATTTCGTAAATCTCAACAATTAGGTGCTGTTTTGTTGGCAAAAGGGGGTTGTACAAAGTATTAATATTAGGGGTGCTAATAATTCTGGCACACATGATTTGATGTAAAAGAATTATTACTTAATGTGGGATTTTTTTCCCACTGAATAAATGCACTTTAATGAAAGGTTGGATTTTCCTCTTTTTTTCATTGTGGTCCTATATTATTTAGAAAAAAACTGAATTTATTAGAAGCTAAAGAACACATCTTAACAAGGTGCCAATAATTATGGAGGGCTCTGTAGATGCAGCGACGAAAATGCAGCAGGCCGCGGTATCCGAGATGGAGGCTTTGGTAAAAACATTTCTCTTCAATGAGAGAAGGATAAAATTGCAGTGGTCCATTTTTACACCTCAGGAGATATATTATGGACTACCTGTGTTCTTATGTAGTTCCCTATAGCAATTGTTCTGGATTATGAAAATATCTATTTTTATGGTCTTTTATTATCCCCCGCAACAACGTTGTTGACCGATGACCGATGATAATTGACTATTAGCTATAACCAGTGAAAACTAAGAATGTTTACATCCAGTATCGTCGCGGTTTTTGTATTTACTTTGCGATGAATTAGAGAATGAGAATTCCAAAGTAACATGAATGCAGACAGCACAGAAATTGTCATTTTGGTAACACTATATTTTAAGGGGTCACTGTTCCTATGTATCTATCTAATTAATTACAGTGTGATTACCTATGTAACTATATGTAATAACATGTACTTACATTGAAAATACAGTGTATTTTGGTGTACTTAAAGGTCCTTGTTACACTTGTAATAAGAAATTCTTGTTATAATACCTTGTCAAAGTGGCCTCTCTCTTTGGGGAAGGGGTACACCTGCAAGAAAAATGGGTGAAACCACAACCCATGTTGCCTGGGCAAACTTTTCCATCAATCTTCCTCCTGCCTCTTGAGTCTTGGAACATGTATGCTGTTACACAACTTAGTATATGTAACAGTTGTGTTAATACACCTTAGTTACTCCTTGATACAGTGGAATGAGCACATTAAAATAAAGTGTACCTACTGGGATACCACAGCTCTTACACATTAACTGCCATAACCAGTGTCTTCGATAGTGTACCACGTGTGCTGTTACACAACATAGTCTATGTAACAGTCATGTTAGTACACACTTGTTACTCTTTGATACAGTGGAATAAGCACATTAAAATAAAGTGTACCTGAGATACCTTAACTCTTACAGAATCAAAGAACTATTATCCTGACCCCAGAGGCAGAGCCCTTTGTGCCAGAGATGGAATGTCGAGAGGAGGAGCCAGCATCGCAGGACACAGAGGCGAGCATTGTGGACTATACACAGGAGGAAGACGGGGGTGGCAAGACTTCGGAACTTGGAGAGGATCTTCTAGACTTGCCTGAACAGCCAACGTCAGGGGAAGATGAACCTGCATCACCGCCCACGACCACCTATCCACAGAGGGAGAGGTCGCCCAAGAACGTTGACCTACGGGACCCTTGGTGAGCCATCCATGGTAGAAGTTGGAGTTGGCGAGCTGCAAGTGAGTATGCCATCCAGTCAAGGACTTTGGCGGCCATGGACAATGCTGGATATTAAAGTAACAGACTGACATCGCACTTAATAGAGACACCAGGACACTCAACCTGGTGGATTTATTTAACATTTTAGTGTGCCATACGCTTATTAGGAGCATTTTAAGATACAAAAGAAAAGTTTAAAAATACCAGAAAGGTAAGAATTGCTTCAATAAAAGCATGAAAAAGTACTTGTCCCATTTTTATTTCATTTTGATAATATTTACTGATTTTTCACCGCTCCGCTGAAAATGTCCCAGATTTTCCTTTCAGAAAACTGGTCACCTTAGGTGACAGAAATACGCCGGTGCTCTCAACCTTCGCTGGCCGTTTTTTTTTTTTTGGTTTTCCCAACCTTCGCAAGTCATGTTTTTTCTTCGGTGCTCTCTCAGCCTCACTTGTCTCTGCCGTGATCTAACCTGCTCCCTTCAAGTCCCTCCCCGTACTCTCCCAATTGGACGAGAACTCATACAAAAGAGCAAACGACCAATAAACAACCTATGCAGTGATGATTGACAAATAAACACCAATGGCTTGCAAACAACCAAACACATAATATCATAAACATAAACACATTTTAAGTACTGTCTTGACTTATGAATGTTTTTTTGAAATTTTGCTATATATATATATATATATATATAGAAAGAACTTCTTATTTATTTATTTACTCCACTTATTAACTTATTTACATTAGACAGGGCTACATATACTTTTCAGCATTGATAATACCTCTCCAGATGTGGAAGCTGCCCGTGCCTTAAGCACTAATGCAACCCCATATTATCAGAGGTGCAAGCGCTGAGCGCTGATAACAAGCTGGATGGTCCCTCTCCTCTTTACCCACCTGACACGGCATCCATGTTTTCCAAAAAGAATCTCTGATTCATCTGACTACGGAACAGTTTTCCATTTTGACTCAGTTCATTATAAATGAGCTTTGTCCCAGAGAGAATGATGGTATTTCTGGATCGTGTTCGCATATGGCTTCTTCTTTACATGATACAGGTTTAACTTGCATTTGTGGATTGCACGGCAAACTGTGTTCACAGACAACGATTTATAGAAGTGTTCCTGAGCCCTTGCAGTGAATTCCAGTGCAGAATCATGCCTGTTTTTAATGCAGTGCCACCCGAGAGCCCGGAGATCACGCGCATCCAGTACTGAATAGAGAGGGGATTTATGTCTCTTAGACGTCCAGACTCGTCCTTCAAATTACAATGACAGCTTTTAAGGAAAATATTTTTGCCATTTTCAATGAAAATTTTCCTCACTGAATGTGTCGAAAAATAAATTAATAAAGCTGTAAGTCAGCCACAGTTCAGCGGCCAGTTACTGTAGTTGATTGGCCTCTGGTGGACTCATTTAGCCTACCGATCTTTTTGCTAGATCGGCAGTTGGCTCGAATGCCCCGATCACTGTATGATCGAAGGTAGCCCGGTTCCCAATCCGAGAATGGGTTACAGCTTTAAGCAAGACAATGCAAAACCACATACTGCAGCTATTACAGCAGCATGGCTTCGTAGTAGAGGAGTCCGTGTGCTGAACTGGCCTGCCTGCAGTCCTGATCTTTCAACGATTGAAACATTTGGCGCGTAATTAAACGAAAAGTCCGTCAAAGGAGACCCAGAACTCTCCAGGAGCTGGAAGCCTGTATTAAACAAGAGTGGGATCAAATTCAAATGGCTAAACTCAAGATACGTGTCTCCTCAATGCCCAGACACCTCCACTCTGTGTTACAAAGAAAAGGGGATGCTACATCATGGTGACTTTTTTGAGACCTGTAGCAGCCATCAAATTTGAAACGAGCTCATTTTGTGGATAAAATTGTGAAATTTCTCAGTTTCACCACTTGTTATTTTATTTCTGTTGTATTGAGAATAAAATACTGGCTGGTGTAATGTACAAGTCATTGCGTTTTGATTTTATTCACAATTTACACTTTGTCCCAACTGTTTCGGCATTGGGGTTGTAGGTCATACTTCACTTCCCGAACGCAAATTCACATTTCAAATCTATTTGCTGGACAGTCCCACAAGTAGGTAAATATAACCAGAAGATGGTTCGAATTGGACTGTGGGCAAATTTGCCTATACCTGCAAAACCTCCTTTGCTTGTTTTCGTCAAGCAGTCACATTTGTATATTCTATTGGAACGACACTAAACATGTTCCAATAAATGTTCCAGCATAATTGCCTTGGCCACTGCAGATTTTTGATTCATCTCTGAACATCTCTTTCATCCAATCATCCACACTACATCATTGCTTCTCTGTAGCCAACTGAAATTTTGCTTTCACCTTTTTCAGTGCTAGTCCTGGTTGTAATTGAACTCTTCTGTATTTATGTCGTATTTAATTTAGCTGATTTCGAAAAGTTCTGTCAGTAACATTGACCACTGTTTCTGCCTGTTCATTTTTCATTACTTGCCGGAATCTCAGATTCTGCAAGTATATAACTCTGTTTGTTTGTTTGTGGGTTTGTTACTTGCCGGATTCTTGGATTCCGCAAGTATATTACTCTGTTTTTTTGTTACTAGCCGCAATCTCGGATTCCGCAAGTATATTACTTTGTTAGTTTGCACTGTGGTGTCCACAGTCTAAGCCTCATTTCATGATCAATATAGCACAGGCATTGGGCAGGCACTGCAGTATTTTGGCGAATCTAGGTCAAAGGTCAAGGTCACACAAAAGGTACACAACAAATAAGCCATATCCTCGGTTCTAATCGTCGTAGACACTTCAAATCAAGTGCATATTGTTGATAAACAAAAGGTATATCTTACTTGACCTATGAATCTACGTGAAAGGTCAAGGTCAAGGTCAAGCTCACACAAAAGGTCAAATACACATAAGAAGCTATATCTTTGGTCCTAATCATCGCCAAGACCTCAAACCAAGTGCATATTGCTCATAAACGAAAGGTCTATCTTACTTGACCTAGGAATCTTGATGAATCTAGGTTAAAGGTCAAGGTCACACAAAAGTTCTAAAACATATAAGAAGCCATATCTTCAGTTCTATTCGTTGTAAAGAGTTCAAACCAAGTGCATAATTTATTGATAAACTCAAGGCCTGCGTTACCTGACCTAAGCACTGCACTATTTTGGCAAATCTAGGTCAAAGGTCAGGGTCACCTGCGCTCTATTTTGGTTTATTTTGTCTGTCTGTCTATCTGTTTGTGTGCACTCTTCGGGCCACAATTTTCACATTATCTTCACCAAACTTCACCAAACAACATAAAGTTGCCTTGTGCCTAGAGACCGCTGTCTTTTCGAGGCCAAAGGTCGAAGGTCAAGGTCAAGCTCACCAGAAAGGTCAAAAACACTGTTTGGTTCATAACATCGCTACTATTACAGCTAGAGACTTGAAACCAACTCCATTCCAATCATTTCTTCAGAGATCTATGCATGATTCCGGTAGGTTGTCATTCTATGAATGACCTTTCATTCATTTGTTTGCTTGTGTGATTGTTTGTTTGCACTGTGGCGTCCAGTTTCAGCTCAATTTAGCTCATATTTCATGATCAACATAGGACAGGCACTGCACTATTTTGGTGAATCTAGGTCAAAGGTCAAGGTCAAGCTAACACAAAAGGTCAAAAACACATAAGAAGCCATATCTTCGGTTCTAATCCTCGTAGACACTTCAAACCAAGTGCATAATGTTGATAAACGAAAGGTATATCTTACTTGACTCAGGAAACTCTGTCACAGGTGAAGGTCAAGGTCACATGAAAATTCAAAAACACAAATGAAGCCATATCTTCGGGTCTAATTGTCGTAGAGACTTCAAACCAAGTGCATATTGTTGATAAACGAAAGGTCTATCTTACCCGACCTAGGTTCTGCACTATTTTGGTGAATCTAGGTCAAAAGTCAAGGTCACCTAAGCAGCGCTCTATTGTTTATTTATGGTTTATTTTTTCGTCTGTCTGTTTGTGTGCACTCTCTCTACAGGCCGCTATTTTCATATTATCTTCACCAAACTTGGTGACAAAATTGACTTGCCTTGTGGCTAGAGGCCGGTCTCTTTTCGAGGCCAACGGTCAAGCTCACCAGAAAGATCAAAAACACATTTTGGATGATAACATTCCGTTCATTCTGTTTCAGAGATCTGTGCATGATTGCGGAAAGTTGTCATTCTATGAAATTTTCAAGGTACTTAGTGTCTAGACACTTCGACATCCTCCATGGTATACAGTATCTCACAAAAGTGAGTACACCCCTCACATTTTGACAATTTATTATATCTTTTCAAGGGACAATGCTACAGAAGTGAAACTTCTATATATTCTAGAGTAGTCATGGTACAATATGTGTAGCAGTGTAGATTTACTGCACTGTCCAAATACCTGAACAAACAGTCACTATTTCCAAAATGGATGGCAACAAAAGTGAGTACACACCCCAATTGATAATGGTCAACCAAGCAATGAAACGCGACTTGTTCATCATGTTCATGCTTTTGTCTGTTTGACTGGGCCATATGAGGTTGTGTAACATGTTGAAGGGTTAAATCGTGGTGCTTTGGGTGCGATGCTCTCATTCTGGTCACTGGATGGTCAACATGGCACCTCATGGGAAAGAACTCTCTGAGGATCTGAAAAAGAGAATTGTTGCTCTCCACAAAGATGGTCTAAGCTACAAAAAGATCTGTGTAACCATGAAACTGAGCTACAGCACGGTGGCTAAGGTTACCCAGCGGTTTTCCAAGACGAGTTCTGCTCGGAACAGGCCTCGTCAGGGTCGACCGAAGAGGTTGAGTCCTCGTGCTGTGCGTCAGGTGCACAAGATGGCTTCAGAAGACAGACGCAGGAGTGCTGGCAGCATTGCTAACAAGGTTGTAGCAGTGGGATAACAGCCTGTCAGTGCTCAGACCATACGTCATGCTCTGCGCAAAGTTGGTCTGCATGGCCGTCAGCCAAGATGGAAGCCTCTTCTGAAGCTTGCCCACAAGAAAGGCCGAAAACAGTTTGTTGAAGACAACCAGTCCAAGAACATGAACTACTAGAACCATGTTCTGTGGTCTGACGAGACCAAGATAGACTTGTTCGGCTCAGATGGTGTCCAGCATGTGTGGCGGCGCCCTGGTGAGAAGTACCAAAACAAGTGTGTACTGCCTACAGTCAAACATGGCGCTGACAGTTTCATGGTCTGGGGCTGCATGAGTGCCTCTGGTCCTGGGGAGCTGCACTTCATTAATGGAATAATGGATCCAACATGTACTGTGAGATTCTGAAGCAGAACATGATGCCCTCCCTTCAGAAACTGGGCCGCACGGCTGTTTTCCAACATGATAACGACCTGACACACACCTCCAAGATGACAATTGCCTTCCTGAAGAAGCTGAAGGTGATGGTATGGCCAAGTATGTCAGACCTGAATCCCATTGAGCACCAGTGGGGCATCCTCAAGAGGAAGGTGGAGGAGCAGCAGGTGTCCAACATCCACCAGCTCCGTGATGTTTTCATGGAAGAGTGGAGGATCCCAGCAACAACCTGTGCAGCTCTGGTGAATTTCATGCCTCGGAGAATCAAGGCAGTGCTGGACAACAATGGCGGTCACTCTAAATATTGACACTATGGACACAATTTGGCATGTTGACAGTAAGGTGTACTCACTTTTGTTGCCACCCATTTTGGAAATAGTGACTGTTCTGTTATTTGGACAGTGCAGTAAATCTACACTGCTACACATATTGCGCAATGACTACTCTAGAATATATTCAGTTTTCCTTTCTGTAACGTTGGCCCTTAAAAAGATATACTAAATTAATAGTCGAAATGTGAAGGGTGTACTCACTTTTGTGAGATACTGTATCTGCATGGCGGGTTAGCACTGTCACCTCACAGCGAGAAAGTTGTGGGTTTGAACCGAGCCTGGGGCCCTGCTGTGTCGAGTTTGCATGTTCTCCCCGTATTCATATGGGTTTCCTCTGGGTATTCCAGTTTCCCCCACCCACAAAAACATGCATCATAGGAACACTCCTATTGGTGCCCCTGATCAAGGAACTGACTTTAGAACTAGAGTTGGTCCCTGCGCGCTGCTCTGTGGCTGCCCACTGCTCCTAACTATAGGATGGGTCAAATGCAGAGGACAAACTAGAAATGGTTTTTACACGTAAAAACAGATGTCTCCCCCTTCCCCCATTTCACATTTTAGAGTTATGGTCTGGAAGTCCCACCCTTCAATATTTAAGTCCAAATTGTTGCCATGGAAACAGAAAAAATAAAATTCAAAAGCAGTTCAAACCCTCAAAAGACACTATATCAAATTTGGTGAGAATGGGTCGAACAGTTTCAGAGTTATGCTCCGGAAACAAATGGGAACACCGACGCCAACGGGAATTCAGGCAAAAACAATATGTCTCCCCCCCCAGGAAGAGGGAGACATAATAATTATACCAGAGGGTTCAATAAAGTGCATCTTATGTTCTCCTTTAATAACCTTCCCACGTTGTCTACACTTGCGCCAAATTTTAGACACAGCTGACTGGAAACAACCAACACCGTGTGACACTTTCCGCGTTGAATTTCCTCCTTGAAGCAGTTTTAAAACCTTTTCCATTCTTTCACTTGCCAGCTCACTCGTCACACTCATGGCCCCGCTCAATGAGCAAAGTCCATCACATCATTAAGGTCTGCAAGCACTCTTATTAAACTGCAGACTAATTTGCATATTCAGATTTATGCTGGTGCGTTCTTCAGAGATGCCTAATAAGGAATGTTTTCCCCAACATTGAGTGATTCCATAGTTCTTTCTTCTACTTGATTATGAAGGGAAAGTGGCATTGGAAATTTGGTTGTTTGATATGAAGGAAAAAGAAAGCCGGATGAACATCTTCTATGTGTGGTGATTTAAATTATTTTTCCAGGGGTTGTAGCTCATATGTCACAAGGGGAAGTGACACTTCGGGAGTGTGCTGCTGCCAGGCTCTTGAGAAAAGCAGCTGTACAGGGTACTGCTAATAAGTCACCCATGAGGCCCAAGACCCACCAGGAGCCTCTGTCGCCACCTTCAGGTTGTTTAGAGGCACTTCACCTCTCAGTTCCTCAGTCCTTCTACAGAGAGCAGTTTAGCATTAATTGAAGCTCCCCTTCGAAGGCTCCGTCGTACTTCAGGCGACTGTCTCATGCATTCTGGTAGGTCTCAAGCTCCAGCCCCTGTGCTTCTGAAATCTCAGTACATGGTGCTTAATGGCACTTGGTGTGTGTGAGTGACTGTGTGTGTGTGCAGTCGCTGAACACCTACCCTTGTGGGGAGACAAAGTCCCCACAATAAATGCAATACTACATTTTTTTTATCCTTAAGGGGAAACTTTCAGGTCCTCATGGAAAAATGTTATGGTTAGGGATTAAGATTATGGTCAGGTTACGGTTAGATTTAGGATCCGGGTTAGGCATATACTGTTTATGGTTAAGGTTGGGGAGAGGGATTAGGGAATGAATGCAAGTCTATGGGTTGTCCCAAAAAACATGAAAACACAATGTGTGTGTGTGTGTGTGTGTGTGTGTGTGTTTGTGTATGTGTGTGCGTGTGTGTGTGTGTGCGTGTGTGTGTGTGTGTGTGTGTCTGTGTGAGTGAGAGTGAGTGAGTGAGAGACCAGGATATACAAAATAAGTGGACTGATATCCTGTGTTGTTTTCACTGTAAAGACTCTACCATGGCCGTGGAAATCAGGCATGTTTTAAAAAGCAGTTAATGGCGCCCTCTGTGGGTAAAAAGGATTTATTGCACAGCATTTCAAATGAAGTCATCCTCAGGCAGTGTTGGAGTCACCAAGCTCCAGGGGGATTGGGATTGTAACTGGGGATAGTGTGGGCAGAAAACTAAAACCAAGCATAGTGGAGGATAATGGAGAATTCACAGACTTAACCAAGCACACTGTTTTCCAGTAACAGATAACTATATTGAATGGACAATGCTGGTTTGCCCTCCTGGACTATGACTATAGCCTAGCAGGGAGTCTTGGACACTACGATTTTCCTGAAGCAAAGTCAGATGGGGTTTATACCTCTTGAAGGTTAAGACAAACTGGAAAAATCAAATGGATTCATTGCAGGTGGCACTTAAGAGCTCTAGTTCAGTCACACTCACAAACACACGCACACATAAGCACACATACATTTACTGGCACAAATAACCAAACACCCACACATCGATTGTAAGATGCCTTGTAAGGTTATTTTACACTGGACAAGTGGATGAACAGAAGGCAGTTGTGACCAGAAAATGCACAGAAAACAATAACCCAAATACAGACAAAATTTTCTAAATCAGAAAGTAAGAACATCTAGAAAGATACAGCGCCCTCCATAATTATTCGCACCCCTGGTTAAGATGTGTTAAAAGCCTTAAAATAAATTCAATTTTTATTGCAGAAGCATACTCTCACACTGAAAATTGTAGAAAAATGTAACCTTCAACTCAAGTGAATTTTAAGGGGGGGGGGGGGGGGGGGGGGAATCAAAGACTATGAAATAATTATTTTTCATAAAATCACCTGTTCCACAATTATTGGCACCCCTAACAATTCCTAGGAGTTGAATGTAATTGAAGTATTTCTGGTCATTTCTACAATAGTTTACAAATTTATCAGAGTATCTAAGAACATTTAATTAGTAAATCATCACTTCCTGTTGCCCTGGGGTATAAATATGACAGAGGCCATTTCTCTTATCCACTCTTCAACATGGGAAAGACAAAGGAACACACCATTCAAGAAGGCAGATATGTGTCAACCTTCACAAGTCAGGCAATGGCTACAAGAAAATAGCCACTCGCCTGCACCTGCCCATATCTACTGTCAGAGGAATCATTAAGAAGTTTAAAACAACTGGAACAGTGGTAAACAAGCCTGGACGAGGACGCAAGGTTACTTTGCCACCAGGCACAGTGAGGAGGATGGTAAGAGAAATTAAAAGTTCTCCAAAGCTCACTGTTAAAGAATTGCAACAAATGGTATCATCTTGGGGTCACAAAGTCTCCAAAATAACCATCAGACGCCATCTACATGCCAACAAGCTGTCTGGGAGGCATGCACGGAAAAATCTTTTCTCACTCACAATCATAAACGCAAACATCTGGAGTTCGCTAAGCAGTACTGGGACTTCAACTGGGACCGTGTGCTTTGGTCAGATGTCAGCAAGATAGAGTGTTTGTTGCCAAAAAGCTCTAAGTGGGTCTGGCGGAACACAAAAGATGAGTGCCCACTGTGAAATATGGGGGAGGATCGGAGATGCTGTGGGCCTGTTTCTCTTCCAGAGGGCCTGGGAACCTTTTTAGGGTGCATGGCATCATGAACGCTTTGAAATACTAAGACATTTTAAATCAAAATCTGGTGGCCTCTGCCCGAAAGCTGAAGATGGGTCGTCACTGGGTCTTTCAGCAAGATAATGACCCTAAACATGTTGCCAAATCTACACAGAAATGGTTCACCAGACACAGAATCAAGCTCCTCCCATGGCCATCTCAGTCCCCAGACCTCAACCCTATTGAATACCTGGGGAGTGAGCTGAAGAGGAGAGTGCAGAGGAGAGGACCCAGGTCGCTGGATGATTTAGAGAGATTGTGCAAAGAGGAATGGTCAAAGATCCCTCCTTCTGTATTCTCCCTGTGCTGTTTTGGTGGCAAAAGGGGGTTGTACGGAGTATTAACATCAGGAGTGCAAATAATTGTGGCACACATGATTTGATGTAAGAGAATTATTTCTTAATGTGGGATTTTTTTCCCACTGAATAAATTCACTTGAATTAAAGGTTGTATATTCCTCTTTTTCCCATTGTGGTCCTATATTATTTAGAAAAAAACAGAATTTATTTGAAGCTAAAGAACACATCTTAACCAGGTGTGCCAATAATTATGGACCGCGCTGTATGTTGCCCGCTATTAAAGTACACAAGTATTGAGAAATCAAAATCGGGCAAATTATACACTACCGCTCAAAAGTTTGGGATCACTAGCAATTTTCCTTAATTTCCAAAGAAAAATACATTTTCATGCATTTTACAAACATTTTTATCCATTTCGCAAATGATTAAAATTAATCACATGATTTTCAAAGAATGATGAGCATTCTTGCTTAGAGGCCTATTAGCAGCAACTGTCAGTCTTTTGCATCAATGTATGGCTGCAAATCCAAGTTAAGTATTTTATAAGGCTAATTGATTATTAGAAAACCCTTCTGCAAATGTGTTGCACAGCTGAAAACTGTTGAACTAATTAAGGAGCGCAAAAGTTAGCATGGCATTCTTGAGGATTGTTTAGAACCTGAAGCATCAGCAGTTGTTTGTTTGTTTACAGGCTCAAAATGGCCAGTAAGAACTTCCTTTAGAGACCCGTCAGTCTATTGTTGTGCTTAGAAAAGAAGGCTACTCAATGTGAGAAATTGAAAACTTAAAATCTCTTACCATGCTGTCAATTAATCCCTTCAGAGAGCAGCACAAACTGGCACTAACAAGGACATGAAAAAGGAGTGGGAGGCCCCGATGCACAACTGCACAAGAAGACAAACATCTGAGAGTGTGTAGTTTAAGACACACACCTTACAGGTTGTCAACTAGCAGCTGCGCTAAATAGTTCCTGTAAAACACCAGCTTCAACAGTGAAGGTGTTTTTTTTTATGAGGGCAAAGTTTGAAGTACATATTAATAATTTTCCATTAAAATCATTATTTCTAACTCAGACAATGTCAGCATGTTCTGTTAATTTGCTATATTTCCTATTCAGACTAATTTCATGTGTGTTTCCATGGAAAACAAGAAAATTTCCAAGTGACCCCAAACTTTTGAGTGGTAGTGTACCTCTGCAGATAGCTAATGTCATGGAGATGAATAAAACACTTTCTGGACACTCATTCAAACAGGAAGAGAGCAAAAGAGGCATTTTGAACACCCTTTCAACTTGTGCACATCCCCCAAAAAACAGTGAAAATAGTCCCATTGTGACGGCACAATTTGTGGGAAACACACGGTTAGGAAGTGCATCAAAGAAATGCATTGCCTATCGTCTGCCTGTCGTAACTTGTTAATTTCTTGGTCTCGTTTCGTTTTACATTTCTAGCGGATTAGATTTTTGATCCTCAAAAAATATGTTTTTGTTTGGCTACCGAGTAAACTCACCCGCTTAAGGCGCTGCTTTGTGAAGTATTACTGAGCACCAGGGATGGAGCCTGGATCGTATCAGTGCCCAGTAGCCTTTTCAGAGCAGCTTACAATTGGCTTCGCGCTGCAGGGATATAAATTGGGCAGGACTGCCAGCTTCGGTTTGTAGGATTATGGCACTGTTCGCTGCCTTAGAGCTTCTTGTCTATCATCTGGGGGCTCATCAGTAAAATTCTAAGCTTGTATATTTTCAGGCTACCCCCATCCTCTCTCAGGCGTAGGTTTCCCAAAAGCATGGTAGCTAACTTCACAAGCAACTTAACATAGCTAGTTCGACCATATACAGTTTCTGATTCCAAATAAGTAAGCTAACAAGTACGCTTTTGGGAACTCATCCCAGAGCTGGGTTCCCCTTCACTCGCCTGTGCCCAAGGCTCCAATTCGTACTGGTGCACTCACGGTAGCTGTTGGTGTTTGGCTGAATTCATATTGTCGCTGAGTTCTTCGTCATTTTCCATCCCTCCCACCTCTACATCATCATCATCATCATCACTGCCGCTAGTTGTTGAACTTGCACTTGAATCATCCTCTTAAACTTGCATGTTCTAATCAAACAAAAATGTGCACATTTTGGTGGATTTCAACCTAACAGTAAAATAAACATATGATAGGCTATGTGTCACAATTGACCCCGCAAGCGATGTCACAGCTCTTTGCCCGATTCAGAGTGCTGTTCAAGGGTGATATTGGGGGTCGCTAAAAGCTCGTTTTACATCCATGATTACTCTATTCCACTATCATGTCTGAGTGAAAAGCACTGATAGTTTGAGAGAGTATTGCATGCACTTTCGGATGATATCAAATACGACAATTTTTATTATAGTTTCAAATCAATACATGTCTCCTTTATGGAGTTCTAATTGGTCCAACACTGATCAATCCCTGTATCTCCCCAGGACTAGGATCCTATTGCAAGTGCTCTGGAAAATGTAAACAAAGCTATTAAAACTATGACTGGCCAACAAAGGAGGGGTAAGGCAGCTGGACCCAACAGCGCAACAGTGTAATATGGAGTTCATCCTTCAACAACTCTGTTATCCTTAGCATAGGCACCGTGGCACAGTAGTGAGCACTGTTGCCATCCAATAAGGATGGGTTCAATTCTGGGTAAAAGTCCCAGCGAGCCAGGATTTGTCTGTGTGGCGCCTGCATGTTCTGCCTGCGTTTGCACTGGTTTCCTGGTGGAAATACTATTTCCATCCAACCCTGAAATACAAAACCCAAAACCAGTGAAGTTGGCACGTTATGTAAATCGTAGATAAAAACAGAATACAATGATTTGCAAATCCTTTTCAACTTATATTCAGTTGAATACACTGCAAAGACAAGATGTTTAATGTTCAAACTGAGAAACTTTATTTTATTTTTTTGCAAATAATCATTAACTTAGAATTTAAAGGCAGCAACACATTGCAAAAAAGTTGGCACAGGGGCCTTTTTACCACTGTGTTACATCGCCTTTCCTTTTAACGACACTCAGTAAACGTTTGGGAACTGAGGAGACCAATTTTTGAAGCTTTTCAGGTGGAACTCTTTCCCATTCTTGCTTGATGTACAGCTTAAGTTGTTCAACAGTCCGGGGTCTCCGTTGTCGTATTTTACGCTTTATTTTCAATGGGAGACAGGTCTGGACTACAGGCAGGCCAGTCTAGTACCTGCACTCTTTTACTACGGAGCCATGCTGTTTTAACACGTGCAGAATGTGCCTTGGCATTGTCTTGCTGAAATAAGCAGGGGCGTCCATGAAAAAGACGTTGCTCGGATGGCAACATATGTTGCTCAAAAACCTGTATGTACCTTTCAGCATTAATGGTGCCTTCACATATGTGTAAGTTGCCTATGCCTTGGGCACTAATACACCCCCATACCATCACAGATGCTGGCTTTTGAATTTTGCGCCTATAACAGTCCGGATGGTTCTTTTCCTCTTTGGTCCGGAGGACACGACGTCCACAGTTTCCAAAACCAATTTGAAATGTGGACTTGTCAGACCACAGAACACTTTTCCACTTTGCATCAGTCCATCTTAGATGAGCTTGGGCCCAGCGAAGCCGGCAGCGTTTCTGGGTGCTGTTGATAAATGGCTTTCGCTTTGCATTGTAGAGCTTTAACTTGCACTTGCAGATGTAGCAACGAACTGTAGTAACTGACAGTGGTTTTCTGAAGTGTTCCAGAGCCCATGTGGTGATGTCCTTTACACACTGATGTCGGTTTTTAATGCAGTACTGCCTGAGGGATCGAAGGTCACGGGCATTCAATGTTGGTTTTCGGCCTTGTCGCTTACGTGCAGTGATTTCTCCAGATTCTCTGAACCTTTTGACGATATTACGGACCGTAGATGATGAAATCCCTAAATTTCTTGCAATAGCTCGTTGAGGAATGTTGTTTTTAAACTGTTCGACAATCAGCTCACGCATTTGTTCACTAAGTGGTGACCCTCGCCCCATCCTTGTTTGTGAATGACTGAGCATTTCAGGGAAGCTGCTTTTATACCCAATCATGGCACCCACCTGTTCCCAATTAGCCCGTTCACCTGTGGGATGTTCCAAATAAGTGTTTGATGAGCATTCCTCAACTCTCTCTGTCTTTTTTGCCACTTGTGCCAGCTTTTTTGAAACACGTTGCAGGCATCAAATTCCAAATTAGCTAATATTTGCAAAAAATTACAAAGTTAACCCGTTCGAACATTAAGTAACTTGTCTTTGCAGTGTATTCAATTGAATATAGGTTGAAAAGGATTTGCAAATCATTGTATTCTGTTTTTATTTACGATTTACACAACGTGCCAACTTCACTGGTTTTGGGTTTTGTACATGGGTTATGTGAACCACAGTGCACTGTAGGCTCTGGGTTTATGACAGAAGTTGCTTTGCAGGTAATGCACTGTGGTTGGCCACCGGTCCTGCATGAGTTTGACTTTTGGGTCAAAGGCAGAGGACAAATTACCCCATGGGGTTCAATAAGGCACATCACATTTTATAGAAGATTAAACAGTTAAGTAAATAATACACACTTTGATAATTGTCATTTCCTTTTTCTGACTTTGCGATCAGCGGGTATTTTCCCCAGATAGTCAACAAATGACATTTACACTCTGCGCCCAGTTTAAATAAATGGCTGGCCCCAACTCAAGACGCACAACCCCAACCCAGATCAGCCCCCCACCACTTGATGATGCACACTTTGCATGTTGGAAGAGGTTACTGCACATTGGCGGGACATGGCTTATCCAGCGACCCCAGGCAGCTCTCCTTCCCCAGGTAGGATGGCGTGACACCAGTGAAGAGTTGTCCATGAGCAGAGATTTGCTGAATTTGTTGCCTGACAATAAGAAAGGGAGGAGGGGTCAACAAAGGTCAGGACATAGAACGGCTTTCAAACCCACAGTTGTATTCACCATGACTGAAGCACTCTCATCCTTTAAAGCACAGACAGTTTGCACATTTCATTTTTAATGACAGATTTAGCGCTAGCCATTTCATGAAATGATTGAAAATTTTAGTTTCGTCAAATGACGAGCTTCAAAATCTGACTGTTACATACACAGTTATGTACAAAATAATAGCAGTCTCACATCACTAATGTGTTTGATTACTGATTTTGCCAGAAAAGATATTACAACATGGGAAAAAATTCATGACTAGGTGCAGCTAAGTAATGGGCAACCAACTGAATCAACAGTTCATGACATGCATGCTGCTAATTGGGTGTAATTGACTCATTTAACGAAAGGTGCGTGTTCAAATTAATAGCAGTGTGGAGTTCAATTAGTGAGGTCATTCATTCTGTGAAGAGACAGGTGTCAATTATGGCCCTTATTTAAGGAAGGACGGCAGCAAATGTTGCACCTCATCCTAGGAAGATGCGATGGCTCGTGCTCAATGTGTGGCGTTTTAGAAAATGTGGAACAGGTTTTTAGTATCGTGAAGGAAATATAGATCACAAAGGCAGGTCTTCCAAGAAATGGTTGCAAAGTATGGAAAATTTGAGAATATCGAAGAAATTTTAGGTGATCAAGGGATGAAAAGTGAAGTTGCTAGGTTTTTTATTTCGTTTTTGAAGGAATCAGGGCTTCAAAAGGGGATATAGGAACATTAAGTTTAGATATGGGTATGTTAATGTATAGGCCTATGTGCTATTCTGCCATCGGTCTCGGAGTAGCACACGCCCACACAGTAAGTGGCGATATACATCAAAAGCTAGTTTTTTTTAAAAATTGGTTTTAGCCCATGCTCAGTGAGTAAAATGTGTTCTGAACATTATACCGATGGAGAAAGAACTTTGATCAAAAAGTTGATTGGAGAGGGGAAAACATACAAAGAAGTGCAGAAAATAATTGGCTGTTCAACTAAAATTAACTCAAATGCTTTAAAATGACAAAAAAAAAAAAACCTGAAACACGCGGCAGGAAAAGGAATTCTACCATCCGCGTAGATCAGAGAATAACAAGACTGGCAAAGAGGCATCCATTGATCAGCTCCAGGGAAATCAATGATCTTCAATTACCTGTGAATATTGCAACAATCAGAAGACACCTACTTGAAGCCAAATTATTTTCAAGAAACCCTCGTAAAGTACCACTGCTGAAAAAAAGACATGTTGAAAAGGTTACGGTTTGTCAAAGAACACACTGACCGGCCTAAAGAGAAGTGGTGCAACATTCTATAGATAGATGAGAGCAAGATTGTTCTTATTGGGTCTAAAGGCTGCAGACAGTTTATGAGACGACCCCAAAACACTGAATTCAAGCCATAGAACACTGTAAAGACTAAAACATGGAGGTGCTAGCATAATGGTTTGGGGATGTTTCTCATACTTTGGAGTCGGGCCCATTTATCGCATATAAGGCACCATGGACCAGTTTGAATATTTCAGAATACTGGAAGAGGTCATGTTGCCTTATGCTGAAGAAGAATTGCCCTTGAAATGGGTGTTTCAGCAGGACAAAGACCTCAAACACACCAGCAAGCGGGCAACATCGGGGCTACAGACCAACAAGATTGATGTTATGATGTGGCCAGCCCAACCCTCAGACCTCAATCCGATTGAGAATTTGTGGAGTGACATCAAAAATGCTGTTTCTGATGCAAACCCCAAGAATGCAGAAGAACTGTGGAATGTAGTCCAGTCAGCTTGGGCTAGAATATCTGTTCACAAGTGTCAGATGTTAATAGACTCATGGAGTTAATAGACTCCATGCCTCACAGATGTAAAGCAGGTATCCGAAATTAAGGTGATACAACTAAATATAAGTTCACTAATTAAAAGAAAAGCTAAAAATCTGTCAACGATTTTCAGTATATGCTGTAAAATTCGAGTGTGTAAATGAAAATGCAGACACTGCTATTTTTTGAACAACCTATAATACTTTTCTCTTCATTTTCAGTTTAAAAAATTATATTTATATCCCCGAATGACGAATGGCGTTCCGGGGATATTATGTTTTTGGTCCGACCGCCGCCGCCGCACTACGTGTTAATGCGATAACTTCAGTAATATTTCAATTACAAATTCCAAATTTTTCACATAAGTAAGTATCATAAAGAGGAAGAACTGATTCCATTTTGGACAATTTACGATGTCTAGACTGGCCACCAGGGGCCAAAAACTGAAAAAAAAAAATCACTGTTCCGCGGTAACTTCAGTAATATTTCAATTACAAATTTCAAGTTTTGCACATAAGTAAGTATCATAAAGAGGAAGAACTGATTCGATTTTGGACAATTTACGATCTCTAGATTGGCCACCAGGGGCCAAAAACTGATTTACATGTTAACGCGATAACTGCAATAATATTTCAATTAGAAATTCCAAGTTTTGCGTTTAAGTTAGTATCATAAAGAGGAAGAACTGATTCGATTTTGGACAATTTACAATTTCTAAATTGGCCACCAGGGGCCAAAAACTTTTAAAAAATCACTGTTTTTATCATATCTCTAGAAATATTTGTCTGGTTGACCTCAAATCAAGTGCAAATGAAAGGTCATGACCTGAGGATGTGTCCCACGATGACATTATACCTGTTTGGTTCAAAATTTTGTCACAAGGTGGAGCTTTGTCACATAAAATTCACCATTTTTGCTATATCTTTGGAACTATTTCTCCTATTGACATGAAACTATGTGCAACTGCAAGGTCATGACCTCACAACGTGTCACATGATGACATCATACCTGTATGGTTCAATATTTTGCCACCAGGTCGCGCTTTGTGATGGAAAATTACCATTTTGGCCATATCTTCAGAACCATTTGACCGATTGACCTGAAATTAATTCAAATGAAAGTCTATTCAAGGTCTACTCAAGGATTGGGGAATTGGAGGGATGGGGGCATTTGGGGATATACCCCCAGCCGTCGCCTCCGACGGCATAAGCCTAGTTTATTCATGTTTTCATTTGGAATTGAATGTGCAGTGCTGCCAATGCCTTTGAGTATATGGAAATAAATGCTATTATGAGAACTGAGCTTTATCTCAGTTGTTTTAAACACGCCGCTATTATTTTGCACATAACTGTATATCCTGTAAAAACAGACTTTTTTTCTTGAGTGTTCCCATAAGTAGATTCAACACTAAAAAAGAAACATTTTTAAAAATTTTGCAGGACAATGTAAGATGCATACAGTATTTTGTATTAGCTGGATGGAGCGCTTCACCGAGGCTATATCACACTCATATTGAGAGAAATATTCAAACCCAGGACGCCATGTTTTATGGCCACAGCATTACACCAAATGGAAAATATCTAGGCCTTTGACATACAACGTTGTAGGTCTATACATATTTTCCTGTAATTCTACAGGACATATTTGGGATCGTTGGAAACCTTTTGCTCACCACGAGAATTTAAAAAAGGCCAGGAGGTTCCACAGGATTGAATACAGCAGCTGCATTTTATGGACCCATATATGGGATTTACTAAATAAAGCAAAAGGGTGTCATTTTTATACTCCAAATTTGAAGGATGGAGACATGTCCCATTCTTTTGACGAAATACTTTGAATGTGAAATTGCTGAAGCTTAAGGCCAAAACATATCAAAACTACTTTGCACCTGTGGTGACCAAGAGACAGAATTTAGCTGAGCAATGACAATGACCTTTGCAATGATATGCATGTCTTTGTTCATCATTTTGCAACTTCCCAGTCAACTACAGTACTGCATGCAGCTCTGGGAACCATTCTACGGGAAAGACAAAGGCTTTAGAAATGGTTCAAAGAAGAGTCACAAAGTTAATTCCTGATACAAAAGATAAAACTTATGAGAACAGACTGAATAATCTTAATAACTTCATTCTCTGTAATAGGAGAATTTGGGGCGATATGATATTTCAACAGGCTAAAAGGATAAACAAAGTAAATTATTCAGGATTACAGTGTTGTTACAACTCAAAGTCATAAATAAAAAGTTAGCCAAGGGAATAATTTAGCACTGATAGAAGGAAATATTTTTCCATATGGACAATGAACACAATGCCATATAGCTTGCCCGGCCATATCGTTTTCATACGGACACTGATTACAGCGACATAAAGCTTGTCTGGCCAAATTGTAGAGGCAGAAACTCTTGAGTTTTCCAGACTAGGCTTGATACATGCTTGATCCTTGAGACCATCTAATCCTTATGTATCTGAAGAGTTAGTTACCTTCGCCAGCGACTTCGCTGACGAAGGTAATGTTTTGATCCCCGTGTATTTATTTGTTTGTGTGTCTGTCTGTGTGTATGTATGTGTATCGAATAACTCAAAAAGTACCAAACGGAATTTCATAAAATTTGGTGGGTTGATTTGGCATGACCTGAGGATCAATCGATTAGATTTTGGGAGTGATCAGGTCAAAGGTCAAGGTCAAGGCCACGAAAAGGTCAAAACCGACTTTCGGCCATATCTCGGTCAATTTTTATCCGATCGGCATGAAACCAACGCCAGTGGCGAGGGATTCAGTGGCGTCGGCGAAGGTATGCGCTCTACTGAGTGCCCGTTCTAGTTCATTTTAGTGATGGAAAAAAGGCAATCCCAGTCAGACTCAATGGCCTGTTTTTGCCACTCTTAAGTCAACAGCTATACAAATACGACATGTATAGTACTTAGGCACATACCACGTACTCTGGGACATCACACAGTGGATGTCAGGTTTTCTGAAGCCATTGAAGGTGGTGGAGAAGGGCACAGAGTAGGCCCCCATGTTCCTGAACAGCAGCCATTCGCCAACTTCTAAGTCTGGTAAGGTGCACCACTTCTCAATACAGTCGTACCCAGAGCAGGTTTGGCCCCAGATGCTGCAAACATACTTGTGCTCATCTGGCTTGGGCTTCTGTAACAGACCACAGAGAGCTCACAAGGGTGCGCAAACATGAACTGGCACTTGAATTAGTTGCTTATGGGAACCCACAAACAACCATGATCTGGCATAGCAAAACTGACAAAATTGCCGGGAGTAGTGTATGAAAGCAGGTTGGGTGATGGCCTTGACACTAGCACCTTGAGAGGACTTGCCAAGACTGGGAGGTTGAAACGGACACAGTTAAATGAGCTGTAGATCCCATCATTAACGTAGTACATCAAGGTCCTCTCCTTGGCCCCATCATCTTTCTCTGCAGGAGCAGGGGGCAAAAGAATATAACTAGAGTGCCAAGGGCCCTGAAGGTTGCTGGCACTTACAACTCCTACAAGAGAAAAGTAACTAGCATCAGTCCACGGATTCAACAGCAAGCCAACACAAATTCTTGCGAAAGCAACACATTGTCTACACGATATTGGTGTTAAAAAGCTCCAGCTCGGACATCCGCGAAAAAAATAAAGCCAGTTTCATTTTTTCTCAAATTTTTGGGGCGATAGCGAATAGTCCCATACCGCTGCGAATCAATTCACGGTTCCTTGAATCAATTCTTCTCTGTGAAAGAAGAGAACTGTTTCATCAGCACATTTCCGCGGGCGCAGCTCAGTGAGAATGGGGTTTTAGTTACCATTCTCGGGCAACTCGACTGAGCAGTCACACTTTTTCATGAGTGACGGACAGCAACATTTCTGCCTTTCAGAAAAACTTTAATCTTTAAGAAGTCTGCATCATGAAATCCGATTAGATTTTCTTCTTTAACATTTTTTGGGGGGTTGTTTTTCCTTTATTTGACAGTTATAGAGTGGAGATAGACAGGAAGGTTGGGGAGAAGAATGTGGAAGACATACAGCAAATGACTAGAGCCAGAATCGAACCCGGGTCACTGCGAGAAGGACACAGCCTTTGTGGTGCGCACACTTAGACCGATGAGCCACCAGGGCGCCCATGATTTTTTTCTAATCTGAACTATCACTGTCGTCTGCTGTCAATTTGTGAAGTGCGCCATCTTCACAATTCACCACTGGTTCTTGCTCTGCTTTCAGGCAATGATTTTTTTTTAGACAACACTGCCACCGAGTGGGTCTGATTAGTATTATTCTTTCTATTCCATGATGGTAATAGGAACAAATATCCAACAAGAGTCATCAGTAGATGACATATCCCGCCGGCCCCTGATTATTTGCGAAAGTCATGTCAATCCTACACCTTCAAAGAAATACAAACAAGAATGTTGAGGTGATTTTTCTCGGGAATGATCTGGCAACATCAAGCAAAGACTATGAAGCACATGCTGGCAAAGGCAATAAAAAAAGCAAGGGTCATTAATACACAGTGTTTTAGTTCTGCTCCGAAAACAAGCCCAGCCCTGCGACTGAGTGCAAATCCATGTCGCTTCCATGGAGGGAAAAAAAAAATACTTTCAGAAATTTGAAAATATGAAAAGGCACCACTTCAGTTACTTGAGTAATGCACATAAAAAGTTTCAGAAAGACACAATGAACGGTTTTTGAGTTCTGGTCCGGAAACAAACCCATCTCTGTACTGAGTCCAAATCAAAGTTGTTTCCATGGAAACGAGAAAAAAAAAATTCAAAAATCTGAAAATATCAAAAGGCACCACTTCAATATGTAGATAATACACATGCAAAGTTTCAGAAAGATATAATGAACGGTTTTGGAGTTGTGCTCTGGAGATGAATCTCTCTCTGTACAGAGTCCAAATGCAACTGGTTTCCATGGAAAGGAAAAAAAAGAAGATTTTCAGAAATCTGAAAATATCAAAAGGCACCACTTCAGTATGTGAGTAATACACATGCAAAGTTTCAGGAAGATATATTGAATGGTTTTTGAGTTCTGCACCGGAAACGAACTAGGCCTGATGTGCACAAAGTCCAGATTTGTTTCCATGGAAACGGCAAAAATAGGAATCCCAAAAGTTCCAAAGTAGCAAAAGGCACATCTAGACTATTCATAGAATACATGTACTGAGTTTGGTGCTGATATCTTGCGTAGTTTGAGTTCTGCTCCGGAAACAAAATGATTACGGACCGACGGACGAGGTGATGCCAATATCCCCCCCGCATTCTATGCAGGGGGGATGAAAATTGGTTTTTGACCAGTTTTTATTGCTGCAATTGATCGTGAAAAAAGGTCCACCATGCGGTTAAAATGCCTGTAAAAATTTTGCCTAATACATGCCAATTTCTAAAGACATTATTAAACGAGGAAATAATTAGATTGATTTTGTCACATAACCTTGAACCTTGAAGACCAAAGTCAAATCCAATATGGTGTGTTTGATCAGCATAGATGATTTGTCATTAATATCCAATACATACCGAAGATCTAAAGCCAACATTAAAGGACTTTTAGGCCATCCTGTCATTACCTGGACCTTGTTGCCCAATATGTCGAAAACAACCAGCATACATGATTTGCTATTAGGGCCCAGTACATTCTGCTTTTAGCTTTGCTTCTTTGACCCCTTACCTTGTTTCTGTTTGTACCTTTTTGTTCATACATTTTGCATCATTGTTTGTACTTGTGCCTGTGTTATGGCCCCAATTTGTTATTACATTTATAACACAACAGCAACAGCAAGGGATGACAAACACAGTTTTAACAACTAAATCACATTTAATTTTTAACAAAGACAAAGACTAATAACAACCTACAACTAAAGACCAAGATTGATAAATAAGAAAAAACAGAAATAATTACAGTCCCTTTTTGGTGGGGTGGCTTGGTGATGTCCTGGATGAAGAAAATGCTCAAACACAGGCAAAGAAATCCACAAAAGAAACGTCACAGGTCTTGAACAGAATGGCAGGTCTGGTCATCTTCTTGCAATTTCTCCTACTACTTTACTGTCTCAATTCTTTTCCTTATATACTCTTTTGCAGACCCCACCCACATTTAGACCTCTTTTTTTTAATTTTCTGAGACTTGCCCCAGACATGTCCAGGACATGTCTAAACATGACTCCAGTCTGAGCTTAACAAAAAAAAGGTAAATACTGCCATCTAGTGGCCTATATTCACATTACACCTCCATTCCAAAAGGGAAAAATTTTGACTCATAAAGGCAAAATTTTTCTTTTCAATACAAAATGGTAAAGTGAACACTTGTCTATATATACATATCATACACATTCAAACACGGGATAAGCAATCAGCAATTACATTGTCTGTACCCTTCACATGCTTAATTTCCAAGTCAAACTCCTGTAAAATCAAACTCCAATTCAACAATCTCCGATTCTTGTTTTTCATCTTACTCAAAAACATTAACGGATTGTGGTCAGTGTACACAATCATTGGCTTTTGTCCTGTACAAACATAAACCTCAAAGTGTTGTAAAGAAAGGACCAGAGCCAACAGTTCCTTCTCTATTGTGGAATAGTTCCTTTGGTGGCGATTGAACTTCCTGGAGAAGTATGCCACGGGATGCTCAATGTCATCAGAGTCACTTCTCTGTAGGAGCACAGATCCACAAGCTTGGTCGCTAGCATCGACCGCGATGGAGAACGGTTTATTGAAGTCAGGAGATTTGAGCACGGGGAAGTGACACAGCAGAGACTTCAGGCGATCGAAGGCTCTCTGGCATGCATCATCCCAGGTGAACTTTACGCCTTTCTTCAGTTGGTTAGTTAGACTGAGAGCAATCTCAGCAAAGTTCTTGCAGAACTTGCGGTAGTACTCGATCATTCCAAGGAAGCGGCGCAAAGCTTTTTTGTTGTCAGGAACTGGAAAGTCCACGATGGCTTGGACTTTAGCATTTATGGGTGCCACCTTACCCTGGCCTATGACGTAGCCAAGATAGGTGACAGTAGCACAACCAAAGTCACTCTTGCTCAGGTTAACAGTCAGGTTAGCCTGGGTCAGGCGCTGGAACAACGTCTCTACATCTTTTAGATGTTCTTCCCAGGAGTCACTCCATGTAATCAGGTCATCGATGTATGCACTCGTGTGTGGCAATCCCGCGATTGTAGACTGTATAATCCTTTGGAACGTGGCAGGGGCATTTTTCATGCCAAAGGGTAGGACTTCATACTGGTACAATCCAGATGGTGTGGCAAAAGCAGAGATGCTCTTGGCCCTCTCAGTTAAAGGCACACACCAATAACCCTTCAATAAATCAATCTTGGTCAGAAACTTTGCTTGCCCTACACTATCAATACAATCATCAATCCTAGGTATTGGAAACACATCAGTTCTAGTTACAGCATTGACTTTGCGATAATCTGTACAGAATCTAGTACTTCCATCAGGTTTTGGAACTAGCACACAGGGTGAACTCCAATCGGAGTTGGAGGTTCTGATAATATCATGTTTTAACATGTACTCAACCTCTTTCTCAGCAATCTTTCTCTTTTCAGGATTCATCCGGTATGGATGCTGTTTTATTGGTTTGGCATCACCAACATCTACATCATGAGAGGCTATAGTAACTCTCTTTGGAACATCAGGAAACAAATCCTCATATTTCTTGATCAACCTTTCAAACTGATCTCTCTGTGAGGGTTCTAAGTGCTGGAGTTTTACATCAAGATTTTGCAACACTTCAGTGTTTGACAATTTACATGAAAGAACTTCAGCTTTAATTCTTGGTTCATCATCTTGAAACTCCCCCTCATCTTCACACGTTTTGACCATTGGAGAATCTGAAGTGACAGCTGCAACCCTAGCATTTCTGTCATGATAAGGCTTTAGCATGTTAATATGACACAATTGTTTTGGTTTTCTCCTATCTGGAGTCTTCACAATGTAATTGAGATCATTGAGTTTTGTCAGAATTTCATAAGGACCATGAAATCTAGCCTGCAATGGATTGGACTGCAAGGGAAACAACACAAGGACCTTTTCTCCTGGTTTAAACTCACGGCTTCTAGCCTTATGATCATACCAAGTTTTCATTTTTCCCTGACTTGATTTCAAGTTCTCTTTGGCAAGGTCACAAGCTGCACGCAATCTTTCCTTGAACTTGCTAACATAGTCTAACAGACTGATATGCGGCTCTTTCTCTTGCCATTGTTCACTCAATAATAGCAAAGGTCCTCTCACTTCATGACCAAACACTAGCTCAAATGGACTGAATCCAGTAGACTCCTGCACTGCTTCTCTAGCTGCAAACAACAGCAAATGAACCCCTTCATCCCAGTCTTTCTCATGGTCATTACAATAAGTCCTCATCATTGTCTTGAGAGTGGAATGAAACCGCTCTAAGGCACCCTGACTTTCTGGATGATAGGCACTAGAAAGAATCTGTTTTGCACCTAGTTCATACACAACCTGCTGAAACAATCCTGAAGTGAAATTGCTACCTTGGTCTGACTGAATTTCCCTGGGAAGGCCAAACAACGTGAAGAACTTTATCAAAGCCTTCGAGATTGCAGTTGCCTTGATGTTACGTAGAGGTATGGCTTCGGGGAATCTGGTAGATGCACACATGATTGTCAACAAGTACTGATTTCCAGATCTAGTCTTGGGTAATGGACCAACGCAATCAACAATGACCCTAGAGAATGGCTCCCCAAATGCTGGGATAGGCTGCAATGGAGCTACAGGTGGGTCTAACTGGTGTTTTCCAACTACCTGACAAGTGTGACAGGTTTTGCAAAAGTTGGAAACGTCTTTCCGAAGCCCAGGCCAAAAGAAGTGTTTCATGATCTTATCAACAGTCTTGTTAACACCAAGATGACCTCCTAAAGGTAAACTATGAGCCATTGTTAAGATCTCATTCCTATAGACCTTCGGAACAACAATTTGCCTGACCACTGCCCAATCTGCATTGGCAGGGATATCAGGAGGGCGCCACTTCCGCATCAACACACCATCCTTGAGATAATACCCAACTGGAACTGCATCTATTTCTTTTTCAGGAAGGGCTCTCCTCTTTAGTACACCAATTTCAGGATCATTAGTTTGCTCCTCAATCAACCGCTTTCTGGACAGAGACAAGTCTCCAGACACATCAGAATCACCAGACCCATCCGGCTGGCTGAATAGAGAACTGATAAAAGTATCTGATAAGTCCTCAAACGGAGAAACCATAGTAGGCCAATCAGAGTCATGAGGCGAACCACCTGAGTCCTGACTATTCAATGTACTGGACGGCACCACAACATCATCTTCTTTAGCCTTCTTGGCCATAGCACGAGTCACTGCGCAAGAAGGATACAGAGATGGGTCCTCATCTCCATTTTCAGTGCTCGGCTGTGAAGTAAGATGTACAGGGGGAACTACTTTGCCCCCAGCCAGGTCATTGCCTAGCAACAGAGAAACACCCTTTATAGGTAGACTTGACATAAGTCCCACCTTTACCTGTCCTGTAACTAAATCTGACTTCAAGAATATAGAGCGCAGGGGTACAGATACAGTCCTCCCTTCAATACCTTGTACAAGTATGAAATCCCCTGAAGCGGTCTCATCACGTAACTCCAAGGAGTCCATCAACAAAAGTGACTGAGAAGCTCCGGTATCCCTTAGGATATATATGGGGACAGGAGTAGTATGCTCATTCAGAGCCACAAATCCCTGTGACACAAATGGAAGAAATTTCTCCCTCACGAAGTCAGCTGTATCAGGCTTTTTAGCCCCACAAGAAGCAGGCAATTTAGCAGATTGGTTATCTACTACAGGGGTTTCTAACCTTGTTTTCACAAAGGCATTTGGTTTGGTATCCTTTTCTTTTTCTTTCTTAGCTTTAAGGAACCAACAGTTAGTTGTAACATGACCAGATTTCTTGCAATAACTGCAAACTAGACCACTTTTGTCACTGTCAGCTTTCACACTTTGATCAGACCTGTTACTGGATTTCTGAGCACCATCACCAGATTTGTCTTTGTCTTTGGGTGAGGAATCTTGGGTATCACCATAACCCTTTTTCTGAAATTGGGACCATCTATTATTACTGCTAGACTGAAATTTGGACTTATGTGTGAGAACATATTCATCTGCAAATTTGGCAGCTGATTGCAAATTCAGTGCTTGCTTCTCATTAAGGTAGGTCTTAACATCATCCTTAACACAGTTCTTGAATTCTTCAACTAACACCATCTCTTTTAGTGAGTTGAAATCATCCTTGACCTCCATAGAAGTACACCAGCGCTCAAAGCAAACCTGCTTCTCATTAGCAAATTCAACATAAGTCTGATTTTCAGATTTCTTCAGACCTCTGAATTTCTGTCGGTAAGCCTCTGGAACCAACTCATAAGCTCTCAAAATAACCTTTTTGACAATCTCATAATCAGAGGAATCATCGGCAGACAAAGTCGAATAGGCTTGTTGAGCTTTAGCCTTGAGGACAGTTTGCAACATCAGAGGCCAGTGTTCCTTTGGCCACTGGCAACTCTTTGCTACCTTTTCAAAACACTGGAAATAGTTGTCTACGTCCTTTTCAGAAAATGGAGGCACCAGTTTTACCTCCTGACTGGCACAAAATTTATTTTTAGTTTCAATTTTAATTTTTAGTTTCTCCATTTGGAGTCTTTCTTCTCTATCCAACTTCTCTAATTCAAAATCTCTCTGTCTCTGTCTCTCTCTTTCTGCTCTTTCCTCTTTCTCTCTCTCAAATTCTCTTTGTTTTTCTTCTCTTGCTAATTTTTCTAACTCAAACTGCCTTTGTTTTTCTTTTTCTTCCCTCTCAAATTCTCTTTGTTTTTCTTTTTCCTCCCTTTCTTTTTCCTCTTTCCTCCCTTTCAATCTCTAGCATTTTTAATTTAAGTTCCATTTCTATATTTGGATTTTCCACTGGAAACTGTTCCAGATCTCCTGGTGCAAACACATTTTCATCAATGTAATATTCAACTATCTCTCTTGCCAGTCTTGCTTTTCGCATGGCTGGTTTTATCTCTGTCAGCTCCAACTGTCTGCAAATTTCTAGCAGTTCTGTCTTTTTAAAAGACTTCAAAACCCCTACGGTTGGTGATGCCAAGAAATCATCCATTGCTGTTGTCAATATATATCTAGGAAAATTCACAAAAACAATTTCACAATTTGGAATGTTAGATTTTCAATAAATTACTCACACAATGGTCTATCCCGGACGAGCCCCCAATTTGTTATGGCCCCAATTTGTTATTACATTTATAACACAACAGCAACAGCAAGGGATGACAAACACAGTTTTAACAACTAAATCACATTTAATTTTTAACAAAGACAAAGACTAATAACAACCTACAACTAAAGACCAAGATTGATAAATAAGAAAAAACAGAAATAATTACAGTCCCTTTTTGGTGGGGTGGCTTGGTGATGTCCTGGATGAAGAAAATGCTCAAACACAGGCAAAGAAATCCACAAAAGAAACGTCACAGGTCTTGAACAGAATGGCAGGTCTGGTCATCTTCTTGCAATTTCTCCTACTACTTTACTGTCTCAATTCTTTTCCTTATATACTCTTTTGCAGACCCCACCCACATTTAGACCTCTTTTTTTTAATTTTCTGAGACTTGCCCCAGACATGTCCAGGACATGTCTAAACATGACTCCAATCTGAGCTTAACAAAAAAAAGGTAAATACTGCCATCTAGTGGCCTATATTCACATTACACCTGTGCTTGCATTATGCTAGTGGCCTGCTGCTCCTTTCATGCAATTTATTTTGTTTGTATTTGTGCTCATTTATACTTGCTTTGCATTGTATTGTCCCTTTTCCTTTTTCCCCCATTGCCCTGAGTCTTTTCCTTTCTAGGGTGCCTTGTTGTCAGCTGGCCGGGGACGACAGCTGAAAATTAGCCATATTGGCTAAAGCTGCCCTGTTTACTGTTCTGACAGTTAATTGATGGGGGCTGTCCTCGTAATAATAGAGAAAATAAATAAATAAATACCTAAGGCCTACAAACAATATTAAACAAATATGGGCCATTTTTGTCATATAACCTTGACCTTGAGGCCCAACATCAAATTTGACTAACTGCCTAAGAATGTTCAGCATACATGGTTTCCTATGGATACCCCAAACATACCTGAGCTCCAGCTGCCATATTCAGCAAGTTAAAGCAATTTTTGCCATTTGATGTCGACGCCCAATGTCATATTCAATTTGCCGAGAATATTTGGCTTACATGATTCCCTATAGGTGACTCGCTCATACCTAAGCTCTAAATGCCACATTAAGCTGTTAAAACACATTTTTGCCTACTTGTAGATTAGGTACTTTTGTTTAACATGGGACTCGTCCACATGGAGACGGAGATTTTGAAAATTGTCTTTTTTTTTGTTGTTTCTAAAAAAAAAAAATCTCCTGTCCACATGGCATCATTTCTAAAAATACTTGCGTTCGCACGGAGTGGCCTAATATTACCCAAAACGCTGTAGTAAATATTCCAGGCCTGTGTGTGGCCCTGTATGGCACTGTAGCGGTTTATAAAAATAGACCAAAAAACGGAGAAGAAGGCAGCGAGCATGCATATGAAGCTTGTGCTATGTGTACAGACTAGAGGGGGTGGAGGTTATCAAGTCATCATTTAAAAAACAAACAAACTAAAAAAAAAAAACAGCTTTAGTTGTCCACACGAAAATGCTGGGATGGCGTTCTCAGATTTTCTCACCCTGGAACCTGTTTTCAAATACCGTTTTCAGGCTGCATTTTCGTTGTCTCCATGTGAACGCAAGGCTGAAACTATAAAACATTTTATGCGTTTTCAAAAAAATTGTTCTCGTGTGGACGGGCCCACACTCAGAGTGAAGAGCTGAGCTGGATTAGATAAAAATCTTACCAACACCCTCCTCCCCACTCCATCCTCCCACAATCACATACTCACCATCACAGGCCTCCACCTCCTCAGTGACCACCTTCTTCGCAATGATGTTCACGGCCAGTGTGTAAGCTGAAGACACATAGTAGCGGCCGGGCTCAGCGATTACTTGAACCCCAGAGTCAGCCGGAAAGTATTTATCCAGTGCACTGTTTATAACAGCCGTGAACTAAGCAGGAAGATGAACAGGTCGTGTCAGCCATGATGAAACCAGCAGTGCTGGCTCATTCTCTCCATCAATTGAATTCTTTCATTGATTGACATTGACTGGCCCAAGACTACATTCAGTTGGAATCAAAGGTCAAAATTATTATCTTCCTTCAGAAGAATCAAAACCAGCTGCACAACTGGTCTTCAGGGCTGGATATGAGCTTTAAATAATTTTACAAATGAATTTATTAAACTTCTCCAACTTTTCTTTGATTCTCTAATCCAGGGGTTCCCAAACTTTTCCAAATCAGGGCCCACTTGAAAATCTAAAAAATGTCTGCGGCCCACCTTTGTGCTATAAACAGCACATAGACGAAATTGTGCATTCTCAGAACACTTAACAGCAACAATAATTGTTGTTAAGAAAATAAAATAAAGAAAATAAATAAAAAACAACAACAATAATTGTTGTTGTTGTTGTTTTTTATTTATTATCATTATTATTATTAATATTATTACTATTATTATTATTATTATTATTATTATAAAGATTCAGGATTGAAATGAAAGCAGGGGTATAAAGGAAGCCCAAACTTTCAATCTGTGGTGTACACACAAGACAGAATTAATTATAGAACACAGTGCGTGCTCCTCCGATTATGACCCCCGGTCATGATGACCAGAAAGCTACGTTCCGATCATAAACTATATAAGGTTCCTAAAATATTGTGAGGTCAATAACACTCAATAGGTTATTACTTCTAAATATTTTTTAAAATCGAGCAATACATATTTTACAATAAAAATAATAAAAAATCATATTTGCAAAAATGAATAATATTTTTAATGACTTCTCACGGCCCACCTGCAGTACCATCACGGCCCACACTTTGGGAATCACTGCTCTAATCAATAATCTTTGATTCTAGGCCCAACACAGAGTCCTGATTTGAATAATCAGATGACTGTAATTTTCAAACAGAGTGGATGGATGCCTTCATGTGCTGGACTGAAATAAATTTGCGCAGGCATTACAGCCCCAGCAGAATAGGCCTGAGGTTGCCATGTACACCGTTTGTGAGAGAATAGGCCAAGTAATACCTCCTCAAACTTTAGATTGGAGTCATTCGACCCAGGGAATCCCCCACCGATGTCCAGGAGGGTCATGTTATAGCCCAGCTTCACCTGAAAAACGGACAGATGTCAATCGTGGAGAACATTACTGATCCTAATGTAAACATTACTGATCCTATCACACACATCAAACCAAAAATGCAAAGCTGGACCATCCCACCATCTAAACAGGATGATAGGAATCTCAAAATACAGGCCCTGGTAACTAGTTAGATCTGCTAGCTAGTTGGTTGGTGTGTTTTAGCACACTTAAAAAATTCCAGCATCTCACCCCCATGTCAAAGACGCTGCGAGCGTCTAAAATGGCTCGGCTGTAGATCTCAGGGTTTGTACAGCGGCCGCCCGCATGGAAGCTAACGCCAATGACATCGAGGCCCAGCTCCCGCGCTCGCTGCAGGAGGAAATGGCTGGTCTTTAGCGTTGCCCCAAACTTCACACTCAGTGGACAAAGTGCCTTCGCATCCTCTGTGACAATGCGCAGTACCATCCTGAGAGAGGAATGGAAAAGAAGCATGTTCAAAAAGACTAACTTCCAGAGAAAACCTGGAAGGGAGCGAGACAGCAGTAGGAAGTCTGACTCCCTATGGCACAGCACAGGTCCTAGATGCCTACTGTTTTATATATACAAACAGCAACTGCATGTGTGTCACATATTCATAATGATACATCGAAGTTACAACTTTGCAACATAACCAGTGTAATGTGAATATAGGCCACTAGATGGCAGTATTTACCTTTTTTTTGTTAAGCTCAGACTGGAGTCATGTTTAGACATGTCCTGGACATGTCTGGGGCAAGTCTCAGAAAATTTAAAAAAAGAGGTCTAAATGTGGGTGGGGTCTGCAAAAGAGTATATAAGGAAAAGAATTGAGACAGTAAAGTAGTAGGAGAAATTGCAAGAAGATGGCCAGACCTGCCATTCTGTTCAAGACCTGTGACGTTTCATTTGTGGATTTCTTTGCCTGTGTTTGAGCATTTTCATCATCCAGGACATCACCAAGCCACCCCCACGAAAAGGGACTGTAAATATTTCTGTTTTTATGTATTCAATCTGGGTCAGTTAGTTAGTTGTTATTAGTCTTTGTCCGTTTAATTAAATGTGTTTAAGTTTTAAATTGTGTCTGTCATCCCTTGCTGTTGCTGTTGTGTTATGAATGTAAGAACAAATTGGGGCCATAACAAATTGGGGGCTCAAGGTCCGGGATAGACCATTTTGTGAGTAATTTCTTGAAAATCTAACATTTCAAATTGTAAAATTGATTTTTTTTAATTGAATACATATATATTGACAACAGCAATGGATGATTTCTTGGCATCACCAACCGTAGGGGTTTTGAAGTCTTTTAAAAAGACAGAACTGCTAGAAATTTGCAGACATTTAGAGCTGACAGAGGTGAAACCAGCCATGCGAAAAGCAAGACTGGCTCGAGAGATAGTTGAATATTACATTGATGAAAATGTGTTTGCACCTGGAGATCTGGAACAGTTTCCAGTGGAAAATCCAAATATAGAAATGGAACTTAAATTAAAAATGCTAGAGATTTGAGAGGGAAGAAAAAGAAAAACAAAGGCAGTTTGAGTTAGAAAAATTAGCAAGAGAAGAGAAAATAGAAAGGGAGGAAAAAGAAAAACAAAGAGAATTTGAGTTAGAAAAATTTGCAAGACAGAGAGATTTTGAATTAAAGAAATTTGATAGAGAAGAAAGACTCCAAATGGAGCAACTAAAAATTAAAATTGAAACTAAAAATAAATTTTTTGCCAGTCAGGAGGTAAAACTGGTGCCTCCATTTTCGGAAAAGGATGTTGACAACTATTTCCAGTGTTTTGAAAAGGTAGCAAAGAGTTGCCAGTGGCCAAAGGAACACTGGCCTCTGATGTTGCAAACTGTCCTCAAGGGTAAAGCTCAACAAGCCTATTCGGCTTTGTCTGCAGATGATTCCTCTGATTATGAGGTTGTCAAAAAGGTTATTTTGAGAGCTTATGAGTTGGTTCCAGAGGCTTACCGACAGAAATTCAGAGGTGTGAAGAAATCTGAAAATCAGACTTATGTTGAATTTGCTAATGAAAAGCAGGTTTGCTTTGAGCGCTGGTGTACTTCTATGGAGGTCAAGGATGATTTCAACTCACTAAAAGAGATGGTGTTAGTTGAAGAATTCAAGAACTGTGTTAAAGATGATGTTAAGACCTACCTTAATGAGAAGCAAGCACTGAATTTGCAATCAGCTGCCAAATTTGCAGATGAATATGTTCTCACACATAAGTCCAAATTTCAGTCTAGCAGTAATAATAGATGGTCCCAATTTCAGAAAAAGCGTTACGGTGATACCCAAGATTCCTCACCCAAAGACAAAGACAAATCTGGTGATGGTGCTCAGAAATCCAGTAACAGGTCTGATCAAAGTGTGAAAGCTGACAGTGACAAAAGTGGTCTAGTTTGCAGTTATTGCAAGAAATCTGGTCATGTTACAACTAACTGTTGGTTCCTTAAAGCTAAGAAAGAAAAAGAAAAGGATACCAAACCAAATGCCTTTGTGAAAACAAGGTTAGAAACCCCTGTAGTAGATAACCAATCTGCTAAATTGCCTGCTTCTTGTGGGGCTAAAAAGCCTGATACAGCTGACTTTGTGAGGGAGGAATTTCTTCCATTTGTGTCAGAGGGATTTGTGGCTCTGAATGAGCATACTACTCCTGTCCCCATATATATCCTAAGGGATACCGGAGCTTCTCAGTCACTTTTGTTGATGGACTCCTTGGAGTTACGTGATGAGACCGCTTCAGGGGATTTCATACTTGTACAAGGTATTGAAGGGAGGACTGTATCTGTACCCCTGCGCTCTATATTCTTGAAGTCAGATTTAGTTACAGGACAGGTAAAGGTGGGACTTATGTCAAGTCTACCTATAAAGGGTGTTTCTCTGTTGCTAGGCAATGACCTGGCTGGGGGCAAAGTAGTTCCCCCTGTACATCTTACTTCACAGCCGAGCACTGAAGATGGGGATGAGGACCCATCTCTGTATCCTTCTTGCACAGTGACTCGTGCTATGGCCAAGAGGGCTAAAGAAGAAGATGATGTGGTGCCGTCCAGTACATTGAATAGTCAGGACTCAGGTGGTTAGCCTCATGACTCTGATTGGCCTACTATGGTTTCTCCGTTTGAGGACTTATCAGATACTTTTATCAGTTCTCTATTCAGCCAGCCGGATGGGTCTGGTGATTCTGATGTGTCTGGAGACTTGTCTCTGTCCAGAAAGCGGTTGATTGAGGAGCAAACTAATGATCCTGAAATTTGTGTACTAAAGAGGAGAGCCCTTCCTGATAAAGAAATAGACGCAGTTCCAGTTGGGTATTATCTCAAGGATGGTGTGTTGATGCGGAAGTGGCGCCCTCCTGAGATCCCTGCCAATGCAGATTGGGCAGTGGTCAGGCAAATTGTTGTTCCGAAGGTCTATAGGAATGAGATCTTAACAATGGCTCATAGTTTACCTTTAGGAGGTCATCTTGGTGTTAACAAGACTGTTGATAAGATCATGTAACACTTCTTTTGGCCTGGGCTTCGGAAAGACGTTTCCAACTTTTGTAAAACCTGTCACACTTGTCAGGTAGTTGGAAAACACCAGTTAGACCCACCTGTAGCTCCATTGCAGCCTATCCCAGCATTTGGGGAGCCATTCTCTAGGGTCATTGTTGATTGCGTTGGTCCATTACCCAAGACTAGATCTGGAAATCAGTACTTGTTGACAATCATGTGTGCATCTACCAGATTCCCTGAAGCCATACCTCTACGTAACATCAAGGCAACTGCAATCTCGAAGGCTTTGATAAAGTTCTTCACGTTGTTTGGCCTTCCCAGGGAAATTCAGTCAGACCAGGGTAGCAATTTCACTTCAGGATCGTTTCAGCAGGTTGTGTATGAACTAGGTGCAAAGCAGATTCTTTCTAGTGCCTATCATCCAGAGAGTCAGGGTGCCTTAGAGCGGTTTCATTCCACTCTCAAGACAATGATGAGGACTTATTGTTATGACCATGAGAAAGACTGGGATGAAGGGGTTCATTTGATGTTGTTTGCAGCTAGAGAAGCAGTGTAGGAGTCTACTGGATTCAGTCCATTTGAGCTAGTGTTTGGTCGTGAAGTGAGAGGACCTTTGCTATTATTGAGTGAACAATGGCAAGAGAAAGAGCCGCATATCAGTCTGTTAGACTATGTTAGCAAGTTCAAGGAAAGATTGCGTGCAGCTTGTGACCTTGCCAACGAGAACTTGAAATCAAGTCAGGGAAAAATGAAAACTTGGTATGATCATAAGGCTAGAAGCCGTGCGTTTAAACCAGGAGAAAAGGTCCTTGTGTTGTTTCCCTTGCAGTCCAATCCATTGCAGGCTAGATTTCATGGTCCTTATGAAATTCTGACAAAACTCAATGATCTCAATTACATTGTGAAGACTCCAGATAGGAGAAAACCAAAACAATTGTGTCATATTAACATGCTAAAGCCTTATCATGACAGAAATGCTAGGGTTGCAGCTGTCACTTCAGATTCTCCAATGGTCGAAACGTGTGAAGATGAGGGGGAGTTTCAAGATGATGAACCAAGAATTAAAGCTGAAGTTCTTTCATGTAAATTGTCAAACACTGAAGTGTTGCAAAATCTTGATGTAAAACTCCAGCACTTAGAACCCTCACAGAGAGATCAGTTTGAAAGGTTGATCAAGAAATATGAGGATTTGTTTCCTGATGTTCCAAAGAGAGTTACTATAGCCTCTCATGATGTAGATGTTGGTGATGCCAAACCAATAAAACAGCATCCATACCGGATGAATCCTGAAAAGAGAAAGATTGCTGAGAAAGAGGTTGAGTACATGTTAAAACATGATATTATCAGACCCTCCAACTCCGATTGGAGTTCACCCTGTGTGCTAGTTCCAAAACCTGATGGAAGTACTAGATTCTGTACAGATTATCGCAAAGTCAATGCTGTAACTATAACTGATGTGTTTCCAATACCTAGGATTGATGATTGTATTGATAGTGTAGGGCAAGCAAAGTTTCTGACTAAGATTGATTTATTGAAGGGTTATTGGTGTGTGCCTTTAACTGAGAGGGCCAAGAGCATCTCTGCTTTTGCCACACCATCTGGATTGTACCAGTATGAAGTCCTACCCTTTGGCATGAAAAATGCCCCTGCCACGTTCCAAAGGATGATACAGTCTACAATCGCCGGATTGCCACACACGGGTGCGTACATCGATGACCTGATTACATGGAGTGACTCCTGGGAAGAACATCTAAAAGATGTAGAGACGTTGTTCCAGCGCCTGACCCAGGCTAACCTGACTGTTAACCTGAGCAAGAGTGACTTTGGTTGTGCTACTGTCACCTATCTTGGCTACGTCATAGGCCAGGGTAAGGTGGCACCCATAAATGCTAAAGTCCAAGCCATCGTGGACTTTCCAGTTCCTGACAACAAAAAAGCTTTGCGCCGCTTCCTTGGAATGATCGAGTACTACCGCAAGTTCTGCAAGAACTTTGCTGAGATTGCTCTCAGTCTAACTAACCAACTGAAGAAAGGCGTAAAGTTCACCTGGGATGATGCATGCCAGAGAGCCTTCGATCGCCTGAAGTCTCTGCTGTGTCACTTCCCCGTGCTCAAATCTCCTGACTTCAACAAACCGTTCTCCATGGCGGTCTATGCTAGCGACCAAGCTTGTGGATCTGTGCTCCTACAGAGAAGTGACTCTGATGACATTGAGCATCCCGTGGCATACTTCTCCAGGAAGTTCAATCGCCACCAAAGGAACTATTCCACAATAGAGAAGGAGCTGTTGGCTCTGGTCCTTTCTTTACAACACTTTGAGGTTTATGTTTGTACAGGACAAAAGCCAATGATTGTGTACACAGACCACAATCCGTTAATGTTTTTGAGTAAGATGTAAAACAAGAATCGGAGATTGTTGAATTGGAGTTTGATTTTACAGGAGTTTGACTTGGAAATTAAGCATGTGAAGGGTACAGACAATGTAATTGCTGATTGCTTATCCCGTGTTTGAATGTGTATATCATGTGTTTGAATATTGTTTGATATGTATATATAGACAAGTGTTCACTTAACCATTTTGTATTGAAAAGAAATATTTTGCCTTTATGAGTCAAAATTTTTCCCTTTTGGAATGGAGGTGTAATGTGAATATAGGCCACTAGATGGTAGTATTTACCTTTTTTTTTGTTAAGCTCAGACTGGAGTCATGTTTAGACATGTCCTGGACATGTCTGGGGCAAGTCTCAGAAAATTAAAAAAAAGAGGTCTAAATGTGGGTGGGGTCTGCAAAAGAGTATATAAGGAAAAGAATTGAGACAGTAAAGTAGTAGGAGAAATTGCAAGAAGATGACCAGACCTGCCATTCAGTTCAAGACCTGTGACGTTTCTTTTGTGGATTTCTTTGCCTGTGTTTGAGCATTTTCATCATCCAGGACATCACCAAGCCACCCCCACGAAAAGGGATTGTAAATATTTATGTTTTGTACATAATTCAATCTTGGTCTTTAGGTTAGTTAGTTGTTATGGTGTTTGTTAATTAAATGTGTTGAGGTTTTTAAAACTGTGTCTGTCATCCCTTGCTGTTGCTGTTGTGTTATAAATGTAATAACAAATTGGGGCCATAACACCAGATAAAACCGTTTTCCTCCTAGCAGTGAAATATAAATCCGTTCACCATCCATCAACATGCTTTCTGATTCTGACTACAGCGCAAAGTAGTTTTTTGTCTAAAAAGTTGGTTGAGCGTGGTTTAGTGAACAAAGAGGGAGCGAATATAGCTGCCACCCACTTGGAGTTCTCATGGCAACGGGCGACCTTCACAAGCTCCTCTTCACTGTCGAATGTCATCATCTGGACTCCATGAACTGAGGCGTACCTGATGTGGGACTTTTGCTTGCAGGGGTGAGCGGAGATGATCCTGCTGGGGTCCACACCGAGAGACAGCACTTGCTGGATCTCATTCTGTAAAAGGCACTTGATTCAAAACCAAAGAACTTTTGAAACCGTGAAAACAATTCAACAACAATTCAATTCAAGCATTTTTCAAGGATCCAGCAGACAGCACTTTTATACAACTGTATGTCTCACACCAACTTATTTTGCCAACTATGCTAAAGCGCTGTTGACATCCGGTATAGGACAGTACCTGGCTGGCACAGTCGAACCCAGTTCCAAGGGCTGCGAGAGTCATGACAACCTCGCGACTGTCGTTGCACTTGACAGCGTAGAAAGGTGCAACGCGGGGCATGGCACGCATCCATCTCAGGTGCATCTGTAGCACGTCCCCCAGGTCCGCCACATAGAAGGCATCTTCCTTCTCCTTGGTAATCGGTAGAGAGAGAACATCAACGACTTTGAGCAAGAACACACAACTCACAGACAAATGCCCGCATTAAAACACCGACAGAAAACGTAGATCTCAAATTCAGGTCCAGGTAATCTGCAAGAGTATTTTTGCTTAAATCCATCTTTTAACTTGGTGCAGCCCATTCTCTGTTTCAAGAAAACCATGAAAGACGCTTTGGATAGAACAAGGGGAGAATGCAGGAAAGAAATGGGGTTAAGACCCAGGAGTGATTTTTGAGTAATAAATGACCCAAAAAAAAAAAAAGCCAAATGACCCAGTGCTGGTGTTCGTACCCACCACAAGCAAATCAAAATCAAAAGCCCCAATACCAGAAACTCCACCGTTGTCAGTCTGGCAACCCAACACCTGCAGTAAATGCTGGTTTAAAGTTCTTATTTCAAGAGACAAAATGGCTGAGGGGTTTTTAAACGCGTCTTGCTTCAAAACGAGCAGCAAATTGACATCGAAACCTCAGTATACACCACAGCATTCCAGGACGGTTGCTACCTTGTGTGCAGAAGGTGGAATTGGAGTAGGGATCATGGCCAAATGTAGCAAGTAGTATACAGTACGTGGCCAACATGAAATTTACCAGTTTGCAAATTGTACTCGGCTAAGTAACAACTGCAGTGGCTACATTTCTCAGAAGGCAGCTAGATCGGTCTTCTTGGTGTACAGCATCCCACAATACAATGCAGCCGATGGTAACATCCAACTGAGACCGAAGTGATCTAAATAAACTGGTGATCATGTGACTGCATAGTACATGGCAAGGTTATTGCAACAAACTGGCTAATATGCTGCATACTATTATGTTCAAACACACAGCATCCAGTGTATACAGGTGTTCTGCGTAGCATGTAGAAAACAAGTAGGAGACTGGCAACACTGCCGATCATTTACCAAAATGGAAGACTCGCTGATCTTCTGTTGCACGAAATCATCGGCGCAAAATCCCTCCTCCAACACAGTGAAGTCAAAAGCTGTAGCTAAAGAATTCATGGCCTTGAGGTCTGCTTTTTCGTGCTTTAGGAGGTCAAAAACCTTTCCACAGACACAGGGGAAATCTGCAAAAGAAAATATTTATGCTTTTGTTAAAGCACTAGAAAGCCTCAGCAGGGGAAGAACAACTTTCTGAGCTCAAGACCTTCCCCAACCATACCCAATGCTCTTAAAACCATATCAGTTAATTAAATGACAGTGAAGTGACTTGAGTGATGTAACTGCAGCAATGTATGGTAAACTGTAAAGGTCCTACTTCTACAGGCACAATTATTATTCAATTATTCAAATTGCCCTATGTATTTCAGAGCGAAAGTTTAGAAAGTGAAGCTGAACTGATTCAGGTAAGACTCTCTCCTAGTGCATGTCCACTGATGGCTTTCGTAGTGAGGGCAATAAAAGGGTGGGGGGGAATGAGTGTACCCCAATTAATAATCCGACTATGCCACCCCAGGAAGAAAAATACAATTAGGCCCCAGGAAATGCCCTAAACTCTCTCTGCCATTACCCAGCACCTACCAAAGGAATAAAAATAATAAAAGTTATTGCATCACGAGATGGTAGCCATCGGTCATAAACAAGAGGACATTAATAACAGACTTAAACCAGGACAAGGAGGAAAACTGCACCAAAACAAGCTAGAGCGCCACTAAGACTTTATCCATAGTTACATGCAATTGAAAAGAACAAAAAGACAGAACATTTCACCATATGGAGGATTTAGCAGCAGGCAGTTATTTTGTACAATGCCACAAGTCCAGGCAAAACAGCAGAAAATAAATAAAGAAAAATAAACCCAGAACAACCAAATTAAGTCAAAGAGACAATCATGCACAGCAAGCAGAAGCAGTCCGACTGGTAGACAGCATGAAATGTCAAAGTTCAAAGGCAGGACAATGCGCATGCAATGCGTTGTCAGTCATACAAAACAGCAGCATCTGCGTGTTCGGCCCTCCAGCGCACTGGCCACTTATACCTGCAATAGGCAGATTCCAGTAAATTAAACAACAAAGAGTACCATAAATAATCTTTATCAATGGTTGTACTATATACCCGCGCTGGATATGGTGGCAACAGTGTCACGGAGTCTCACTACAAGAACATAAATAGCCTATATTAAGCCAGCGTGGATAAACAATACCCCAGCAAAAGCGGTAATCCGTGATTCACTAATGTGGATGGGCAAAGAGCCTACCTAAACTGGCATATGAATGGGCAAAGAGCCTACCTAGACTGGCAGAGTGAAGAGAGTAGGCTACTCGATAACAATGGATAATGAGCCAGGCTTTGAAGGTCTCATCATCGACGGTGCATAACATCATCAAAAGATTCAAAGAAACTGGAAAAATGTCTGTGCATAAGGCACAAGACCGAAAAACTTTACTGGATGCCCGTGATCTTCGGGCCCTCAGACACCATGAATGCTGAAAGGTATATGAAGGTTCTAGAGCAACATATGCTCCCCTCCAGACGACATCTATTCCTGGTAAGGCCTTGTATATTTCAGCAGGAGAATGCAAAACCACATACTGCAGCTATTTCAACAGTATAGCTTCATAACGGAAGAGTCCGTGTGCTGAACTGGCCTGTTTGCAGTCCTGATCTTTCACCGATTGAGAACATTTGGTGCATAATTGAACTAAAAGTCCGTCAAAGGAGAACCAAAACTCTCCAGCAGCTGGAAGCCTGTGTTAAACAAGAGTGGGATCAAATTCCAATGGCTAAACGCAAGGAACTTGTCTCCTCAATGCCCAGACGCCTCCACTCTGTGTTAAAAAGGGGCATCGTTTTTTTTTTTTTTTTCTGTTCGGTTTGTTTCTGTGTTTGTGGGTTTGTGCGTTTGTTTGTTTCTGTGTTTGTTTGAGGACACTCTAGCGGCAAAACTATTGGCCAGATTCATCCCAAATTCGGTGTAGGGATTGCCACTGGCCCAGAATAGCTCGCAAGTAAAGTATGAGCGAGGGGCGGGGTTTGTTGTGCCAGACTCCACTTGTTTACGTTATAGTTTGTTGATGGTGGGTCGAATCCAGCTTGGCATAATCTTTTAAATATAATATTTTCTTGAATTTATTTTTCAAAAGGTGCATGTGAAATTGGTTCTCACTGATGCAATCTATTTGCTGTAAAGGATAAGAGCTGCGACTTGAAAATTGCCAGTAATATGTGTTATGGCCCCAATTTGCTACGACATATAAGACAGCAAGGGTGTGAGAGACAAAATTTTAAAACTAAAACAGATTTAATTCAACAAAGACCAACACTAACCTACAATTTATACTACTGACCAAGATTGATAATATACAAGAAAAAAAAAATATTTACAGTCCCTTGAGATGGGGTTGCTTGGTGATGTTCCGGGTGAGGAAAATGCTCCAACACAGGCAAAAATCCACAAAAAGCTTCACAGGTCTTGAAAAGAGTGACAGGTCTGGTCAAATGTATCCTTCTCTTCGCAATTTCTCCTACTACTTTACTCTCTCAATTTCTCTCCTTATATACTCTTTTGCAGCCCATTTTGACTTTTTTATTCTCTGGGACTTTCCCTTTCAGACATGCCCAGGACATGCCCAAACCTAGCTCCAGACTGGGCTTAACAAAAAAAAAGTCAATAATGCCATCTAGTGGCTTCTTTCCACATTACGCCTCCATTCCAAAAGGGAAAAATTTTGACCAGAAAGGCAATACAAAATACAATTTTCAATACAAAAATGGATAAGTAGACACATTGTGTATATATACATATAATACAAGATGCTAATATACACGTGATATATACACATACTCAAACACGGGATAAGCAATCAGCAATTACATTGTCAGTACCCTTTAAATGCTTAATTTCCAAGTCAAACTCCAGTAAAATCAAACTCCAATTCAACAATCTCCAATTCTTGTTTTTCATCTTACTCAAAAACATTAACGGATTGTGGTCAGTATATACAATCATTGGCTTTTGCCCTGTACAAACATAAACCTCAAAGTGTTGTAAGGATAGAACCAGAGCCAACAGCTCCTTCTCAATTATGGAATAGTTCTTTTGGTGGCAATTGAACTTCCTGGAGAAGTATACCACGGGATGCTCAATGTCATCAGAGTTACTTCTCTGTAGGAGCACAGATCCATAAGCTTAGTCGCTAGCATCGACCGCGATGGAGAACGGTTTGTTGAAGTCAGGAGATTTTAGCGTGAGAAAGTGACACAGCAGAGACTTCAGGTGATCGAAGGCTCTCTGGCATGCCTCATCCCAAGTGAACTTTACGCCTTTCTTCAGTTGGTTGGTGAGACTGAGAGCAATCTCAGCAAAGTTCTTGCAGAACTAGCGGTAGTACCCGATCATTCCAAGGAAGCAGCGCAGAGCTTTTTTGTTGCCAGGAACTGGAAAGTCCATGATGGCTTGGACTTTAGCATTTATGGGTGCCACCTTACCCTGGCGTATGACTTAGCCAAGATACGTGACAGTAGCACAACCAAAGTCACTCTTGTTCAGGTTAACAGTCAGGTTAGCCTGGGTCAAGCGCTGGAACAACGTCTCTACATCTTTCAGATTTTCTTCCCAGGAGTCACTCCATGTGATCAGGTTGTCGATGTATGCACCCGTGTGTGGCAATCCGCCGATTGTAGACTGTATCATCCTTTGGAACGTGGCAGGGGCATTTTTCGTTTCAAAGGGTAGGACTTCATACTGGTAAAACCCAGATGGTGTGGCAAAAGCAGAGATGCTCTTGGCCCTCTCAGTTAAAGGCACCCACCAATAACCCTTCAATAAATCAATCTTCGTCAGAAACTTTGCTTGCCCTACTCTATCGATACAATCATGAATCCTAGGTATTGGAAACACATCAGGTCTAGTTACAGCATTGACTTTGCGATAATCTGTACAGAATCTAGTACTTCCATCAGGCTTTGGAACTAGCACACAGGGTGAACTCCAATCTGAGTTAAAGGGTCTGATAATATCATGTTCTAACGTGTACTCAACCTCTTTCTCAGCAATCTTTCTCGTTTCAGGATTCATCTGGTACGGATGCTGTTTTATTGGTTTGGCATCACCAACATCTACATCAGGAGAAGCTATAGAAACTCACCTTGGAACATCAGGAAATAGATCTTTATTTCTTGATCAACCTCCCAAACTGATCTTTCTGTGAGAGTTCCAAGAGCTGGAGTTTTACATCAAGATTTTGCAACACTTCAGAATTTGAAAATTTACATGAAAGAACTTCAGCTTTAATTCTAGGTTCATCATCTTGAAATTCCCTCTCACCTTCACAAGTCTCGGCCATAGGTGAGTGACAGCTGCAACCCTAGCATTCCTATCATGATAAGCCTTCAGCATGTTAATGTGACACAACTGTTTTGGCTTTCTCCCATCTGGAGTCTTCACAATGTAATTGAGGTCATTGAGTTTTGTCAGAATTTCATAAGGACCATGAAATCTAGCCTGCAATGGATTGGACTGCAAGGGAAACAACACAAGGACCTTGTCTCCTGGTTTAAACTCACAGCTTCTAGCCTTTTATGATCATACTAAGTCTTCATTTTTTCCTGACTTGATTTCAAGTTCTCTTTGGCAAGGTCACAAGCTGCACGCAATCTTTCCTTGAACTTGCTAACATAGTCTAACAGACTGATATGCGGCTCTTTCTCTTGCCATTGTTCACTCAACAATAGCAAAGGTCCTCTCACTTCATAGCCAAACACTAGCTAAAAGGGACTGAATCCAATAGACTCCTGCACTGCTTCTCTAGCTGCAAAAAACAGGAAATGAACACCGTCATCCCAGTCTTTCTTATGGTCATAACAATAAGTCCTCATCATTGTCTTGAGAGTGGAATGAAACCGCTCTAAGGCACCCTGACTCTCTGGATGATAGGCACTAGAAAGAATCTGCTTCGCACCTAGTTCATACACGACCTGCTGAAACAATCCACAAGTGAAATTGCTACCTTAGTCTGACTGAATTTCCCTGGGAAGGCCAAACAACGTAAAGAACTTCATCAAAGCCTTTGAGATTGTAGTTCCCTTGATGTTGCGTAGAGGTATGGCTTCAGGGAATCTGGTAGATGCACACCTGATTGTCAACAAGTACTGATTTCCAGATCTAGTCTTGGGTAATGGACCAACACAATCAACATTGACCTTAGAGAAGGGCTCCCAAAATGCTGGGATAGGCTGCACTGGAGCTACAGGTGGGTCTAACTGGTGTTTTCCAACTACCTGACAAGTGTGACAGGTTTTGCAAAAGTTGGAAACATCTTTCCGAAGCCCAGGCCAGAAGAAGGGTTTCATAATCTAATCAACAGTCTTGTTAACACCAAGATGACCTCCTAAAGGTAAACTATGAGCGATTGTTAAAATCTAATTCCTGTAGACCTTCGGAACAACAATTCGCCTAACCACTGCCCAATCTGCATTGGCAGGGATATCAGGAGGGCGCCACTTCTGCATCAACACACCATCCTTGAGATAATACCCAACTGGAACTGCGTCTATTTCTTTATCAGGAAGGGCTCTCCTCTTTAGTACACAAATTTCAGGATCATTAGTTTGCTCCTGAATCAACCGCTTTCTGGGCAGAGACAAGTCTCCAGACACATCAGAATCACCGAATCAATCTGGCTTTGCTAAACAGAGAACTGATAAACGTATCTGATAAGTCCTCAAACGGAGAAACCATAGTAGGCTGAACAGAGTCATGAGGCGAACCACCTGAGTCATGACTATTCAATGTGCTGGACGGTACCACATCATCTTCTTCTTGAGCCTTCTTGAGCCATAGCACGGGTCACTGCACAGGAAGGATACAGAGATGGGTCTTCATCGCCATCTTCAGTGCCCTGCTGTGAAGTAAGATGTACAGGGGGAACTACTTTGCCCCCAGCCAGGTCATTACCTTGCTACAGAGAAACATCCTTGATAGGTAGACTTGACATCAGTCCCACCTTTACCTGTCCTGTAACTGAATCTGACTTCAAGAATACAGAGCGCAGGGGTACAGATACAGTCCTCCCTTTAATACCTTGTACAAGTATGAAATCCCCAGAAGCGGTCTCATCACACAACTCCAAGGAGTCCATCAACAAAAGTGACTGAGAAGCTCCAGTATCCCTTAGGATATATATGGGGACCGGAGGAGAATGCTCATTCAGAGCCACAAATTCCTCTGACACAAATGGAAGAAATTCCTCCCTTACAAAGTCAGCAGTATCAGGTTTCTTAGCCCCACAAGGAGCAGGCAATTTAGCAGATCGGTCATCTACTGCAGGGGTTTCTAACCTTACTTTCACAAAGGCATTTGGTTTGGTATCCTTTTCTCTTTCTTTATTAGCTTTAAGGAACCAACAGTTAGTTGTAACAAGATCAGATTTCTTGCAATAATTGCAAACTAGACCACTTTTGTCACTGTCAGCTTTCACACTTGGATCAGACCTGTGACTGGATTTCTGAGCACCATCACCAGATTGTGTTTGTCTTTGGGTGAGGAGTCTTAGGTATCACCATTACCTTTTTTTCTAAAAGTGGGACCATCTATTGTTACTGCTAAACTGAAATTTAGACCTATGTATGAAAACATATTCATCTGCAAATTTGGCAGCTGATTGAAAATTCAGTGCTTGCTTCTCATTAAGGTAGGTCTTAATATCATCCTTAACACAGTTCTTGAATTCTTCAACTAACACCATCTCTTTTAGTGAGTTGAAATCATCCTTGACCTCCATAGAAGTACACCAGCGCTCAAAGCAAACCTTCTTCTCGTTAGCAAATTCCACATAAGTCTGATTGTCAGATTTCTTCAGACCTATGAATTTCTGTCGGTAAGCCTACGGAACCAACTCTTAAGTTCTCAAAATAACTTTTGACAACCTCATAATCAGAGGAATCATTTGCAGACAAAGCCGAATAGGATTGTTGAGCTTTATCCTTGAGGACAGTTTGCAACATCAGAGACCAGTGTTCCTTTGGCCTCTGGCAACTCTTTGCTACATTTTCAAAGCACTGGAAATACTTATCAACGTCCTCCTCAGAGAATGGAGGCACCAGCTTTACCTCCTGGCTAGCACGCAATTTGTTTTCAGTTGCAATTTTGATTTTTAGTAGCTCCATTTGGATGCCATTTAATCTTCATTTCGGCATAACAATAGCATTAAAAAAGACGTACTTAGGCTTCCCGCTGCTGCACGTCATTTTCGTCATTGACGAAAATAATTTATCGGTGACGAGGAGAAAATTATGAGCAGTTGTCACAGTGGCGAATGTATTTGTTTAATGACGAATAAAAATTCAACGGCAAATTGTGGCTTCGTCTGCCCAGAGCATTCGAGGCTGTCGCCCCAAAGATGTTTTCTTTAGCCCCATATAGTTTATATGAATGCATAAATAAATAAAATAAATAAATAGTTCTTCGCTTTGGGCAGTTTATTACATTACTGAATGTACGTAAAACAGGACAGTACTTTCGTATCGTTTTATCTTCAATGAAGAGAGCCAAGAAAGACCAATCAGAGAGGGATTTTATTCGGGAAAATACTGAAAATACATTGGCTGACAGGTCTCGGTGGAGTTGAAAAGCCGAATGATGTTATCAGGCAGTCGGTCATGTGAGGGAGTGCATATTCGCGGATTTTAGTTTTACCTGCAAAACAGTGGAAGCTGAAGCTCAATACCATCAGAATGAACTAGGAAAACAAAGTGTGTAAATTTCTATACGAGTCCCTAGTTACGTAAACGTGATTGATATGAGCAGATATGAGCGCATCTTTACACGGCATATATTAGTTTGATTAGTCTTCGACTTAATCGCTTGATGCTTACAATCATGTAATTTGTTGCCATGTTTTCTTCCATGGTAGGACTGGTGATTTCTGAGCTAACATTATGCAAAACATGGTACTTCCAAGTTAGCTTTAAAAGTCGCACGACAGTGCTGTACAATATTTGGTTCATTATCAATAATGATCAAAACTTTGTATTGACAACAAACCGTTCCTACACAGCTGGGTTGGTTGTCTGTAAACTCAATATGTTTAGTCCAGTGCGACAGTTAAGGCGGCATTATACTTTGCGCATCCGCATTTGTGCGCACTCGGACGCAGACGCGTCTTCTGCCAAATATAGTAAAACGCATTGAGCGCTCCTGTAAGCAGGTAAAAAACCAACGAAAAGCATCCGTGTTTGTTTGCTAGAGCATGCGCAGTCGGTATTTTGATCACGCGTTCCTGTGCGCTCCCAGGGCACGTGGTCAGAAATTTTAAAGGGTACGTGGTCGACCGCGGAGAGCTATGCGCACATTGTTTGAAGAGGAAAATTGCGTCAACGCGCTCTAACATCCAACAGTGAAAACGCAAAGTATAATTCCAGCTTTAGACCCGCGGTAAACTTGCTGCTAAGGACGCGTATGCGTACGCATCATGGCTGTCACGCGTATTCTGCGTTCGTTTGATGCGATGGACGCACATTTCCACGCCAGGTTAAGCCTGGAATATACTTGCTGCGCATGCGCTTACGCATCATGGCTGCCATGCGTATTCTACGTTCATGAGCGTAGAGGTCGCTCATCTCGACGCGAGGTAACGTGCCGCGTGCGCGAGATGCAGTATTGACATGACCGCTGGAGGCGCTTGTGCGAACGAACCCACTGTGACAGTGTATGCGATATCTGGGCAATACCGCCAGCCGTTTTCGCGATATCAGGGTCCGATATGGTGCTGCCTGCCTCTAGTGGAGACCTCCAATAATATGCGTTTTGGACGCGTTGTGCTGCAGCAAGTGTGTGCACTCAAGAAGCGCACTGTGTACGCGTCCGTTCGGTCACGCAGCAAGTATATCTCCGGCCTTACACGACGCTTACGCGAGATGCAATATTGACATGACCGCTAGAGGCGCTCATGCGAACGGACACGGTGACCATTGCATGTAGCTTTTCACGATTTCCGAGACACCAATTTTATTGTGATAGCCCCACCGCGAACGTATCTCCTAATCTTATATCACACTGACATACCACGCACAAGCATGAAAGCCCTTCGGCACAACGGTGTACCCTTTGTTTGGGATTGTTCACCGTTTACATGTTGTTTCCGCTATTCCGTCTGCAGCTGGCGACGCATTTGTGAGCTCGGCGCTGATTGGTCCTCAGTCGTCATCGATTTGCGGTTGCCACCTGGTGGCCATTATTATGAAAGAGTACGAAAGCGTGCAGTGGGTAGACGGAGTTAACCTACCCACTGCAGATGGAGTGTAAGCACTCAGTAGAAATTTGAACATGAACAACTCCGCCTCCCTCCAAAGTCCCACCCTCTTCCCCTTGCCTGATCTCCGAGGCTTCCCTCCTCCCCATGACATGTGCAGTGAGAAAGTGAGCAGCGCAAATAAAGCTGCTTTCACAGCGGACACGAAACGAACTTTTTGCCCGACAGATTACATTCAAAGTCAATGCAAAGACGCGAATCTTGCGCGTATTAGCGCCTTTGCACTGACTTTGAATGGAATCTGTCGTACGAAAAATACGTTTCGCGTCGGGTTTGAAAGCATCTTGAAACGGGGCAATGGAGTCAGATTTTGAGGCACCGGTTAGTGAAAACTAACCAACAGTTATTACAAAATATTCAATTCTAAATGTGGTATAAAATAAAATGCCCTCGTAACGTCTGACGAACTACCATTAACATTAGTAATAATAGCATTTCAGCGCCTGTTTGTTTACAGATAGATGCTTCGAGTTTCGGCAGAGTTCATACATACTTTCTTGCAAAACTGCGGTCAAAACGTCTTACCTCACCAGAATTGTCCCGGTAACATTAGTCATTAAATCAGGAGCAGTTGCAGCTGCTTTGTTTGCAGGTTAACTTTGTTGAGTACCTGTTTTGTCTCTGCTGCTCTGCCAGAGAGGCGCGCGACTTGCAAGCGGTGACAGCGGTAGGCAACTGGAAGGGGCACAGCAACAGTTGACAGACAGGAAGCTCGGCAAATCATTTTATTTAGACCGAAAAAAATGATTGGTCAGACTTTTATCAGAAATATATGAGAATTGAATATCGATGAGTTTCAACACCTGGTGGATTTCTTTTACATTTTAGTGTGCCATACGCTTATTAGGAGCATTTTAAGATTACAAAAGAAAAGTGTAAAAATTCCAGAAAGGTAAGAAAGGCTTTAAAGGGTGTGTCCCTTTTTTGGGATTTTGGGATGCCAACAATGGCTGCATTGATAAAAAATGTTAAGGAAAAAAATAAAGAAATTAAGGGTTTAAAGGGATTTATATTTCCAGTCTTTTGAATAAATTCCATGATAAATGCGCAAGAGGTTTTAATTTCGCGTTTATGGTCCAAGGGTCCCCATTATTAGAGGTTGAACTTGAATGGACCAAAAATTATATATACAACCAAAAGTATGATGGAGAGACCTGTTATAACGTAAATATTTGAGGTTTAACCTTTTTCATGCTGCATGCACTTTGTCCGCTTTGAAGGCTTTTTAAAGTTTTATAAAGTCCATGAGTGACTAATGAAAAATGACGACCATGATAAAGAGAATAATTTTTTAACTTAATTTCTCGAGGGACAAAGTGAAGAATATTTTTCAGAACCCAAGGGGAACCCTGCCCAAGCAGACGAACTAGAAACATACCGGAATGGCGAGGCGCAGTTCCTCACTATAAGCATGCTCTAGTTAAAGCCAGTATGAAGTAATGAGTCTACACTAAATTCCCAGCGTAAGAGTAAAGAGACATACCTGAACAGACAGGGACACTTGCATACCCAAAAGCGAGTAGTGGAAGAAAGGCTACGAATTCGGGGCTACAAAAAAAAAAAAAAAAAACCAAGACCACTCGCCGGCGAACACAAGCCTACCTTCTTCTTCTTCTTTTGGGGCTTGACAGCAGCATAGACGCATCTTTATCGTAAAAGCCCCTTTGTAATTACACTCTGGGCATGCGCAATTTCCCTGTGTTGAACTTTCACGAAAGGTTGAAATGTGTAAATTGCGATTTGGGACATAGACACATGTGAATTCGCTTTCTCCAATTTATTTCTTCAGTAATTTTTGATTAGTTATTATGCTATTTAGAATAGGCTTTGTACTTAACGTAGTTCGAATCAAGTGAACGTCACCTGGTTAATTCTGTATTGCGGTTTCAAAGGAAAAACAAAGCATCCCTTACGGTAGTCTGCTGGAATGGACTATAAAGTCAGCTGTTTTCTTTAAAAAGAAGTAAAAGCCCAACTGAGTAAATCAATTAATAGCAACAATGAAAATAACTCAGATTACACCCAATTCTTTATTGAATGTTATTTCCACTTTGTGTCGATTTGAGAGACTATCGGGTTCATAAGAATTTTCTCTTTTACTCCAATAGAATTTCAGTGCCAACAATTCGCACTTTGCCTTTGTCGCAAACTGCATGCAAGAAACACTTCGCACCTGTGCCGGCCTTTCTTCAGCGTGAAATGGATTGGTTGATAAGGTACTAATTGAGCAACATATCGAGAATCCTGTCCTTTCAATCTGGTATCCAACACTGTTCAATACAGCTCGGGTCGGCTCTATGTACAAATTAGCTTTGACACGGTGACGTCACGCAGCTCCTGTGGGTAATTACGAAGGGGCTTATTACTGCCATCCTCAGTACATTCTTCCCATTCTAGCCTATTATTGTAGCTTTCAAATTCGAGAATACAATCCCGTCACATTAAGGAATTGTATTATAGCTTTGTTCAATTGGGACCGGTTGTCTTGTTCGCCAAAAACTTTTGAAAAGAAAACCAGGAGACCCCAAGATCTGTTCCCAGCTCGAACAACATTTTTCTTTCTGACTGGTGATTTTTTTACAACGGAACATAGTATGCATTGTGGTTTCATCCTCCCCACTTGACATTTCCCAGAAGGGTGTTTCCCAATCATCCACCGATAATAGTTTAACACAGTGACCAAGCCTTAATCTGGCTAATTTACCCATATCAGTCCGCTCTTCTGACCCACCAATACCACTAACCCCACTCATTCCACTAACCCATGACTGTATAGAAAGGAGATGTCTCCCTTTTTTCTCATTTTGCCAGTCTAGTTGCCATATCCTTTTAATACCCTCTTTAATTTTGCTTCTGTATTCACGATTACCAAAGGGTACTTCAAAGTCAACCTTATCCCTTTTCAGTGTTGTTTTGGCAACTTTATCGGCTGTCTCATTTCCCTCCACATCTCTATGTCCAGGGACCCAGCACATTACCACTTCTATCCCCATGTTCCGTAGCTTGAATAGAACATTCATTATCTCCACACTCCATGCTCCAAGCAAGATCTTGCAATACAGTTCGGCGTCTGTCCATTTGTCCTTCCGAAACAGTTACTCCTCCTAGTCCGTTAGACCAGTCAACCTGAAACTTTGGTGCATGTAAGGTAGTGACTCAGTATGGCAAGCCGTTTTAACATGGCTGGGGTGCACAACACGTTTAGAATTTAAATTAATTTCTTCTTCTGGCCACCAGGGGCCTTTTTGAGAAAATTTTAAAAATGGCCTTAAGTTCCGTATGCACTGACCTAGGACGCTCAAATTTTTTATGGGAGGTGCACGGGTTGACCCTTCACCACATATCAGACGGGTTTTTGATTTGACCTCATTTTGACCGTTTTCTTGGTCAAATGGCATCAGGTGTGCCAATCATTGAAAAGGATGGCATGTTTTATTATTACTCAGCATAGAAGGCTGCAAATTTGTCTGATATTATACACCATGACCAGTCTGGTTTTAGACTAGTCATGTCACTGAGGCTGTTCGGGGTCAAATTTGACCTGTATCTGTTTGGATGATCAGCAAGTCACACAAGCCAACACAAGGGGACAGAAGAGAAGGAGGTGCAATTTCTGCTCAGGAAAAAAGGACTGCAAAACAGGGACAACCTGCAGCCAATGCGGGAAATCCATCTACCACTGCTTTCAGTGCACAGACTAGTTCACTGGTTTGTAATAAGTATTTTTTTTAATGTTTTGTGTTCTGAATGTCAATTAATGTTGAATCAACTGTGATTTTTAAAATTGTGAATTTCATGATATAGCAGCGAGGACAGTGTTTAATGGCTGCAATTGTTATGTGGTCATATTATACATCCTAACAGTTCCAGAATGTTCTTGCCATTTTCACTTTTTAATCAAATCTAGAAATCTAGTTCATTTGTTAGGGCTGTTACCTTTCCATGTCTTATAGGTAAAACAGGATATGATATTGTGTGATATCAGATGTTTTTTCAGTGTTGTACAACCAAAAGAAATAGGCTCTCCTTGCTCTCTGAAACATCAGTTAAGAATTAATCATCCATTTACTAATGGCAAATAGGCTATTTTTTACATTCAAAATAGATCTGTAGTTCAAAGTTTAGTATAGACACTTATGAGGATATTCTTTGTCCGGGTGACACGGACCATACTGTTAGGGCATCAAATATGAACAGTATGTATGGGTTAAAATGGACAGTTCTTCTCTATATAACTGTAACATCAAATAGACATGATCTAACCAATGCAATAGCTTATTTAAAATAGTCTTAAATTTTTACATTTATGATTTGCCTAACTGGAACTCATTGTTAATTTACATAAATATTTTCGGGCGTGTGGAAGTCTTTCCGCGTTAGCTGAGCGATGTTCCGTAACATTAAACTAAGCTCAACGTTTTTGCTCAGCGTAATAGAGTATAACCCCAAAGTCTTTTTATGGTACAACCGGTAGAACGGGATTTGGTTCGAGTTGCGAATGCGCAGTTCACGGTTCAAGGCGGCTGTATGACGGAAGAGTAAATCGTTCTAGTTGGCAGCTTTCTGGAACTCGCAGTAGAGAAGACGTGCCTGCTGTCAACCTTGATGTATTAGCCTATGCATTTTTTAAAGTAGGCTAATGGATTGGAGGGGATGTTGCTTGAGCACTTGCGACAGCGCGAAAAGACGAAATCATTCTTTCTATTCATTTATAATGGAGTTTTTAAATAAATAAAATGGGAGTGTGAAACGGGGAAGATTATGGAATGGCTAATAATGATAAATAATAGAATTGTAATGAAAAAAGCAGGCGCAGTGGATGAAAAAAATGTGGCTACAAGGCATTTGGGAGGGCGAGTTTGTGGCTGAACATATTTTATGCTATATTTAGTCATACTTTTAGGCCATCAGGATGCATGATCATCTTTAGCATCCTTTACGATTGTCTCCTCACATTCAGGCTGCTGGGACGTCTGCGGTCGTGCGCTGTGCTGGCAGTAGGGTGGCTGGAGTTGGATGAGCTCCCACACAGAGGGGATTCTGGGGACCCTGGGGAGAGAGCAGCCCTGACTGAGGGACTGATGGCCATGCCATCGGAGGCATGTTGTTGAGGGGCCCCTTGAGGGTATGGCCAGTGTTGAAGGGCCTGGTGTGGACCAAATGTTAATGGTCCAGGAAGAAGTGGGCAGAGAGTGGAAGACAGGGTGTGCGTACTGCAGATATCTGTGCTCCTGGGTCTCTCTCCAGTGCTTCTGGCCCAAGGATGGAAGAGACACCGGAGAGAGAGGCTAATGGTCGCAGCACCTTTGTTTCTCCCTCGCCTTAGCCTTCTTAGTGATGCTGGCAGTCCCTTCATTCCCCCCACCAACATCCTCTGCAGTGCATCTCCATTCATGGCCCTCAGAAGTAATTTTTTAATTTCATTTTTAAATGATTTATTTATTTAAAAAAAAAAAATTCATTTCTATTTTTTTTTTTTTTTAAATAAAAAAAAATTTGAGTTGGACACCGTGAGGGTTTCGTCAGGTGAAGATTACTGGTGTTCGACGGATGCAGGAATTCTAAACAAATAGTAGAATTGTGCTTCTGTCCACTGCTTTACAACTGAAGGGGAAGAAAAAAAAATGTCCAAGCAGAAGTGCTGTCATATCATTTTATTTATAAAAAAAACAAAAACAACCTCTTGAAAAAAGCCTCTGGAAATGGAAACATTACATGCAATCCTCTCAGACAATACATAATGATGAAGGAAAGGAAAAAAAAATACATTATCTAAGCGTTTTTACAAAATGGAGTTTGAAAAAATAAAAAATTGTAGCAGGCAGGGGGACGAAAAGGCAAGCTCACATGTCCCAGGTAAAGTCATTCAAGTATGAAAGATCACTTACATTAAATAATTTAATCAGTCTGTAGCAGTTCGACCCTGAAAGGGAAATGGGCCACTTGCCCCAAATTTCCCAAATCTAGCGGAGTTTTAGTCAGGACTCAGAGAGTATATTCAATGTGTGGTCGGGCCATTTGAAGCTCAGCCATTTTAATCTGACTGAAACAAACAATCTCAAAATCTTCAGTCATCTCTTGTAATACCCTTAAAATGGAGCATAACACATAGGGCAGGAAACCCTGCCCCCAAATCAGAGGTAACGATCTCAGTTTTTCATACGGTTGCACGGAATGTGATTCCTTGGGCTTTAACAGACCATACGACATCTTTGGGGCGGACAAGCATTTGGTTCGACTGCTCAACACGTTCTTCCACAACCAGAATACAGGGATTTCTGCCCTTACAACATACCCACCTTAACCTTACCTTAACATGGTTCAAACAAAGTTTAAGAAAAATAATGATTGAATAACAGTAATGCTTCCCCCAGTCAATTAGAAAATGAACCCACTATATACACCCTTGGAAAAAAGGATGACCGTACAGTCTTGCCCCTTGTATCTACTAGTCGAGAAACTGGTCTTCCAAATGGAGAAGGCCAAAATACGACCCCTCCTGCATGCAGTGCATTATGGGAAGGGTAACAGCACTCGGGCGGGGCAGGGCTTGGCTGTCAGCTCCAGGCTACCCTCTCGTCCGCAGCAGGCGAGCATTCCACCAGGACTGGCCTCCTCGACTGGGGTGGGGAGCCCATGAGCAGAGATCTGCTGGACAAGTTGCCTAGAAACGGAAAAGGAGGGAGGGGAAGAGGTACTGGACTTCATGACTTGAAGATGGCATGCAAACCCAACAGTACGCAGCAAATCAGTACAAACGCGACGGAAAACTTGAGGGGCATACCACGCGTTCCGGGACATGACGTAGTGGATGTCAGGCCTCTGGAAGCCATTGAAGGTGGAGGATGCGGAAATGGTATAGGCCCCCATGTTGTCGAAGAGCAGCCATTCGCCAAGCGACAAATCCGGCAGGATACATTGCTCCACAATGCGGTCCAGCCCGTCACAGGTGGGGCCCCAGAGACTGCAGGGGTACATGCGCTCGTCTGGCTTGGGTTTCTGCGAGGAGATGCGAGGAGGTCGCTCAGGAAGACGCTCAAACACAATTTTGAAAACGAGCCATTAGGAGACAGCATATCCCCCCGGCCCCATTTCAACTTCGGATTAGGAAAAGGCACCACGTCAGGTCATGATTAATGTGCACACCAAGTTTTGTTCAAAATTATAGAACAGTTTTCAGAATGTTTACGGACAGACAGACAGAGACACACAGACAACCGCACTCATGACTACATCTCCCCGCCATTAGGGAAAATAATGATAAAAAGCACTGTATGGGTACACAGACACACAACCTGGCAGTCGAGAACAACGAAACAACCATGACCAGACATTAGAGAAGGGTAAGGTCACCTACGAACACGAACACGCACCTTAGGTAAAACTGGTAGAACATGGGCGTGGTCAAAAAAGATGCAGTTGAAGGAGCCGTAGACCCCGTCATTTACGTAGTACATCAAGGTCCTGTCATTGGTCCCATCATCTTCATCTGGCAGAAGGAAAGGTTGGGGGGTTAGGAGAGACACACTTCAGATCATTTAAACTCAGCCTAACGGTTTATAGAGCTTTTACCCTTTCAGCGCTAGAGGAGACAATAGTCGCCCAATGACGCAAGATATTGAAAACAGATGCTGGTGAAGACCTATCATGCGGCGGGAGCTCTTTCAAACAAGTTGCCACGTGATAGGTTCTCAACAGCTCAGGATAATGAAATTTCCAATTCCTTAAATCTATTCAGCGCTGAAGGGGTCAAGAGTTGGACCTTCATACTCCCACTTACCATCAGAGGCCGACTGTTCCCTCATGACCACCTTCTTGGCGATGATGTTGACAGCGAGTGTGAAGGCCGAACACACATAGTAGCGGCCCGGTTCACCAATTATTCGGACCCCACTGTCGGCAGGAAAGTACTTATCCAGTGCTGGATTTATAACGGCCGTGATCTGTGGATGAGAATATGCAGGTCCGATCAAGTCATGATGGAAATGCCGTCCTGCTTCTCGAAGAAGTGCATGCCCACTCTATTAGCCAGATCTAGATCACAAACTGCAGATTTTTAGGTGGAACCTGGCAGTTTTACGCGCCACGCTAAAAGCATCCCACAACACGATCAATGGTAATGCCCTGCTTGGTGGTCATGTGATTGCAGTACATGACACTTGTCATATTTTGGCTAATGCACGGTATACCACAGCAAAAAGTAACATGGCGTATCCAGCAAATGCTGAGGAAGTATGCCGTAAACCATTATGCAAATCCAAAACGCTGTCAGTCTCCCCTCCATACACGCAGCACAACTGTCAATTCTGACTTGGTAGATTAGTAAATTACCTCCTCAAACTTAAGCTTGGTGTCCTCAGTTCCAGGGAATCCGCCGCCAATGTCCAAGAGAGTCATGTTGTACCCCAGCTCCGCCTAGAAAATAGTCAGGAGTGAACAGTTAAGACTTTACCCATTAGACCAGCAGCTACAAAACCTCTCTGCAGGTGCCCACAGATGAATCCAGGATTTAGCGCATCCCACACAGTGAGTGCAAGCAGCAAACCCAATTGTGCATTTATCATCAAATGGGCTTGACATTTAACATCAAATATGACACCGGCTAACACCATAGCAGGGCAGGGCGTAGAGAGACAGGCACTCACCCCCATGTCGAAGACGCAGCGAGCGTCTGAAATTGCCTGGCGGAAAGTCTCAGGGTCGGTACAGCCGCTGCCCACATGGAAGCTAACGCCGATGACGTCAAGGCCTAGCTCCCGCGCTCGCTCCAGTAGGACCCGGCTAGTCTTAAGCGTTGCCCCGAACTTCACACTCAGTCGGCAAAGGGCCTTTGAGTCATCAGTAGCGATACGAAGCACCAGCCTGAGGACATGATCGATTAACGGTGAGATTTTTACGAAGTAAATTTAAAAACATGGACCCTGAAGGGCCAGAAGAATGGTATTGATACTTTTATTGGTCCTACACGCATCAATCAGCCAGAACTTCAACCTGTCTATTCATCCAGCTACCTATAAATCTATAAATCAATCTCTACATAGCCATTCATTCAGACCAGATACTGATCCATGTGAATATCTAATCATTACAAGTGAAAAAATAATTTTGAACAGCAACCCGCGCATTTTCTCAGATGCTGACACAAAGGCAGGGAAATTTTACACCAAAACCTACTGTATTCATTGGCGTTCAGGTTTACCACCATTTATGCAATACAACTGAAGGCCACATGAGGGCGACACATTACAATCATAAACTGCAGACAACTACTACCACCCCATTTTTAATCAATAACATGTCACCATTTGAAAATCAGAAGCCAACATTTGGCAGACAGTTAAATTTTGAATTCATCATCATTCAAGTATTCTCAGATTCTAGAACCAGCCCACATAATAAAAATCAAAGAAAATGTGCTTCATAATGCAATGGAACAGTTATGCTCGTTCTTAACCAGGAACAAGTAACTATGATCCCAATTTTAATGATGCCAAACCAATCACTGACCATACGAAATATCATTCAATCCAGCATAAATCTGGCTCCTTTATAATCTACTCATCTATTCATCCAACTATCCAAGCGTTCAACTTACTTTAGAACAACTAGCAATGTTAGATTCATCGAGTGTGAATCACTCAAGTGAAAGAACATGGTTGTCACTCACTTCGCATTTTCATGGCAACGGGCGACCTTCATGAGCTCCACCTCGCTGTCAAAGGTCATCATCTGGACCCCGTGTGCACAGGCATACTTTATTTGGGACACCTGCTTGCAAGGGTTGGCGTAGATGATTCTGCTAGGGTCCACCCCAAGGGACTGCACGAGCTGGATTTCTGTCTGTAGATTGGTTGGGGGTAGGTGATGGGGGGGGGTCAAGGGGACAATAATTAATTAAAATCAGGACAGGAAATGTTTAATGACCATCTGATCCAGAGGTGGGCAAAAAGAGCCATCCCTGTCCCTGACTTTTTACTCTCAACTTCAGGCCTTTAATTATTTAAATTAAGACCATATATGAAATTGCACATTTCAGCAGCATTTCTTGAAATGCTCTTGACCAAAGACTGTTCCTGTGTTCCAAAAATCAGACCTTTTACTGCGATATAATCAAAGTTAAGCATGTTTGTGTGCACTGCTAATATTCCTAATGTTAATATACAAAAAGACAACATCAAAACAGGTTTCGGCATTGAAACCGTGACTTCAGGTGCAGGTTACCTTGCTGGCGCAGTCGAACCCCGTCCCCAGGGAAGCGAGCGTCATGACGACCGCGCGGCTGTCATTGCACTTGACGGCGTAGAAAGGTGTGACGCGCGGCAAGCAACGCACCCACCTCAGGTGCTTCTTTAGCACATCGCCAAGGTCCGCCACGAAGAAAGCGTCTTTATCATCCTTTGGGAGAGCAAGAGAGCGGGCATCAACGACAGGAGACCAGACAAATTCCTAATCAAAGAATCCTGGACATCAATACATTATTGTCATTACATATGAAGACCACAATGGAAAAATGATCAAAGTCACTTTTTCACATTGTGGAGAAATTAATAAAAAATTCAAAATGATCATAGAAACAAAACACTGAAAATACATGGAAAAAAATTTTAAATATTATAATATAACTAGCGGCCTGGCGCGTAGACCTTACGCACTACTTTCTCTTGCGGCCTGGCATCTGTTTTTTTGGGATTCAGGACTCTTGCGGACGAATTGGCTTGGTCACATTATGTTTTTATGGAAACATAGCAATGTGATGACATTATAATGATGCATTGTTCACTATAATCTAAAAGCGAAGTGGACTTCGGTCACGTGACAGAGTCATTTCCAGGCCATTTTCCACTGATTGGCCGGACACACACACATACACGCACCCAGAGTGCACTCAGCATTGCTTTCAGGTGGCTGTCACAGAGACGCTTTCTATTGCGGCCTGGCGTCTGTTTTTTGGGATTCAGGACTCTTGTGGACGAACTGGCTTCAGCAGATTTACGTATAATCCTTTCAGGAGAGACTTCATTATCTCTTCTGTTCTGCATACTCTTAGCATGAATTGGCTTGGTCACGTGATGTTTTTATGGAAATACCATAACAACATGAAGACATCATGGTGTACGTCATGACATCATAATGGTGCATTGTTCACTATAATACAAAAGCACTGATTGGCTGGACACGCATGCAGAGTTCATTTTGCAATTATATTATAGATTATTTATCATTATAAATATTAATAACGAAAATGTAAAATTTGGACTCTGATCATTTTTCCTTTGTAGTCTTCATATTCATTAATGCTTATCAATGCTGGACTGCAGGCTTCAGCATCCTGTAGGTTCACATTTCAACCCCAATTTAAAGCAAGAGTGTTTTATTTTTACCCCTAAAAACAAATGTCCACCCCTCATTCCCACCAAAAAAAAAAAAACTAAATACCAAAAGGGACCAGTTGAGTAGCTGATCGATGCACCCACAAAATCCGATAAAGAAATACTGAGTAATTTCTGAATCAGGGTCCGGAAACACTCTGGGGGCACCAACGTGAACCAAGCCAAGAGCAATAAGCCCCCCCACCCCATTCCACCAATCAGAACCTCCAGATCTCGGGCAGTTGACTGAGGTGCGCTTTTTTACAGTTGAGAGTTAAAATATCTCCAGTAACAGGTTTGGTTACCCCTGTATGAGGGTCCACACAGCTTGCTTCAAAAAGTGTGAGCAGACTGATAATTTTTAGTGTTTAGCAGGCATTACAAGGTCCTCCTTGACAGTTTGGGATGCATGACCACTCACCGACATAGTCATCTCATTCATCTTCTGCTCAACAGTGTCGCGGGGACAAAAGCCCTCCTCCAGCAAAGTAAGATCAACGTCGGCCAGAGTGAACGAGTTCATCGTCTCTGGTTCCCTGGTCGTTTTTGTAAGAAACAGGTCCCAAAACTCTCTGCATAGACAAAGACACATGATGCAGCAAAATCATCGACATATACTTCATGAAAACATGTGAAAACCCAAACGATTAAAAGAGGACAACTTCTGAACACCAATCCCTGCACACCAGCCAAGATGAACTGATCACTATTCAACTGTGTGGAACTGGGCAGGGCTTAAAATAATGGGTCCCCATATGCCAGTGAATATTTATTTTGGCGACGAGAAATTGTGCCCATAGTATAAAATGGCTCGTAGAGGTCATAGCCAAAGTTGCTGATGAAATCCATTCTGGCTCTTGGGCCAGTAGAGTTGAACTCTCCGGGGCTCAAATTTGCATTGAAAGTTTTGACAACTCTGACTGAAATGCAAGTCACTAGTCCTCTAATGATTAGTCACTTTCAGCGCGATCAAACCCACGGGACCTTTTAACTGCCTCTTGTTATCTGAACATGGCAAGTGCCCAGTTTGGCCAGAGACTGGTTATTCCACAGGTATTCCGCTTTAGCAGCATCATACTGTTGTGTTTGTGATAGCACATCACATAATTCTTTAGATTATATAGCCATCTTGCAAGCAAACATTAGCCAAGGAAAATCTTTGTAAAAAATCGTCACATTTAAGTGATGTGATTTGGTTCATGCCCCAACTTCACCAGCTAGCTGTAACAGCGATTGCTCATGACCTAGCGAGCATGCTAGCGAACGTCCCAAAAATCTAGAAGCACAGTTGGGACGCATAAAATGGCCATATAACATATCAGAACCAAATCCATCAGCTCTTTATACTCCACCAGACCGTATATATTTGGACAGAGAGTAAAATGGATTAGTGACAAGCAAACAAATAATGTAAATTCGGCATTGTTAATTTGCCACGTGCGAAATCTTGCTTCAAAGAGTAAAGAACAGGCACCATCACCTATTAGTTGAGATGACTAAGTCCAGTCTACTACTATTTATTACTCCATTTTTTCCCCCCCTACCAAAGTTAGATAATGATTTAATTGAGCATGTTTTTAAGGCAAATCAATGAGTTGCATCATCAAATGCATTTCAAGTTTATTGTGAAAAGTGGCCTATTTGCAATGTGTCAGTGTTGAAAAGTCTGAAATAAGGCTGCATTTGGGGCAAAAACACTTTCGATTAACAATGAATTGATCACCTGTGGCCAAGGACAGAAAAAGTAAAATGAGTTTGCGACAGGCAATAAATGCATGACAACATTAAATGTTTTAATAGTTGCAATTCAGTTGCAAGTTGACGCCTGTGAATTGAAACAAGTTCCAATTCTGAAGTAAGAAGTACATGCACCGTCATCTGTCAGCTGAAATGAGTCTATTCACCATTTCATATGTAATTTTATATATAGCCTAGAAGTTGGTTACGGATTAAATTTTGCACATTACATTGTGGAAAATGAATGAATGGTATTATATGCATTCAAATATTTAAAAGTGTGAATTTATTTGCAGTGTTTTAGAAGTCGACTGAGATGAGCAAATTTAAACTTCTTCCTTTGTGACAAGAAATACTGTCAATCTTCAATCGCCTGTGAATTGAAATGTAATCATTTGGTTAATGCGGACTAACAAAGCTTGTTTTTGTTGTCGTTATATTACTTTATTTCAAAAGAAATACAGAAGTTCCTCCCAAAATATTTTGACCCCAGGAAATTTCACTTTTAGGGACCAATGACCTGTTGGTCTTAATCAATTATTTTGAGCCCTGCTGGGTAAACACAGGCATTTCAAGTATACTGGACTTAGCAGAAAACTGTAAAAAGGAATACTTACAGGAATGAGAATTTGGATTCACACGAGCTCTCAGGTAAAGAGCAGCCAAGGCGGTTCACCAGTGAAGTTGAAACCTTTCAAATAAGACTCAAGGCCTGGGCCTGCTGACAAGCCAGTGAGAGTTTTCCTCAAGCCTGTATTCTGAAAGAAGGGAAAACAAATCATAACCAATAGGTAGCACACGCTCTATTCCAGGGTTATGTATAACTCAAAGTGCATTAAAAAAGGGCCAAAGGTTTACGTCAGTTTGGTTTTAATTCAGGCCTGAAAATGCAAACAACATTTTATAATGTCCAATAAGAGAATGTGCCCAGCAGGGGTCATTTGAAAATCATGCATGCCATAAAAATCGGGACAGATAAATCTTTCATTTTGATTGTTCACATTTTCAAACTCGAGCCATCATAAATCTGCAACAGCATTCATTTACAGTAAAGTGGGATTCAAAAATTAATAACCAGAAGCTAATCCTATTTCCAGGAAATCTAGTCCAATATATTTTCACTTCAAGCATAGCACATATTTGATCATACAAATTTGCTGCTCAACAAGACTCCTGTTTTAATCACTAGGTTTGAAGTAAAAACCAACAGGACTAGATCTTTCAGGACAGGGCTGGGCAGCCATCCTTTTAGTCCCTAGATAGAATAGCGACAACTGAAGAGTAGGACTCCATTTTCTTTCCATTGCGCAATGAAATTAGTTAGATTTTTTTACGTCCATTTCTCGTAAAGGAAATGAATTTCAGAGGAAAAACAATATACCAGCCAGCTGTGGTGTCGACAAGGATAATATAGGGAAATGTTCAGACATGAAACACAATTAAACGGGGGAAAAGTCATTCATTTACAGACGGTTCCCAAGAACCTGATGGAAACAAAATGGCTACGGAACAGATTTTGCGGAAACCTCATGTCGCTACTCCATCTAGGAACTGCCGCCGTCCTAGTACCACCGGCCTTGAAAGGAAAGACCGCCCCAGAAAACTGAGCCGTACCACCAAGTGACGAAGCGACGAACTGCAGCCAATAGGAGCGTAATGGATCATATTACTGCGTCTGACGTCGCCGCTGGCCATTCAGAAACGCGTGCGAAGTTTCCCTTCCAAAGCTAGACCAATGAAAAACGCCGCCGCAGACTGTAATACGCCGATGAAGGTTTCATTCAAATTTGACCGCAAGCGTGCTGCTCACCCGTCGAATTACAGCACTCATGCGGCCCCGGCTCCACGTTTAATACCGGCGGCTAAACGGCCTATAGCCTATTCAAGAATGCGCTTAAACCACGCACCCAAACGCCAAGCGTAAGGATATACCCCAACACTGAATTAACCACCGGCAGCATACCGGCCCCCGAGTCACATGCCAGCCCGTCTTGTCATTTTGTAACAGAGACACGGCCGCTAACTGCTACGTCGCCAAGGTTTTCTTTGCTCAATCGACAAGACTTCCCACTTCCGACAATCAAAATGAACGCAATAATGGCAACAATCAACGAAACCTTTAGGCAATAAATGACCTTTCGCCCATCTCATACGTCCCGCGGCGGTGGGTTCAGGTTACTTTGACGGGACCTCCTTAGAATTCGTCCGCAAATTCCGTTCCGCCAGCAAAGCCACGTTGATCATCCATTTTAACGAGCAAGGCGACTCAGACGAACCCGCTAGCCGGTTAAAATGTTAACATTAGCTCGCATGTCATTCGCCTATGGGATTCATTTGGCTGATGGAGCTCCGTAATCATCTGCAAACGTACCGGCTCGACAAATAAATGGAAGACAAAAGTGAAATGAAAATTTCAGCCCTCCAGCCAGTAATTCGCACATTTACAATTTATTACGTTACACAAAAAACCCATTAGAGTAAACCAAACCAATCCGCGTCCATGACGCTTTCACACTGGACGCGAAACGAATTTTTCGCACGACAGATTATATTCAGAGTCAATGCAAAGACGCGAGTACAAAACGCGTGAACTCGCATTTTTGCATTGACTTTAAATGTAATCTGTCGCGTGAAAAACTCACTTCGCGTCCGGAGTGAAAGCGGCTTGAAAAACTAACCGATATGAGTACAAGCAAAATTAATCAAGAAAGTCACTTACCTTAAAAAGCATTTACAAAGAGTGCGTCCATTAGACGGGGAAACCTGGAAATAAAAATGAGCTCTCCTAACCGGCGTGCGCCTCACTCCGCAGCAACTGCCTCTCAAGCTAGACGTGAGTCAGAGGGTTACATAGTGGTGACAACTGTATTTATAGGTCTGCCGTTTCCAAGGCAACACTCCAGCTGAAACCGGCCCTGAAATGCGTGCCAACCGGTTCAGTCCTGCCAGAAAAGTCCACGCGCCCGCTAGACACCGGCAGGAAGAAGAGATGGAGATGAGGGAGGCATTGGACGCAGACGCAAGATGTTCAGTTATCTTGTGTGCGATGTTAAATCTGACAATGAGGAGTTTTGCGACCATTGCCGTTCATAATTCAATGTGATTAAAAAAAAGAAACGTAGATTAAACTTCTCTTTATTCCTAAATCAAGGGTTTAGGATATTGGCGTAGCAAACTGATACATTTGAAGCGATCAAAGGTTCAAGCGTTATGAAATCATGACATGTAAACGCACGTTTCTTAATTTAATGCGAAAGCTTGGTCCACACGATGGCAGCGCAAAATCGGTCGGTGTCAGTCCTTTATCTGCGCAAATCTAGGTTGCATGTTGAGGTAGGCAATACAATGGAACGAATCTTCGAAGGCTGATGCCGCCTACTGAACTAAACTTAACTATAACATAAGTGTGAATATTGACTGTTAGTGTGAACATAAGTGTGAATATTGAAAATCATTTGACTGTTTTGACCCGGCTAAAAAAAAAATCTTTTTCACATTCTGATCTTAGGCTACAAACAATGATAAACAATCAAGTTTCACGACTTCTTGCAAATTGATAAGATAATTCAAAGTTTACTCATTTCTGGATGGTCATGCAAGACCACTCTTTAAAAAAATAGTTTCAAATATTTTTTTTAAAGAATCGGTGCGTAAATCATGGAACTGACAGTAGTATGCAGGTTCACTGTCCTGTTTCCATGTATGATGCGACTGTTCATAATTTTAACTGATAACTAATAATCACATAGGCCTATAACATTTTTGAAAAGATATAAAATTCGCTGATTTTTGCTTGGGCCCGCCACCAAATTATCCACCCTAAAGCAGCTGCACGGTTTGTCTTGTGTGGATGAAAATTAAACTACTCTATCTCCAAACGCACTGAGGAGAAAAGCAATCAGATTTTGGCTTGACGAATCCACTCAACCAGCGGAGGATGTTCTTTGTCATGCAAGTTGGTCTGTGGAGGTGCTGTAGACTTAAGTCAGAGGCTGAAATCTTGGATATGTCAGCAGAGACAACCCTTTTTTTAACCCTCTTGTATGCATTATGATGCCAGGTGGGGGGAAAATTGTTGTGTTTTTTGTCTTAAAATAGGCTAAATAACATTATCTAAAGAAGTTAAAAAAGAAAATTTTTTGGGGTTCGTTGCCAGAATGCAACATTGTACCATCGTTGTACAAAAGTAAAAAAAAAAAAAAAACAATAGAGTTTTGTTTCAAATTTGAACCAAATTTGTTTCATAAACATATGGAAGGAACTCTTTTCATAAATTGCATGTCTGAATGTTGCCTGTAGCCTGTGAAACAATCCATTGAAACAAATGTGTTGAAGAGTCCAAACGCGATTCTTTGAACTTTACAACTTTACAAACAAAATTATAACGAATGGTATGCTTTTGAACATTATTTATACCTAAACACACACTACCAAAATTTCATGGAATGGCCGTGGTGATTCCATGATGGTGCACTGTTGCCTCAAGGCAGCAAGCGATTTTCCATAATGGTACGTTGTTGCCTCAGGGCAACAACTGAATTTTAACAAGTTTCCATTATTTAATTAGAAAATGAAGTGCATTAAACTATCAGAAATTAGGCTTTACTCTCCTACAATAGTGAATATATATTTTTTTCCATACAGAAAAAGGTTAGAAAATGACATTTTCAGACCATTTTTGTGGACCAAAATAGCACAGCCGTTTTCTCTGAGAAAGTCTGCAAAAAAGGAATTCAGTATGGTTTCCTGAAAGCCATGTGACAAATTAAAGCACTGTTGTTGGTTCCTTATGGTCTTCCCTCTTCTTCAAAGTATTGTTTCATTAAAGGGGACACGCAACAGCGGTAAATTTTCAGTACATCTGAAGGATATGTTCATGAACTAATTAATTTTTGATCTCTTAATACCCACTGTTTTGCCATGGTGATTAAATATGAGTCAACGACTGGCAAAACCTGCTAAGTCAAGTTTTGAAAATAAATGAGTTATCTCCCTTAGCCTTTCCTTCAGGGACCTGCACATGTCCCACTGATAGCTCCACTTTCAAAAGCAAAAGCACTAAAGCATGTTATAAATTGTTGTTATAAATTGTAACAGAAGAAGCTAAACTCTGCTGAAAGTCAAGGAGGAAAACTGTCAAATTTTGCTAAGTCATCAGCCAATATGGAAATGTGATTCCGTTGTCTTTCGCTTGACAAGCCAATCACAGTCGAGCTTTTATAGCCTGTTCAGCTTTTTGGTTCTAGAATATTGGGTTCTAGTTTGTTGGTTTGGGCAGTTCAGAAAAGTACGATGATAATGATACTGTAAAAGGGGGATTAGAGCCCATGGACTTATGTTTATGTCGGCATTGTCATAAGAGCTATTCAACCACTGTGCTGTCTGTAGCATTGAGATGCACGTAGAATGGGTCCTGAGTGAATTACAGTCACCCATTGAGCAACGGGGCTGGTTTAAACACTGTCAAAACCAGCTAAATTTCCTGTCCACTTTCAAAACCTGCTAAGGCAGGTGTGTTGTGTTGTAAAAGTAATTTCTTAAAAAAATAATGAATTGGCTCATGGATTATGTCTGCAAGGCTAGCAGTTTCAGTATAATGGAAATTTATATCTAATAGATGATAATTTCTATGCCTTCCAAAAAATAAGATATTTCTAAAAAATGGAAGAAGTTGACATAGAAGCCTTTGCAAGTGGACTCCTCATATAGCCAACACTAAATATTCATGGGAAGCGCTAAAACAGCGTCGCATAGTGAGCAGCTTCACTGGTTGGACCAAACATTAAAACAGAATGGTGACAATCAGAAAACCAAAATGGCTCACGCAAATAAAAACCCTTCTCAATTCGCATCCCTGTAGCGCAATGGCCAACTGTGCACTACTCTGAAAAGGCTGCCATCCACTGCTGGCTGGTATGACCGGGGCTCAAACTCGCGCCGTGCTAGACACTTTTGTTCTGCAATGCACTGCTTCAACCAAGTGAGCTATCCAGCAGCATGTACATTTATTGTTAGAAATAACCTTTAGAGCAGATTCAATAGGAAATTCCTATAGAAAAATGCTGATTGTACTTGATCCTGATCAATTTTAATCATTCTGCTGGACCTAACAGATGTCCTGTTGTATGTCTTTGTAAGCAAAAGAGGAAGATGAGTTATACATTTTAGCATAATGAAGTTGAAATACCTTACCTTTATATTTTTGAATTGCTCCCGAGGAAATGGAAAGAGGTCTTCATATACCGTAATTGAAATACTGCTAAGTTGTGTAGTCAGTCAGGCAATCAATCGTCTGATCAGAGAATCAATGAGTTAGTATGTACCTGGTACCCCATGTGTTTAACCCTTAAAGTTAAAAGGACAAGAATTCCTTGCTACTTCAGTATAGTGGATATCCCTGCATATTGCTCATTTTCATACCATTAGTCCGGTCTCTCACTTCTAGAACCCAGGTACACATACAATGCCGTTTAAAAGTTTTTGCCCCCTTCCTGATTTCTTGCTTTTATACACATTTTACACACTTAAATGTTTCAGATCATCAAACAAATTTTAATATAAGACAAAGATAACCTGAGTAAATACAAAACGCAACTTTGAAATGATGATTTCATTTATTCAAAGGAAAAAGCTATCCAAACCTACCTGGCCCAATGTGAAAATGTAATTGCCTCTCTTGTTAAATCATGAATTAACTGTGATTAACCACATTTCACTAGCCACACCCAGGCCCGATTACTGCCAGTCTTGTTGAATCAAGAAATCATGTAAATAGAACCTGTTTGACAAAGTGTGGTTGGCTAAAAGATCTCAAAAATCAACTTGTAATGCTGCGAACTAAAGAAATTCAAGAACAGATGAGAAACAAAGAAATTGACATCTATCTGTCTGGAAAGGGTGGCAAAGCCATTTCTAAGGCAAATCATGGTGAAAGCCATTATCGACAACTGGAGAAAACTTGGAACAGTGGTGAACCTTCCCAGGAGTGCCCTGCCAACCAGAATTACTCCAAAAGTGCATTGACGACTCATCAAGGAGGTCACAAAAGAACCCAGAACAACATCTAAAGAACTGCAGGCAGGCCTCACTTGCCTCAGTTAAAGTCAGTATTCATGATTCAACAAAAAGAAAGAGACTGGGCAAAAATGGCATCTATGGGAGGGTTCCAAGGTGAAAACTGCTGCTGACCAAAAAGAACACAAGGGTTCGTCTCACATTTGCCAAAATACATCTTGATGATCTCCAAGACTTTTGAGAAAATATTCTGTGGACTGACGAGACAAAAGTTGAGCTTTTTTGAGGGTGTGCATCTCGTTACATCAGGTGTAAAAGTAACATATCATTTCATAAGAATAATATCATACCAAAAGTCAAATATGGTGGTGGTAGTGTGATGGTTTGGGGCTGCTTTGCTGCTTCAGGTCCTGGATGACTTGTTGTAATTGATAGAACTATGAATTCTGCTCTCTACTGGAAAATCCTGAAGGAGGATGTCCAACCTTCAGATGGTGACCTCAAGCTCAAACACACTTGGGTTATGCAGCAGAACAATGATCCGAAAAACACTATAAAGTCCACCTCTGAATGGCATAAAAAAAACAAACTGAAACTGAAGGCTTTGGAGCGGCCTAAACAAAGTCCGGACTTAAATCTGATTGTGATGCTGTGGCATGTTCTTAAACAGGCCGTTCATGTTCAAAAACCCTTCAATGTAGCTGAATTAAAACATTCTGCAAAGAAGAGTGGGCCAAAGCTCCTCCACAGCAATGTGAAAGACTCATTGCCAGTTATTGCAAACACTTGATTGCATTTGTTGTCGCAGAGGGTTGCACAACCAGCTATTAGGTTTAGGGGGCAATTACTTTTTCACACCAGGCCAGGTAGATTTGGATAGCTTTTCCCCCATAATAAATTAAGTCATCATTTAAAAACTGCATTTTGTATTTACTCGGTTGTCTTTGTCTAATATTAAAATTTATTTGCTGATCTGAAACATTTAAGTGTGACAAATATGCAAAAAGAAAAAAAAAAAAGAAATCAGGAAGGGGGCAAATACTTTTTCACGGCACTGTACAGTAAATTGACCCATCGACAGAGCATTGCAAGGAGTCATAAGATGTCTTTTCCATTAAGCTTTTGTTCTATTAGAAGGTCCTAAAGACCATCAAAGTCCTATAGAACAGGTTTTTCAACTAAGGTTTTTTTCTATAGGGAGGTCTTAGAGAACAGCAATAATATTATAGGACTTGCTTTTCCATAGAGGTGTTCTATGGGTTTCTTTAGCAAATTCCTATAGAACACACAGAAAGTCCTATAGAACATGCTGTTCTATTTAAATGTTCTATAGAGTTCCATTGATGTTCTACAGAGTGAGTAAAAAAAAAAACTATACACTTTCTAAATGTCCAATTATTATATTCTGTAATTATGTATACAACATCTTTTTACATGTACATTTTCAGCAGCTCTTTCTGCTTCTTTCAATATCAGTTTGCACCTTGTTAGATTAAACCCATGACTACTGTGGAACAATTTAAGGAGTTAAGTTAAATAACACTTATGCCCACTGATCAGGCTCTGATACAAAGTAAACAAAACAGAATTCCATCTGTGAAGTTTCAAGTCAACATAAAACATTGATGGCACGTCAGGAAACTGACTCCGAAAACTCTGCAGCACATTTGTAACGTTCTGTGTCCTATGATATTCAGTGACCAAGAAGGCCCTTTGCCTAGGGATAAACTGTGGGCGCACCATGCTTGGCAAGTTGGCAGTGCCAGGTCATTATGACCAATGCACAGGCAAGATTCATATGCCTGTTTTTAAGTTCAAATGACTGTGCAACCCATTATGACATGCATGGCCATTTTCATATCCAGCCCTGCTCAGTTGGCACAAGTCAGATTTCAGTTGAGTCCCTTAATTGTCCTCTGTGCAGTCATGCATGAAACCTAATGAGGTGTAACTGGTACCAATATCGGCGGAAAGATCTGAGGCAAAAGTACAAAATATGTTGTATACACATATATTGCTACACCGTCACAAAATGACCCGTTAAAAAGTGTATAGTTTTTTTTTTTACTCACTCTGGAATTCCATAGAAGTGCAATAATAATAATAATAATAATAACTTGTTGCGTGTGACAGTTGGCAGTAGTTTGGTTGCAGTTTCACTAAAGTAATATTAAAGTTATTTTTGTGCATTGACACTGGAAAAACGTGACAAATTACATTTCTTAACTCCCTGGGTTATCTGGACAGTATGGGGCATTAATTTATCAGGCATGACTGAGCACAAAACGAGTTTATGAGTTACATTCCCATACGAAAAAGAAGTTTATTCAAGTGTGCTATTAGTATACTTCTTCTAAACTAAAAGTAAGAAAGTATACTGTCAGTTTACTTTTGATGTACTTATCAGACATATACTTAGCAAAGTAATACATAAGTATACTTAGCTTATATTGACAAGTACACAGAAAAGTCTAAGTAAGTATATACATGGATTAGTTGTGTTAGTAGACTATGATACAAAATAAAATGGTTAGTTTTGGTAGTAATCAGAACAGTAAGGCGAAGGAAGTAAATGAGAATCGATGGAATATATTAAACACCCAAATCATTTAAATCACCCGAAACGTGAGCACACAGACCGAGAAGACGGACTGAAACAACAAGATGACAAGACAGGGGAGACAAGTGCAATGGAGCTGAGAAATGGAATTAACTAAAAACCTGAGTATGACAATAACCAAAAAGAATAAATAAACGACAAAATCATGAACACTGAACATGAGCATAAACATAACAAAAAAACCATAACCATCACAAAATGAGCTTATTTCAAATTTTCTGGCTGCAGCAAAAACAAAAAAAAAACTCAAAAAAGTTGGGACACAGGCAAAAAAGGGCTGAAAAATAATATCTTAGAGAACGAGTTGGAATAACATTTAGCAAGTAATCAAGTTAACATGTCTCATGTGACATCATATGTATCCATTTTAAATTGGCCCGTTTTCTGGTGGTCATTTTTAAAAGAGGAATTTCTACGAAACGGAGAAGTTCAGAATGTCCAGCACTTTTCGTATGTTCTTGAATGCGGGTAGACTACCGTTATTCAACATAGACAAGGTAAAAACGGTTTTTGATTCTATGTCACCTTTAAAGGGGATGCATTGTGGAGATACTACGGGCTAGAAATGGGTTTGTTGCCTGAGGGCAACACCGTACCATAGAGGGTAAAGTTAATTTTCATAAAACAAATGAATTCTCTCACCTTGTCGGCATTTTTCGTCAACCTCTCATATTAAAAAAAAAAAAAATTACATTTTATGAAGGAACATAAGACTAAAATATCCATAAAGATATTTATTTATTTATTTATTGCTGATGCTTGGAAACACGTGGGACATAGAACTTTAAATGCCACAATAAGCAATAATATTTAATAAAAGAATAAACAAATGTAGGCTAAGTTAAATCTAAAGATCATATACATTAATAAATAAATTCATTAAATAATAAATAGAAATATGTGTCAATGTAAATGTGAATAAATAAATCATTAAGGCTCTAAATTAATATGAAATATAAAAAGCAGTTAAAATAATCGAATAATAAATATATCTAATTTTATTAATTTTCACACACCAATTTATTTGCATGTGTATTTACTCAAAAAATGTACCTTTTTACTTTTTTTTTTCCTAAATTTCCATATACAGTAAATTTATTTGCTCATTCACCTGTGTATTTGTACATTTATTTCTATAACCTATACAGTGCTGTAAAAAAGTATTTTCCCCCTTCCTGATTTTCATTTTTTTTTTTTGCATATTTGTCACTCTTAAATGTTTCAGGTCATCAAACAAATTTTAATATTAGACACAGATGACCCGAGTAAATACAAAAGCAGTTTTTAAATTATGATTTCACTTTCTGAGGGAAAAAGCTATCCTAACCTGCCTAGCCCAGTGTGAAGAAGTAATTGCCCCCTAAACCTAATAACTGGTTGTGGCACCCTCGGCGAAAAAAAATGCAATCAATTGCGATAACTGGCAATGAATCTTTCACATCCCTGTGGAGGAATTTTGGCCTACTCTGTTCTTTTTATGAAATGCTGTGTCAGCTTTATGCCAGATGTAACGGGACGCACACCTTCCAAACAGTTCAACTTTTGTCTTGTCAGTCCACAGAATATTGTCCCAAAAGTCTTGGGGATCATCAAATTTTTTTAAGCAAATGAGAGACAAGCCTTTCTGTTCTTTTGTGTTCTTTGTTTCCTTTTGGTTTTTTCGCCTTGGAACTCTCCCATGGATAACATTTCTGCCCTTCTCTTTCTTATTGTTGAATCATGAACACTGACTTTAACTGAGGCAAGTGAGGCCTGTAGTTCTTCAGATGTTGTTATGGGTTTTTTGTGGCCTCCTGGATGAGTCGTCGATGCGTTCTTGGAGTAATTTTGGTCATTTTTGAAAAGAGTCTATGCTGTTATCCTTGCCAGAGGTGGTTGCACATTTGTAACTAAATGAGGGTCATCAATAATTATGAAACCTTGATTTTGTTGGAATTTATTTTGTTTTAAATGATTGTCATGATTTTGGTTGTTTCCATCAAAACATTAATAAAGGATTTCACGCGTGTTAGTATATTTATATATTCTTTTTTTTGTGCACTGCCAGTAAGAGGTGCCATCAATTTTTGAGCCCACTCTAGATGACCCTGAGACTTTTGGGATAATATTCTCTGGGCTGATGAGTCAAAACTGGTACTTTTTGGAACACATGGGTCCCATTACAGCTGATGTAAAGCTGACATTGTCATGGCCTGAATGTTTCTGTCATCGATTTACCCCTGTTCAGCTGTCTCTGTCAGTTTCAGTCCTGTGTCATCAATTGATTAATTATTGTTTTGTTTCACTCTCTCCCTCTGTGTCTCCTCCTCATGCTTGCATGGCCCCTTTCCATTGGTTAATTGTGTCTTTGCATATTTAAGTTCCTGTGTTAATTTCCCCATTGCTGGATTGTTACCCTCCAGTTGCACTTAATTCCAAGTTCCCAGTCTAAATGCTGCAATCTTCTGTCTTCGTATTAAAATTAAGACCAGTTCGTATTTGTTTGGAATTGTTCTTCCTGTGCCAAGTGGCTCCTAGCATGGTGTGCCTTCCAGTTCCTTCAAGCCTTGGGGTTTGAGAGTCCAGTGTGCCCTGTTACCAGTGGATTGCCTTCCTGGTATTGACCTCAGACCAGTCTTCTAACCACAGCTTGCCCAACCCCCCCATGCTCTTGTCCGCTCCTTGCCTGACTATGGATTACTCCTTGACAACTCTTTGTCTCAGCACCCTTTGTGTTGTTAATCTTCTGTTCAAGTGCCAATTGCAGCTCTACCTGCTTTTTCATTACAGTGCTCTCGCTGCTTTTGCTGCGTCCGGTTTTTTTCTCCCTGATGTCCATAACAAACACTGCAGTCCACATTAAGAACATTATACGAAGTCAAAGATGCTTTGGGACATGGGCAACTGGCTACAATTTATGGAAAATGCTCCATTACAGAAAATCCTGAACTGGGAATGTCCAGTCATCAGTTTGTGACCAAAAGTTCAAGCGCTGTTGGGTTATGCTGCACAACAATGATCTGTAGCACTCAAACAAGTCCACCACTGAATGGTGCAAAAAAAAAAAAAACTAAAGTAAGGTTTTGGGGTGTCATGGACACAGTCCTGACTTGAATCTTACATTGAGATGCTGGAACATGACCTCAATCAGGAAGTTCATTCTTGCAAACCCCCAATGTAGCTGAAATAAAACACTTGTGCAAAGAAAAGTGGGACAAACTTTGTCCTCTGGGATGTAAAAGACTCTTTGGTACTGCAAAAGTTTGATTGCAGTTGTTGCTGCCAAAAGTGGCTCAATTATAATAAGATTTCTGAGCACAGTTATATTCACATGGGTGCTATAGGTTTTGAATTAAAATCATGTAAAAGCTGCACTTTGTGTTTACTCTCATTGCCTGTCTCTTATATTAAAACTAGAGGCACTCCTAGGGTGCAAACCTCCACCAAGGCAGCACAGTCCATAGCTGGTGTGTGGGAGCAAAGTTCAGTTATCGCCTGTCATAGGATTTCAAGATGGCTGCCGTGGCAGTTTGATTTATCTATTGATTATTGATTTGATTTAACAGACAAACGGCACCAATCACATAACCTCCTGCCAACTTTGTTTGGAGGAGGTAATTAGATGGATGACCTGAAACATTTAAATATAACAAATAGATAGATAAATATACTTTATTGAACCTCATGGTGTAATTCATCCTCTGCATTGACTCATCTTTAAAAGGCGTTTAAAAGGGCCAGTTGACAAGAAACTACGTGACCAGCAGGCAGGCTTCAGACAAGACAGATGATGTACAGACCAGATAGCGACACTCTGCATCATCATTGAACAGTCCATGGAATGGAACTCCCCATTATACATCAACTTTGTGGATTATGAGAAGGCATTTGACAGTCTGGACAGGGAGACGCTATGGAAACTGCTTAGACATTATGGAGTACCTCAGAAGTTCTAAAACTTGATTCGTAACTCGTACGAGGGAATGTCTTGCAGGGTAGTGCACAATGGGCAGTTGACTGACAGTTTCAAAGTCAAGACCAGAGTAAAGCAAGGATGTTTGCTTTCACTGTTTTTGTTCCTTCTCGCCATTGACTTGATCATGAAGACCATAACCAGAGGAAAGAGAAATGGAATACAATGAACACTTTGGAACCAGCTGAATGACTTGGATTTTGCGGACGGCCTAGCACTCCTGTCTCACAATCACCAGCAGATGCAGGAGAAGTCCTCACAGCTGTGTAACATCTCAGCTACAATAGGACTCAACATACACAGAGGGAAGACCAAGATCCTTAAAGTCAATACCACCAACAACGAATCAGTTAAACTTGACGGAGAACCCCTGGAAGTAATGGAGTTGTTCACGTACCTGGGTAGTATAATGGACAAACAGGGAGGTACAGATGCTGATTTGAAGACCAGAATCAGCAAAGCCAGAGCAGCATTCATTCAGCTGAGAAACATCTGGAGTTCAAGAGTAATCAGCAGAAACACCAAGATACGGCTGTTCAACTCGAATGTGAAACCTGTTTTATTGTACGGAGCAGAGACCTGGAGATACACTAAGGTCACCAGTCGCATGATCCAGACCTTTGTCAACCAGTGTCTTTGCCGAATCCTTTCCATCCACAGGCTTGAGACCATAAGTAACAATGAATTATGGAGAAAGACTAACCAGTGTCCCGTGGAGGAAGAGATTCTGCGGGGTTGGCTTGGACACACCCTTCGAAAGCCAGCGAGTAACATCATGCGGCAGTCACTAACATGGACACCCCAAGGAAAGAGAAAGAGAGGGAGACCGAGGAACACCTGGCGTAGGGACCTGGACTCAGACGTCAAGCTGACAGGACAGACGTGGGGACAACTTGAGTTGACAGCAAAGAACAAGCAGCGCTGGAGGACAGTCGTCGATGGCCTATGCTCCAGGAAGAACGAAGGGCCAAAGTAAGTTAGTAAGTATTGACCCATCTTAGATACTTAGCAGCAGTGGGTAGCCACAGTACTGCACCTGGGGACCAACTGCCATTCTTAAGCCAGAGCCTTGGTCTGGCATAGTGGTAGGAGCATCTTTCAAGGTGGGAAAAAACTGGAGTACCCAGAGAAAACTCTCACTTACACAGGCAGAACATGCAAAGTCCACACAGAGAGGTCCTGGCCATTTGTTACTCAAATTCAGAACCTCTTCTTTGGGAAGCAACAGTGCTGAGCTCTGCACCACTGCGATTAGCCACAGCTAGCTGTTTACCTATTTGTCCAGTGGTTGTGCATTTCAGGAGGACTGTACAGACCTAGCCTTTTTACGTCGAGTGGGGATTTACGTCGAGTGGGTCAACTATTTTATGAGTTGGCCAGTCCACACTTCCAAACTTGAGCTAAAACATACACTTTCACTCAAGAAGTGCTTTGAGTCATCTACAAAAGTAATAATGAAACTCATTTTGACAAGTAAAGGAAATGAATGGTGAAATTACTGGAGATCACTTGGGCAGGTATGTGCTAGCAAGCATGCTATCTGGAGGAATGGAGGCTGAAGGGAATTCAATTGCAATTGATGACTGATCAGTTTGACTGTTTCAACATAAGGGATACGGTACAGATATGGGTAAAGCCAAATACTTGGTCATCATTCAGCCTTTTTAATGAAGTCTACTCCACTGTAATTTGTGGTTCAGCCTTGCAGAGTAAATGAGTGACTGCATAACTGTTACACTGGCAGTGCAGCTATTGTTACAGCTGAGCATCCGTGGTGAACAGGCCAATTTTTTTGATGATAAATACAACCATGATGTGACAGAATGTGCTGCATGGTTATAATTCCAGGTATGGGACTGCCAATGTGTGTGTGTTTTTTTTAATAATAGACTGTTGCATTGGTTTCTAATGATTTATGATTTTTGTAGAAAAAAATAGTTTTTGTGAGCAATCAGGAATGTGTTTTTAAGCAATTTTAGCTGGGTGAAAAAAATATACACACAGTATGTACAACGCACTGAACTGAAAAAGATTAGTGATGTATATTGAGCATAAATGAATGGCAAATGTCATAAAAGTCATGTTTCATTTTGTTGTGTTTCCTCCATGTGAAGTCCCTTATTGGCCAATAAGCAAACATAGCCGGCCTTTTATAACAATATCCTCTCAGTAATAATGCCACTAATCGGTGGGGAACCAGCTGTTCACTAGTAGATATTGTTGCGACAGACTGACTTCTGGGAACCACACAAGAGAAAAACCCGAAGTGAGGATTTCTTCATCTGACATGACCAAACCTTGTACTGCAAAATGTCTTGTCGTTTTTACAGGTGTTTTTTGATTGGACTGAAAACTTTATTTTTCTTGTGTGGGGAAATCCATCCGATTTGACTGTTATCGGGCCATTGAATAAGTGTTATCAGCATACATTTCTCATGTACATATAGGCTAGTAGTGGCCTGCTAAACTAACTGGTGCAATGGTAGAATGGATTACCAAATAGAAGGTAACGTTTATTCTATTTTCCAAATTATACGACACTGACATTAAAAAAGCTTTGCTAGCTTCCAAGCTTCCTAGCTTGAAAATGCGTAGTAGTAGTTCTGTTGTTTCTTTTTCTTAATGGGTGTCATGTGATCTAGGGGTCCACTACATTGGGTCTCTTATATAAATGGGTGACCCTAGTAGCCTCGTGAACCTACTAGGAGGTCGGTAGGCCCCTACTAGCTTATATATGTATGGGAGCAATGTATGCTGATAATGCCTATTGCAAAATCAACGTTATTTTCTATATATTATGCTTATACCTGTATATTTTAGCTGCTATTTGCTCGGGAGGTGGAAGTTTTTTAAACTTATTGCCAAATCTTTATATGTGCCAAATTATCTCCTCAATCGCAATACTTTTGAACTGTTTTCCAATAAGAGTGATAGGCCAAATGTATGATGAAAGGTCCAAATATAAGATGCAAATGAAAAGCACAATGGAAAAATGATCTGAGTCACATTTTCACATTGTGGAGAAATGATGTATTAAAAATTCATAACAATCTTAGAAACAAAGCACAGAAAAAAAAGTATTATAATAATATATTATATATAATATATACAAAAATGCAAAATTTGTATATATACTTCAAATACTGAGTGAAATTTACTGATGTTTGGTTTTTGTTGTGTAACAAACCCCTCATTATCAAGCCTACGTGAACTCCCCCATTACACCCTTATACCCCCACATAAATCAGTCTCTCCGTGATGTAAGGGAGGTGGGGTTGGGGGGGGTGTTCCTTCCCAGCTGTTTGTGGGCTGATATATTTCCTTTGGAGGACAGGCTGTGGAATCCAGAGGACAGCCAATGATGTGCTGGAGTCTGACTGTTTCCACCAATGATGTTCCTTTGTGCTTCAACAGCAGAAAGAGGGTCAGATTACAGAGGCAAAGAATGTCAGATGTGGATGTGAGCATGTGGCAGTATTACCGCTTTTACACTTGTGGTGAACAAGGCCAAAATATTTCCACTGAGCTGAGACAGTTTGACTTATTTCAAGGGTTTGCAATGATGCAAAACAATGTCAGTTGTTAAGGGAACAGTGACTTCCCTATTACTAGGATGGACCCTATTCATGCAGTCCACAATGCTGTTTTAGCCATGCTAGATGTTGAGGGCAAGAGTGAGATTTTTAACTACACCAAATGTCTGAGAGTAACTCTATAATCCATTGATATTTGGTCAATGCAGGCATAATTAGACCTGAGGGTGAGGTGTCTTGATTTTATGTGTCGTTGCAAGCCAAAAAAAACCAGTAACGACAGGACTTTTTTTTTTTTTTCTGGACATGATGACGTCTACCTGGTGCCAGCTGGCATTGCTTGAGATTTAGAATGACAACCCCATGAGGAATGTGAATTGAAAGCAATTGTGAACTGATTTGGGTGGCGCGGTGGCACAGTGGTTAGCACTAAGTGGTTAGCACTTAGTTAGTTAGTTAGTTTGTGGGTTTGAATCCAGCCTGGGGCCTTTCTGTGTGAAGTTTGCATGTTCTCTGTGTGTTTCCTCCGGGTACTCCAGTTTCCCCCACCCACAAAAACATGTATTATAGGAACAATTCTACTATAACCCCGGACCAAGGTACTGGACTTAGAACTGGAGTTGGTCCCCGGGCACTGCTCTCGGAGAAGATATACTTTATTAAACCCCGTGGGGTAATTCATCCTCTGCATTTGACCCAGTTAGGAGCAGTGGGCACGGGGTTCCGAAAAGTATATCTTATCAGAGTGACTGCTGATTTTAGATGACAGATAATTGTAGCCTTTTGACCACCACACCTGTTTTGAGATAGCTACCATCCCAGAGGTTCTCATTCCAGCTCCAATCAGTCATATCTGACTCAACTAATGATCAGCTCACTGCTCATCTCTGACTGTTGATTGAGGTGTACTATGTTTAGGCAACCAATGACGTGATAATGGCCAATAACGTAATAACTGGGAGTAAAATAATAATTTTGGCCGTTTCAAATGTAATAAAGCCAATACGTAATAACTTGCCAATAAGGTAATTAAATTGTTGAACCAATAACGTTGCAACTTTTTGCCAATAATGTAATAAGTTATTATGTTATTGGCTGGTTTTTACATTATTGGCCTTGTATTAGAAAAATCTTATGAAAATGTAATTTTGTAGTATTTTTGTCTATAGGAGTCGCCTCATTTCCACCCATATCATATCATAGTGCTTCAATCACCAATAACCATAACCTCAAACCTGAATATCTGTCTGATGCTGAACAAATGCTCTAGATGCCGCTCCTAAACTGATTTAATGCACATGTAGATTCGCATGTGCGCATCCACACGGTTCTTGAACTAAAGAAGTATGTAAATAGCATAAAGACAAATTCAAGAATTGTCGATTTCATTCAGAGAAGAGCCACTAAGCTAATGCCAGGTGTAAAAGATGAAAGCTATGAGAAGAGGCTGAAGATCCTCAATCTCTTTAGTCTTAGGAAAAGGAAAAAGGTGATTTGATTGAGTTCTTTAAATAAGCTAAAGGGATTAACAAAGTGAATTATGGAGGATTCCTTCGACCAAGTGTTGTGAGTAGAATTCGGGGTCACAAATGAAAGTTGACCAAGGGTAAATTTAGCACTGAAAATCGGAAATATTTCTTTGCCCAAAGAGTAATTTCAATGTGGAATAGCTTGCCTGACCATATTGTTGAGGCAGAGACCTTGAGGGTTTTCAAGAGCAGGCCTGACTTAAAGCTAGATACCATTGAGTCATTTAGTATCTGAAGGGATATATTCTCAATAGATTAAAGAAACTGGCGAGCTTAGTTGGGCTGAACGGCCTGTTCTCACCGTTCATATTATGTTTTGAATCTTCCTGTAATTGTGTTGCAGTGATCTTATGTGCTTATGTGCCAGTTTTTCTGCAGTTTGCTCATCGAAAATGGGTATAGTGGACGGTATAGTTGCGTTAACATGTCATTCCCACTGGTCATCCAGGATATGTACTAGGCAGCACTCTCTCTCTCCTTAATTATGGCTGATTGTTTAACAGCCATCTGCTCTTTCTGCTTTTTAACCATTAAATTCTCACAGATATTCTTGCGTAAACAGACAGCTGCTCATTTAGTGTATGTAACATGAAATCCATGTTTCTTTGAGAATGTTGCATTTTCAAATGAATTTAACAGATCTTTTCGTGGAAAAACATTTTTCATTCAACCCTTTTAACACATTTATGTGAGGGGAATGGAACTGAGGTCCAGACGCAGCACAACATGGGCTATCTAAAAGCCACCCACGCAACGCGAGTGACCGCTAAATAGAGTGAAGGTAACAGAAAAAAGGAGCAAAATTCCTGGCTATTCCGCTAACAAAAAACAACCCAGAAAAAAAAAAACAGGGGAAAATCCTACCAGAAAATAAGAGCTTTCTCTCAAGAGACAGACAGGGTTACCACCCCCTCCTGCTGGAACAGGAGCAAACCGGCAGAGGTCTGAGAGGAAAGACTCCGCTCCAACAAACAAGACCTTCTGCAGGACAGAACATAAACTCTGACGAACAGAACAATAAATCAGATGGACCAACACTAAATCCTAAACTCTTCAAGGAGTTTCCTCTGACTACACGCTAAGGGCTTCGTAGACCTCGCAAGAGTGACACAAAAGCACCAGACTGTGCTGGAGTGCCTCTTAAATAGTCTCTCCACAGCTGCAAGCAATGAGCAATCAACCACCTGATCACACAGCAGGATGGCCCTCAGGTGGCAAAGAAAATGCACATTGGGCAGAAGCCCCCCCAAACCACGACACATTTCAATCTCTTAGTGGCTTTAAACATCAGGGAGATCTATCTGCCTTACAAGTTAGCATGCAAAGGCAGTGGGGTTTTATACGCCAGCTACAGAGCTAACAACTCTTAGTAACTTCTCTGGACAAACTCTAAACTCCAATACTGCAAAGCTATCAAATGGACCTTTTAAGCTGGAGGTAGTGTTCAATCTCAAATGAAAAGTAGCTGTCACTCATTTACAAACGTTAAGAAAAAATGAAAACTTACACAGAGTTTACCTAAGAGGAAAACATTAACATAAAATTGACATTAGGCCTAGTTCTTCCAGTAGATGTCTTTAATTTTGTACTGACCTAAGGCTACATGCCTTAGATCCATGCCTTCATCCATTGGCTGTTCTTACCAAATAAGTCTTTCAAACCAGCACTGAGACCACTGCTGAGTTCAGCAGCCTTGTTGAGCTTCATGATACTAATTGAACAGTCATTTTCTTTGTCCAGTTCTAGGCTCTCTGCAAATGCTTCACTTATATATAGGATAGAATGGAATGATGTTGATAGTTGATGGAATAAGAGTAGAGACTCGATTGAATGTCCCAAGCATTGACATATCTTGGTTGAGAGAAAATTTAATAATTCTTGATAATATCTCTGTTGGTAGGTACTGAACTCCCAGCTCATTGCCAGCCTCCCCAACAATGTCAATCAAAGGGTTAGGCATAGGCTGAACATCAACATTAGGTTGAAACACAGATTCAGGTTATGACAGAGAGCCAGGTGCATCAGACACAGAGGCAGGTTCATCATCAGACACAGAGGCAGGTTCATCATCAGACATAGAGGCAGGTTCATCATCACACATAGAGGCAGATTCATCATCACACATAGAGGCAGATTCATCATCACACATAGAGGCAGGGTCATCATCACACATAGAGGGAGGGTCATCATCACACATAGAGGCAGGGTCATCATCACACATAGAGGCAGGTTCATCATCACACATAGAGGCAGATTCATCATCACACATAAAGGCAGATTCATCATCACACATAGAGGCAGGGTGATCATCACACATAGAGCCCCGGGGGGGGGGATTACAGTCATTTTTACATATCATTACATTATCAGCTCCAGTTATCACATTTTCAAAGGATTTTTTTAATACAAGGCCAATAATAATAACTTATTACATTATTTTCAAAAAGTTATTATGTTATTGGCTGAAAAATTTTATTACATTGTTGACAAGTTATTACGTTATTGGCAGTTATTACGTTATTGGCCATGATTATGTTATGGTGGATCTCTGGGAATAGGGTTGGCGACCACTGCGTTACCCCTTATATTGATGAAAAAACCTTGAGCAAAATGAAAAATCTAGCGACTATGTGAACATGAAAGGCAAGGGCCGGCCCCAGTGTTTGCTGTGCCAGAACCATAATGCATCTCTGAAGTCAAAAGGCAGTCACTTGCAAACGATGAAAGTCAATACAGACTAATATTTTAATCATATTAAGGCTTAGGGCTCCGTCTTTCACTGGGTGCAAAACAGTGTCTAGGGTTCTTGCTAGTTTGTGACAGAAGCAGTTCCCGTTTTTCCTAAAAGTGCTCAGGTTGCATAACTAGCAAGTATACTTGTGCCAAAATGGGCGTCCATGGGTGTATTGTTCTTAAAATGAAGTGTTGTTGGGAGCAGAGTTGGCATGTTGCTATCTTGGGGCAGCAGAAAGCGATTGCACAATTGACCAACAAAAACCTTTTGAACTGTTATTTTAAGGGCGCATAATTTAGATGGTATTATGAATCTTTGTAGATGAGTGCATCTTACGGGGACACCCCGCTTGTTACGCTCACAAGGATGAGCAGCAGCACACAGAGAAGTGAACGATTGAAAGTACAATGTGAAAGATGATTATTGTGTAAATCAAGATATTTAAAAAATACATGTCATGTGTCATCTAGGTTGATCCATTTCTCTCCCAGTCTCATAGTCTATCAAGATGCAACAAGGTCAATTTATTCCTTCAGGATATTATTCAAGGGGTTGTGGTAGTGTAATCAAGATAACTGTATCATTTTTTTCCCCCAACTGTTTTTTTCCTCAATCATTTTAATTTATCATGTTCATTGCCCCACTGGCGCATGATTATTTTTTTTACTCGCAACATTGAATTAAAACATGTTTTTTTTTAAACTTCGCTGCCTTGCTTCATGCATACGTTCAAATTAGATCTTTGAATTCACTGTGTATGAGAACTTTCTCCTGAATATGACTTAAACAATTTTGAACAATAGTCAAATAATATATTTCATAATATAATGTTCCTCAATGTCAAATTGCAAAGGCTGTGAGGGTTTCATTATGGGCAGTGCATAACATCATCAAAAGATTCAGAGAAACTGGAAAAATCTCTGTGCGTAAGGGACAAGGCCGAAGACCTTTACTGGTTGCCCGTGATCTTCGGGCCCTCAGACGCCACTGAATCACTCACCGGCATGATTCTGTCATTGACATTACTAAATGGGCCCAGGAATACTTCAAGAAACCACTGTCTGTAAATACAGTCTGCCATGCCATCCACAGATGCCACCTAAAACACTATCATGCAAAAAGGAAGCCATTGTTGAGCATGATCTAGAAGCGCTGGTGGGTTCTGTAGCAAAGTGGCAAAGTGTCCTGTGGTCAGACGAGTCCAAATTTGACATGCTTGTTGGAAATCATGGGCGTCGTGTCCACCGGGCTAAAGAGGAGAAAGACTACCTCTCCTGTTATCAGTGTTCAGTTCAAAAGCCAGCATCTCTGATGGTATGGGGATGCATTAGTGCATATGGTGTGGGACATTTGCATGTTTTTAAAAGCATCATGAATACTGAACGGTATATAAAGGTTTTAGAGCAACATATGCTCCCCTCCAGATGACATCTATCCCAGGGAAGGCCTTGTGTATTTCAGCAGGACAATGCAAAACCACATACTGCAGCTATTACAACAGCATGGCTTCATAGTAGAAGAGTCCGTGTGCTGAACTGGCCCGCCTGCAGTCCTGACCTCTCATCGATTGAAAACATTTAGTGCATAATTAAGCGAAAAGTTGTCAAAGGAGACCCAAAACTCTCCAGCAGCTGGAAGCCTGTATTAAACAAGAGAAGGATCAAATTCCAGTGGCTAAACTCAAGAAACTTGTCTCCTCAATGCCCAGACGCCTCCACTCTGTGTTAAAAAAGAGGGGATGCTACATCATGGTAAACAGGCCCCTGACCCAACTTTTTTGAGACCTGTAGCAGCCATCAAATTTGAAATTAGCTAATTTTGTGGATAAAATTGTAGAATTTCTCAGTTTCAACATTTGCTATGTTATCTCTGTTCTATTGTGAATAAAATACTGGCTGGTGTGATTTGAAAGTCATTGCGTTTTGATTTTTTTCAAAATTTACTCTTTGTCCCAACTATTTCAGAATTGGGGTTGCAATAGAAATTTGCAAAGGTGCAAGGGCATCCAGTTTTTAAAGGGAATGGGAGATGACACTCTGATTGGCTTATTTCATGCTGCGTCCAACACGTGCATATGATGACAGATCAAGTACAATGACCTGACTTTGCCTCAAGATAACTCACTGTTAAGTTAGCGATAATGGATTTGAACACATCCTAAATGCACTGGCGCTATGCGCTTCAGACCGTGTACTCAGACCGTGCTACAATGAAGCCTTATGAAGTCTAAAATCAATTACTCAGTACTTACAAGAACTAAAAAAATATTCCTGTAGTGAGACATTTTGATGTCAATCGCCATGTCAAGAGTCATGAATGGGCTGAGAGGATTTCACTTGTCTGGCAAACAAAAAAAATTCAAATTTTAAAAATATTTAAACTATCCAAGAAAAAAAAAAAAAAATCAAGTCCTGGGGTAAGACTGCAAGAGTTGCTGAAATAGGCTTTTTTGCATTCAGATCAGGACAGACATTGTATTATTTTTCTGTTTTCAACAATATATTTCTTTTGTGATGTTCAAAGATTTGAAACATTCAAAGGAAGATTAAAAGATTGTTGAATCTCTCCACAGGAAAGCATTATCAGTCAGACAGAGTTAATCCTTCACGTGTTCTTGCCAGCAATGCTACTTTTTTCATTCACAAAACACAGCCTTTTGTGCACCTTCCCTGAATTGTCTCCAGGTCTTGAAGTGCGACTTTTTCAGTACAGATTATACGAAATATCGATCCCTGTTTCCATTTATGTATGATCCCATGCCAAAGCATTCCTGAACATCTCTTGGGAAGCCTGCATGTGTGAAAGGGATTTTGTGATAGGAGGATAGCCCAGGGTCCAGCTACTGATATAACAACTGCTGAGTCACAGTGGAGGAATGTAGAGACCAGACTGTACTGGCTGACCATCGAGTGCACAGCCTGTACTGTATGTAGCATATAATGGACTTAAGCAAGAAGATGAATCATGCCCCCGGGTCATACGCACTGCAAAAAACCACTTTACCTTAACAAATATTCTAGTCCTATATTTACACCAGACTTTAAAAAAAGGGGGGAAAAAACTGTGAAAGAAAGAGAGACAGAGTTCATGGGTAATGTCAGGAAGTGCTTGTCTTTATTTGTTATTTCTTTGCACGGAACGGTTTGCCAGGAAACGGAACAAGAGAACCCCTCCCCCCACCTTCATTGGCTTTTTTTTTTTTTTTTTTTTTACAGTGCAGGCACAACACATTCCTAGATATACAATAGAAGAATACAAGTACATGGGGTGAACTGTACATTCTCACCAATATGTTTTTATTAACTCCCACGATTTTGATGTGCGAATGTTAACCCTTTCAGTGCCGTGGGCAACTAGAGTTGCCCATTGAAGTCAGATGCTGTTGAAAACCTATCATGTGGCAACTTGTTTAAAAGAGCTCCCGCATGGGAGCTCTTTTAAACAAGTTGCCACATGATAGGATTTCAGCAGCTCAGGATAACTACATTTTTAATTCCTTGCAAATCTATTCGGCACTCATAGAGTTAAATGCAGATCATCCATGGAACCTGTCCATAGCCCAACAGACATGTGAACACGAGCGCATGCACGGGCGGACACGCGCACTCACGGGCACCTTGTCACGATGTTGGCCTGCAGTCCCTTCCCCCTGTTGCATTCTTCGCCTCCACCTTAATGGGCAACAGGTGTGGCTCGTGAAGGTGGAGGTGAAGTGCTGCTATTTAAGGGCTGGCTGCAGCAGCGTTCTGTGTTCTGGAGCCCTGGCTGTTTCCTGCCTGCTGCTGCTCCCCTCTGGGAATGTTTTACAATTTAAATTAAAGATTTTATATCTTTACTCAGCCTGTGCCTTTGGGTCCCTGGGTTTTGTTTTGGGTACATGGTCCTAGTCCCCGCCGGTTTCTTGTCTTCAGCCTGCGGGGGCAAATCCTTGACACACCTGAGCTGACCCAGACAGAACCAGGGCTACTTGCAGCATGTGAGTGCGTGTGTGTGTGAGTGTGTGTTGATCAGTCAACAGACTGTCTTCCTTAGTTCTTGATGTACTGAAGTCAAATACCCTTAGGTTGTAATCCCTGTATATGACAGCAGGCGCCTTGGAAAGGCGGCCAATAGTGGGAGATTAACCACGGGGACGTCAGGGTGCTAAACACATCAGCAGCGTCACATGACCCCCCCCCCGACTACTTGCTCCCCCACTCCTTCAGCCACAAGCACAGTGCAAAAAATTAAGAACACATAAAATTAAACCTCTGTCTGAACAAATGTTTTATCCGTTTAACAAGGTAATCTTGATACAGAGTATTTTTTTTACTTGGAAGGTTGTTTAATGTTACTATCAACATCAGGGCATGATGGGTAGCGCTGGGCATGATGGGTAGTCATAAGTTTGAATCCAGCCTGGGGCCTTTCTGTGTGGAGTTAGCGCGTTTAGCGCGTTTCCTCAAACAGACCAGAGACATATATTCCTGGCTGTTATTGGACACTGCCTGTGCGTGAGTGAACGGTGTGTGATCACTGTGGTGGTCTGGTGAGCTGTCCCGGCTTTGTTCGTGCCTCTTTCCCAGTGTATTTTGGGATTGCCTCCTACTCACCAGTGATCTCAAGTCGGACTCAGCAGGTTACATGTCGGATAAATGTTGGTGTCGGCTCGACAAAGGAAATTTTCTGAACTCTCTTGGAAAAATAAAAATAAAAAATAGATAAAAGCCAAATGACAGTATTTCACCTCACTGGTGATTTTTTTTTTTTGCCTTATTTGGTAAATCATGGTAGGTTTATGATTTTAAATGTGAATTTAAGAAGGTAATACTCTTTGAGATCGATTCTTTTTTTTTGGATATTGCAGTGCAGCAACTGCGGTCTTGTATCAGAATCTCAAGGGCATTCTTAGAACAACAGTCTTGCTTTGATAAACAAGGAGAACAAGGTCATTATCTTGGCTGCTGGGCTTTATGCTATCTCTGGGAGCTCTGCTCACCTCCGTAAGGGAGAACAAGCTACCAGCTCAGATTTGGGGGAGTTTTTGATCAATATTGTGTTGCTGTTTTTGGAAGTGCTGTTTTCAGTAATATGAGTTTGGCTATGGGAGAAAGGGGCACTGGGTCAACTGCTGCGCACTTATGCAACTGAAAAACTAAAATGAAAATACATCAGTCTGCACTGTTCACCTCATAATACAAATTGAGCTTGACATCGGTGATTAAATACATGTGCGCCATTCTGGCTCGCGGCTCTCCGCTTTCCACAAAAACCAAGCTCACACTGGAAATTTCATGGTGCTGACTTCACTTCCTCCCCTTAATGGTTTGTCCGCGCCAGATTGTATAAGGTTTAATCAAACAAGATTTTCTTCCCCAAACACTGAGGGGATTTTCCAATGTTTATCCTGAAAAACAGGCATGTGGTCATATGAAAATGAAATAAAAATGAATGATACCAGAAAAAAGCCTGTGCCCTGCTTTAAAGAAATGGTTGCAAGAGATGGGGGGGGGGGGTGTATTTGCACTTGCAAATATTGAAACCAGTAAGTGCTAGTAAAACTTGTAAACTTGAGTTTTACAATCAAGTTAAAAATGTTATTCTTTTGTCTAAAGTTGTTCGAATGTTTGAAGTTGTTGTTCTCTTGAAAAGTTCAATTTACCTTCTAATCTTATCAGCAATGTTTTATTACTTGTGATAAAGTAATTAAACTTTGAAACATAAATGTTGAGTTATACAAGACTAAAGTAGCTGATTGGGTATGAGGAGTGTTCATCTCAGAGTGACATAAGACTATAGCATCCGCAGTAGTGAAGTTATGTTGTCATTTATGTCCTTCCTGTTACCTGTATATTCCTGCTCCCAGGGTACCACTCAGAAAGAAGTATGAGGGGAGGGTTTTATTCAGGGATTGATTTCTTGGTTCTGGCACTTCCGTTCTGTGCAGTGCCAAGAGTCAGTTATCGTGATTGTGCTCGTGGTGACCCCTTATCATGGCCTTGTACTGAGGGTTTGACTGTGAGGGCACTGCATGGATAGCGTTTCAAGGGCACCATCAAGCCACTGCATTTAACAAGCAGAGCGCTGTCTTCAACGTCCGTGAAAGAAAGCCAAAGTCTACGGTCACAAAAAAAAAACATGGATGAAGAATCTGCAACTATGGTCCTGTGTCCACTGCCCATCTGTTTTCAGAGATTATCACCTTAAAATTAGCAACTGATCCTGACCCAAGAGACTAATCGGGCCAGGTGCAGTGTGAGGTGTTTCAAGGGGTCTCAAAAGCCCCTGTTTAAAACCACAGTAAAAGCAGTGCGGCTTTAAGGTCACTGAGCAAGGCCTGTGACCCCTAATTGATTTGTGCCAGCACTGAAAAAAAAAAAAGAGCTCATGAGTTACTACTTATGTGCAGAGAGAATTCTTTTCAATCGAAACTATTGAAAGTAGGTTTCTTTACTTTCTAAAAAATGTACTTGTAATAAGAAAAAATATCTGCTGAGAAGACTTAAAATAATTAGATGTAACAGATTGACGCAAATTGACGCCCAATGATTCAAAGTCTCAGGGTTTTCAGCGAGTATGTGATCACGCATAGGTACTCGGCCAACCAATCAGGCTTTTTCGATCTAGAAGGAACTTCTGTGGTTCCCGTTCTTGCACCTGTTCTGTTTGAGAACCAATCACCATGAAGAGAACCGACACACTTCAACAACAGTCCACAGCACCAGTTCCTGGCAACTATTTCTCAATATTGCTTGTTTGTTTTTAAGGGCTTAGTACCAGCACACTTTTGATGCATGTGTCACCATGTTTGTGATGGGATCCACTGGCATCTGGTTGCTTCGGGGAACCGAAATGTAGGTTCTGAACTAACTATTTTTGGTCGAAATGCCTCGAATTTTGTTGTTGAACAATAACCAGTCTCAGCTGGTCAAAAAGCCCCCTGCAGAGACAGGTTGACCCTCTGGTGCTCCACAGTGAAGGCACGTATAAAATAAAATAAAATAAAATAAAATCTCTTAAAAGTCACGAATTCCCTTGCAAAAATGAACTAAAGGGTCACTTTAGTACACTATAAGAACTATATAATGTTCTCTAGTGTGGTTGAAGTGTTCTATAGTACGCTTCACCCACTATGGTATGTGGTGTTATTTTATTAGCTATGGTAGCCCTTCAATATTTCAATAGTAATACCAAACTCTCTATAGTGCATTGCAAAAAACCTTACAATTACTACAGTAATACATTTTTGATAGTAATTGTTATGGTACTCCTATAGTGTTTTTTGAAAGGGATTCAAAAAAAAAAAAAAAACTTCCATAAAAGATGGTCCTGACATCCTCATTTCAGTTACCTTTGGGAAACACAGTGGTGCAGTGGTCCCTGAAAAAATGGATATACTCTTATTTGCCGGATGGATAAGAAAGTGGATATTGTCTCTTTTGTATTTCTATGGCTTTTTTGGCATGCAGGTGGATATACAGTATATTGACCAAAAAAATAAATAAATAAATGGTGGGCATTATCCATATACTTACGTATACCCACCACTACACCACCGGGGAAACCTATTCCTTTTCATAACCCATTTAACAAATGAGAATCTCCCCATTGACAGCAAACCTGAATCAATTTCCAAGGTCGGAAGCGTGGAAGGGGAACAAAATAATCACTTGAAACGGGCAGCAGGACAGTCTGTTGATGCGGGAGATGACAACCCGCAGATCCGGCACCTCCACGTCTCATGCAAACATAACGACTATGACGGGGACGGAGAATTCGCACTGGCGTGACGGAGACAGGAAACGGCCTGGCCCTCCCGTGTCTGACTGTGGAAATGGGGTCACAGCTGTCGATGGAGGACAGTGCGTAGGGTCTGTCGCCCCACAATGCACTGTGCCTGCATGCATTTTCCAGTCCTCTGTCTAGACTTATAGGCTGATTATAGGCTTCTCTCTCACCCTCTCTCTCTCTCTCTGCCCCTCTCTCTCCCTCCCTCTCTTTCATCTCTGCTGTCCTTTGTGCAGCACTTGTCCGTTAAGTGCTTCATGCAGTACACTGAAAAAGAAAACGTCTTGTCGTATAATGAGATCTTTTAATCTTAAGTTTTCCCCCTCAAGCAGAAAATATTAAATAATTTATAAATACTGTTTGCTTGGCAGGTGTAGGTGAAGGGTGATATTGTAATGAGTCATGTCGAACCTCGCGTGCCACAGTTTTGTGCTATACACTCAACAGAAAATGAAGCAGTTCGAAATAGAATATTTAATTAACTTCCAAAGGAATTGTCAGATTTTTGACCAGTTTAAGCAATCAAATGAATTTGAGGGCACTTAACTTATCTGAGAGGAACTGTTTCTCTTTTTCAGTGCATGTGTTGAAAAAGCAATAGCAATAACATTTAAGTTTGAGTAAAACACTTGCTCAGACAGAGACATTTGGGTGGTGGGTGTACTCTTTTCACCTGCATATACCCTCTACTAAACTATCATGTTACTTGAAAGGTGTGGTATAAGGACATTTTTATTGGAGGTTATCTTCTTCAGATGTAGAGAAGACTTGGCAACATTACTGTAATATCAGGGAAGAACTGATTTAATATTTCATACATTTGGGGAAATTTGTCTCCAAAATAGGTTTTCTGTTTCAATTTTAGAATTCCTGCGAGAGTCTGCTTCACGAAGCAGAACTTGAGAATTCAATCGAATTCTGTACCTCCTCAAGGCAATAAATACTGTATGTGGCCTTTTTTGTTCACAAAATACATCTTCATAAATATTTGAGTCTTGTATGACAATTCGGAGCCTATTCCCCCCCCCACCCCCCCCCACCCCCCCCCCCCTTTCATGTAGCAAATACTGTGAGCTTGCTTTAACACTTAAGTGTGATGTGAAGTTTTCTTAAATTTAATGAAGCAATTCAAAATTATCTCATTGACATTATTTTTTTGTTTTTTCATTGTGGGGCTGGATTAAATTTAAGAAAGAAAAGAAAAATAAATTTTCTTACCGGACTGCAACAGTTGTTACGAAAAGTTTTTGCACTTTTTGGTTTGGCTCATAAGTTTCCTCATAAGTTGCTTTGACCCCATTTCAATGTAGAGCCCAAAGGCTGGGGATCAGGTAACAAAGGTGACTCCTTTCTTGCTTAACAAATGCCAGTGATTTGACTTGGATGTTTTATGTATCAACAAGATTTGATTACATTTTGCATGTATTTGTGTATTTTTGTGTCATGTATAAGCCATGAATTTTCAATTCATTCCGTCATACATGTATTGTCTGTCATGTCGTGTGACCAGATACTGTTGAGGTTAATGCTTATTTCTGTAAGCGTGCCGAGTTCCAGTAGGATGTTTGTCCCATTTGCTAAATTCCGGAAAGATGAATCTTTAGCCTTGCCCTAATAATGCACATTATCAGTCTTATTCATCACCTGCCAAGGGAGAGCAAGCCCAATCAGACCCTCCTTGTAAAGGATTAGCCTTCTTGTGCATAGATATCATGTGACAACCCTGTGTAAAGAGGATCTTATAGCTGAATTTCCAGGTCAGCTGGAAATCCCCCATCTCTGTTAATGACCTGGTCTTCAGTGTACGTTCACCGATGGCCGCTTTCTTCAACTTTAGTCCGTAACCTGCCCCATCTTCTCTGGCTACTGTTGTACTTTGACGTTGCTGGGTAGGGGTGGGGAGGGCTGAGGGGGACAGTGGGGGGAGGGGTAAGTAATGACCAGACCAGCGCTAACAGGCTTATTGTAATGACGTCATCACTTCTGACGCAGATAAAGGACGCGCTGTGCCAATTGGTTGTGCTTTAATCGGCCAGATTGTCAAGCCAACATTTTATTTTTTATACCTTTCCACTTAGCACAAATATCCAATCAGAGTCTTCTTAACCCTTTGTTGCATGACTCTTTTCTTCTTTGCCCATTAGGTGGGCATAGTGGCTTTAGTGACCACTATGCAACAAATGGTTAACCCCATAAAACCAGGGTCTGTCAAATGCAGCTGCTGTATTCAAACCTGTGGAGCCTCAGGCTTATTTTGAGTTCTAATGGAGATCCCAATATTTCCAACAATCCCAAATGCTGTCCCTCTGAATTTTTGGGAAACTTGTGTAAAATGATGTGGAAGATCTGCCTGTAGATATTTATTATTTGATGTTATGCTGTGGCTATAAAAACATGGCGTCCTGGGTTTGAATATTTCTCTCAGTATAAGTGTGATGTAGCTTCAGTGAGGCGCAGCAACGGAATGTGTATGTGACATTGTCCTACAATATTAAAGGAATAAGTCCCGAGAAGCGGTGGGTTACAGTGGTTTTATAATGGCGGAGGGGCGTTCTAAGGCACGATGCGCAGCATAGCTGCGCAAATAAAATTCAGAACTATTCGTTCTTCCACCAAGCAAGATAGAGTGGACAGAATGGTTGGCAAGCAACACAGACGCTAAGATTGCTTTTTCATCTAGTGCCATTATCATGTCACATCAGGCTATTTGGGCTCGCTAATGTAGATTTACTATAAAAGCAGACTCTTTTGAATGTCTCCATCGGTCTCCCGAAGATCCCATAAAAAAATATTACGTTCGTTTAGGTTTTTGAGTCTCCTTGTTCTCAACTTGCGCTGATCGGCCATATTGCAACCAGCAGCGAGAGTAGGAAACGATTGACTTTTGTCCTCCACACTTGCCGATGTCCAGGAAAATATATTGAATTGTGCATTAGTTTGCTAGCCAGCTTGTCAACTAGCTAGCGTTCACTACAATGGATGTGCTTACCCTACACATAGCCCATGAAATAAACACATAAGAAAAAAGTCGACAATTTATCGCTAATAGGCTACTGAAATAGTGAGCTAGTTAGCAAAGTAGCTAGCAACGCAAAAGTGATATCGAACGCTGTAAAGCAATAGCAAGCTAGGTAGATAGCCAACTGGTCAGCGGGTTAAAAAGCAAAACTTTGCTAACACTGACATAGCGAGATAAAAGTCATGAAACAAACGTAACCTAACGAGTTGGTTCAGCACAGAGTAGTTTGTCTTGCGCAGGGATATATTGTGCTGCGGCCTGCGACAGTGGGTTACTGTAATTTTATACCAGCATGGAACGCAGCTCAGTTAATCACATTTAAGGATGGGAAGCACCTGTTTTATAATAAAGGAATAAGCCCCGAGAAGCAGTGGGTTACAGTGATTTTATAACGGCCAAGGGGCGTTATAAGGCACGACACGCAGTGGAGTAACCCACTGTAACCCACTGCTTCAAGGGGCTTATTCCTTTTATTAAAGGGTTACCCTACATTTAGCCTATTAAATAAACACACAAGAAAAAAAAATCAAGAATTTATCGCTAATACTGAAATAGCGAGCTAATTAGCAATGTAGCTAGCAAGCTAAAGTGATATTGAAGTATATAGCTAGCTAGGTAGATAGCCAACTGGTTAGGGGGTTAAAAGACTAAACTTCGCTAAAACTGAAATAGCAAGCTAAAAGTCTTGAAATAAACGTAATCTAATGAGTCAGTTGAGCGCAGAGTAGTTGGTTGCTAGGCCAGGCGTGCAGGGATATTTTGTGCTGCTGTCTGCCTCAGAGTACAGTGGGTTACACTGATTTTATACCGGCATGGAACGCGGCTCAACCAATCACATTTAAGGATGGGAAGCACCTGTTTTATAATAAAAAAATAATCTTTTTCTGACTTTGAGCCTACTTATGGGAAAACATGTGATTTAAAAGTTACAGTTTAAGGGGGTAAAGGTGTTTCTTCAATCGGCAATAACATCTGCGCTATTTTAGAAGCAACTGTGATTTTTTTGGTGGGGGATAGTGAGTTCATCATAGTGATTTATATAATGAATTTCAATGAAATAAATTTCAGCAAATGGATTTCAAGAGTGCAAGCAACAGACTCCTGGCCTGTCCAGGGTATATTTCTACCTTTTACCGAATTCATGCTGGAATAGACTCTCGCCCGCACCCTCCTCTCCAGGAACAGGCTCTTTAAAAGTTGGGCGGGTGAGTGGATACGGGCGTGCCGCGCGTTTGATTTATCCGAGGGACAGCCGGGACTCTAGAGTCAGGGATGCACCTGGCCCTCAGCGCGAGGTCATCATCCGCCCAGACCCACAGGAAGTTAGTGACAGGAGGAGAGGAAGCAGATCAAAAATAGTAGAAAATACGACATGGAGGTGGGGCAGGAGAGGAGGAGGGAAACACCTGTCACAGAGGGAGGTGAGGGGAAGGGCTGGTCAGCACAGGGCAGGGAGTGTGCTGCCGTCTTTTAGCTCAAAGAAGGGCGTTTGTTCTCCTCTGAGGAGAAAACCAGGAAGTGAGCTCATTGCAGGTGCAGCCTGGGATATATTTATATTCCCTGCCTTCATATATCTGTCTATCTGACTGTCTGTCTATCTATCTATCTATCTATCTATCTTTGCATCTATTTATCTGACTATATCCATCTACCCATTAGTCTGGTTTGAGCCGATTTGTTTGTCTATCTAGTCAGTCTATCTGTCCATCCATCTACCTATCGCCTTCCATCCATCTGTCTCTTTGTCTATTTAGCTGTCTGTCCATCCATCTATGTTTCTACCTATCAAATCTCACATGCAGAAGGTCTGCAAGCCTTTTTCTATGCCGCGATTTTAAAGGGGTGTGATTTTTACGCGGCTTGATCCATGTGGAGGCACAGTTTATGGCACAGACTGTTAGACGTTGGTATCCACATCCCTGTGGAGAGCTCTGCTATCACAACTGCAGCCCTACTGGTGTCACGGTCCAAACACTTATGGACCTCACCGTACCCCAAACCCTTCGTTCCTATCTTACACCTCTCTCACACACTGGCCCATATCGGGAGGTCAGATGTTCTGTTGGCAGGGGTCCAGAGATCCATGAGACGCTCATTCCAATCTAGGGGCCTAGTGCTAGAGGTACTTAAGTCACACTTTCACACACCGTGAGGTAAAAATGGGAAACATCTTCTATAGTTACCTCAGTCATTTTCTCAATTTTCTTAAAATGGACACATTTTTTGATTTAAATAAGTTAGAACTGGGGTCTTCAATTCCCTTGTCTCCTCCCCTTGCTTTCCTTCTGAGTGTCATTGACGAGAGTCTATTAAATCAGTTATGGAAAAAGATTTTAAATGGCTAATTAGAGAGGCTGAGTCTCTCAGAAGTAAAGATGGCCAGAGGCTCTCCAACCTGTGAAGGCTTGTGTAAAAAAACTGTGGAATACTTTAAAAACACAGTTCCACAGTGTCAAATTGTAAAGGCTTTGAGGGTCTCATCATCGACAGTGCATAACATTAACAAAAGATTCAGAGAAACTGGAAAAATCTCTGTGCATAAGGGACAAGGCCGAAGACCTTGTGGCAAAGCGTCCTGTGGTCAGACGAGTCCAAATTTGACATTCTTGTTGGAAATCATGGGCGTCGTGTCCACCGGGCTAAAGAGGAGAAAGACTACCTCTCCTGTTATCAGTGTTCAGTCCTAATCTTTCACCGATTGAGAACATTTGGAGCATAATTAAACGAAAGGTCTGTCAAAGGAGACCCAAAACTCTCAAACAGCTGGAAGCCTGTATTACAGTTTCTCAATTGCTTTGGCTCATTTCTTGAAACAGAAATTACATTCTCAAAACTAGGTGCATTTGGCAAAATAGTCTTATGGTTCAGCAAAATACCACAGCTCACCTGCAAAAGGTCATATCTCTCCCAAAACAGTTAACTCATGTGCCAAAAATAAATCCTTTTCCCATTTAAATAGTCAGTTCAAAGTCCTTGTGTAAGTACTGCTGGTCAAAATGCTTAGATGTTCTGTCATTATGGAAGTGGTCCATGGAAATCTCTCATCTCTGCATTTCAATCTTGGTCCAGTCTCTCATTGTCACTGCATGTTTCATGATGTTTTTTGTCTACATAACTGAATGCACTTGTGTATCTAACTAAAAAAGGAAGATGATTTCAACAGTAGCCTACAAGGTCTGACAACACACACTGCCATGGAAATTGTCACTGTATTTTATTTTTATTCACTCACATAAAGTAACTGCTATACATCATAGTGAACAGAAAATGTATACAGCACAATATACTGTAAATAAACTCAAACAAAACAAAGTAAAATTATATGTTGCCAACAGAAACTACAGTAATGCTGGAGTGTCACTCAACCTCATTGTTAGCCTCCTCATCCTCACTCTCCTGGCCGTCCTCCCGCTGCTGTCTGTCTGGCCACAGATTTGTCCACATCACATCGAATACTTTCCCGTGCGAAGCAATGGGGGAAGAATCTGCGTGCGTGTCGCAACCATCCCTGACACTGATCTGGTGTGACATCACCACAAGCAGCATCCATGGCTTGGAGCAGGGACCTCTGGCTCTGAGTTTGCTGCTCAAACACCCTCCACCTCCAAGCCGGGAAAAACTCCTTGATGGGATTAAGGAATGGCGAGTATGGTGGTAGGAACACATTCAACCTTATTTGGTGAGCAGTGAACCAGTCTCTGATAAGCTGGCCACAGTGGAAGCTAACATTGTCCCACACCATGACAGAAGTTGGCAATTTAGGCCCTACTACACCTCTCTCATTTTCTGGGACGAGATTTGAACAGAGGTGATCCAAGACGACAAGGAGCTTTGCTGCGTTTTATGGGCCGAGACTGGGGATGTGGGCTGCAACGCCAGTCTCTGAAATGGCGGCACACATCGTTATTTTGCCCCCACGCTGGCCTGGGACATCAACTGTGGCCCGGTGGCCGATAATATTCCGGCTACGTCTTGTTCCTTTGGCCAGTTTGAAGCCAGCCTCATCCACAACGACAAGGATGCGAGGGGTCTCGTTCCCTTCCAACGCTATTATTCTCTACAATACAGTAAGCAGAACATCGAATCAGTAGACTCATACAATGCAACAGCAAATTACATAAGAATTTTCTGTATTCTCCTCCACAAGTTCAATATACTGCTCTATGCTTTACTGCAGTGGTTCCAAAACTGGGGTAGGTGTAGGGATATAGGCCTACAGAGGTACGACAGAAGGTACTTCAGAGAAAGGGGGAAAATACTGTAAAAATGAAATAAATTTTGAGTACATCAATCACTACGCTGACGGAAATGCTACAGTAAGGACACAGTGTCAGAGCTGCTTGTGCAGTGAAGCAAGGAATCAATTACAGGAATCGAACTTGAGTTTCCCGCAAAATAGACAGATGCTCTGACCAGTCTGCCAAAGGCATATCCTTGTGAGTACCCATCGCACCATCTCATCATGGGCATTACATCTGGTTACATCTGGGAGGCACTAATTCAGCTCATTCCCCCCTTTTCTTATATGTAATATCATATTGTTCAAAAGAAGGATTATTATGATAATTGTATCATGCAGTAAGCTATTGCTTGCTCTTGTAGTTTTCAAGGCAAAATGTTTTAGTCACATAAAGCGAGTACTTGGACTCAGAAATCAGATAAAATGAATTCCGAGGCCAAAACAATTGGGAACCACTGCTTTACTGTGAACACACCAATGACTTACATGTTGGTACCACAGCTCTTTCACTCTCAGAGTTCCTCTCAAACGGTACCCTGTAAAGTTGCTTCATGGTCATCTGATGCTTGTTCAAAACCCTCGCTATTGTGGAGATGCTGATTGCATTGATGTTTTGGAATATGCCGTCGTCCTATAAGACTGTGGTGCGGATCTGTCTCAATGTGATGGCATTATTTGCCATCACCATATTACAGATTTCTTGCTCCTGACGTTGACTGAGGAGTCGTCCTCTGCCACCTATATGAGGTTGTCTTTCAATCCTAGACATAGAATTCAATGGACAATAGTATTACCATTTGCAATGTTATGCACTGTCCTGCTCAGTACAAGAATAATATGTAAATAAATACATTTCTTACATTATAGTATTCACAGTGTTCTGTCAGATACAACCTAGAATTCCATTGTTGACTTACAGTAGTACATACCTGTGTTCCCTGCGAAAGGTTTGGATGATCGAAGACACTGGAGCGGGGCACATTAGGCTGTACTCTACGACCTGCCTCCGCCATTGTGAGGCCATGGTTGACTACATGGTCGACCAGAGTAGCCCGAATTTCATCAGGTACAGCTTGGTGTCTTTGTGCTCCTCGACCTCTTCCCCCTATTCCACCACTGCGCCCCCTTACACCTCTTCTTCTTCCTCTTCCTCTAGCATTAACCTGGCCTGGTGCCTCCATGTTTGAAAATTGTACTGATTCTGATTAAGCTCAATATATATGGTTGGCAGCATTGATACTCATGCATAGCACCTGGTCATCTGAGATGTCACTGTGACCTGCCCCCTTCATCACTCAAGTTCTAGTTTCACCTGACAGTCAATCACAGTCATCAATTTAGCAAATGTTCCAAGAGATTCATGTTATATAATGGGATGTTACTCATGGTATTATGTCCCTGACATATTTTGACAATTGAATGGACCATTTTGCATGTGATTATTTTCACATTGAAATGATACTGACATGTTTTTGAGAGAGCAACCATTTGACTGAGAAGTGACAGTCAGCTTAGATCACAAGGTATATTCACTTCGTACTTGTGCAAACTGTAGGCAATTGTACTTAATCATTTGCAGAAATATACAGAGACATCTGCAATTCGCTGAAAGGAATGAGAAATTCAAATCTGTTGTGAACAAGTCCCCAGAGGTTTGGAGGTTTGTCCGTGTTGTTTTGAGGATGTAATTTCTGTTTTAAGAAATGAGCCAAAGCAATCAAGAAAAACTGTAATGATTTGCAAAGATGTACTGAGACAGTGAGACACGAACTAAGACATTTGCAATTTGATTAAATTAATGAGAAATTCAATTCTGTTGTGAAAAATCGCCAAGTGGTTTGGAAGTTTGTCCATGTTATATGAAGAATGTAATTTCTGTTTCAAGAAATGAGCCAAACCAATGGAGAAAAACTGTTAGCAAGAGTGGGATCAAATTCCAATGGCTTAATTTGAGAAACTTGTCTCCTCAATGCCCAGATGCCTCCACTCTGGGTTAAAAAGAAGAGGGGATGCTACACCATGGTAAACAGGCCCCTGTCCCAGCTTTTTTGAGACCTGTAGCAGCCATCAAATTTGAAATGAGCTCATTTTGTGGATAAAATTGTAAAGTTTCTCAATTTCAACATTTGCTATGTTATCTCTGTTCTATTGTGTATAAAATACTGGCTGGTGTGATTTGAAAATCAGTGCATTTTGATTTTATTCACAATTTACACTTTGTCCCAACTATTAGCGATTAACAAAGTGAATTATGTAGGATTCCTTCAACTAAGTCTTGTGAGTAGAACTCGGGGTCACAAATGGAAGTTGACCAAATTTAGCTCTGATATTTGGAAATATTTCTTCACCCAAAGAGTAATTTCAATGTGGAATAGCTTGCCTGACCATATTGTTGGGGCAGAGACCTTGGGGGTTTTCAAGAGCAGGCTTGACTTAAAGCTAGATACCATTGAGTCATTGAGTATCTGAAGGGATATATTCACAATAGTATAAAGAAACTGGCGAGCCTAGTTGGGCTGAATGGCCTGTTCTCGCCATTCATGTTATGTTATGTTATGTTATGTTATATCGGAATTGGGGTTGTAGAATCAGGTGGGTAAGTGCTTGGTAGTAATGAAAGCCTGCACCCACACCGGCCCTTGTTAAATAGGCTTGCCCTAGATCTACAACGATCCCCAGGTCCAGATCACTTTGTGATATTTACTTGATATCACTGAGATGTTGCCCTAAATTTTTCTCATTTTAAATTGAGGAGATTTGGCCAGGAATGTCAAATTTTTAAGTCAAATATTGTATTTGTGAATAATCTGTAAAAATAATAATGAATCCAGATCAGGATCACTCCCAAAATCTTAGTACCTCCAAGTCAGTTCAAGATCTACCTAATTAGTTTTTGAGTAAACCTAATAATTAATTGACAGACACACAAACCAACAAACATGACCAATTACGTTGCTTCCTTGACTGAGGTAACAATAGATCTGATGATAGAACTTGAGAAGGGAATGTCAATACTGTCCTGTGCAGAACTACTTTCCCCTGTAATGTTTAACCCTTTGAGCTCTGAATACATTTTCAAGGAATTAAAAATGTAGTCATCCTGAGCTGTTGAAAACCTATCAAGTGGCAACTCCCTGCGGGAGCTCTTTTAAACAAGTTGCCACATGATAGGTTCTCAGCGTCTGATTTTGATATCTTACATCATTGGGCAACTGTAATTTCCCAGGGCGCTGAAAGGGTTAAACAATGAACCATGAACCTCTGCCACTCAGCGATGCCTATAACTGTTCATAGCTGATATCCCTTCAAAATGACAATTTAAGGAGAAAGGACATTTGGTATCGCTATCTCACATTCATGCAGCCGTTAACCATGATGAAGTTACTGTACCCCAGGGGAACTTGAGGCCTCTTGCCTAATTGTATTCTTCCTCTTTTATCTTGCGTAGTGGGGATGTTTGGCTGTCATCCCAGCCAAGAGACACAGAACTTCAGAAACGATAAAGGAAGTTCTTCTCCCTGAGCGATCCCAAAACATGACATCCTCTGCCCTTAGCGAGGAGTTTAGTTCTGTGATTCACTCTCCCCTCCCAAGTAAAAAATATTCTCTTGCTTTAAGTTACTGTTTGCCTCAGAACTGGTGTCAGTCCCCTGGCCACTGCATTGTGGCTGCCAACTGCTCTAAAGTAGGATGGGTCAAATGCAGAGGACATTTTACCCCACAGGGATTGATGAAAGTCTTATCTCTTTGAGTGGAATTTTTAGTATGAATATAAGCCTAACACTGTTGCACGGAATGACCTACTTTTCCATTTTTGTTGTTTTCTTTGCACTGAAAGTCCTCCTGTGTAACCCGCCCACCGCCATTCTGATCTGTGTCCTACGACAGTGACGTCAGAGTGTCCTTTTGTGTACAAACAGCACCATGACTCTGCTCTGCCTGGGACATTATGATCAGGCCCGGAAGATCCCGAATTTATGGAAATGTGCACGCATCAGCCCTGTGGTGAATCAGGCTCAGGGGATGGTGCGTCACGGCATCACAGGATGGTCCTGGTGAGGCCCTGACCCACCAACAAATACTACCTCACCCCACCGACTGCTGCTCTCCCTAAAACACACCTACACCTTTCCCTTCTGTATTTCAATGTAACAATGTGTGTATTGTTCATGTAAGTGTGTGGGGTACAGTGTCGAGGTGTGTGTGTGTGTGTGTGTGTGCAGTATGTGAACCCACCCCATCAACGTGGCAATGTGTGAGCGTTGTTTGTGCGTGAGTGTGTGTAAAGGGTTCCCACAGTTGATAATTGAAAACAAGGAACAGGCAGGTGAAGTTGTTTTAACATTTAATATGATAACATGAATTAAATGTTTGCAACTGAATTATTTTGAATAAATTATGACACAGTAGGCCTATAGTCTACTGTGGGTCAAACAGGCTAATCGATTTTAATAAACAGGCCACTAAACTCTGCAGCATTACCGTTGAGGGCAGATCCTCTAAGGCACTTTAGCCACGAAAATTGTTCCTCCGTTCATGGCGATACTTCCACAATTATCCAATCTTTTTTAAATTGCTGTTTATGTACCCGTCGTCACACGCCACATCTACTCATGAGCTCATTTGTACATAGGTACTGGGACACGTGACATAAACATGCACCATATGGAAGCACTGTTACAAACATGCACAGATAGGCACACACACACACACACACACACACACACACACACACATACACACCACCAAGACCCAGACCCAGACAAGCAGACATAAACCTTAGTCCTCATATTAGCACCAGGGCAAGAACACACACAGCTCCTGTCTGACCACTGACTAGAGTGGTGGAGCATTGCTGTACCAGGCAGACAGAGCATGTCTACACTCACTGACCATTCAGCCATTCAAAAAGACTTGGCCACTGTTGTAAGGCATTCAGGGTCCCTGACAGAAAAAAAAAAAAATCTGTCAAATTCTGAACCACCACTAAACTTGATCCTTTGATCTCAGAGGACGCGTATCCACACTGACCCTCTGACCTCAGGAGTGCAGGATTCTGAAAAAAAAAAAAGTCATTCTAAACCTCGGCAGTTCAGTGCAAAGTTATTATGGGGCAGCAGGTTTGATCTCATTGGTCGCTTGGCTGGCCACTGGAGTGTTCCTGGTTTGAGCCCACAGAGGATATATGCAGACTTGCACGTGGTGAGATGAAGCTGGAAAGAATCCTGCGTTTTTGCTGGGTCATTACCCATGTTCTGTGTCTTGCCATCTTCACCTGAACCTAACTCTGTGGCTCGTCTCCCAGCGAATCCTTGAAAAATGGAAACGTGCTCAATTGACTCGGTTAGAGTTCTCATCTGTTTACATTCAGGATTATATGATTTATAGGTCTAAGACTGTCACTCTCACAAGAGGCCCTTAGAGTATAGGTCGACTTACCACTGAGACGCGTGTCGCACCATGAGCTTTTGACTTCTTGTCCTAAAGTCGACCGAAAAGATCTGCGGCAGAGAAAGGGAAAGTGAATAAACACTCTTTTATACCGCGTGCGTGCTTTAGTCCTTATTTCCCAGGTTTTTATAATCTGTTAACATTCTCAGCGGTTTAACTGTCTGCTCTCGGCCTCGAGATGAGCGCGGTCGCGGTGACATCATTCTCTCCTCCCGCAGTGCTGGAGAAATGGTGGGGAAACATTCCTAGGATCTGTGCATTTCTCCCTTTTATTCTTCTGTGATATCAAGATGGACGGATCTGATGAATGAGCATGGGGTTGGGGGGCACTAGAGATTCTTTGAAAACAAATAGTGTTAAAATACGCGAATTATATTCCGCAACGTATGGACATCCATTGAAACAGTTATGGTTTTTGACGTGATTCTAGAGTATTTAAATGACGAAACCTGTTGCAGTCAGTGTATTTTCCAACAATGCACGTTACAGTTTATGAATAGTAGTTTGTATGTGTCTTGCAGACCTGACTCTCTTGTTTCATGCAGAGGAGAAAAAAATCTATACATTTTCAGTCTAAGGAGATTATAGCAACTATTGTAATATTTTTCCCACGATTTGAAGTGCCATTTCATATATTTGGTGATTAATTTAAAATTGATGTCATTAATACCGCACCATGACACGGAGAAGAGTGGCGGATATTGGAAAGGGGTTCATCTGTCCGTCCGTTTGGTTAAGTGGGAACAAGTTTCCTCAGAGAGTACTTTACCTTTACTTCTATTTTGCGAATGAGGAATCTACCTCAATGTATTTCCAAGTCAAAGGTTCAATAAATGAATGAATGAATGAATGCCTGAAGAGATGAATGAAACGTTGTGCATGTCTTCCATTAGTCATGACCTTTTAATTGGGTTTGAAAACTGGAATCCACAGTGGCATGAGATTTTAATGACATGTTGTCTTGTTGTATGATACCTACTGTATTTTGCTGAGTTCCAGAGGCAGAAACCGTGGATAATAAAAGCAGATCACTTCATTAGCGAACCCAAAGAGAAACACCCACAGTCGGTTTTTTTTCCCTTCGATGCAAGAGTCTTTGAGGGCTTTGCATGTGGGTGGTTTGGTTTCATGTGAAACGAGAAACAAACTATTCTTCTGTCCAAATGCGCTGAGAACTTTTCTTCTGTCCTTTGTCTAGAACTGCTAAGAAGCTTTAATTTCTCTATAATTGGTAGCTGCGAGTATAAAGTGAGGACAGGACTAGCTCAGCGCATAGTGACATGTCTTACGTCTCAGTTTTTATGTTCCGGTTACAGTCCTTAGTTAGCATTATGGTTTTATTCAGGACAGTTTTTATCTGCACTACTGTCTTTTCTTACACTTGCAGCTATCATCCCCAGGCCTCGTGCAATTTTAAGGAGCTTTATTCTGTCAGGATGACTCATTTATGACAATGTTAATGTATTTACTTTGCCCAGTAGTCATGATTGTGTGGTCATATCACTGAAGTTGATGTCCTTGTGTACCATATGATTGTCCTCGCAGTACTAAATGATTGTATACTATGTGTCGCGTCTGTGTACGTTTAGGTTGTATCTGCTATGCAGCTATGTCGCACTATGTGCCCAAGACAAATTTCCCATTTGGGACAATATAGTTTATCTTATATCTAACAGCACAAGTACTCGGTGGGGCCAGGCCGAGAGAATTTATTGAATTTATTACATCAAGTTGCAACACGATAGATTTAACAGCTCAGGATAATTTTATTTAATTCCTTGAATATTTATCCAGTGCCCAAAGGGTTAATGAGTGTGTTAATTCTTTTTGAGTCGCCTGTGTTGCACACCTGTCATTTTCCACCTCTCTCAGCTTCCTTCACAACTGTCATAAAATTTCCCCAACTCTCTGCCTTCCCTTCCTTATCTGAACTCAAAATAGTTTGTTTGTGACAACACTGACTCAAACTGAGAGAAATGTATTTACACCTGGGGGTTAGACTGAGCAGAATGAGTTTCCTGCTGGGCGGAGAGTGGGGTTTGGTTCAGCCTTTTGGAGGCCAGTCTAAAGTTTGAGGAAATAGTCACAAATGTTCATATTTATTTATTTGCCAGAATTTATGTTTACATCACATAGAAATTGATTTATTGCTAGCATGATTAATCAAATTTAACCAGCTTAAAGCACCAGTTTAGGTGTGGAGAAAAAAAAAAGATCCATTTATTTCCAGTAATAAGGAAAGGGAAGTTGGACATACTGTACATTGAGAGAGTAGTGAGAGCGCGAGAGTCACTTGATCCTTTTCCAGGAAACTCGCCTTCTGTGAAATCCACTGTTCTCCGATAACGCCCCCCCGACACACACACACACACACACACTCACACTTAGTCCTCAGCTCACTGAACTCCGCAGCAGGAAAGGATTATTCTGTCAAACCAACTCTCTTATGTCAGATCACCCCACACTGTTCCGCTGTGTGCAAAGAATTTCGGGTAAAATCAAAGTAGCATGCTGGGTAAACCCACTGACCTCACCCTGGGGAGGCTTTATTAGAGCCCCCGTCAGACGGTCTCACACACAAGGAGCCCTCGGGCTTAACGTGGAGTCCCTTGCCCCTACTGATTTTTCCCATTAGCAGGAGTGCTATAGGAATGTTTCTGAAACCAGGTTCCAAGCACGTAAGAGCTCATGTACTTCATTTAAGCGATCATGAAGCTAAAGAAAGGGCCTGTGGACAACTGCAGAGTGCTCCTGACTTTATTCTGTCATTTTACTGGAAATTTCATCCAAAATGCCTGACAGTTGATGAGACAAAGTAGAGCCTATCTCCCCTCCCACCAGGGGATGAGGGTTTAAGGGCCTCGCTCAAGGGCCTAACAGCTGCCCTGATCTTATTCAACCAAACTTTCAAAGCCAGAGTCAAGGAATGGCTCTTCGTGTTTCACAGAGTCCTTCTGCTTTCACCTTTGAAACCCTGGAGACCAACTTTGTTCTGGTGCTTTAAAATCCTGCAGATGCTCATTTTAAACTAAGTTTGCACAACTATGTCTTTTGCTTTGCACCACTCAACAGGATCTCAGGATCTGGCAAGAAGTGTGCTTTATTTGTATCAATAACCTGGATGGACGGTTGACCCCCAGGAATTATGTCAGTTATCCTGCTTCAATACGGACAAAAAAACCCTGAGCTAGGACACAACTCAGTGCTACAATGCTCTAACGAAAACTGCTACATCTCTCCACGAACAGGCCGTAAAAGCAGTTAGGCTCCCAGACCTTAGTTTACTGCTTAATGAAAGGAAATTACCCACCCCCGATCACCCTCCAAACTCACTCCAAGGTCTGGCTTTTTAGAGCGCGACTCCAGACGCTTTCACGCCAACCTTCCGGAAGAAAAGGTGAAAAGGACCGTTTCGTGTGGGAAGCCAGTCCCTAGTGAATTGGGGTTGTAGCGCCAACCTTCCGGAAGAAAAAGGCGGACAGCAGGATTTTTCGTGAGGCCTCCACTTGACAAACTCACACAGCAGACTATCTTGCGCTTCCGGAAGGTTCTTGTTCTACCTCCCCTCCCCCCTCACATCCACCCATATGTCGTAGGATGGGGAGTTGGGTAGCCAACTATTGTTGACCCACTTCCAGAGACATCGTTCCATCGTCTCTATGGCGATGGTAGCTGCAACTGACACCGCAAAACGTATCCGGGCCTGAACTCTGGCCTACTGCCAATGGCGGGAAAGCCAGTGCTAATGTCAGGCACTTTTCAGTAAAACCAAAATCCAGTTTACATACATGAAGCAACAGGAACACAATCGAATGCACTATACTTACGGGAACATAGCTCGTCTCCTGTGGTGGAGAAATTTCTCTGAAATGTATCCTGTTAAGCGATTAATTTTCTCATGTTTCACAAAACAATGACTTTCCCTTATATAAGCGACCACTGGCCTAATTTTCCCGCCTCTTTCACTCTCCCTCTCTCTCTCTCAAACCCACACACACACACACACATACAATGGAAGGACTAATGAAAGTAGGCCAGACTTCTCTGGAGGAGCGTATATGTGAATCAATCCCCTGATGTCAGTCTTTCCCGCTCTCTCTGTCTCACACACACACACACACAGCCAAACCTGAGACCCTTTTCCCAGGCTAGTCTCCCTGGACGAGCCCATCCCTCTCAGCACACTGTAAGCACAGGCTGCAGTTTAATTTCTCTCGGGGTTAAGATCAAAGAGGTGGAGGTAGAAAGAGAAAAAGGGAGAGGGAAAAAAAAACGAGTGCGTCATAAAGGCAGTCTGCCACTCTTCGCCTGGCTTTGTCTCGTCCTGACTGGCTTATGTCAGCCATTGTTGTCAGAGGAGCCCTTCAGATCAGCCTTGTCCCTGCTGCCCTCCGGCAACAGACATGCAAAGCCAGCAATTATTACAGGGAACCCCACTCCTTCCACAAAGGGTCAGCAGATTACGGAGACGGCAGCCAGCAGTGAAATCGAGAAGACAGAGGGAGAGAGAGAGGTGGTTGGGTGCAGAGAATCGAGGGAAGGCAGAAAGAGGGGATGAGTGGGAGAAGTGGAAGATGGACACCAGGGAAAGAGAGAATAAGGGAAAGAGATTGAAGGAGAGAATAAAAGAGGGAGTTCAAAGGAGATGTCTGTTTCTCAGGTGCAAAAGGAAGGAAAATGTCCAGTAAAATCAAGCATGAATCCGGGGTGACCGCAAAGCTTACTGGTTGGCAACATATTGAGGTACTACTTCACGGCACTTGATAACCGCAGAGAAGGTAACACGCCATTGGTGCAGTTCTAAACGTTCCCAGTGTCTTAATAGATCTGTATGAGCATGGTCTTGGCAATTAGAACGAATGGGACATTTATTTCCTGAAAAAAAATCTTCAATGTCCATGTTTGCTAATCGACTTCATCCAATAATGGAAGGGGAATCGTCCTCACCTTATCAAGTTCCATAAATGCCCGTCAGCTCTCTGTCCTCTTCAAACCCCAAAGAGTGAAATAAAAGGGCTCAATACAAAATTGTGCTGCATGCATATTTCAAACTCACTGTGCTATTTTACACTGCAGCAAGTGACTGTAGTTCAGCCATAAGCACTTTCTTTGGAAACAAACCGCAACTTGAATATTTGGCAGTCAGGTTAGTGGGGTTTGGTTCTCATCCAGTGTAGATTTTATTTTAGGAGCCATAATGCCCCATTATGGCCATTCAGTTAAGGTTACAGGCACAGAGGTCAAGAGTTCACAGGATGTGACGCCAGGGAGGAAGGGACAATGGGGCTGGTGGTGATTGGTCAGAGTCCAGCCAAAAAGCTGTGAAAGCCCTCCCAGATAAGAAATCACACATAATAAAACCCCCAACCCCTAAACGTTGGGACAGTATGGAAACTGTAGATGGTATGATGATGAGATATGTATGTTTTACCAGGTAAAACTCCATTTTATTAGTGAATATACACCCATTCCTGCCATTCAGGCCTACAATACATTCTGAAAAAGTTGGGACAGGAGCAAGTTAGGACTAGCAATGAGACAAAAAAAAAAAAAAAAAACAATGATGTTATTTGAAAAAGTTGATGTCAGCAGGTGATTGTAACCATGATTTGATGCAAAAAGTAGCATCCAGTAAAGGCCTTGGACCTTCAGGAGTCAAGATTGACCAATGATTTCCCCACAAACGCATAAAGAATCATTGCATGCTTTAAAGACAATGTTCCTCAGAGGGCGAGGAAGGGAATATTTCATCCTCCACAGTGCATAACGTAATTATAAGATTCAAGGAATTCAGAGGAGTTTCTGTGCATTAATTTCCTTTTCAATAAGAAAATGTAAACCACATTCTGCAAGCAGTACAAGAGCAATACTGCATAAGAGGAGTGTGGGGTGCTGGTCTGGTTTGCCTGCAGTCCTGCCTTGTCCCCAATAGTATATGTGGTGCATTATGAAATGAAAAATGCAATAACAAACAGCCCATAACTTAAGTATGTAGGATTAATTGGAGAAAATTACCTTTGAAATAATTGCTTGGTGCCCTCAGTCCCTAAACATTAATTGAGATGCATCATACTGGGGCATTTTTTACGCATAGCAAGAGGCAATGTGCCTTTATCTCTGAGGTGTGTAACAGCATTTAGGAAGTTGATGTTTGTTATGTTTTATTTAACCAAAAAAATAAACAGATTTTGCCAGTGAGACGTTCAAACGTCCAGATTTACTGATTGCATTAAACATAAAAACATCACAGAATTATGCTTTGAAGTCAATGGGCCAGTTTCTCCCAGATTACCCCTTTGCTGCATGCTGTCCAATATTCTAGACATATTTTAAGAAGAGTTTATGGTTCTTTATAAAGAACAAAAAACGTCACTTATCATGTAAAGGCTGATCTAAAACAATCTACATTAGTTCGTAATTTGTACTTGAGACTTGAGGGGAAAAAAAAGTATGAGTAACTTCAACACAAAAGCACTGCTTCAGAAGGGCTTCTTTGTGCATTTGGCTCCGACCATAAATAGTAGAGGATTGTTATAAAACTGTCCGCCTGTGTATCCAGGTCAACATGAGGACAGTCCCCAAGAATTTCCGCCAAAAGCGGAAACCCAGTGAGTTGCCGGAAAATGCCAGCTGATCCGTTTACCGTTTCAAAGCAATTTCTCATTAGTGGCCAAAGGTCTCGCAAGAATTATCACCACTTTTCACCTTCCTCTTAAGCCAGAACTGCACACCGGAGCAATGAGTCATTCTGAAGTGACACGAGACCCCAAACATTTTCTCCAAAATGTGAATAATCTGAAGGCAAAGCCTCGCAGCAGAAATTGAAGAGCCTAATGCTATAAGTACTTAAGTCACATTTTTCTCATACCGCGTGGTGAGAATGGGAAAGTGTCTTTTATAGTTACCCAAGTTGATTTTCCCACATTTCTCAGAATGGACATTTTTTGTGACTTAAGTACCTTTAGCACTGGGATCTTCAATTCTTCTTACTCGCTCTACTCTGCATTTATTTATCTTTGGAAACATCAAACTATACATAAAATTGTTCCAACACATTTAGTTAACGTTTATTTAACCAAATAAATTTTCATTGTGAACGTCTCTCTGTGTCAAGGTTGGCCAGTGAGAACTACCAGGCAGAACAATAACAAGTGAGGATGGAGAGAGAGAAACACATTTTAGGAAATTTTGGGGTCAAGGGGCGGAGTCAAAGACTCGACAGCAAAGTTCTTCCCAACTTCCTCTTTCTTTATCAAATCAGATTCTGTGACCACGGTTTGAACCAGCAACCCATTGGTAACAAGTCAACACCCGACCACCAGTCCATCCAAAATGCAACCCATCTTTAACAAGCTCTAAATGAAACAGGATACATTTCAATAGAGTGCATATAACAGGAAACTCCAGTCCTGTAAGACTTCAGACTGTGCAGGTATTTTGAGGCTTCCTTGTGTGGACATTTGGGCTAATGAATGGCGCAATCACACATGCAAAGGCAAACTCAAGAATTCAAACCCCCAGAGTCGTGTACTACAAACCATAATTCATGGGTTAGTGAAATATGTTTAGCCTAAAGCTGGGGTTTTCACAGTGTCACAAAAGTGGCTCTCTTTAGATCTGCCATGGTGACTGATGGCATCTCTGAATGCGAGTTTACGGTTTGTCGAGCCAGCTCATGCAAACAAAGCGAGGCTAATCTTGAACTTGCTTCACAGTCCACCCCTCCAGCGTCAACCATTCTGGATATGCAGTATTGCGATTTCCATGGTTATTATTTTCATGGTCATTATTTTTGAGTGACTCGGTTTGCATTGAAATACAGTCCAATTAGGAGACTGGGAAGGTCACTGACCTATAGAAAGGCCAGGCAACTCCCCCTCCATCTTAAAGCAAGGCCCTACCACAGGAAGCAGCTGTCCCATAATGCTTTGTGTTCGCAAACTAAGACCTCAGGGCAGGGTAGCCAGGATTGAGGTACAGTTGTGAAATTGGGAGGGATTTTATCTCATGCTACGGGTTAATATTTCTAAACTCAGGTTTTGGGCTTTGCATGATGCAAAATTATTTATTTATACAGAACACTGCACAGACGTTACATGCATAAATAAAACTAAACATTGGCTGTGTCATGCTGATTTACCCCCCTATTGTTGTGAATGTGACATTCAAAAAAAAAGAAAACTATTCCAATGTTTAAAGCTGCAATAATAGGGTATAATTTCTACAAGAGATGATCTGAAAATTTGACTTGAGAGTGCCATATTAAGCAATCTGGTACTGTGCTAGTTTTGGGCAAGTTCCAATTATTTAATGGGCAGTCGTCATCATGCAGACCCAGCAATCCTGATTACATAATAACCAGAAAACTACCCACTGAAGCAGAGGGCTATCGGAACCAGGGTCCAACATCAATGTTCCACAAGCCTGTCATCAAACACCAATCTGTCGCGATGGTAGGGCTGCCCAAGGCAAGCAGCCAGTTGGCCCAAATTGTTGGCTCCAGCTCATTGTTCTTGGAGCACATAGTGAAACTGATGTTACTGAGGTGTCAGGCTCAAGCCTACATGGCCATACAGAGTGTAGGCAAATGCAAACAGGATTTCCAGCGACTTAAAGGTAACCAATGTGTTCTTTTTTATGCATATATATAATAGATATGACAAAAACAAATGGGAATAAATAAATGTTTTCTCCGAGAACGCTTGCAATCCCCCAATATTGAAGGCGAGATTAGTTTTTGTGATTCGCAAATAATCCCCCCGCGAATTGAAATACCTCATTAGTGTTCACGAGTATGTAGCCCCATTCGTGGCTCCGAGGGCTTGTTTTAACATTCTGACATTTACTGGCCCAGCGGAGTCACATGCCGTGCCACTGAAAAAACCTGCTAAAATGGAAATCGCCAGACACCACTTGTCTTCTACCACTGCTAGTGTCAAAACTCTCATTTGTCTTAACTTGTGTCTAGTATCGGCATAACAACGACATATTAAAGTTTCGTTCGGCACCAGCCATTCATCATAACTCCCTCTCGTTCCGAAGAGTAAGTCTGGAAAAGGCAAAACTTCACCCCCGAAATCCAACTTTCTGTTCGTAATAGTTCTCAACAAAACTCCACACAGCCACGAGATTCTGACACACGCGCTGATTGGCTGGTGCTTGAGAGGCCTGCCAGGTCTCTCAAGTGCCAGCCAATCAGCGCGCGTCAGAAATTCATGGCTGCACCGTGAAGGATTCTAGGCAGGAAGTTACATTTCAGGGGTGAAGTTTTGCCTTTTCCAGACACGAATGGGGTTAAGGAGTATACAAAAATAATGTCACGCAAAACTGGATGTTCGCAGTGGAAGCACAAATGAAGATATGTTGGCTAACAGCAAAATGTGGCCAAAGAAATATCCGACTGATTCGGCTGTAAAAGCCCTAGAAAAGGCCAGGAAGACGATCGATTGAAGATCGGGATAAATATAAACGGCCAAAGTGATCGCTGGTAAATTTTTTTTAAGCCAGGTTTGGAGATATTTCCAATCAAGATACTGCTGGATACGCAAGTAAACTTGACGCCTGGTGCAAAATGCCCGATTTCCCCGTTTCCTAGCACTTTCAGTTCGTTAACGTATTTATAGACATATTTATATCAATTAATTTTTAACCCCCTCCAGGCTCATGTTGCGAATTTGCAACAATAAATTAATTGATGACTGATGATAAAATATAAAGACCACGCGGGAAATGGTTTGATAAAGTTACTCTTCCAGCTCAGTATTGCAAAAATACAACATTAGTTCCACCTGCAGCCACTAGTGTATGGGAACTATTCTCCACGAATGAAAGACTTTTCATATCTCAATATAATAAATTGGGCTGGAGAGGGTTAATCCATAAACGTAATTTATTCGCTAGCAGTCGGATCTGATGACTGATCTGACGTGACTTTTCATGCAAATCGCTCATGCATATTTAGTAGGCACGTCAAATTGGCCACAGTCCAGCAGCCACAATGGCTGATCATAACAGTCGAGTGACTGCTTTCTTTCAGAATTTATCCTTGGAGTTCGAGGACAACATTAAAACTTCACACACAAATCTTTTTATTGGATCAGCCTGGCAAATTATGCGGAAAAAAAAGTTGAGGCCAAGGAACAAATTGGTTACCTTTAATTGGATTGACCACGATCATTTGTATGAGCCCACTCCACCACATGTGCATATATTGTAATCGCCCCTGTCAGTCGGTCCGTCCACAATTTACAGTTCTTGTTCCACAGACTGCAATTTTTATTGGATATTTTTCATTTTTGTTTTGTGGGTCAATGGCGACATGAAGAGGATCCCTATTGATTTTGGTGATGACCGTAAAATTTTTACTCAAATAATGTCGTTGACAAAGTTGCCATAAGGGCGTAGCACCATGCTTTGTGTGGCTATCATATAATATTTGTACGATTAAACCAAGTACAAGTTGATGCTATTTGATCCCATCAAGCACGCTGGTTTTTCATACGTTCTCAAAACGCTTTCTTGAAATCGCATAACCAACTGGACATTGTTGAAAATCAAATCTGTGATTAAGTAACTGGTTGATCATTTTTCAGCAGAACCGGGAAGGCCCAGGAAACCTTTATACACTAGTAAGGTCAGTACAGAACAATGACAGACATCATTAGGCAACTGCAGTTAATGCAGTTAAATACACCATTCTTCCCAGGCTAATATCAATGCAGCAGAATGTAACTCCTGAATCTACCATTAAAATCAACCTGTCAACAACTACTGAAATGCAATTCTGAGGGTTATACACACTGTAGCTGAGCAAGATAATCAATTATGGCGAATGAGTATGAAAGAAAACGACGGACAGGTGGTTTATGAAGAGTTTATGGCCCCAGTCAGGGAAACCTGTCTGTACATATCAACAGCTCCTGAGGGACAGACGTGTGTACTCACACTCAGAGATCCAGGCCCAATGGGCTACAGACTCTCACTCTCCTTCGGTGAAATGCTGATATGGGTGTGGTCATGAGTTTATACATTCAGAATCATTTTCAAAAATAGATCACATTCTGTTCTCGTTGATCACGCACAGTGGTAAATGTGCACACTCACACACACACACACACACACACACGCGCGCGCACACACACACACACACACCTGTCATGAAACCTCGAACAGAAGCTTCAAAAATAGCTTCTCGGACACAGACAGCGGTATAAAAATATCATCAAAAAGGCTATTTAAAACACTGAAGCGCATACGCCAGTGTCCTTGGGCCCAGAGTGAACACTATCCCCCCCTTCCCTCAGTTGTAGCCTGACACAGCAGCGCTGCCTAGCAACCTAGCAACAAGCTCCAGGTCCCACCAATCAGAAGCGGCCCCTTCCCCAGCCCCGCCCTCGGCCCCGCCCTCTGGTCTGCAGATGCCCGGCAGCCCGACGGAGTTTCTTCCTTTCCTCCAGGTGCTCTTTCTCCGCCCTCTGCTGCTGCTGCGCCCTCTCCGACTGAGGGAGAGAGAGATGGAGAGAGAGAGAGGGGGAAGAGGGAAGGAGGCAGAAGGGGAGGAAGAAAGAGGAAATATACAGGAGTCATGCTTGTCATCATTATATTAACTCAAACATTCAAAGGGCATCCATTATCAGAAACATCATCCTTCCCATAAACACTGACTGCAATTTTTAGAAAGAAGTTTACTAAATATCTTCCGCCTGTATTTCTCAATCCCCTAAGTATAGCCATGCAGGGTTTACCAAACAGCCTCTGACACCGAAAAGGACGCTCGGCGATCCGCGGCAGCGCGCGCCCGCTCTCCCTCTCCCCCCGGAGTTCCGCAGGCTGCTCTCCTCTGCTGGTGCCTGCAGTGTTACCGCAGCGCTGCGGCTGATGCCATGCTGCTGTTGGCACGGTTACGCTCCTGCAGCAGTCTTCTGCCCGGAATCAGGCCTGTCTCTGCGGCAGAGACGGACGGACATCGCCCCTCCCTCCTCCCGCAGTCTTTACAATATAAGGAGACTCACATCGGCCTTCGACCTGGATACTATCCCAGCTCACCATCAACACTGCATTCAACCTTCACTTAAACTCTCCGCCTCCGAGAAGTGAAATACATACCAGGAATTTCCTTCCTAAAATCAGTTAGCAACTTTTTATGGAATCCTTTATGGTATCTATGTAGAAAAAAATAATAAACATTACAAAGAAAAGTTCGTAGGACTGTGATTTGAGACTTCTGGTATTGCCGCAACTGTTCCTATGTTCGATTGACTTTCACTCCGAGGTTAGTCCGATAAATCATCTGTACTAACAGAAGAAACACTGATGTCGCTTTCAGTCTCCTGTTCTCATCTAGACTGTAAATCCTCTGGCAAGAATCCTTCGTAGTCTGATGCATCTAAATTGTCGTCGAATATATTTTCTGTCTTTCCGATAAATAACAAGAGCCATCTGGCAATGGCGGATCCCCCCGGCTGTAGGTTGTGTAACCTACAGGTTGTGTGGACAGACGGACGGACCGAAACCCCCAAAAGGAACAACTAGACCGTAAGGAGAAGCTCCATGCCAAATTTGGTGTTGGTAAGTGGTATAGTTTTCGAGTTCTGGTCCGGAAACGATTTTATTACAGACAGACGGACGGACGGACGGACAGACACACTGGTCGCTATATCTACCCGCATTATATGCCGGGGGGATAAAAATCGTCAGCAAAAATCTTGACCTTTTTAAGTGTAGCTAAGCTATGCCAGGTGATGATGTCATCGATTGGGCTTGTTCTGATTGGTTAAAACATGATAGCGACCACTTGAAACATAACACTAAAGTTTCAATTGGTTCAAACATGGCAACTAAAGGAGTGCCAAATGGTAGGAATATGAAGGCATCATGGGAGAGTGACATATAGGACATCTTTGGAGGTAAAGGGATAAGCGTTCAGGGCAACATGATGCTGCAGTGGCTGGATCTGCCGCCTCACTGCAAGACAGTCATGGGTTTGAATCCAGCTCGGGGCCTTTCTAAGCAGAGTTTGCATATTCTCCCTGTGTTCGCATGGGTTGCCTCCAGGTACTCCGGTTTCCTCTCACATTCCCAATACATGCACGTCGGGCTAATATTAGACTCTACATGGATTTGCAAACTGACCCTGGAAAATTCTTCCCTCTCAGCCATCGTATGCTTGACCACGAGCAGGCAGTAAAGCTGACTGATGGCAAGACTGAAGTAATTATAATCGTTTCAAAGCACAACATAACGCCAATCCCTTCTCCGGTGACATTTTATTAGAGGTACCAATTTGATGTTTTGCTCTCTTAAATTTCCCCTTCATGAACAGTTATAAACAAGTCATGTTGGGTACAACAATCCCACCAGCGATTGAAATTAAATGACTTGTACCTGGGGCTAAAGAACAAGAATTCTCCATTAGAGATACAGAAAGAGCAAGCAAATAAATCCAAGACACGTCTTTCAAATTCTGCAGCTCAACACAAAATTTGTCCAGATATTCTCGGACATGCTACTGCTGGTTCATCTTTGAAGAAATGCAAAAAAACTTGAAGAGCTCCAATTGAAAAGCTTCGTTATGAAATAATCATGGCATTCTGAAATATAGGGCATAAAAACTCAAGTTGGTGAATACGTATGCACAGGAAGTCACTAATCCTTCAAAATTGTAGAAAGAAGTGGACAGACAGAATGCGAGTGCAAAAATGTTTTGAATGTTTTACATGTGGACCCGCTGTAGTCACTGACATTAACAGGTGAACCCAGGAGCACCACATGCCTTTGGATTGTGGGAGAAAACAGTAGGATTTGTAGCTATATTCACCCAATTAGGTGGATTTTGTTTTTAGAGAAGTTTTTTACAGTCTTACCCCACATATTCAAAGAAATATTCTGAATGTGCCATGAATAATAAAAGACCCTTGGAACATATTTTGTTCATTTTTGCATATTGCAAGCAACTTCAGAGAGCAACATTTTTAAACAAATCAAATTAGACATTGAGGAAATTAATAAGAAGCTCCAAATTAGGTCGCTACACACAGGTGTCAAGAGTTCAGTCAACACAGATGGCTTGAAATGACGGACATGACAATGACACTAAGCAGGTTTGACCATCATTTGCGTACCTAATATATTGCTACCTTTTCACCACCATGTGTCAACATTTAGGACCAAATTGATTGCTCACTTAGACTGGTCTCTCACTCTCTCATTTCAATTCAATAAGCTTTATTGGCATGTATTAAATAAAATATTGCCAAAGCATTTTTGGACAGACAGGGAACAAAACAGTGAGTGATGATATACATAAATAATACAAATATTAATACGTTATTAATAAGTAAATCAGTAAATAAATAAAATGGATTTCATCATGACAATATGTATCTAATATTTTTACAAGCATTTCTATGTGTATAATAATTTAATATTTACAGTATATCCTATGCATGTATTTGTGTGTGTGTGTGTGTGTGTGTGCACATCGAGGTCACTCAGTGTCCCTCAGGTCATGTCATGCTGACACGTACTGGGCAGCAAGACTTGGCCCGTCTCCTTCTCCCAGGAGTTTCTCTAGTTTTGAGAGCTCGTTCCTCTCTTTGAAATCAGGGATTTCGCAGCTAAATTTGTTAAAATAGGTGTTTCGTATTTCTTAGAATTTTTCACATTTTAGGAGGATTGGCATCTGTCTCCACCTCACCTGTTGAGCAGTGACCGCATAGTCTGTTCTCTTTTGGTTGCCATGATTTTTTGTGTCGTCCTTTTTCGATTGCCGATCGGTAGTCACCGAGCCTGTACTAAGTGAGGATCTGTCTCTGCTGTCCGTCTCTGACAGCGGAGAGACATTCTGCCCGTTCATATTCTCTTTTTAGGGCCAGATAACACTCTGATCTGCATTGGTTCTTAGTTTCTTCTTTCCAATGTTCTAAATAGGTTTCTTTACATTGCGAAATAATTAGTTTGACTCTGGTTGGTGTTTGGGAAGCAGTGCTGGTGTGAGGCTGGTCAGAGTGTGTCTGAGGGGGGGCGGTGAGTCTCAGCACCAGCTGACACAAGGGACTCTTTTCTGGACTCTCTCTCTCTCTCCCTCTCCCTCCTTTATGCAGCTGTTTTATAATAGATCAATGCAGATATGGAACTGTTACTCCTCATGGCATGTAAAGACATCAGTCAAAGTGTGGCTTTGGAAAAAAAAAAAGCTCCTCTAAACACAGATGTGCCGAATTAAGTCAGGCAAAATGCAGCAGCTGGGTTTTCCACTGGTACGGAGAGGACCGATCACATAACTCCTGTTCTGGTTACACTCCACTGGCTACTGGTTAAATTCCACATCAATTTTAAAGTTTTACTTTTTACTTTTAAAGGAAAAGTACACCCTGCAATTTTACTGCATGGTTAGAACCAGCAATGATAAAACAGTAATCAAGCATCTCCGTAAGTCTGCACACCCATGTTAATTAGGAATATTTACTAATTAAACTTACCAAGCACCAGCTTCCAGCCAGGCGCTGGAGTTGCATTTTAAATAAACCGGATGTGACGTATGTGCCACCCATAACAAAGCTTACCACGGTAAACAATAACTTCTACTCAACGATTGAGACAAAAAAACGCGATAAATCCACAGAAAATGCATAATTGAGGGCGGTTTTCAGACCAAACCCCATCAGTTCGAGCTTGAATTTACCGAAGAAGAGCTGCAGGAAATTATATTTAATAGCCCAGCACTAAGAAAACGAAGAATGGATAGCGGCCTTTTCCTTTGAGCGCGATGAATGGGTGGTGCTGACGTGACTCTTGCACCGGTTAGCACATGATGAAAGTGTTACCGAGATCTGAAATCACACTGCATGAATGAGGCCAAATTGAAATTAAACTTTAGTCTTATTTTATATTACCTTTTTTATTTTAGGTGTAATGTATTGTTCAGAACTTTACATCAACTTTGGCTGCGTTAAATGTTCTATAGTAGGTCACATGTCATGAGGTGGGCACTCAAAAAGGGTGGATCTGTGACACTCCGCCAAGAAACTGCCTATTCAAAATGTATTTCTCCAAGATTCATAGGTCTTTTATTGCAGTTTTGGAATCAAATTGTAGCTGTTGAAGTTCTCTTTCATTTGCCGCCAACTTTGTTTGATTTGGTGGGATACTTTTGGTTCAGCGGCCTTCTTAGAAAAGCAATAACGGGGTGGATTGGAGCGGTGGTGGAGCGGTGGCGGCGGAGAAGCAGCTAGATTATGGTTATAATGTTCTATTACTCCAGGGTAAGGAAGTGTATTCTTTATGAACTGTATGTTATCTACAAAATAAAACAAACCTGGGTGAATTTGAATGAATATTAACCAAATAACACTAGTTTTTGTAAAAAGGGTCCATTCCGAGAAAAGTGGACTTTTGGTCGCGGATTTCAATATATTTACTCTCAATAACATTAAAATGGAATGAGATAATAAATTTCTGTTTGCTGTTTTTGATTGGGCTGAAGGTACGTAATATCCAGTAGGAGTATTGAAAAATGGACCAATTAGACCCTGTCACACTTATGTGGCCCACCTCATGACATGCGACCAGTAATAAACTTGACTTGAATAATTAACGCAAATAAACGGCTTGATAAAATCCTAAAATTGCAATTATGGCTGGAACAAAAATCAGCCAGATAATGGGTGGCCACAAGAGAGAGTTCGGGAACCACGACCCAACACCGTCCAGAACCTCTCTACCACCAACACACCCATTCCCAACAGGCTCTCCAGCAACAATCCAACCCCAGCACCTCCCACCCATTATCTAACTACACCCAGCCTCCTACGTCAGTGCTAGCAAAGGCCACCTCTGTGAACAGCAGCAGATCCTGTAGAGGTAGTACTCAGCAGAATTAGGTGCGCCAGATTAAGCTTTGGGTGAAATTCCAAAAGATGGCAGACCCAGGAAAAGGGTTGTTTACCACTGCCCTACACCTTCGCTCACCGCAGCGTCTCCTGCTACAAGCTTACCTCTACACTCTCCGTCCGCTATTCTGCTACACTCTACCTCCTGCACCGCAATTCTCAAAAGCCTCTCCAGCTATGAGCTCATTTAGACACTTCTGACCCACTACACAGCCACCTCCAGCCTCCTACACCCTAATTCCCAACAGCCTCTTCAGCTACAAGCTTATCTCTACAGCCCCCAACCACTATTCAGCTACACCCTACCTTCAACACACTCATTTCCAAAAGCCTCTCCAGCAGCAACCCAACCTCAGCCCAACACCATCACAGCACTGATGCCCATTCACCCCCCCCTCCACCTGCTCAGTATTAAATCCATTTGCCCGTCTAGAAACACCCCATTCATGTCAGGCTGCCCAAGTCACCTTATCCAGTACTCATAACAGCTTAAATGGGTCACAGCACCTTAAAACCCCAAACAAACAGCTATCATGATGGCACTAGGTTGTCAAGGTCGACGTCACACTCTACCGAGTGAATTGTGGTGAAAGACTTTTTTCCCCACAGAGTAACACCTCAGTAGAGTGGTAATCTTACAGTAATGATGCCCAAATCGCACAATAATGATGCTTTTTTCATATGCTAATCGCTAACAAAACCTTCATTCCGCAATACTTACACCCAAAGGCCAATTAATAACACATCACACCCAAACAAAGGCTCATCTCATATTTCAGCATGCTGATCTCACATTAATCATAAGGTGCTCATCACGAGCCGACAGCAAACACAGCAGCAGTTCCGCTCTGAGCTCGCAGGCCAGAATTCTGACTAGCAGAGGCGGTGTTGCGTCTATCCAGGGCAACTTTCAGTCCACTACAGTCCAAATGGGGTCCAATCCCCCATGGGAGGTTTAAATGCCTTCGTGCAATGATTTTATTGAGGCTGCACTGAGGCTTGAACCAACAACCTTCTAATCTCAGCCAAACACATTACCCACTAGGCTGTGTGCTTTTTGTAAGGTTTCCCAGAAGTTTCCGGAAGCGAAAGATACCACAGATAGCAGAAAGTGGAACAACAGAAAGTATCACAGCCTGCACAGGCTCCATCAGCACAGTGAGGTTACTATAGGTCATTCCGCACTGCGACAACCTGAGACTTGAGTGGAAAACAATAACGCCAATATACAGAAGTGCAGAGAGAGGGACAGAGAGAGAGAGAGAGAGAGAGAGAGAGAGAGAAGCAGATAGAGGATCAAAGGCAGGGAGTTAGCAAGGGGAAGAGAGTAAAGGATGGAGAGTGGGAAAGAAATCAAAAGGGCAGAGAAAAAGGAGTGAGGAATAAATAGAAGGAGCAAGAAAAAGAAAGAGTGAGAGTGAAGTGATTCTAATATTTCAATAATTGCATTTCATAAAGATACGCATACTCCTGACTCTTTAAAGTGAGCACACAGGCTACTGAAAAAATAGTGAATTGGTAGCTGATGATAAATTCAAGCGCAAGTCAAAAGAAATCAAGCCAAACTAGCACCGTCCAAGTAAGGGGTGACGCACAGAGAGCCGGTCATTGTGGGAAAATAAACCCCAACAGCTGCTGCAGGACCCCGATGCGAAGAGGAGGGGTCAGGAATCACTCTGAAGGGGTTTATATCGCAAATTATCCAGCTTATTACTCGGCTACTTATGAATGGAATCAATAATTTGACGAAATATATTAATTTAAAAATAACTGATTTATTAATGATTTAAAATTGATTTCATTTCTTCTGATAGTTGTCTGCCAGATTCCACAGTTGGAACTACGTCACGGCCGTAGCAACGGTCTGTCCTTCAAAGCACCAGTCTTCTCTTCAAAATATAACTGACAGAATGCCATAACTGACCAATCGGGATAGGGTCTTCAACAAAGCCGTGTTCAGAATCTAAATTAGTACCCCATCTATTCACCGCGCTCCAATTTGGTCAGTCGCTCGGAAATGTTGGCAGAACAGCACAGTCTTTATCCTAAATGGCATATAATCTGCCTGCTCAAATAAACTTGAATGCTTTTGCTTTTCAACTGCATTTAGTTTTGACTGCGGTGCAGGTCACTGCGCTATTGTTTCAGCAACTTTATTTAAAGCCACAACGTGCATTTTCGTCCAGAATCGCACTGTTTCTTTGGCCGAGATCTTGTATTGACAATGGGAGAGTCCTCAATACAGGATCCTTTCCAGCACATCACAGTGAGGTTCATAAGAACTGAACAGTTCCTAACCCTCTCCCAGTGACTTCAGCCATCTGCTGAGTTGTATTTTCTGCTAGATTCAGGGCAATAATTTGCCCCTTCTGACAGACCTTTTCCACGACGACGGGACACGTCTTCCAACATGATTGTGTTTAACAAATGAGAAGCTACGCACTACATCAGACAGAGTGAGAAGAATTGTTCCGAGCTGAAACGTAATAATCACTGCAATAATTATCCAATCAAAGGCTCTTCAGCATTTGAGTATTTAAATCCAACCAGTGGCCAGGCAGTGTATCTTTCCTTGACCAGAGGGTACACGATCCTTTCACACAGGAAAACTATTAAATTCAGAGACATAAACAGCTGCAAAATAGTGCTATTCGCTGGAATGAAAACCAGCAAGCAGGCAGTTGAGAGCCACTGCTGTATGCAAACAGGGACTGCAGCAGAATCTATGCCCATTGGTGCAATGCGGTCAGCCCTGAGCCTTGGCACTGGGAGCACTCTTTCATAAGCCAAGGATACAGATTTCATAGGTCAGATCTAAGGATATCAGACGGGTGTTTACACTAATAACAATAAACACTGATGACAATGCATATTACATGTGCCTGAGGGAGCCTGAAAGCAGGTGAGACAGTACAGTGACAGGAAGCTCAGAAGGCATTCAGTGCCAAATATAAACAGACATACGCAACCAGACTACAGGGACCAGCTGGTATCAGCAAAACCTTCAGCCCAAAGAATAGAGGCCGGCTCCACGAACAAGAGTCATCAGAAGATGACATATCCCATCGGCTCCACATAATTTGTGATTTACTCATTGCAGGAGAATTGTATCCTCTTAATATCATCACTGTGGTAATTCTATACTCATGAAACAGATGGATTGATTAGTTTGTTATCAAGGAAAGCATGTAATGATGAATGTATTGATTCAGAACTAGGATCTTGTGTCTTGAAGTGTGGGGAATACAATAATGTGAGATTTGCTATTACCACTGCATGAAATGGAACACCTATTTCCGTATATGTTAACATATACTCACCTTTATAAATAATCAATGATGTAACTTCCATATTGATATCTCGTCTAACACAAACTTGACAGTGTTATGTAACCCATACTCTTTCAATAGCGATGGCTGTTGTGCTATTGAGTCCGAGGTAATTGACATTTCTGCGTGTTCCTCATTCCATGGCTCGGATGTGAGATACAACAAGGACATTTCACTCTATTTCACTTGGTCTGTGTGAGCCGAGACTTTTGGAGTTTTTGAAGTTTCTAAGTGGCATAGTTTTTGAGTTCTGTCCCGGAAAGGAGACGAAGTCCAATTTTATGGCTGTTTTTGGTGAAAATTTCAAAAATTATGGGCAGCATGGAACTGAAACCCCCAAAAGGCACAACTACACCATAAGAGTAAGTTCCATAGAAAATTTGAAGTTTGTAAGTGGTATAGTTTTTCAGTTCTGCTCTGGAAATGAAAATGATTACGGACGGGGTGATGACTATATCCCACGGTATTGCATACCGGTGGGATAATAAAAACCTACAGCCAGCGTCAGGCGAAGATGACAGCAACATCCTTTCAGAAGAATTTCCTCCTAGTTTTTTGTTAGACCATACTCTTATTTTTTTTAGGGGAAATAAACAAAAACCACGGCAAAAACTCTGAAGAATTCTGCAGATTTCACGCGAAGCGTGGGCTGTGGAAAAAAAATAGATCAAGTCACTGTGACGTCAGCTGTAGATTTTGTTTTAGAGCAGGGTGAAGAGCTTTTAAACTCACAGAAATGGCCGTCGCCATGTTGCACGATTTGGAATCGCTCAGTGCAGCAACTGAATGACTGTTGTCTACTAAGCGCGCGACATGCCGGGCATGTGGTTTGCCCACAAAACTCTCTACTCGCAAAATGGCAAATTAGCTCAGCAAATGGGGAGACAATTAGAGCAAGAAATATATTACGCGCTGTGGTGGCGCTCTATTTGTAAGTAAAAATAACCATTGGCTAGCATGACGATCAGCCTCTCTCTGATCTACAGTGGAGCCAATGACAGTGAGTGCCTTTTTACAAGATCAGGATTTAAGCCTCGAAAATGTGAAGTCCAGCAACACGTGAACTCCAAGACGCCTGAAATGGGTCTCTGTTCTCACAGGCCAAGCCCTGACCCCTCCCCCATCCCGGCAAGGGTCTCAACTCCCCCACAATGACGGCCCGTGACCCCTGCACCCCCAGGAGCTGAAGAGACAAGCAGACGCGGCGAAAATAATGAAGCGTGTGAATGCGGAGCCCAAAGAGTGACTGAAACATTCCCACCCCAGTGGGTGAGGCCGTCAGCATACAGAGGAAATATACGGTGGGACCAGAGAGAGAGATGGAGGTAAAAACAGAAAAGATCTGGGAAACGATAAACTGAGGGGAGGGATAAGAGAAAGATGGAGGTGTGAGAGATAGAGATGGAGAGCGAGTGAAGGGGGCAGAGAGAGAATCAAAGGGAGACAGAGGATAAAGAGAGAGAGAAAGACAGATGGCGAAAGAGAGGGGGAGTGAGGGCAACTGAAAGAGTAAGACTGAGGGGGGAGGGAATAAAAAGGGAGAAACATTCCACAGGGAGCCGCATAATGAGCGGCGACCTCGTCCCACACGCGCCCTCCACTCCCTCACTCACAATCTCCGCCTGTTCGCTCAACTGAGTGCTCCGTTTGCCTAAATTAGCATTCTGTCAACCTAACTTAGCGCTCTGTTAGCCCAACTTGGGCCTCCGTCAGGCTCACTTAGCTCTCGCTCTCTAACTTCAGAGCTCTCTTAGCCCAACTTGGCACTCTTTCAGTCTAACTTAGAGCTCTGTTAGCTTAACTTGGCGCTCCGTTAGCCCAACTTGGCACTCTATTAATGTAACTTAGGGCTCTTTTAGCCTAACTTCACACTCTGTTATCCAAACTTTGCACTATGGGAACATATCTAACCACTCTGATGCCAAACTTACTGCTCTGTAAACATTAATTAGCACTCAGTTAGCAAAACTTAGCATGCTCCTACCTACAGCTGGGAATGAAGCACAGCTACTCTCCAACCCTCATTCTACAGAATTAACCCCCCCTCCCCCGCAATTCAAACCCTGTTCTAGTGTGTTTAGCAGGCAGTCACAGTTGGCTGCTTTTAGGTGACATCATCACAGGATGAACAATGCAACATCCACTTCCTCTGGCACAGGAGGCCTTCTCGATCCACTTCCTGCACCCTGATGAGCAGGTGCTCAGAGAGTGAAGACTTACCTTCTTGAGGTTGAAGGTGAGCTGCTTGCTGCCGACCGTGGAGTCGACCGAACTGAGGGCCCCAGATTGCTCCTGTAGCTTCAACCGATCCTCCAGTGAGGCCCTGTGGGAGAGAAAAGAGACACGTGTGTCCAGGTATGCAAGCACACACGCACTCAAGCAGTCACTTCCAGTGTCCATCTTCATTTCACCTTTCTGAAAGGTTATTATTATCCCCTAAAGTAAGAGGGTGTCATCTCCCAAAAGTAGCCTGCAGGCTGGACATTCCTCTAATGGTGTTTAGTCAGCAAAGGAGGGGGGAGTGTTCCTAATACCACGCAAAGCAAAATAAAATGTCTGCCGTGTGTTCAAGTCTTAATGCGATTAAGAAAATTTTAATTCTTCATCTTCAACTTCTATACAACAGCTTGTTTTAAGTAACATCTTGCTTAGCAAGAGAAATTTTCACATGGTAAATCTTGAAATTAATGGCATTATCTCACCACACCGGCAAATTGTTTTGTTGAATATTGAGCAAAAAAAAAAAAAAAAGCAACATAAAAATGTGCTGTCAGTTTCACAAACGCAGTAAGTGTAGTACAAGACGAAATAATGATTTCTACTGAAAATCTCCATTCAAAATTTTATCTGTATCTTTGTAACTGGCTATTTAAGTTTTAAGAAAACATGGAAATATTTGCTGAGATTGAGGACATCTATGCTTCCTGCAGTGCAGCAACAGTACCCTGACATAGGCCTGAACTATAATTTTCATAATCTCAATTCGAAACTGAAGTTCGTGCAGGAGCTAAGCTTAATCTGAACCCGTGAAACTTCCCGAAAATGAAGATGGACCAGGTACACACTAAATCTGTTACCATGAAATGGCAATCAATTCTTCATACAAGACACCTACCGCATCCAAATACCCCAACACATTTACTATATAGTAGGAGGGAAGCTGTACGAGAAATTTTTACTTCGTCCAAATCCTCGGCATAGATCAAACAACAGGCAAACAATGCCAAGACAGCCTATTGCGACCGTATGTGACTAGGGGATGCTTCGCTATCCCATAAGGCTACTGGCACCAAGATGACAAACCATTTACAAGATGATGGAGGAAGCAACAGTAGAACATAATTCATAAAATAAACAATCTACAAAATGAACAATGCCATATTATTAACAATGCCAATGCCTGCATTATTAAAAATATATATTTACAACTGCCACCAATTTTGAGATAAAGTTTTGCAATGGGAAGGTTATGCCACGTCATGGGTAAACCGGGGCAAGAGTTGGGCAAGATGATAGCCATATTGCATGTCCAAGTTTGCGTACGCGTTGCTGATGTCAACACACTGCACCTACTACATCAACAGTTGAGTTGCAGGCATCCAACAAAATTCAGCACAGATGTAGTGGAGATATTTGGACGCGCCCAAGAATCTTGTTGAGATTGACTTCTTCATTGGTTTTTAAGGTGTAGCGGCGGTAAAAACCTCACTCACTTCTGCAGCTTCTGCTTGCGGGCCGCCTCGCCGAAGCTCCGGAACTCCTCGCCGGCCTTGATCTGGTAGAACCTGGGCTGGCTCTGGCTCTCCAGGCTGGTCTCGCGGTCCTGTCGCTTCCTCTCGTCCCGCCTGCGGTTCCTCTCCTCCACCCGCAGGAGGCGTCGTTGCTCGCGAACCTCCTCCACCCAGCTCTTATCATCGTCTGAGCTCTCCTCCGAGCTGGCCTTACCCTCTGGCTCCTCCTCTTCCTGTTCCGCCTTCTGTCGAGGGAGATAAGACAGGAGAAAAAGAATAAGGTCAGGAGGCAGACTCCTCCCATTTCTATTTCTAATGGATTCCAAAGAATGCAGCGAAAGCCCTGTTCAAGGAGGCTTTCATTTTTGAATATAGGTACTTCTGGCATTTCTCGAGCTTCCTCTAAAAGGGAAGAGAAAAACAGAAATTCAACTAGACTGTCAGTCACACCTCTGGTTGACGTGTATCTAAAGCGATCGCTCTAAAAACGATAGATTCTGTGACCCAACCACACACCAGGCCCACGCCAAATATAAAATTAATAATATTTTTTTTTTCACTTGAATAATCAAGTGCCAATTGATGACACGGCTTCGCTTCCCCGTGCGATATAAAAGCGACAAAATAATGGGCTAAATTCAGTTCAGAAAAATAATTTGATCATAATTAGGTCATTGCACCGGCACTTGGCGACGGCATTTCAGAACTCTTCTGCGAATGAAGGTAATTTTTGGTGACAAGTACGTGGTTTCGTCCGTTTACATTTTCCAATCAGACAGCTGTCTATTTTTTACTGCGAGTTGCGCGACTGTGCTGCAATCAGGTGTACGTACTTGTCAACGAAATTACCTTAATTCGCTGAAGAGTTCTGAAATGCCGTCGCCGAGTGCCGGTGCATATACCTAATCATAATTTAATTATTTTTCTGTACTGAATGTAGCCCATTATTTTATCGCTTTTAGATCAGATGTGTCCTCAATTGCCACTTGATTATTCTTGAATTGGAAAATGAATCAATAAAGGAAAACCATCTAGAATTAGCGAGGACTAATTGTTGTCAATAAAGGGAGGGATATTAGCCGCAGAATTTTCAGGTCTAGCTCCGCGCCCGGCGTGGCAGATGCAGCTTGACAACAACTTACATCTTCTTCCTTCAAACTCATTGAGTTGTCAGTGCCGTGAAAATGAACTCTGAAACAAAAGTGCACAATCCAATGCAGTATAATTTTGTCAGGGTAAAGCTGTGGTATCTCCACTTTGTTGCATGAAGAAAAAAACTATGTTTTGTAACAAAGTGTTTACAAGCTGCAATACCTCTGGCAGCCACTAGTTTGAGAGAAACTGAGGGAATGGTAAAACCAGACTCTGCTACTTCGCTTTGCTTCGTAAACAGTCTGGGTCGTCGTCATTGACAAGTGTTTACCTCCTGGTGGGTGGGCGCTTGTCAGAAGTTTAAAATCATTGGTGTACCTGTAAACAAATCACTAACGTTTGGCGATTACGTATGTAATGCGCCAGCTCAGCCGCCTAGTACTTCTGCTGGAAACTAAACTGATCAGTACATTAAAGTTAATGCTGTACCCATTCATACGCCCATCTACCAAATTTTAGCCTTCACTCATTCACTTAAAAGAACCAAAGGTGCTCTTTCTGTTCTCCTTGCAAGAAACAAACTGTTGAGCTATCGTTTTTCCTGCAGTTACTGCTGCTGTTAAAAAAATGTAAGAGACCCAAAACCAACGGCAGAATCGATGAGAATAACACATTATTTACGTCATGACGAAATCTGCGTTGACAAGAAAACTGAACCGTTAACCATACTTGCGCTAACATCATACCCAGCTCGCTATCTAACTTTATAGCAACACAGTTTGGCTCTAAGCGTTTGGCTGTCTCATACAGCCATTTCATTCATGGATAATGAGAGCATAACACTGAGATAGCGAATTGGTCTTGTGACATGAACAAAAATACGGCTTTTAAAAAGTTTGCTGGCAACTTAAATAGTGTGAAATTCGCAGGCAACGTAACACTAGAAGCTACAAGCTAGCTGAGGTCGTTCGGCTGTCTCTCACAGAGATGAACAGGGTGCCTATTTCATGATGGCTATTCAGTAGTTATGAAAATCTGTAGCGCTACAAAATTTTCCATTCAAAAAACTAACCAAATATTCATCTTGTTGTGGCTATAAGTCGCGGATACCCGCGATTTTCTCCACGACAGAGTGAATGGCCTCCAATGTATCTCTGTCCGTAGCCATTGTGGATTTTTGAGACTAAAATTTCAAACTCGGCGCAGCGGCGACATTATGGCTCTTGGCCACGCCTTCTGATTGTTGGTTGGTCCGGCGTATTTTCTGCCGATGGTAACTAAGGCAGAGCTCCGAGTGATCAGACCAAGTACTGAAGTGAAATGGAATTAAGCGGGAATACGAAGGCTGGTGGAGTCAGGCTAGATCTCTGGTGCCCCGGGACAAAATTGATGGGGGCAGGGTCAGAGATAACAGCTCGGAGGTAAAATTAGCTGAGAGGTTATGCAACTCAGACGTCAAATGAACCTGATTGGACGGTACGCTTGACACTGCTAATTGCTGGAAAACCCGCTCAATACTTCCCTGAAAGGAGAGAGGAGCAAGGAATGCGCCGAGTCACCTGAAACCACTGACATCTCCCAAATTAGATAAACAATGCAGGCTCCACACAATGAAAATTACTGTGATTAGTGCACAAAAGGAAGTACCCAGTGAACTCGGGATGAAGTTGTCTCCATTATAACATATCACGATTTTATCTTCCAATCAATGCAACTGGAACTTTGACATCGAAGCCTGATTCATAGTTCTTCCCTAACGACATGTCCTACAACTAGCATTGTGCATTTTAAACAAAAAAAGGTCACACAACAATTGTTTCTTCAGTGTTCCATACCTCTACTGTATGTTTAATAGTGCGGGCAAGGTCATAACCTCTCACATTCACAGTTTTGACAGCACAGCAAGATTCCAGACCAAGATGTTCACGGGTCATACTCGTTCGTTATTGTATTTTCGCAATAATTCTATACGGCGCCGTCAAGGTACTGCAAATGTTAACGTGATCTTGTTATCACAAGAGCAACACAGCCTTCATGACTTTCGCACACAGACCTTCAGGCAAAGTATAAATGCAAATCTATATTTTCTGTTCCTGTAGCTCAACATTCTGTTTCAATCATAAGATTATAGAAATAATTTTCCCAGCTGTTGAGTATCATTTTGGCAACCTTCTGCTCTGACAGTGTGAAACGGGAAGGATACCATGATGCTGTATTAAAAATGCACCTGGTCCTCAAATTGGAGCATTTAGCTAGTGAAAAAGTATTGTGGAGCTAAAGGTTGAAAGTGGTCGCTAGCTAGTACACATGCTGGTTAGCAGTGCATTATTTAGCTCACACTTTTAGTGTTAACTGGCCGGCACAGATTTTTCCAAGGGGAATACTGTTCTGCTTCAGTGCTCACTGGCCTGCCCACATGCTCGCCTGCACTATATTTTTCACGCATAGTTGAAGTTCTAGCTGGAAAGCACTCGCACAAGCGAGCGGTGTATTGTTTAGCTCCTAAGTGATGGGCTAAGTGGCTAGTATAGGCAGTAGCCAGGGGTATATTGTTCAGCTCTTTGCTGGAAGTGTTAGCTGACTGGCCTATGAGTTGCACGAAAGGCTAATGGCGTAGCTGCCCTGACCCCTCACCTGATGAGCGGCAGCTTGTTTCTCCATAAGGCGGAGCTTCTTGCGGCGTTTCTGCCCGACTTTGGAGACAATGGGGTTGAGCAGTCGGAACTCCTCGCTTTGCTCATCCACCTGGTAGTCTGGATTCTCGAACATCACCTTGAAGCGGTCGTCGTTCAGGATGCTGGTTGTGACCTGGGGGGGATGGGGTGGGTTAACCAGAAGTAAAATAAAAAGAAGCCGGATCAACAGCGTTCGCGTGCAATTGCATCTGCGCGTTGCGTCCGCAGTCCTTTGTGCGCTCACCTTGCTCTTCTTCCTCCTGCTGGACAGCTCCTCTTCCTCTCCCTCCTCCATCAGCTTTAAGGCCAGCTCCTTATTCACTGCCGGAAGTTTCTGCGGGACAGAGCGAGAGTCAAATCTGTGAGATGAACAGAAACAAACACACGGACATGCGCACACGTGCATGCACACGCACACGGATGAACGTACGCACGCACGCGCACACATAAAACATGGGAAAGACCAGCATTCCACAGACGCTGCGTATGCTGTATTCTGAACCCAAACAGTCCTCCCTAATGTAGACAGGAAGAAGCAGAGGTCACCTGACTGGCTCCAGGGAGGAGGCGGGGCCACTCACCTTCACCTGCACCCTCTGTGTTCGCTTCTCCTCGATCTTCTGCCGGATCTTGTCCTTGCGGTATTCCTCATAGGCAAACGGATTCGCCATCGTCTTCACCTGGGGAAGCCAACCAACGGGCGTTACTGTCGTCCTGTGAATATGCCTCACGCACAAGCACATATTATACACATACAACGCACGCAGATAGACACAGATGCGCACCTTGTGGTAAAGGCGGATATCCATGAAGAAACCGTGCATGTAGGCACGCAGCAGGGCCGACCCCACCAGGTGAGACAGACCTGAGGACGGACAGATAGACAGACAAGCCCAGGTGAAAAAGCCGCTCAACACACCAGATGAACCACTGGTGTCTGCCCCAGCAGGTCTGATCAACAATACACCAGCAGAAAAAGACGTGTGACAAATCCATTTCTCATAAACTGCATGTTCTCTACCATAGCACTGTCATACACAATGAAAGACAATGATTATTACAATATAAGGAGGAATTAAATTCCTCAACTTAACCAGAAGAGCAGTAAACTAATTTGGACGGATCCCTGTTGAGTATCATTTTGGCAACCTTCTGCTCTGACAGTGTGAAACGGGAATTGAATTTGGAAGGAGTCTGGAAATACTCCGTTTAGCAGCAAACGAACCTCGCCGGGGAGCGTGAACGAAGTCCGATGGGTACAAACTTTGCGAAAGAGAATTATCCGGTACTGAAAGTCGTCTCCGTTGCTGCTCAAGGCTCAAAATACACAAAACTTTCCGCCAGCTTCAACGGACGTCGCCTGACGAGGAAGGCATTCGCCGACCGAGAAATGGACAAGAAACGCATGGGAACGGAGATGAACGGATCTCCGTCGGACGTCTGTTAACGCCATCCGGCAAGGAGTGACTGCTGCTTTATGGATCAGTCTCCCTATGCAGACATGATCTACCCGACTGACGCCTTGTCAGGACTGTGAGGGGGAGGAATATGGAGTGGATAAGGCGATGATCACATGACACACATTCACTCACACTCTCGCATGCACAGGAAGTGTGGATTCTCCCATTAACCAAACTCAACAGCAAGAGGATTCATGACTACCCACAAAGAGAAGGTACTAACTCCACAGAGGGATTTAAACTGCGAGAAGTGAGGCAACAGTACACAAAACCTGAACCTATTTATCCTTACAGAGACCTGGGGATATGAGCTTCTACAGTGAGTGTGAATTTTACACTGCCAATTTCCCTCTCTGCCCAGCACTTCTACATCCAAAATTAAACACAAACTGACCACTGCGTTCCACCCAGTGAATCCCCCCAACACACTAAAAGGCACAGATGACAGCTGCCCCCATTTTCTGTACCAGTCTTCAGGAGTTAAAGCTCCTGCCACCGCCCTTCGTGCACATCCAGTCTCACTTCTTCAGGCATTTCCAAACATTTCCTCCCCTCCTGATTGGACGAGCATCCAGACCAAATGTTCCAATTACGGTCATGTGACACGGCCACGCCCTCCCAAGTGGGCACGAATGGGAGAATTTCTATAAACACTTCATAATTCTATAAATACATACTTCTATACAAAACCTGCTTAATTGTACACTTAGCACTTGTGAAATAAATAGTTCCTGCAGGTTTGGTTTAAAGTGCACGGTTACCTGGAGGAAATTAAAAGGTATAAAAGGGTAGTTACTGTCTGCGCTCGAGACGGGGCCCGACCCCCATCTTCAGGAACAGACTGTTCGGTCGTCTTATTCCCGCTTTAAAGGGCTGTGCTTTAGAGCAGCAGACACGCTCCGTTTAACTGCAGACACAAACGCTTTTCCGTGTTTACAGACGCTTTGTTCAGCCCAAACACTTTAGAGAGAACCTTGGCTCTTAGGTCAGACATGAGCCAAAATGTCGGACTCTCAGCCGACATGGCTGCCTGCTCGGGTGTGTGTGAGTTTTGTGTCTGTGTGCGAGAGAGCGCTTGTGTTGTCACGTGCGAGTATACTGTATGTTAGAGTGCGCGTGTGCACGTGTGTGAGTGCGAGTGCGCACGCAGGTGCCTGTGTGTGTTTGTCAGTGTGTGTGTGTGTGTGCGCGCGAGAGATCTGCACCAAAAGCCAGGTCACTGAGCTTCACAGATCTTCTGGGGTTAAAAATGCATTTGAAAGTATAACAATCTTTTGCTTTCGGAAATGAAACTCAGTAACAGGGCAGTTTGTTCTCTGAGGCGGCTGTCATTCAGCAGAAGTGACCCTGAGAAAAACAGAAGATAAAACTGATGGGAAACAGAACTGAAGACAAAACAGACAGGAGCCCCAACCAGTGAGACAAACATCATAATTATATGACCTGAGGATCTGGTCTCTCCTGATTGGTCCAGGCGAGCTGCTCTGCCAGTCACTGTAAACAGTGATATTAACCGTGCAAAAATGCAGCTCGGAGGTAAATGTAACAATCCGATGACTTTGAGCTAAAAATAGATTAGGCTTCCCCACAGGAGCTCCTGACAGTGTCGGTTTTCTGTCGTTTCGTCCCCGTGAGGAGCTTTACGTTAGATTTGTTGCCCTTCTCTTATGTTATATTTTCAAGTGGGGTCATCTAATAAAACAGTTATTGACTTCAGTTATCGGTGAATTTAATGATTTATCCACTTTGGACAAGTAATATTCACCGAGGCACAGGCGAACAGACACACACACGCATGCACACGCTCTTATACATTCAGGCATTCACTCTCTTGCACGCACAAATGCACATGCCTGCACGCACACACACACGAGCACACAAACACACACGCACACTCTCTTATACACTCAGGTTCTCATTCACACCCTTTCACATATAAACACACACATGCAAAGACACAGAATATTCAGTCTTGATCATTTACTCTCACACACTAATACACACACACAAACTCACTCAGTCTTGCTCATTAACATGAATACACATACAAACTCCCTTCCACTTGCTTTCTCAGTCAGAGTCGCTCTCATTAAACACACACACACACATACACATACACACGCACACACACACGCACACACACACACACTATCTGAGTCAAACACAAAATTACTTAAACTAACACACTCTCAATCACTCAAACACACACTCAGCCCCACACAGTGTTAAAAGTGCTGGCATACCACAGCGGTTAGGGAAGAGGCCTGTCACCCGAGAGGCTGCAGGGTCGAGTCCACAGAGGGGCACAGCCGTTTTGGCCTTGAGTAAAGCAGCTAAGTTGCCTAATTTGCCTAAGTACATACTCCAATGTATAAAAAGAGCTCAGTGCAAAAACAGTGTAAACCCTGCTATGCGCTGTGTAAACAAGTAGTTTGAGCAACAAAGAGTTAACGAGGTCAGGAGACTTGTGAACTCCTTTACCCAGATTCTCCAGGTCCTTGCGCGTGACAAACTTGTAGTCATCGTAGACCGTGCTCTCCGGATTCTCCTCAAGCTCCTCCGTCAGGTTATCCAGGAAGGAGCACCAGCGAGGGGCGGGGCCGAGCGCCTGAGACAGGGACAGGCAGAGCGAGGGATTGATGGAGACTTACATTCACTCTTCAATCTAAACTGCAATAAACTGAGATTCACAAGGCCTTCTGAGACAAAATAAATGAACTTCCATACTTTTTGCGACATAATTGAGGAAAAAAGTTAGCCATTCTATTAGAAAAAGAACAAGCAGCTGGGTGAGCTACCGTATACATACTAACCCACCATCAACACCGAGGCACGAAGGGTCAACGACAACTACAGAAAATTCATAAAAATTTCATTAAATAATAAATCAACCCCATTCCCCAAAAAATTGGGATGCTGTGTAAAATCTAAATAATAAAAATGGAAAAAAAACTGAATGGAATGATTTTCAAATCATTTGAACTTTATATATAGATATTTTTTTTGTTAACATTTTTTATTCAAGTTTTAACATTTACAGAAAAAGATATTGGGGGGGAGATCAGTACATTAAAAAACACAACTGCAATATCTATATACATATAAAACCATCCATACAAATATCATATAATCACAGTAAAATACTCCTGATACTACAAATGACTTCAGGAACTTTATATTTATTTGAAAACAGTACCTTGAAAAAAGGCATCTGGCAGTAGATGTTGCACCAAAACTTGTGTATTTCATTCAACATTCGCCATCGCGGATGCGCGAGTTACCCCTGCCATGTGTACTAATGCACCCCCTAATGCACCATCATGGATGCTGGCCTTTGAATTGTTTGCTGATAACAAGGCGGATGGCCTCTCTCCTCTTTAGACCAGAGGATGTGACATCAATAATTTCCAGAAAGAATTTCACATTTTGATTCGTCAGAGCACAGGGCAGTTTTACACTTTGTCTCAGTGCACTTAAAATGAGCTCGGGCCCAAAGAAGATGGCAGGGTTTATACATCTTGTTCATATATGGTTTAATCAGTAACTGACAATGGTTTAAAGAAGTGTTCCTGAGTCAATGCAGTGATTTCTACAAGAGAAGCCCTGTTTTCTGATGGAGAGCCGCCTGAGGACCTGAAAATCAGAGCCAGTCAAAATTGGATTTTGCCCTGGTCTCATGCATACAGAGATTTTTCTAAATCCTCAGAATCTTTTCATGATATTATGCACCATAGAGGATTAAATCTCCTAATTCTTTGCCATCTCGAGTTGAAAACATTATTCTTAAATTGTTGAACTATTTCCCCATGCAGGCTTTCATAGAGTGGATGAGCCTTCATCATATTTCCTTATGAAAGAAAGACTTTCATGACCCATCATGTTCCTGACCTGTTGCTAAATAACCTCATTAGCTGTGAGGTTTACTGCCGAGTTTTAGCATCATGCAACTTTTCCAGTCATTTATTGTCCTGTCCCAACTTTTTAAAAACATTTTGCTGTCATCAAAGTCAAAATGAGCAGATATATTTCAAAAACAAAAAAATAATCTGTTTCAACAACTGGTATTTTGTTTTTGTACCATTTTTAAAGAAATATTTAGTTCAAATTCTTTAAAAACATTGCATTCTGTTTTTATTTACATTTTACACAGCGTCCCAACTCTTTTGTAACAGGGGTTGTAATAATAATAATAATATTATTGTTATTATTATTATTATTATTATTATTATTATTATTATTATTACGACTACTAACTATTATTGTATTGAATTTAAATAAGAGAAGTTGGTTGGACATCTAGAGGGCTTGAAGGAGGTTTTATTTTTCCTTGCAAGACAAGGCAATATCGTCAATGCACTGAAAAAGAGTGACGTCACTTTCGCTGGGGTCAACACTCACTTCCTTGACAATGGTTCACAGCATACACAGTATAGGAACACATTCACTCGTGAAGCACAAAATACCTAAATATTTGATGATCAAAAATATAGTGAGAAATGCTTCCTGTTGTTGCATAATGAGCATATTTTGGGTTTAAGATGGCTGAAAATAACGCTTAATTCCATACTTAGACACGAGGACCATGGCGATAAACGCCGTTCTAGTTCTTTGCTTATGGTTTGGTTCGTTCGGCATGAACCAGTTGCCACGGTTACGGCAAGCTGACCTCAAAATTGGGTCACCACTTTTCCAGCACAGAGAAACAGGACAAAAGGAATTTAAGATGGAGAGGTGAGAGCACCCACCAGTGAGCGGACGGGATGAGTGTGACGTCTTTTAGGTAACACACTTTATTGAACCCTAGGAGGTAATCTGTCCCCTGCAATGACCCATCCTAGTTACTCAGCAGCAGTGAGGACCAACTCCAGTTCTATAAAGCCAGAGCCTCGGTCTGAGACACTGGTAGACATGTTACTCAAGAGCAGGTTTTTGAGGGCGTGATAAACCGGAAGCAGCGGCTAGAGCAGGCTAAATCTTCGCAGAGAGCTCCTGGTTGGCCAGGACTTAAACCTGGAAACTCCTGATCGCCAGGTAATAGGTAACAGTTGTTGAGTCAAGCTTTTCATTTCTATGATCCTTCATGACATCGGCTCTGGGAACACAGTGAGCTGTATGACTGAAACAGCAGCATGAAACTGAAAGTGAAGAGAGACTGAGGAAATACTTTCATTTTAGTCAACAAAGCCTGCGCCGTCGCCCTCGACAGCAGAGGGTATACCGTATCAGTGAAAGCCTCCAAGCGAACTCTCTCCCCCCCCCCCAAAAAAAAACGGTTTTCAAGGAAATTAATTAGTTCATTAACTTATTACAATCAATTATACAAAGCCCAAAATCAATCCAGTTCTCCATCTTGATCGGATCTAAAAGAAGACGAGTGTTTGCCACTAACATGGCAATATCCCCCGCCGCCTCAATTTTATGTGTCTGTATTCGTACGGACAGACAGACGGAGCCCAATGCTATATCCCCCGCTTCGTGCGGCGGGGGATAATTAAATATGAAAGGGATCTGTGAAATAGTTACTGAGTCGTCTCAAGAACACGGACGATCTGCGGCGGACGCTGTGGCGATGATCGATCTGTGATCAAAACGTCGTTACGCCGACACAGTAAGGCACAGTGTTGCATTGTGGGACTATCGTAATTATCTTAACTTTCTGCTAGCCCAGCACTTACAACAGATGCTGCCCCTGAGTGATTTAATACAGCGATTTCAGATGAGGAGGAGGGATGGGCAGGGACAGAGAGGAAAGAGAGTGATGGCTGAGAGGAGGGAGAGAGGGAAGAGGAGGGGAAGAGAGGAAACTGGCCGCGTAAGCGCACAGGAAGGGAGGAGGAGTCCTCCACAGTTGTTGCTGGCACACGGACAGGGTGTGCAGTGGATCAAACAGAGCCGAGGTCTCGCAGCACACGCCCCAGCGAGAGGGGCTGTCACACAGCAGGTCCAGCCGAGCGGAGGTCAGCCCCCGAGACAGGACACATGGACAGGGACTGCATCTGGGACAGGCCTGGACATGTCTCCGATTCCCGATTCTCTTAAACTCTCTCTCTCTCTCTTTCCATGCACTGGTAGAGACTGCATTCATGTGTGCGTGAGTGTGTGCATATGGTTTGTGCCGGAATGAATGTGTTTGACTGCGTGCGAGTGTGTGTACACGGAGTGTGTGTGTGCGTATACATGTTTATCTATATCGGCGGGGACAAAAAAATGCCTTGTGGGGATTCAAAGACAGCACAAGCATTATTTAGCATGGTATACTGTTTGGGTTCTCTTCACGAAAAGGCTGAATTCTTGGCCAAAGGGCCAGGTTATGTTAAGGGTTACGTTTGGACTCATGGTTAGGACTACATCTAGTTTTATATTTAAGTATTAGAATTGTTAATTCAGTGTTAATTCAGGTTGAAAATGGGTTTATTTTGTGGGAACTAGTGGGTTAGCGATGGTTCGACATTAGAGCTGATCATAGCGTTTGGGGATAAGGAAGTGGGATTTTGGTGCAAAACAATGTTTTAGTCCCCAAGAATATATAATACAAACGTGCGTGTGTGTGTGTGTGTGTGTGTGTGTGTGTCCTTGTATTAGCTATTAACTGAGACCCAAAAACTTTCCTACAAAGTGGGGACGTTTTTGGGAAGTGAGGACATTTTCTAGTGTCCTCACACCAACAAAGGCAAATTGTGACTCATTAGTTAAGGTCAAGGATAGAAGTACAAGGATGCCTGCGCACACGTGTGTGTGTGTGTGTGTGTGTGTGTGTGTGTGTATCACTACATATCTGTGCTCTCTGCTCTCCAACAGTGTACCCCAGCTGGCTTCCTATTCCCTTCATCTCTTCCCTTGTTACAGGGCCAATCACACGCCTGCAGTGAGAACGGCTGTAGCTCACGCATCACTGTGCACACAACCAGCCCTGACGCACTACAGAGCAGCGTTTCTCGGAAAATACCGGCCAGGGGCCTTAATAACTTTCCCTTTTAAACTGAAAGCAAATCACACCCTGGGGAAAAAAAGCAGCCAGGACTGTTTGTTCCCGCTTAATGAACGTAAACCTCTTGGCCAGAGAGGAGGATACTAAGTATTTGGATTGCAACAGTTTTAAATGACTGTAGTTCCAACACGTACACATTACTCCAATAGAAATGCAAACATTTTCAAGGTTAAATGCCCATTTTCAGGTTTAATGTGCCAGACCAAAATACGCATGTAGTGGACCATGTTGGAATTACATCAACTATCGAAATGGACTGAGTATTCACATGGGGTGTACAGGGCCTCACCGGTATGTAGAACGTGTTCATCTTCGGGTCTTCGTTGGCGGTAAAAAGCATTCCTGTTAGGGAGGTTTTGGTGAGGAAGGATGAAGAATAAACAATGAATTTATATTCAGAAATGACCAAAGTAAAATTGAAGAACAAATTTAAAACAGAGAAAAAAAATACACAAATTCAAATTCAGCTAGGGGGTCACAGAGGCCAACACTAAAGTTTTGGGACGTCAGTAGTAGCACCAGTGGCAGTTTCAGTGAGTTTGCTTCGGGATTGACTGCATTAGCCATGCTAATTGATGCTGGCTACTTTACCTCCATCAGATGTGAAGAAATTTTGGCTCAGCTTCACTCTGGTCCACATAAAATTCAATTCTAACCACTTGTTCTATGCAAACTACATTTTCAATCAGACAATGCAGGTTTCTGATGCGGCACAATGAACATATATGAACCGATGGGCAAGTTCTTCTGAACTGAGCCCTAAATGTAATCTTTGCAATCTTGAGGGGGGGGGGAAACTAAGAATTTGAATTTTGTTAATGAGAAATGGAGACTGAAAACATTACAGCACATCTGACATCCGCAGCAGAAGTGTCACTTTGAAATGACAGTGTTGGAGGAAGGAAGCAGTCTTCGCCTCCCCTCCTTCGACATCTGTACCAGTCGTCACTCACTACCACCTCCCACTGTTATCATTTGAATTTCCCTCCAAATTCCCCTGTAGGTCATTCAGCTGTTTTTCCCTCCATCTATTTTTTCCATGACCAATCAACATGGCCTCTGTACTCTAAAAACTTTCAGAAGTAGCCGGCGGCCGGCGATTATCGCCGTCTACTTGGGATATGACAACCGGCTACTCAATAACGCTGTTTCTCGACATTATGAAATTTTTTCGGTGACGTTTGTTGTTTTTTTAATCTGGTTTTAAGCCCTATTTTCAATCAAATAAGAAATTTTTTTAAGTAATTTCCTTGTTTTGGTCAGCCATTGCAGTTACTGTCATTGCGATGCACAAACTAGCTTCTGTATGCGGCCTTCTATCACAATTTCTCCCGAATAAACGCTTTTGAGAAGTATAAGTGGATGTAGGGACAGCCAGCGTTTATATCCCGTGCTCTTGCCTATTCGCATCACCTCATCATTTGAGGAATTTCACAGAACTAAGCTACTAAGCCGCAATTGGTCCTCTTCATGCGCCACATCTCCAATTTCTTGCACAAAAAAAAAATATATATATATATATTTTCTCAACAATTTCTCGGGTGAATCCCTCCCAAAGCCCCCCGGAGGGAATCACATCATCAGCACTCGCATTTGCGCCACAAGCCACAGCCGCCAACTCTGTGTGGCCGGCTGCCTACTCTGAAAACTTTTGAAAGCCCAGTAAAGAACAGCCCACTTTGTTCTGGTATATTGTTAAATCTGCAAGGGCCCATTCTGGGGCCTGCTGTTTTCTGGTGCCAGGAGGGGCTACACCATAGATATATATAGAACACTAGATTGCTGATAGGGTGCACTCACGCCAAGGTAGCTCGCTGGTGACCGTTATCAATCGCTAGCGTTCGCTCTCAGTCAGCGGTCCTTTCAAGTCAATGGTACGGCTAATTAGCTAGCTAGCACAAAACGCGATTTTTTACTATTAAAGTGACAACTTTGTGTTTATACGTTAACTTACACATGAAAGGTTTTATTACAGTTCTTCAAATATTTATTGCTGCAAAAGGCAGCCGCACATCTCGGCATTTTCTCGCTTGTATCGACTTATTTGAAATTGGCCTCATAGAAAACCATTCATTTTTATGAAGAAGTTGGGTGTATCTATATGGCGGCGGGAGGTGAACTTTCGTCTACAGTCCTTGTGTTACGCATTTTTGGCCAAAGGAGGACATAATGCAACTAAGAGGAAACCGGCCAAACTTAGGGAGATCCTGCGAACTCTGAGCAGATGGTTTCAGTGCAAGCTCGGACTCAAACCAAGAGCCACTATGCTCATACTGCACATCTTTGAATTGGGATTCATGGAAAATCCCAGTTTAGTCTTGTACTCAGAAATGTAAATTACACAGGCAGCCTGGAACCCAAGTAGTTGCAGCACTTGAATGGCACCCAGAGGGTTGCTGGCTCAAGTCTCAGCGAAGCTACTGGGCTTGTGCAAGGCCCTTAACCTCAATTTGCTCCTGTGTGATGAAGGATGAACACCCAGTCACTTGGGAGAAGTGCATTAACTAAATAATGGAATTATTTTCAGTCTGAGTAAGCAAAACTGATCCCAAATCAAACTTTAATTCAAAGAACCAGCAACTCAGCCGAGAGGAAACCAATGTATCAAAAAACTGCAATATTCCAGTTTAAAAAGTGACTGTATGAATAAGCAGCATGCCGCCCAACTTCACAGGACCACAGTCGGTCACAGGCCTGAGGTTGGGGTTTTTTCTGGCTGCAGTCGCCAGCGACCATGGTCCCTAAACGCAGCCCGCAAAACCCACGGCCCACCCACAGCAACGAAGGAAACACTCGACTGGGGCACGACCACAGCCAGCTGCGAACCCAGAACCCCGAGAAGAAAAGTTCAGCAGAAGTTTGACGCAGTTACCAGCAACCCACTCATAGAGCCTTTCCCTCTCTTCAGTCCTGGTTTTATTTTCTGCAATACCGGGAGTGCGTAGGGAACAAGCCACATATTCAAAATTGTGCCACTTTACCATCTATGGAAGTTTTTTGGCAAAATATCACATTAAATCACATGAAATGAATTATCTAATTATAGATTCCAAAAGCAAGCAGCCGTACAGAAAATTGCACCGCGGGAAGCATCTATTACAGTTTAGCTGCAGACGCTCCTCTGAAGACACTTTTAATTTAGTGTAATTGAGGCGTTTGAATGAAGGCCCTGGGTATTCGGCGTAATTAAATGAGGCTTGAGAATCTGTAATCTTGCCTCAACCGAACAGAGGAATCTGGCAACGCGGACTGTCGACAGCTCTGCGTGTGTGCTGCCACCTGTTGGCGAGATGTGAGAACTGCAGTACGTCGCCCGCAAGGAAAGCCACAGGAACAGCATTTGAGGCCAGTTTCCCCTCAGTAAAAATTACGCAATGCCAAGCTCCCCTTCACGTTAGCAACCATAAATCAGAGAAGTTGCCATAAATGTCACTTTGCTAAGTGTGGGGAATACAATAATGTGAGATTTGCTATTACCACTGTATGAAATGGAACACCCATTTCCGTATATGTTAACATATACTCACCTTTATAAATAATCAATGATGTAACTTCCATAGTGATATCTTGTCTACCACAAACTTGACAGTGTTCTGTAACCCATACTCTTTCAATAGCGATGGCTGTTGTGCTATTGAGTCCGAGGTAATTGACAGTTCTGTGTGTTCCTCATTCCATGGCTCGGGTGTGAGATACAACAAGGACATTTCACTCTATTTCACTTGGTCTGTGTGAGCCGAGACTTTTGGAGTTTTTGAAGTTTCTAAGTGGCATAGTTTTTGAGTTCTGTCCCGGAAACGAGACAAAGTCCAATTTTTGGGCTGTTTTTGATATAAAAATCAGAAATTTTGGGCAGAATGGAACTGAAACCCCCAAAAGGCACAACTACACCATAAGGGTAAGTTCCATACCGAATTTGAAGTTTCTAAGTGGCATAGTATATGAGTTCTGTCCCAGAAACAAGACAAAGTCCAATTTTAGGGCTGTTTTTGGTGAAAATTTCAAAAATTATGGGCAGCATGGAACTGAAACCCCCAAAAGGCACAACTACACCATGAGAGTAAGTTCCATAGCAAATTTGAAGCGTGTAAGTGGTATAGTTTTTGAGTTCTGTCCCGGAAATGAGAATGATTATGGGCGGACGGGCGGACAGACGGACAGGGTGATGACTATATCCCACGGTATTCCATACCGGTGGGATAACAATTAACTTACCAGCTGTCCATCTGTCCCTGTCAAAGAATGGTGACTCGTGGCCACCGTTTCTCCTTGCTGTTGGAACATATTGTCATAATTTTTGACAGTTACCCTTTGACAGTTACCCTTGGCACTTTACTTTGTTTGTGCTTTTTGTAACCGAAAACACAACTGTAATTTGTACACCAGCCTCTTTGGCAGCATCCTCATCTAGCTTTAGACACTTATCTAGAAAGGGTCTGCTGGTCAGACTTGGTAAGCTGTCCCAATAGGCCAATTAACACTGAAGCTGACATGAACTGGAGATGCTTTGAACGATGTAGATTTTTTTTTTCCACTGTGGTTGACGTAAACATCAAATATAAAATCACTTTACCAGGGTGCTTCTGTCCATCTCTGCATGTACACACACAAACACAAACTCAAATACATGCGTTTATGCCCTTACACACACACACACGCACACGCACATGCACACACACACACACACACACACGTGGTGCACGCCTTACCTGAGTCTGGATACACACACACATCATTGACGTCAGCTTGTGGCTCGATGGAGGAAAACAGTTTGCCCTGAAATGAAGAAGAACATGGATCCACTTTAGCCCACTTTTAAAGTCCAGGGGTAATAATGCCATTATGAGCACAAGACAGTTAGACATGCAGTGATTAATCGATTAATAGTCAGCAATTAAATTAATTGCCACTTGTTTTGATCATCAACTAATCACTTTTAGCTCATTTTTAACTCAAAACGAGTCAAAATGATCTGATTCCAGCTCCTAAAATGCGAGTATTTTGTGGTTTCTTTCCTCTGCTACAGTAGACTGAATATATTTGGGTTATGGGCATAACAAGATACTGAGGAGGTCACCTTCAGCTTTGGCCGTCATTCATCAACATCGCAACACCATTTTCTGACATTCTAGGGACAACCAACTAATCGATTAATCAAGAAAATAATAATTAAATTCATTCAACGATTTAAATAATTGTTTGTTGCAGTCCTAAAGACGGTGCAACTTAGCAATACAAAAACAGAGTTTGTGCCATCTCCAAACCAAAACAAAAACACACCAACAATCAAATGCACACCCCTACACTCCCAGAGGAACAGACACCCAGTAAAACAGGGACTTCAGAGTTATACAAAAGCAACAATAAAGCAGACAGACAGATATATAGACTGACGGACAGACCGTGTCTCGGTGCCAGATCTTGATGATCTTTGAGTCTGCAGACAGCACCAGGTCCAGCTGGCTGTGGAAGTTCAGCGATCTGATGGGCAGCCCGTAGTAATGGTCTTTCACCAGCAGGGGGTGACTTGAGCGCAAATCATACAACAAAACCTAAACCCAGGAAAAACAGAATTAGTTCACCTCCCTCACTGCCATCAGAGGACTTCATAGACGACGTACATCAACGAATACGCCTGAATTTTTGCACCAACTTCTGGATTTTTGCAAAAATAAATACAAATGCAGAGAAGGCCAGTTTTTTGTTGAAATGTTTTTTTTTTTCCCCGCAAAAGTCGTGTGTTCCAGAAATCAGTGACGCTGTGATTCAGGAATCAGCGTCAGGATGCAAACTTAAGAACATTCTCCTTCTAATTTATGACCTCACACCTCTCGCAGCTGCGGCGGTGCTGTAGTAAAACTCAGCCCAGTGTTCACCAGACTGTTCTCACCTGTCCCGTGCTTGTGCCCACGCCCATGTTCAGAGTCCCGTTGAATTTGAGCGCGCTGATGGACGGCAGGCCTTCCACTCTGGCGGGAGGGGGGTACAGAGAACACAGACAGAGGACGATCAGATAACTAAACGCCCCGTCTGCCCTCCAGCAGCTCTTGGGACCAAAGGGGCATCAGGGCTATGCAGACATCACTGCCTGCAGCCACTAAATTTTAGGCCAGTGTTTGAACTCACTACATGGACCAGTTTTTACAGCTATGAAATACATGCATTTCGTGCTTTTCAAACTAGTGAACACACATGCATTAAGCACGAATTTTATTATTTTCAGGCTATTTTCCTTCATAAATGTGTGTTTGCAACTGAAAGTGCCTGCAATTCAACCATTTCTGAGAGGAATCAATGTCGAAATTTCTTTCTGTAGCTAAAAACTAGATGAATTCCAAGCTTCCGATGCCATAAAATATGCAAGTTTTTTTTTCCAAAATAAAACTGGATACATGTCATGCTTTTGAGGCAAACAACCTGATGTCTCTCAGTGCTTTGAGGCCATTAAGCATTTAAAGCTACTGAAATGCATTCACTTCTCTTTAATAGCAATAGGAGCATTGTAAGCCAGTAGAGATGAATGTGTTTAAATCTGAGTGTTAATGCTCAGGATGTAACCCCCCACACTCACTCTGTGCCCTCCGTCACACTGCTCAGAGCACAGTCCAGAATCCCAACCCGAGTCCGGGATCGAGGGTCCCAGCATTCCACCTTCCCCTGCACACACACACACACACAGGCACAGAAAACATGTCGCATGAGGGAGCATTTGAACAGCTGATTAGACTATAAGCAGGGGCCAATAACCCAGGAGCAATATGGGGTCAAAAACCTCATTAACCCCAACTCCCCCGAGGGGTAACGAGAACTCTGTGGTATTTTCCGTAACGTGCCTTCAGAGGCATTGAAGCCTCTCACCTTTTAATGCATAATTGTCCTGACCCAGGTCCTGTATTAGATCATCTAATTAACAATCAAACAATTTATTTACTGGATAATCAAGAACAACAAAGAGTCCTTTGATGATTGAGAAATTATTAATTAAAAAATTACAAGGTGATCACCAATAGACTACATTGACAATGTAATCGCTATACACAAGATACTGATAGGACAGAAATGATACAAACCATTAACCAATTAATAATTTACTGTGAATTCCATCTCCCGTAATTGAATTTTTTTCGGCAGTGTAAAACATTATAAAACGACTCCTAAATTCAGCTTTCAAAATGTTTTAATTGTGAAATAGAATAAATTTAAAATGGGAGACATCTTAAACATGGAATTAGAAACAAAAGTGCAAATAGCCTGACTTTAAAGCCTAGCTACCATTTGTGCTGCTTGGTGAGCTACAGGAAATCAGGATATTTGAGAAACATGTTGACATTTTATGTCATCATTACACTAATCAGTATTATGACAGCCCAATTTGTCTTCGCAAAATTAGCAAATTAATGTTTGGTTGCTAAAAAGATGTAGAAGGGCAGTTGCACACGTGCAGCCGTAATGCGATAATGAGTCATAAAACTATAACTCATTTGTACTCAGAACTTCTTCAGACTTTAGTTGGTAATTTGGGATTTTAAACCTGTAGAGCGCTGAAATAAATAAAAAATTTTTTTTATTAAATTATCTTGGGCTGTTGGAAACCTATTGTGTGGCGACTTGTTTAAAAAAAGCTCCCTTGCAGGAGCTCTTTTAAACAAGTTTCCACACGACAGATTGTCAACAGCTTTGAATTTGATATCTTACATCATCGAGCAACACTATTTGTATTTAGCGCAAAGGGTCAGTAGGTCAATAAATTAATTATTGTCGCATTGTGGCTCTGAGTGTGCGACTGCTCGTATTTACACCATGGTCAGCACCTCTCCAACACTGGTGCGCACTCCCTCTCTCTCCTAATTAGGAAAAGAGTACGGGCACGGGTTGGGAGTAATCATGTGATTTACCGTATGGTGAGGTTACTGAAGGGCTTCGACACATCCAGCAGCACAGCACTGAGATGCCAGCTGGAGGAGGCTTAGGCCCGTACTCATGACGCACAACAGCTGCAGTGAGCCAACTGAGGCGACAATGAGGCTTAAGCCACCAAACCTCCAAGCTCTGTTCTGAGTGACACGCAATCGCCCCTCGGCTGTGGCCCGTCCGATAACAAACCCAGCTTACAGGACCACACACTCACCTCCGATGTCCCTGCGGCGAACAGCTGATGGACAGGGCTGATGTCACACACATTACTCTCCCTGCAAACAGCACACATGAGCCTCAGAGATATGAGCCACAGGTTCCCACACAGAGAAGACAGACGTGTAAATGCCAACTGTGGCACAGGCACACACACTATGTGGAGGGCATAAACACAGGAGACAGAAGTTTCACTCGCATGTAATGGGCGAGGAGTCCACTCAAACACATAATGTTGAGTACAAAAACAACACACACACACACACACACACACAATAAATAACATACACATGCAACAACACACAAAAACACACATACTGTCAGCATAGGGGTACATTTTTGCTGGCGATGAAACGAAATGCAGAGAGGGAGACAGACGCATGCAGACAACAAAGCACATACACACACACACACACACACACACACACACACACACACACACACACACACACACACACACACACACACACACAAGAAAACATTCACAACCACATAAACAAACAAACACGGAAGCGCACAAAAAACACACCCACACACAAAAACGCACACACAAGCAGACAAAAACATACACACAAACACGCACACAAGCACAAACCCATATAAAGAAACAGAGAAACACAGAAACAAACATACCAACACCCAGCACACACAAAAACTACACAAACACGGAGACAAACAGACACAAGCACACCTGCAAACACACGCCAACGCAAGGCGCAGATACTCACGCTGCGTCCGTCTGTAAGGAGTTCAGGAAGCGCCCCTGTTCCAAGTTCAGACGGTAGACCTCAGAGCTGAGAGAGAGAAACAAACTTGCAGATTAAAAGCCTGAAATATCAAAGACTAACAGCCTACAGAACCAGCTACATCTAACTACAGAACTATGGTCATCTAGAAGTGCTACAGTACCAGGATCAACAAGAATAACCAGAGCTTCTCAGCGATGAGGTGACGTTATCTGTCCAATCCCCGACCCTGACATGAGCGGCACTCTGCCGCAGCCAGTGAGTCCGCCTATCCCAGGCCCGCTGGACACCCATCGCACAAAGGTACCGTAATGTTCAGGTGGGACTCAGTTCAGTCATAGTCCCACAAATGCCAGCTTCGCACCATTGGCTCCTCAGCCAAGAACCGAAACCAAAAGTCTGATTCTGCAGCTCCTCTCGTACTGAGCAGGATCACTATTGCAACAACACATCATCAGTATGGAATTACCACGGCAAAGGAGTCCACATTATCAAATTCTCAGAGCTCGAGGATCAGCACTTCAATTAATTCCGCAGACAAATTGGAAAAAACAACGGCAATTATACCGTATTAGGGTTCATAAAAGCAGCACTCGTCTTCATCATTAGAATGAGTTCTCGAGAGCTAAAATTAATTAGCGTAAGTGCGGATGATTTTATCATGAGGGGAATGAAATGCGAGACACTCGTTAGCTCCCTGCAGAACCTCATAACCAACAGAGACGAGGGAGATACACCACAGGCCAAAATATCACAAACTCCCTGCATTTTTCCAGAATCCAGCTGGTTTTTCTTAACTTAGTGTACGGTTTTAGCAACAACAAAAAACAGAATAAGATAAAAACACATATCTTGACTAGAAATGTGCAAAATTATATGCTAAGAGATATACATATCAAATTCGACTTTCTACGAAGTACGCTCTCTAAGCCTAGATTACAGCCTGACGCATCTTAGGCCTTATTTCAAGCAGTTTAAGGAGAGAACTTCCAGGGAACCCATTCCAGGCTTTAAAGAGTTCTTTCAGCCTTATTCAGCCTAGTCAAGTTATTCCCACAGCAGCACAAGTTGAATTTCAAGATGTACAGTTGTCAGCAAGCAACAACTTACCATTTTCTGTACCTTTGTTGCTCAAAATTCACTTTAAGATGACAAAACCAGCCAAATTGTGAAAAATGCAGAGTATTCCTAATATTTTGGCCTGTAGTGTAGGAGAACCAATTAGGGTTCAGCTGCTTACATGCTACAAAGGGATAAAGAAAAGTCAGTGAATAGACAGAAACGTGTATCAACTAAAAATGAGGAGGACCATGTCAGCAGTGGTGTCAGCCACACAATGATTTGTCAACACTACCTGAACTGCCACAGCCTGTTATCCCACCACAGGTCACGTTAAAGTGGCATTATTTCATTTTTTATACTTAATCCATCATACTTTTATACAGGCTATAAGCAGCCTATAACTTCACAAATTCTTAACCCTTAGGGCCTGATTTACTAAGACCTTTAGCAAATGCAAAATCTCTTTGCCCGTACAAAACCCAATAACATTGCCACTGATTAGTGCAAGGCAAGTACCCTGGCCAATCAAAGGAAATGTTACTGGTTTTGCCCGGGCAAAAAGATTTTGCATGTGCTAAAGGTCTTAGTAAATCAGGTCCATAGTGCGTTAAACGCAACTATTGTCACCTCCGCCAAGAAGGTCATGTTTTTGCTTCCATTTGTCTATTTATTTATTAGTTTGTCTCTGTGTCAGCAGCTTATCTCTGAAATGGTTGCATCGATTTTAACCAAACTTTTCTGAATGTTAAAGTAGCACAAGAGGAACACATGATTAAATTTTGGAATATCTAGGCCAAAGTACAGCTGGGATATAGGTCAAAGTTCAAATCCAGCTATGCTGGCAGAGGTTTCCAGCTCTAGTAACTCAATGATAAAAGATATCAAAAGTCAAGGCAGTTAAAAACCCATCATGTGGTGACTATTTCGGCACTCTAAGGGTTAAAAAATCTTATAATAAAATAAAGCCAGCAGTAGGGGAAAAATATAAACATTCACAGCTGAGGACCGAGGTAGATTTTAAGAGGCATACAGTTTCACAATATCATTAATTTACATAATGTGTGACTGAAAACCACATATTACTCCACTGCTCATTTTCAGGTGACTTACTGAAGCACAGGCACAGGGAGCAGAAGCGATATGAGCTCCATACAGTCGTAATCTCACCTGGCCCCCACAAAGTACAGGTCACAGGAGGGGTAGTGGTAGGAGAAGTCCCGGCCGAATTTGGGGATCCGCGTTTTGTAATAGTGTCCGTGCTGGGAGTGGAACTCTACGTAGCGATCGCAGAGTAGAAACACCAGCTGTACGTATAAACACACACACACACGAGCGCACAGATATACACGCAAACACACACACAGAAGCATCAGGCATACGTACACATAAGGGACTCCAGTAAATATGCAGTCAGGAAATGAGCTCAGATCCAAAGAAATCTGAAGTGCATGATTAATCTGAGACCCGTTATCTCATCTCTGAGCGAACACAGGACTACACAATCTGACAGGGACAATGTAGCCATCTGAGTCAGACAGTACTGAACCTGCACATGTTCTTAATAGTTCCTCCAGACACTCAGTTTTTTTCAGTTGCCTAAAATGGTCATCAAATTTTCTCAGCTGGCTTCACACAGGTTAGCGCTGTCTTTGACACAATCGAGTATTACAAGGAGGAATGTCCTTTCTTATTTAAAAAAAAAAAATACCGTTTTTAATTCCAGGCATCAGCTTGAACATTATCGCTGAAAGTGGCCATTTCCGTGTATAGAGGTCAGTCATAGTTAAGCGCAAATGTGTTGGCAGGATGAAGATTGTACACGTCCCCACGCGAGGTACACTCTCACCTTGGAATAGTCATCGGAGAGAATGTCGAACGCCACCACTGCGGAGAGGCCAGACACACACAAGGGGTTAGCACAGAATCCAGGACTACGATAACTGCTGGGTTTTGCCGTCACACAATATTTAATTGACCACTTAGAACAGCCAACTCCACTAAACCCCGCCTCCTTTCCCTTGTTTCTGGGCAGCACTGCGGAACAGCAGTAGGCACTTTCACTAGGTTCTTGGTTCTGGTCCAATTGGCTCATTTCCGTGAGGAGTTTACATGGACTTCCAGTGCCTGAGTGCATTTCCTTTGGGTGCTCCAGTTTCCCCAACACTGAACGGACTATCAGGTTTGTATACCACTTCAACTGCCCTTGTCCAAAAGCAAAATCCCCAGAACTGGAATTGGTCCCCAGGTGTCGCACTAAATTACTGGGAAATGTTCAATAAAATAGACAAATACACCTACAGGGTTCCATAAAGTACATCCACCAGGGGCTGACTAAGAAATTTCAATTAAAAGATATAATAATAATAATAATAATAATAATAATAATAATAATAATATTATTATTATTATTATTGTTATTTTTATTATTATAACCAGAAGGGCAAATGCAGTCCTCCAGGACCTAAGTTGCAGACACAGGCCCTTCTCAATGACACTTTGTCAAAACTTTTGGGATGAAAAATACAGCAGTATGACCAAAAAAAATAAATACAGCTAAACATTGGCCAGCTAAAAATCTTAGTTTTGGGAGGGCCAAATAAGAACTATTAACGCGAGACTTTTTGTTGTGTCACCTGATCTCTGGGGTACGACCAGGCGACAAAGTGATTAAAAATTAATAACCGTATTAAATCCCCGGCCGTAGCAAGCTTTCATTAGTCAGGTCGCGACTGCAAAAACCTGACACGCTGTCCAGACCTGTGTCCAGTTTCCATTCAAAGCGTCTATGGTGAGCATAACCCCACCTCAAAACACAATGGACCATAATCCATACAGTGTGCCTACACACCCCTACACAAAGCCATCGAGCGACAATGGATAACATGACTCGTACCTCTTCTTTAAACAAAACCTAGACCCTTAGGAGAGTGCACTTATCACAAAACACTGCCATTGTGTAACTTACAGAGGGCATAACCTATACCTGAGCACAGTATTAGCCCTAATTCTTCAAGAGTACTTTCACATCCTTACATAAAGTCATGACATAGCCTACACCACTCCTTTCAATGAAACTGGATCCCTAGGAGGATGCAAGTATTCCTGTTATGTCACTATGAGAGCAGAAAATCTAACCAACATGGTGGCCACCATTGGTCCTCAAGCCATCATCACTAGTCACCATTACACTCGCGTTTTCCTTCCAAACACCTTCCCAGAGCAGACTGTATGCATCGTCCTTATCCGTTTAATACTTTTCATGTTTTGAAGAATAAACTTCCCTCCATAGACACAATTCAGATGTAAACATGCATGGCATGAGGAACACAATTTCCATGTCCACTTATTTAGATGTACTACAAACATGGTTTTTAGCACCGTTTTCCTTAAACATATTAATACAATGCAGGTTTGGCCACTGACCTAATGGTTGGATTCAGAGGCCTAGCATCCACAGTAGCATAAAATTTATCATAAAATAGAGCTACATTCAGACAGCTATAGGGTACATAGTATTTAGATTTAAAATTCCTTCCACCACCCCCAGGTCACAATATGGGTACCGAGACTGAAACTGCTTAAAAGAAAATGGGTCATTTACACAAGCACACAGACACAGGATGACACATAGAAGTAAATAAATTAAAAGGGAATTTAAAAGGGCAATTGCAGCAGGGATAAAAGAGTTCTTAAGTCTGTTTGTTTTAAGCAACTGTTACAGTGGGAATAACTCTTTCGTTAAACCCAAGAGTTAGACAGTCATTGCATTTACAAGCCAAGAAAGGCCACTGGGCTTTGATGAAACACTTGTATTGCCCACCTACCATCAGAATCCAGGCATCTTTCAAACTTCAGGGACAGCTGGTAGGTGTCATAACAGCGAATCCTGGGTTTGTAGGTACCTGAAACCATGACAACTAAATATTGATCCTGAATGACACAGTCTCCATCATGTTTAATCCAGGAACAGTAGGTTTATTGGAATTTTTTCAGCGTTAGAGAAGTTTCAAGTCATGATAGTTATATCAGCATTGTTACAAGAACCTTTATAATCAACAGTGAAACTAAACTACAGAGATTGCAATAACTATGGATCAAATAGGTCCACCATCATGAAGACACAGTAAGGTACATGGATGTGGGGGGTAGGTGTCAATATCTAGTCTCCAAAGCCCCCCAAACAGCACCGATGTTAAGGTCATTCAGCTTCTCACCTGCGGCCAGAATGTACTGGCCATCTCGTGACACCTTTATGGAGGTGCACACTGTGGGCATTTCAAAATCCTGGATAAGTTCGATCCTCCGTTGTACGTCTGGGGAACAGAATGGAAAGAAAGACGATTTATTAAAACATGCGCTCAACAATCGATTAGACTAATCATCACTTTATTCAACAACACTCACCAACATCCTTCTTTTGCAAAGCTCTTTTCTTCCTGTCAGACAGCCACTGAAGAATAAATCATGAAAGCAACATCATTTCATTTTGCAAGACACAACTAATAATCTCCACGTTATACCACCCTTATGGAATAGCCAAAGACACTGGACATACCTACACTGAACTGCTTATTCAGCAACGTCCAAACTAAGATTCCGTAAGCAAGGAACTTTTCATCTAACCATCATTCCTGACTGCATTTATGTCAAGACATTTTTAACAGTAGCTACGTTGCAATCAATCACTTTATACCGGTGGCAAAGCAAATAAATAATGATTGGAAGCAATTTAATCTTTTAACATTTCCGTGGCAGGCATTGAGGCTGCATGCAAATAAACAATATGAGTGAGCTATCAGACAATTACCTCTGGTAAAGATTTCCCGTGGCTTAAATTGTATATCTTCACGTCGTTCACGTTGGATACCTGCATTTCTACGACTGTCAGTCAAAGCTCTCAATCATAATACAATTAAGTGACATTCGGTTCATCAAATTATACAGCGAAGCGTCAAACTTCTCAATCCACGTTTCTCCACTACAGGACCGTACAGTACAGTAAAGCATCCAGCCGGGCAGGAAATGCGAGTGTTAATGGTCCACCAGCTATCAGTGTCCGTGCGGAAATGTAACACAACGGCAAGGTTCCTTTGTACGTTTAGTTGAATTCGATACTTAAATGAGAATTAAATCTTTTAATAGTTGATTGTGATTGTGGTATGCGCCCATGCTCGATATTTAAAATTCCAATATTTATTATGAAAAGAAAACCCGTAAATGAACCGTGGAATTGGTTTCATGGTAGTCCTATTTTTCGAAGGCAAGCCGATTTGGGATGCCGTTTCCTAAATTCCCAAATATCCGGGACGTTTTGTCAGGCGTCCTGAAATGCTGGTTATCTATCAATTAATCACATCATGCACAAAATTAACAAACATTTCTGTCTTAGGATAAAAAAAATAGTAATTAAGCATCAGGCGATTTCATTAATTTTAAATGATAACTTCCTTATAATTTGTGATATTTATAAAAGTACAATGGGCCGTAACAATATTTTTATTCAAGTGTTATTATTGTGGCCGCGTAGCGGCTGATGGCATCATCTCAAAGAATGTGCACGCTAAGCTTGAATAAATGCTGCAAACAGTGTGTCTATAGCTCATCCAGTAAGCCCGTGTCCATTTCACAGAAGCAGTATCATTATCAAGTGAAAGAGGGTATCTGAGAAGGAGCAGTGACAATATGCTAATACCCTTGTGCACGGTATAGCCTGTCTCAATGTTGTATGGATCTTAGCTGGAGCCAGCGTCTGTTCCTTACAGTACACGGCACTGATGGAGGCTCGCTGGAGTTTAGGTCCTTAGGAACTGCATTTTAGTCCCTTGTCACGTCAGAGGAAATATCAGCCCCGCAAATTAATGGATACTTAAAAGTATGGACAACTTTTCTTGAAGGTAAACAGCTTTATTTTTGCACTATGCTGGTTTCTGTTAATAATGTTGAATGCAGTGATGAGCTGTAGCTAGTACTTGACCCCTGCGTCATAAAACAAAAAAAAAAAAAAAGTTGATAGCTTGAACTGATTGTTAAACTGACCGTGTGCAGCCCGTGTACTACTCTTCTCATTAATTTATAATTGACTCATTAAATTATTTTCAGTTCCAATTCATAACTGTGGATATAGACATTTACTTTTTTTTGCCTACTTCTATCATCGCTCTATATACAATTTAAATAGCTTGAGTGTTTCGAGCTGACTGATGAAGCTAAATAGATCAGTTCCTTACGTTCTCTTGTGTTAGTGAAGATCTGGGTTATCGCTGAAAAACTTATATGTGATAATCAGAAAGCGTTCTTTAAATGCTTGGTATTTTTATTTCCTGTCTGTGAATATGCAGTCAGTGGAAATAGGGTGCACCTTACTTTCCCCACGCAAGGCAACTGAGCAAGAAGCTGGTGGAGCAGTGTCACTCTATAATTCAAGAAGCATGTCAATGAACTTCTAATGAGTCATGATGGAGGTCTGGTTTCAGAATGTTTCTAAAATGGAGTCCTCAATAATATCTACCTTTTCCCCAGGCTGAAGTAATTGATGAAGTGATTGAAAAAGGGGAGTCATGATGACAGAGTTCTGGTTGATCTCAGTCCCCCTGGATAAGACCAGCCTTCAGTCCCTGGACAGACTGAACCATGCTGTCTCCAAAACCAGACTGGCATCCACCTTTAGGTTTCCCATTCCAGAGCTGAAGGTATGTAGCTGGATGAATCATCTGCTCAGGTAACTTTCATTTGGAAATCAAATGAACTAACAGGACTATGCACAGGATTCTTCATGTAACATTACATACCTAAGAAAAACACAACATATTATGACAGAGTGATGAGAACAGGCCATTTTGCCTGGCAAAGCTAGCCATTTTCTTCTAGTGAAGTGTACCTAAAACTTCTGCCTACTGCGGAACTAGACAGTAGTATTGTAGCCTAATCTTGAAAGTCCCTAGAGTGCTTGTCAGTAATACTGAAACAGGCTCTTGACTTAAGGAAAGGGCACAGCAGCCTATTAAGGCTAGGAAATGAGAGTTATATTAGGCCAAAATTAAGTACTACGAAAATCAGTGACAGCAATGGTAATCATGCAAATTTAAAAAAAGGTATAAAGGGACAAGAGAGTTAGATGCTGAGGTTCCCAGAGTACCCCTCACCCCCGCTCCCAATCAGTGGATGCCTGTGAACTACCATGTTGTCATAATAAATAGTTTAATAAATTTATTTCAAATAATGTAGTATTTATCGCAGTAAAGATGGCTGAAGTGAAGCTTAATCAAAGTTTAATCAAGTTCAGTCAACGATGCAAACGTTTTGGGGCACTTGTGAAACATGTTAGAGAACTTGGATACGTGCAGGAATGAAGAGATAAAAACAGAATTTGCACTTTTAAACCTGTAGTGGGTGAATATTTATTTTCAGGAGTTTCCAGCCAAGCATTAAATAGCATAACAAACTCTGAAATGCATAATGAGTCCTGCTTTTGACATTTAGCAAAGGTAGACCATCTCATATGATTATATAATTATCATGCTTTTCTTGAGCTGTTTGGGTTGTCTTACTTTCCCAGTAGGGATTTGCACTTAGAAGAGTAGGAAAGAAACATTGTTCATAATGCTTGGTCATTACAGGCACACAGATGCTTGAATACAGCCCCAGGCTTGGAACAATTTTTGTTATATTATTCTGGAGCTAAGATGATTTTTCCATCTGTCCCAGGAGTCAAAAATAAAAAAAAAACAAAAAACAAACATGCTGTGAATTCTGTAAGTATTAGGACAGCTCATAGAGAAGGCTGTACTGCGCTATTCCTGTATGGTTTGCAAGATATTGAGATTTACAAGACGGAAGTTTGCAAGATATGGAAAGACCCACTCAGTATACCTGAGAATGTCTATTTTAACCTCATATTCATTGTCTTTTACCTCATATTCTCACAAAAAAACTGTCACTGTACGAATTCTTATGACATCCCTCCCCCCACATCGTTGGTGATAAATAAGCCAAGTGTTCAGTTCCCTTAATTAATCAGCATCCTCATGTTTTTAGCCTATGGCTGCTGGATACTTAATTTGAGGAGACACTTCCTCTAAATTCTTAAAATAATGTACTCAACACACTTATTCACACATTACCCAATTACCAGAAGCTCAAAAGTGAATGGAATAGGAATGAAAGTGAAGTTGGATCTCAATTATTGCATCACTTTCTTCTGAAAACAACACATACGGAGAAAGAGCATCAGCTGTACTGTGAGGGTGTTAGCATATCGTGTTTACTTCTCCCCTACCATGAAACATCTCAAAGTCCTGTGAGCCGTATCTGAATTGCGGCAGAATTTATATACTGCCCCAATGAGAAAACCAATATCATTTATCTCAATGAAAAAAAACCATTCGCATTTGGTCCCCAGAAAGACCGACTCTCATAACCTTATTGCTGCGATATGTCTCACTGCACCACACCATCACTGTACATATATTTTTTTTTTTGGGGGGGGGGGGGGGGGATCAAACAGAGCATGTTGCGAAAAAGCCGCAATGCTGTTGTGAAATAAATGTGTTATGTGTTATTCCTCTGTCCTGTGAACTGTGGTCTGTCACTCCCTTTCTCAATTGAGAGGGTAAGAACCAGAGGCTTCTATCTAGCATTTGGGGGAAAATGAGTTAAATGTGTAGTGCCTGCTTACTATGCTTAAATCATAAATATTTTACATCATTTAGAAGTTCTTCAAGGAGAAGTATCAACAATCTTGCAACCAACTGAATTTACAGAAAGCGGAAACTGAATCTGTTTCTCTCAGAACTTTCACTTTGTGGGTTAGTATTGGTTTTGACCTACTCAACTGTCCCTTGGTACATTCTCAAGGTTTGCGTGGAAAACTATGGAAAAATGCGCAAGTTTAAATTATTTTCAATAAAAGACTTTCTTAGTGAAATTGTGAAAGAATGTCAGAGGACAGTTTTTGGTGAAATGCAATTCCAACCACGATAATGTTAGATTTAATGCATACATTATAATGCACCGGAGTTCAGACTGCAGCGGTGAGGAGGTGTCCTGATTTCCCGGCAGGTGGGCACTTTGGACGTCCTGCTGTGCATCGCAGATGAGCTGGCCAGACTGGACAGCTTCACAGAGAGGTGAGAAGCAGTGAATTTAAACCATTTCCTGGATCTGTAGTGCTTGCATACCTGATTTTGCTGTGTAATTCTTGATCTGGCAGAATTATTGAATTGAACCCCATTGACATTTGGTAGCTTACAAGTATGAAATGACCAAGAAAAAAAATATCCTCATCTAAAAATTTTTTTCTCAGCTATCCTACCTCAATAAGGGCTTGGTTTTTTCAAAAACACCATATTGAAATGACAATTATCAGTGCGCACATTTAAAAAAAATGTGTTAACATTCAGTCGACCTTCTTAGTTGCCGGTATATTCAGACTTTCCACAAATTTTGTTAGAAGTACAATTGATTAATGTGAAACATTGGGTGACTTTCCTTTTTAGTGACTATGTTGAACACAAAGCAAACTTTGTTGTCCCCTCAAAGTCATTGCAGTGTGCTAAAATGACTCATTATGTGTTGTTTTTAACACATCTATTTCAAGTCTGCCTATTTTGTGCTGGTTTGGTTCATCAGAAACAGACTAGCAGTCGGATAAAAACAGTCAGAAAACAGCCTTGATTTATCAAACGTTTCTGAGCTAATAGGGTCTCTTTGTGTGAGCAGATACAGGAAATACAGCAGACCATTTACCCTCTTTTAACCTTAATTTGTCCAGGAGTCATCATATTGGAACAAATTTAGATTTTCTTCCAAGGATTAAATGTCAGATGTAACAGTTGAAGACAACAATGGATAAATGATCAGAGTCACATTTTCACATTGTGGAGAAATTATGAATTAAAATTTTAAAATGATTTTTGAAACAGAGCACTGAAAAAATATGCAAAAAAAGAAGATTATAATATTATAATATTAGAATATTATGATATATTATATACTATATATATATATAATATATGCAAAATTTTGACTCTGGTCATGTTTCCTATGTGGTCTTCAGTTGCAAACAAGGAGAAAGAAAGAAAGAAAGAAAGAAAGAAAGAAGGTAGGTGCAATTTTTCAGGGTTCAAGGCCTTTGATGGACACAGTGGCAGATTCTTCCTCATATCTTCCAATGCGAGTCAGAATCCCAAACCCCACCTGGGGCCACACCACAATGCCCTGTTGGTTGACTGTGGACGAGGCTGAGCTGCTTTGGTTTAGTTTATTCAGCCAGAAGGAAGTAGCCAGTCAGCCACTGGCAACTGATACACTGGGGCTTCGTGCCAGGTTTCTTAAACTCGTTTGCGGGAAGATGAGCTGGACGGAGAGAGAAGGAGAGCGAGCTGCGGTCGGGTCAGGCCTTGTTAGGGAGTTGTTGCTCCCTCATTAGTTGGCTCCATGGTTACAGTCGATCAGCAGTAAGTGTCTGGTGTGCCCCGTTTTCCGGCGATTGGGAGAAACTGTCACTTTCCCCCGAGATAACATGTTTAGTGATGGTTACTGTTTATTTGTTGTAATTCCACACCCCCCCCCCCCCTTTACCCAAGTGTCCTTCAGAAAATATGCCAGTGCATGTCGGAGGTCATGGAGCATTCAGGAGGCAAAGTTCAGGAGAACGCACTGGCCAATGGAGGTGAGCCATGGCTGGACAGGCAATCAATACTGCTGAAGGCCTCCGTTCAGGAACACTAGTTTATCTATGGGCTCAGATACACTCGCTCTTCACAGTACATACATGTTGAAACACGGCCATCAACAAACTTTACAAACTCACCAGCGTACTGTGCGTAGTTTTTGTGTAATTAGAAGAGTAATAGGGCCAGGTCATCCCTTTAGGCGTCTAGGGGTCAAATTATCCCTCTCAGGACCGAATTACCTTAAGAACACTGCCCCCAATGATCAAGCACTGAATTGCATCATGTGTATCAATTAATTTCTGAGGATGATACTCCTTTCGCTCCAACGTGGCGCAGGATATGCAGTGCAGGCCTTTTTTCAATGCGTGCATGAAGTGTTAGGCAAATATGTCTTGGCCTGAAGCAATTAAAAATGTACAGAATGTATTAGATTCAACATCTGTCATTCACACTGAAATTGCAAGTGTCAGAGTATGTGAATAGGACTCCAGGGTGTAGAATCTGTTTTATCTCAATGCCTGCCTATTGCACTGTGATGGAAGTGTGTGTATATGTGTATGTGTGTGTGTGTGTGTGTGTGCGCGTGTCTGTGTGCGTGCGTTTGCGCGCATGCGTGTGTGTGTTTGTGTGTGCATCTGCGTGCATGCATATGCGTGTATGTATGTGTATGTGTGCGTGTCCTCCTGCGTGCATGTGTTTGTGTGTGTGTGTGTCTGCGTGCATGCCTGCATGTGTGTGTGTGTATGCATGCGTGTGTGTGTATTTGTGTGTATGTCTTTGTGCGTCTGTCTGTATGTCTGCACGCGTGCATGTGTATTTGTGTGTGTGTGTGTGTGTGTGTTAGAACAGCATTTAATAGCCTGTAATTTTCACCCGTCAGATTCAAAGACGCACAAGAAAAGCACTCAGTCACCTGCTAAGGCTTACCTTCAGGGCCTGCTAGGTATCATGTTTGGGTTTCCATACTTGTATTTGTGTGCCCAGATTATGCGTCTGAACTGAATTATTTTGTGTGTGTGTGAGTGTGTGTCTGAATACGTGGAAGTGCGTGTGCATGCGAGTGTTTATCTGTGTGTCTGTGATGCAAAAGTATTTTTATCTACGTGATTAATAACTTTATAGATTATAGATTGTTATTACTGCTTGTGTTTCTACGCTGTGTGAGATTCAGTATGCTCTTATAGTGTATGTATCATACAGTAATGTTCTCCTTGTGTATGTGTGTGCATGTCTGTTTGCATATGTTTTGTTTTGGGATTGTGTGATAGTGTGAATTACTTGCACCTCTGTCCCATTTTGCTAACATTTCTGAAACTTTCCAAAGAAGTTTGCAGTGGCGATGGGCCTTCATGCAGTGCTGTAGTGCGGTTTGTGCCACCTGTGAACCTCTGGTTCTCTTCCCAGTGGATCTAGCCAGTTATGTGACACACTTCCAGTGGGACAGAGCAAAGTACACCACCAACCTTCCTCTGAGAACTCTGACAGAGGTCATCTCCAAGGTAACGACCTCCCTTCCTCATGTACAGCTCCTGCGTATCAGTTATCATTCAGCTGAAGCAAAAACATTAGTACATTCTGCATTTGTTCCTTGTGCATGTGCGTTAATGCTTGTGCATGTGCATTTGCATGTATTGTGAGTGTTGTGTGTGCAAACGTGTGTATGTGGTATGTGTATGATACAATGCATGCGTGTCCGTGCGTGTATGTGTAATGTGCGCATTTGTGTTTTGCGTGTGTGTCTATGTCTCAGCAAGTCTTCCAGATAGAAACAGATCTGAAGTCTCGATCTGTGGCCTACAGTAATGTGAAGTCCAGCCTGCAAAATATAGAGCAGAGAACAGAGTGAGTGAATCCTCTATCCCAGAACTTTCCTCCCCTATCACTGATCCTTCTTCGCTGCTTCCAGTTGTACCAGAAGTGAGCTACGTAATATTTGGGCCAAAGACATATTTTAACTTCATGTAGCTCTACAATCTACAATACTAAATAACTGGATTCATGATATTAGGTCTGCTATCATTGGGGTTTGGACTGCATTTGATTGATCAAAGGATAAAGAAAATCTGGAACGGCATGGCCACCTTTGTCAGAAAGCTCAATAAAATTGGGCTTGACGTTAAGGAAGGCAACGATGGATTGGACAAACTGCGAGAAGTCATTACATCCGAAATGGGAAGGGTGAACCCAGGTGATGGAAATGATGACTGATCAAGAGATCAAAAGCATAGATCCGGTATCTGCTTCCTCTCAACTACGCCAAATCAGCTGGAACAAATCAAATGATCAAGAATGTCGCTTTGGATCAAGAGTGACATTTGAATCTAAGTTATATGATCACTCACTTAATTTGCAATTATAATTCTTATGATATTCATAAACTTCATGATCTTATTTTCTGATGTTAAAACGTAGCGTACATGGACATTAACTCTGCTGTGATTTATAATCCTTATGATATTTTAATCATAACCAAAATGTTTTTTCTGGAAGCTGGGGGCGGGACTCTGATAAGCGATTTCGCTCCCCCCGCGACCTTTTCGGTCATGATACATGTTGTGTGTTGAAATTGTCATGAAATGATTTTCAATCATGCCAAAAAATAAAAAAATAAAAAACTCTGCTTGTGAGCTCATAGCGGTTTTGCGGGATGCATTTATATGGCGTTTTATGTAGCTAACTGTACCTTTGTATGTTCGCGATTGATTGTTCCATGCTGTATTGTGATATTGCATCATATTCTCCATGTTAACTGTCCAGTGTTCCACACAATATCACTTAGCCTGTTTTCTGCTTTCAGTGTCATTGGTGAAGCATTCTACCGTGCAACTGAAAGGTTGATTTCCAGAAGTGCGCAAGTCCGCTTAAGTCTTTTTAGTGAAACAAGATTTTAAGAATTTGACAACTTGTGGGGATCGTGTTACATGTGTTAAGATGATGTAAATGTACTGAAATATCAGAAAAGATGTCTAAAAACATTAGGAGACCTTCTAGCCCCATCTTGATTCTTTGCCCAGATATTTCAAACACCAGTCTGCATACTTGAGTACTTTTAGAAGCAAATACCTCAAAATAACAAAAATTGAACTCAATTTAAAAAATTCGCAGCATTAAATTTGATCATTATAATATCCCCGAACCCGGGGATATTATGTTTTTGGTCCGACCGCCGCACTACGTGTTAATACGATAACTTGAGTAATATTTCAATTACAAATTTCAAGTTTTGCACATAAGTAAGTATCATAAAGAGGAAGAACTGATTCGATTTTGGACAATTGACGATTTCTAGATTGGCCACCAGGGGCCAAAAACTGATTTACGTGTTAACGCGATAACTGCAGTAATATTTCAATTAGAAATTCCAAGTTTTGCATATAAGTAAGTATCATAAAGAGGAAGAACTGATTCGATTTTGGGCAATTTACAATTTCTAGATTGACCAGACCAGGAGCCAAAAACTGAAAAAATCACTGTTTTTATCATATCTCTGGAAATGTTTGTCCAATTGATCTCAAATCGAGTGCAAATGAAAGGTCATGACCTGAGGATGTGTCCCATGATGATGATACCTGTTTGGTTCAAAATTTTGAAACAAGGTGGAGCTTTGACACATAAAATTCACCATTTTTGCAATATCTTTGGAACTATTTGTCCAATTGACATGAAACTATGTGCAACTGCAAGGTCATGACCTCACAACGTGTCACATGATGACATCATACCTGTATGGTTCAATATTTTGCCACCAGGTGGCGCTTTGTGATGGAAAAATTACCATTTTGGCCATATCTTCAGAAACATTTGTCTGATTGACCTGAAATTAAGTTCAAATGAAAGGTCATGACCTGAGGGGCTTTATATTGTATTGGGTCTATTCAAGGATTGGGGAATTGGAGGATTGGGGGCGTTCGGGGATATACCCCAAGCCGTCGCCTCTGATGGCATAAGCCTAGTTTTAGAATACTAAAACAGCTCAGTGGGCACACAATGTTGAAACAATGCTGTTGGGGTTGCTTCAATGTTATATCAACTTTGAATCAATGTTGTGTGCCCACTGGGAGAGCATCTTTGTGAAAACATAACACATCACTTTCTGATGAAAATGAACAGCAAATATAGTCATATCAGTACACTGTAGTCAGGGATGTAAAAAAGTTTCTTGACCGAAATCAATGGAAGATATTTACAGTCAAATGGAAGGTAAAAACTGCAGAACAGAAGTCACAAAAAAAACCAATCCAGGTTGTGTTTCCCAAAATCACAGATGCTGACTTACATAGTCGGGCCCATTGACTGTGAATGGACAAACTATGTAAGTTGCTAACTTATCAACTATGCTTATGGGGAAACGCGCCCCAGGATAGCATAACAGCTTCGCCTTGGCTCTGCGTCGTGAGCTATTGTTAACGAACTGGCCGTCCGTGGTAATTAGAATGTTCCGCCAAAGAATAAGCAGCTAAAAAAATTACCTTTTGCCAGACTTTTTTTTTTGTTTGTTTATTTTTAGTGAAATTAGAAAAAGGTCGCACTTTGCATAAACACATTTATTGTAACAAGTGTTTCCGCTTGCACACTGAAGAAGGCACTACGCCGAAACGCGTTTGCGTGGAGACGCTTGTTACAGTAAATGTATTTATGCAAAGTGTGACCTTTTTTCTAATTTCATTATTGTTGATTTTGGTCTTACACTCTTAAAGTCTGGGAGTGAAGCCCGTTTGTGCAGTTAGCCCATGTTTTTAGCTGCCTGGGTCTTTTTTTTTGTTAGCTCTTTATCGTTGAATCCACGGACACATATCCTGGCCTGTAAAGTCAGCCATTTTGGCCATTTGGCATAAAAGCTACAGTGGCTACTGTTGGCTGACCAATTCTCTTAGCGATGCTTTGATTGGCTGACTGGACTTGTATACTTCTATAAGTTTTCGACTGGACTTGGTCACCACTAAAAGTAGCTTCTTGGGGAATTTCCAATTCACTGCTCATTTTATATTGTACTTGAGTGCTTCTTGGCCAAATTTAGCTTATGGGGCTTATTCCTCTTCAATCAAAGAATAGACGTATAGTGTTGTCTGCGCTTACGGAAAGCGCTTACGGAAATAACCCCTTCACCTGCATTATGGTTTATGTTCAAAATACTTTCCAATGGAGGTACCGCGCCTTGAAACTTGATGCCTAGTGGGTGCGTAGGTTCCAATAAATAAATTGAGAACAAGCAAAGGGAACTCGCACACCTGTATGCCGATGCAATACTGTTTTATTGCATAGAAGGGGAAAAAATAAATAAATAAAAGAAGAAAAGTGCTACCCAAGTGAGGAGTGCAAACGTTTCGGTCCCAGTCAGACCATCATCAGTGCAAACATTGAAAATGAAGAACACGCCCTTATATAGGTTAGGCCACGTATACGGAAGACAGGTAGTAGGTATACAACCAAGCTTGATTCCAGGCTAGGGTATGTGGCTGGAGACATCCTATCAACAGTACCGCACCTGTCGTGGTTAAATCTATGACCTTGATGGTAAATACCATAAGGGACTAAATAATTATTGTATAATTATTATATAATTATTTTATCCCCTTCTATGCAATAAAACAGTATTGCATCGGCATACAGGTGTGCGAGTTCCCTTATGTTCAAAGTAGAAACATTGATGTACGTATCTGAATGGCTATACTCAGTATGCATACTGGCTTGAAGACGATCACTTAAGTGTCTAATTAATTATTCATTACTATGTCATAACAGCTTCCTTCCATTGTAGCTTGAATGCTTTCTAGAAATGACTTCCTTTCCATGCGCAAGTTGGCCGTATCAGTTGCATGCAGCATATAAATTTCTGTGCTGCCTGGTTGACAGGAAACGGTTGTCATAGCAATTAAGTAACACCAGCTGCGTCCTGTCTCCCAGGGGAAGTCTGCATGTGCGCATCCTCACAGACGTGGTAAAGAAGGAAGACTTTGTGCTGGGATCTGAGTACCTGACTACTCTGCTGGTGGTGGTGTCCAGGTGAGCGGGGGTAGAGTCGCGTATGATGCAGGGCTAACCAGTCCTAATGAGACATCCACTGTCAGATCAACATGTTTTCAACCCTTAGAGCGCAATAGGCACCTACAGTTGGCCAATGATGTTAGATGTTGAAATCAGATGCTGTTGAAAACCTATCATGTGACAACTTGTTTGAAAGAGCTCGGGAGCTCTTTTAAACAAGTTTCCACATGATAGGTTTTCAACAGCTCAGGGAAAAGTCCATTTTTAATTCTTTGAAAATTTATTCAGCGCTCTAAGAGTTAAAGGAACCCTTTCATTTTATGGAAGAATTCTGACTTGTTCTCTGGTTCCGTGCTGAGCCAAAATGTATAAGGATGAACAAAAGTTCATTCTTTGACCCTTCTCATCCATGATAGAGTATTCTGTGAGGAGTGAAATATGGGCTCATAAACATGGGATCATCAGATCATGGCCCTCCTGAGAACTGCAGCTTTTCCACTTGCTCTAGGACTCTTCGTCCCCAGACTTTTTGTTCCTGGAGTTTTCATCTCCGAATTTTTCTTCCCAGGACTTTCCGTCCCCTAGGAATTTTTGTCCCAGACTCTTCGTAATTATGGACTTTTCGTTTCTGGACTTTTTATCCTCATGGACTTTTCGTCCCTGTACTCTTCATTCCTTGATTGTTCGTCCCCAATAAGGCTTTGCCCTGTTCCTGCATTATTACCCTAAAACTAACCCTAACCCTTATATAATGAGTGATTTGTCCGTCTTCTGTCAGTCCATCTGTCTTTCAACAATGGTAGCACGTGTCTTTATAATTTAGGGACAAAAATCCAGGGATGAAGTGTTCAGTGGGATGAAAAGTCTGGGGACAAAAAGTCCAGGGAAGAAAAATTCAGGGACAAAAAGTCCAGCAACAAAAAATCCGGAGACGGAGAGTCCTGTAACCCTTTCTTTTGGCTCTTCCTGTACCTGTGCGTCAGCTGAAAAAACAGTCTGGCCAATCAGAGCTGCTTATTGTTCAGTAACAATCTGGGAAGATAGTGAGCAGGGCTGGATTAGGATACCAGTTCCTAACCCAAATTAAATGGTCTTCCCTGCTTTGTGGAGACAGGGCACCCTTTCTGAGAGTGGGTTCCTGGGCCAGACAGACCAGAATTCCCTAAATCAGGGCTGTACTGAATTCCACCTTCCCTTCCAGCAGTCGTTAAATTAAACATGGAACAGGGATACAAAATTAACGGGCACCTTAAGATCAGTCCTGCTGGTGCACACTGTTTACATGTGTGGTATCCCGACAGGGAGAACTTCACACTGTGGGAGAGGACGTACGAGTCTCTGACAGATTTTGTGGTTCCACGTTCCAGCAGGTGAGATCTCTGTAGTCCAGGGTGGTTTGACTTTTTCTGATGGAAAGATAACTGGTCAAGGTCTTCGGAGTCCGCGGGATGCACATCATGAGCAAAATGTTACATTTGATAGAAAGTTTTGATCTTTGGCACTTCGGATAAGCCAAGGCTTTTGAATGTTCTTACAGTCCTTGGCTGAGGCCGGTTGCTTTTGAGACACCAGGTCCAGGTATGAGTCGCGAATTAAATATTTGAGAGCAGACGCTGACACTAAATCCTGATACGGATCAGCCCTTGCTGTGCACCCCTGGTGTAAGAGGGTTAAGCCTGGAAAGGCAGAGTGAATGGGAGTGATGAGAGCTGATCCGTCTCAGGATTTTGTGTCAACTTCTGCTCCTCATTATCCGAGTAGCTGAACCCTGTCTTGATCAAGCATTTGCATACGCATGGGCTTCAACTGTCGGATGGAAGTGTGTCTGAAAATGTACCCTTTGTTTGCTTGAGTGCTCTGGCACATTTTTAAGACTATACACCCAAGCTTGGACCAGAAACCAGAAGGACTGGCATATACTGTGTATATATACATAGATATATATTTTATTTTGTGTTTGGGGTCCTAATTTATTTTTCCTGCCTGTTTCTAGAGCACGGATTACCAAGCTGTGTCCAGGAGGGCTTCAGTGTGTGCTGGTTAATTGTGTAATCATCTTTTTTAATTTATTAAGTGATGACTTATTGCAGAAACCAGCATACTGTAGTCCTCCAGGATCCACCTTGGCTGGTCTTGCTCTAAGCAATATCCAGCCTGTAATATTTGTGTTCGGCAGTAGTAGCAGTTGGGTTAAGGACATCACTAGGTTCTACAATGACATCACCCAGAATCAGTTCAGGTGACATTGATATCATGTCTGTTGATGCATTGCAGGAAGTTGCTAGAAGAGTCAGATGGAGGGATTTTCACAGTCACCCTTTTCAAGAGGGTCGTCGGAGACTTCAAAGCCAAGGCCCGACAGAACAAGTAAGAACCCTGTGTGAGCCAATGTCATCCTGTTATACACCAGCAATAAGAATGTAGGAGAGCAATGGATTTCATCAGCCAGAACAGTGGTTCTGAAACTCAGGGCGTGGGTATTCCTGTGAAAATGTGGATTTAGAGGGTAAACAACTGCTGTTAGGATGAAATGCATACGTCCACTTTGTAGCTTATTCAAGAGGGTAGAGGGTATCACCAATACCAAAAAAATGCCCGTAAAACGTCTTACTACATCTGAAACACACTCACTTTCCATACATTATCAAGATAACATTTATTGTTTACCATGAGCTACCTACAGATTAGTGATGAAAGCACGCATGGATATATACGGTCATTGTGCGTATAAGTTTTTTCCGCTTATTTTCATTTGACGAACACATAGCAGCTTCACAGTAACCCATGGCCTTAATGACTACAGTTCAGTTATGGTTGGGCTCTGCAGAGACCGGAAGCGACTGGCTTGCCGAACTATCCCATAATGCATCTGAAATGGGCGATACCCTCTATTGCAATTGCGGTTGGAATAGAAACAAGCATACGCATGACGACCCCAGGACTGCGTTTGGGAACCACTGAGGACTTATCTCACGGGAGAGTTGCCTGTATCACAGGGTTGGATTACTGGTTACCTGAGTAGCTATGCTGGGTAAAACTTAGTTTACACTTTAATCCACGGCTGTTCAGCTTTGGTCCTGGACAGCTATGGACTCAGCTGTTTTTTTGCTGATACTCAGCACAAAAACACATCAGTGAAGGCAGTTGATAACACAGTTACCTCACCTGGTTTCTTGGTTCTGAAGTGGACGGTGAAACTCAAGCCAGCACAGCCTGTGGCTCTCCAGGACCAGGGTTCACCACTGCAGAGTCACTCTGTTGTCCAGATTTCAGCAGGTTTACTCTGTGCCATTATCCAGCCAACTTTGTAATCCTGCTTCAAGTTTAACCCCTTAAACTCTAATTTTTCACAGTGTCCCAACTGTGCTGCAGGTTCACGGTGAGAGAGTTCAGTTTGGAGGAGTCTGAGAGACACAAAGAGGAAATGGCTCGACTCTTCATCGATAAGAAGGAGCAGTATGTGAGTGGACAATAACCTGGTACCGGCCTGTTCTTCACATTCCTCAAGGGCTAAGAACTACTGAGTATCCACTAGGGGTGTCAACGTTTACAATTTTTTTTACACGTGTACACGGGACTACTAACCGACGTGTACCCGGTAACACGTTCAGAGATTTATGAGCTTTTTCTATCGCAGATGCGCTGTATAACCACAGAAAGTAAAATGAAAATAAAATCCTCTATCATTTTTACAGATAAGAAAACGTACTAGTGAAAGCTGAAAAAGGTTTAACCTTCTTTTTTAATCACTGTTTTGACTATTGCTCACCTTTGTACATTTTTTTTTTAAAACTTAAAGTGCAAACTGAATCCCTCTCTCGCAATGGGAGCTGCGTCTGAATTTTAATATGCGTCTCATAGTAAAAGTAATCTGGAATTGGCGAGAGAAAGCAACTCAAAAAGAAGCCAAAGTAAGCTGAAGTGAGAGGAAAAAACTCCACCTTTATATCCACAAAGTTAAAAAAGTAGAGGGGGACTCTCACAATTATTCACTAAAATAAAAAAAACAAATGTGTTTTCTTCCTCCTCTTTAGACGCGAGGATGCGTGATCAGGTCGTGAAAAGCCGACAGAACACCAACCAACAATATAACGTACAACAACACGCAACAATATAGGCTAAAATAACAAGCCATGAACAGTTTTTGTTTTCGGCTGCACGACATTTGCATATGGAGAAGATGATGAGCGCAGCGCTCTTCTCAAGTCCTCCGCAGCCTATTCTTGATGTGGCGCGACACTGGCTGCGACTGCGGGTTTTTTTTTTTTAAATCAAGGTAACATTGCACCCCATGCATCTGTATGTGAATAACTGCACCAGTGGGAACATTTAAGGGTATTGTTAGTTAATGTTATTATCTGAAGCTTTCAGGCAACACTATCACCCTTAAAAATAGGCGACTATATGTATTGGTGAGAAATGAATGAGGAGGAAAAAATGACGTGTACACAGTTATTGATTTTTCTAAACGGTTATGATTTGTTATCCGTCTAACCGTTTACACGAGTAGATGTTGACACCCCTAGTATCCACTTTCCCTTTACCAGGGTATCAGCTGTGAATACAGTCTGGCCAATCATTTACACTAAAGTAGCTCGAGTAGTGTAAGTGCTTAGCATTTACACTTAAGTCTAGATCTTCCGTTCTGTCTGTCTGTCTTTCTGCCTGTTTCTTTTTATTGATCATCTACGTCAAGAATTGGATTTTATTCTGAAGCATTTGGGTATCGCACCATGAAAACCAGGCTACACATGAGGCCACAACCTGTTTCCATCTAAGTCAAGATTAGCCCGAGAATACACCGTCTTAGATGTCAAGTTGCTTGTTTAATTAGCTGGGAGAAGAGAAAACTGGGGCAGATTTGAGAATCCCTGACCTGGTGTTAATGCCACTCCCACACATCCCTCATCACATCCCTCATCTTCAGGGGCCTGGTGTCTGGGAATCTCTTCACAATGGATCACCCAGGCCCCCGAATCCAAATCCATGCCTGGTTTTCTTTTCTCCCAGGAACTTCATTAATAAAGTGATGCTTCTGATTGGCCGGACTGTCGCTACGCTTGACTCCCAGATAACAGCAGGAAGGAAAACCAACAGTTCTTGGTCTTCCAGGACTGCAAGTTGCTGATCTCTATGAAATAATACTCAAAAACTAATATAGTGTCATAAATTATTGTATTTGCCCAACGACAATGCTATGGTTTAGTTCTGGGGCCGCCACCACCGCTGCCGCAGAGATTTTCTGTTCTGGGCGCTGGAATCCACAATTATGACAGGAAATTCTCCAAATTTCACACAGGCGGACATATTGATTGGACAAAGTTCAAGACCGATTTTCGCGAATTTTGTACGTTCAATATGGCTGCCAGCGGCCATTTTGTCCAAAATTGGTGATCGGGGAGATACACGACTCGGTCCCTGCGGCGACCAAGTTAACTAGTTTTTTCTTCATTGTAACCATTTATAAAGCAAAGTAGCAGGACACCTATTGGCCTGATGCAGCATGAATACAGTCAGGACTGTCAGGGGGGCTGCTGGGAGTCCGCTTTGTGGCATTCCTGATGACACCCCTGTCACTGTGACGGAGCTCATGCTCTGAGAAGGCCTCATATCATATTGCTTAAATCCAGAGACATACCTCCAGAGTTGGCTGTGTTTACTTCCTTTAATGCAATATTATTCTCAACTTGAGGCCTTGGTACCTTATCTGATTAAATATTAATGTATTTGCTGAGTGATCAAGACCAATACGTAGCCTACAATGATTAAGTGACGACTTGTACACATAGAAATCAGTGCAAAAGGGTTTACATAAAATGAGTTTAGCCAAAAGGTTTTTGTGAACATTTGCAGGGCCATGAGCATTTAACGTTCAGATTGCAATGAACAATTAGCTATCGAAATGCAGTTTCAAGTCACTCAACCCACCGAGCAGTTTCAGAGTTTGATTGCCATTCAAGGAAATGGAAAATGTAATGAGTGTAATCATGTGTTTAAAGGCAGGATTGTGCCAACCCTAAGGCACCTCTTACGCCACCCCCCTGTTAAATCAGTGTGTGATACGCCTGTGTTCTTGTGGTCTCACCTGGGTTCTCAGGGGACCTTTGTACGCTGGCTAAAGGTGAACTTCAGCGAGGTGTTTGTGGCCTGGATCCACCAGAAGGCTCTTCGAGTGTTTGTGGAGTCTGTGCTCAGGTAACTCTGCACAGTCTATCATATATTAGTCTGTAAGCTGTCGTACCTTTTGCGTAAGACAGGTCTGAGCCAAGGTCCTGATTTGTCATTGTTCAACTGAGCTAATCCCTAGTCCTTGATGGACACATTAAGCACATAGTTTGTGTGACATTTCTTTATTCGAGCTGTTGGCAGCTACCTGGCACTCGCTAGATTCACCAGAAAGAATATAGGACCAGGCCCAGAGTATAGTTAGGTGTACTGATCCATTATATGTGATGAGTTAACCATGACAGTCCTTGGAATATAATTGGTTGATTGTGCTATTCCAAGGACTGTGATTGGGTAGCCATGCTAATCCACAGTGTGCAATTAGTCAGGCAGTCCATAGTCTGAGATGAATTAACTGCGCTCATATGTATTCTGTATCTAGATTGCTGGGATAATCCATGATCTTGGTTTGGTAATTTTTGGTACTTGACTGATCAGCTGGTCTGTGATTGATTAGCCAAGCTAATCCATGGCCTGTGATTGGTCAGGTACGGTCTGCCTGTGAACTTCCAGACTGTTCTTCTGCAGCCCGACAGAAAGCGGACCAAACAACTGAGGGAGCTGCTGGACTCCCTGTACACACACCTCGACAGCACAGGAGCAGCTAGCAAACCAGACGTAAGACAAACCTCATTTGCCGCTTTACGGATTGAATTGTTGATCTATCGCCCAGCTGGTTTTTACTCCAAGCCTAAAAAAGCACAGTTCATTCTCCAGCTAAAGACTGCAATTTTTTGATGCAATTTTATAAGTTTAGCGCTTATCACAATTGAGATTGACCTGAAGCACTTTAGAAAGGTCAGGACCTGAACGTCTAAGGAATGAATCCAAAGGCAACAATGAGCTGTGGAGTCAAATTATACCCCCAGGAGTGTGGTTACTCCTGCTATAGAATACTGCTTCCACTGCTATAGATTGTAAACATTGCTGTATCTCCACCTGATATTAGATAAAAAAGCATTTAAAAAGCACAGAAAGTCAAACAAACCAGTGAGGTAAAAAGGAAGCCCAATGGAACGCAAATGAAGAACCTACTGATGATTATCAAATGGATACTTTAAAACTAAGATGGGGAAGTTGGTATATAAGTATTTTACTTTAAAAAAATCCTGTTATACTTTAACTTTCTTCTGTGAGTATTGTGATGATATTGGAGACTCCCATAGTCTTGAAAGTACAAAAAGTAAAACTGAAACATGATCCGAACTTTTGAAATTTTATGCATAACGCCCCCTTATCAAAATTATTCAAAAGGAAAATACGTCATATGCACTGTTGGCTCAGAGTAGGACATCTGATTTTGTAATCACCAGTGCCTACTAATATCCTTCATAATGGCCGGTCTGTCAGTTTTTCTCCTTCTTTTGTCAAAAATCTGTTGAGAAACCAATAAAAAGACAATATTTTCTTTTTTCCGAGTTGTAGTATACATTCATCACTAAAGAGGGATACTGTGTTTCCTTAAATAATTTAGATTATGACAAGGAGTAGAATGAAAAATGATAGGAATTTAAATCATGAATAATGTGTGATGAGTCCAACTGTCAAAGCGCACTTTCATGTCGAGAGGCTCTCTCTCATAAAAGGCGGTAAAAATGGCAGGATCGGCTGTTACCGAACGTTCTCCAACATCCTTAGGGGGGCAGTAGTGGTTATGTGAAACTACAAAAACAGGAAAGGGGCATGTGAATTTGCTGCCTGTGGAACCACTGCTCCCTCTGTAACAGTGCAAGTAAAAGTCCCGCTTGTTTAATAGACATGTCTTCAGTTCCCCATCCTTGCATCCTTTCCCAACTTCCTTTCCTTGGGTCCTCTGGTAGATGGAGTTGAAAAGCAAGGAGAGGATGCCAACAGAAAGAAGAAATCGGAACAAGCTCATGGCTGTATCTGAATTCTGTAAACAGCAAGAGACCTTGCTAACCGCTAACAGACATCAACCGCAAAGTGTTTGCCTAGTCCGCAATGTCTGTTCCACCAAGGAAAGGAGGCAATTAGCTCATTTGTACTTTACTTCCAGGAAGGAAATACAGGACCAACCTTGCAAAAAAGGAGTGATTCGCTACAGACCACAATCCATCGCAGCTTTTGCAGTTGGATACGGGTGCAATTGTGTTGCATTGATTCTGCTCAAAACTGGTGGGGACACGGGCCGCCATGCACCTCTGTGCTGTAGAGGTGGGAAAACTGTTGTAGATTCAGACAGGAGGGGAAAGATGGGTGGAGATAGGCAGGATCCATTTTTTCGAACATCACATTTTCCACTGTTTGTTTACCTGCCAGAAGTAGTTAATTGTTCAACTGCCTTGAAAAAAAATTAAAAACCAAGATTGGTCTTGGATTTGCTGATCAGATGTTATGAGCCACGCAATACAGCAGGGGTGTTTAACCTTGTCCAGTAAGGGCCTGTGAGGCTGCAGCTGATCAAGGTCTTTAGCAGAGATGCTAGGTGTTGAATAGTAGGATTATGTTTGTACCTACACTACTGGAATGAAGGCCTGCATCCACACTGGTCCTTTTCTAATAAGGTTGGATAATCCTACTGCAGCTTTTGAAAATGAACACATATGAGCTGGGTCAGGAGACTAAAAGCCAGTGATAAATTGGTACGGGTTATTCGGTTTAAAATAGCTCAACATCAAATGCATTTCATGCCCCACAATGCCCCTAGATCAGCCCTTGTGGAATACAGTCATCGATAAAAATGTTGAATATTTAAATTTTTTTTTTCAAAGAATAAAAACTAAAAAAATACAATGATGCAAGATATTTCCCAAAGTGGTCTGTAAACCTAATAATTTAAATGTTGTGCTTACTGAGTACAATATGGCATATCCACTTTTATGCTCCATCCTAGGACCAAAGACTGTATAAAAAGATGGACGAAGCAACCGTGACGTGACCTATTGGTTTCAGCATACCACTTAGGAAGCCACGATTTTGGCAATATGAACAAAGCCATTTTGTCATATTGAAACCGGATGTGATTTCTATTGGACGAGAGCGCGAATTGAAGTTCCAGGGAGGTAGTGGAGCGGGTAACTTGAGAATAATCAATCAGGTCTCATAATCAACCTCCGGCCACACAGAATTTGACAGTTTTTCAAGATGGCTTCCTTTCGATGTATGAATATGGACATTTAATTCCTTAATCACTTATACATTTCTTTATCATTGTCAGTTTTTGCAAAAATATTGAGAGCAAGCCTACAAGTACTAAGATTATGTAAAATAGTTTCGAGAAACATCCAAGATGGCTGTCATCATATCCAAAATGGCCGCCAAAGAGCAAAATATTTGCATATAAGTCCATATGTGCACTAAAAGGTCAGGTAATAGATTGATCTGGGGTAAATCTAGCTGGATCAGTTCAGTTTTGCAAGTAAGAAAATAATTAAGCTCTTTTTAATTAATTTTTATTCTAATTTGAAAACATGAAGATAAGGGTAAATATAAAATTGTAATAGTGTAGTGTCATTGCACTACCAGGGCACACTGGTTGACACTATAGCTGTGAAACTCAGCATGGGGTTCAATGCTAGCTAATGGTAGAAATTTGTCATTAGTTTCCCAAATGCTGCCTCTCTAGCCCCATTTTAAAGTTAAACAGCCGCATCTGAATTGACAGGATGTGCCAACGCGGGAGAGCCGAGCCAAAGAAGACGGGGCTATAGTCTTCTGGAAGGTGTACAGATCACACGGGAATTAAATAGCCGTGGATGAATGATTGGGCTAGGGGTAGGATTGTAACATATCTGAGCCTAGTTGTATCCCATATCTGAAGGTGCTTACATGTTGTGTAGGTGGTAAAAGGATAAGGATTGGAAGGGTTGGTTTAGTTTATCTCTTTATGACTGTAAGAATGCCAAGATATATGAATTCACAATGATTGTGTCGAAAATATGCAATTTTTGTAGCTTATAGGCTGAAAATATTCAAAATATAGAGCAAATTTGCCACCATTTTGAAAACGTGTCGGCCATCTTGGATATAACTATAAATTGAAGTGGCCGGAGGTTGATTTTGATTTATGGGGATATTAAGAGTTCTCATGCAAAGTCTGTTGCTTGTACCACCATTTGCACTTTTTTCAACTACCCCGCTCCACTAAGGAGCAAGGGATGGATCTATGGGTGGATCTGAAACTTGCGATGGAAGCCATAAAATAATGTGGAAGATCATTACTGAAATAATAAATCAGGTGGGAAAGTAGGGTCATTTTCTCATAGACTGCTATAGCATTGAACATCTCCCTGCAACCACTGATGTTGCCATCTGCTGGCCATTAAATAGATTGCAGTTTTTAGAGATTTCCGCACTGGCCTCACTCTTCAGACCTGGGCGTTGCGTCCATCTTTTTATGCAGTCTATGCCTAGGACCAGATCTGAGCAACTGTGTGTTACATGATTTGCCCTCGAAAAGCAATTTGTATTGTGCTGTGTCTCCCCCTATCTACCAGGAAGGGAATGACATCCCCTGCATGGGCATGGCTCCCCAGGACTACTACTCTTACATCTTTTACAAGATCCACATCAACCTTCTGAACAGCTAGGTGCCACACCAGAACCTCAAAACCCAAGCTGACACCCTCAAAATGACACTGCCCTCCCAAGAACTCTTCAGGTCACACAAGAGAATGCAAGTGGTGCTTGGTCACAATTCATGAAACAGTATTGCACTTTTACAGCATTCAATAAAGTGCTCATTTGATTTGTAACATTTGAAGTACGCATGTTTTTGAAAGATCTGACTGGCACATTTGCAGATGACAGTTTTTGTTGAAGTGTTTTGTGGAGGTTGGTGCATTTGACATGTCGGCTTACTTTTTGTCTTGCTTGTCAATAACAGACTGTGCATAGGCGGAAAGCAGCATGCAGGATTATCTTAGCCCTGGATTTTGCACCTCTGGGCACCACTCACTTTTCAACAGGCTTCTAGAGTGAGCTGCATCTCGAGCGTGGGTTCAGGGCTAATAATACTTGAAAGCCAGAACTTTTTTCCCAGGGTATTCAGAAAATTCTGAAGGGTGCTAGTTAAGTAATCATAAGAAAAGCAATCAGATTACTATCTTTACTATTATTATTATTCTACCAAAAGTTGTACCTTTTTGTACCTGCCTCTCCACCTACTATTTCACTGATGACCCCTCTAACTTAGTCCCATGGATTTGACTTGCTCCTGTGCAGTGCGCACGTACGATAATGTGATGTAAACGAAGCGGTGCAATCGTGAACTTATCTTTGTGCACTACAGTACTGTCCTCAGCCATGGCATCAGATCTCCAGGGTCTGAACTGATTAATGCAGTGATTCCAAAGCTCGGTCCTGGTGTACCACTGGTCTTCATTCCAACCAAGATATTTTAACAAGCAATTCATTTTTCTTAGAAAGATACTTTACATGTGGAATTGCTTAAACTCTTCATCTCATGAATTCAAAAATAGCGTATGTGATGTGCAAGAGATCTGCGGACATGTAATGTGAATTGGGCTATGTTGAAAACATATGCTTACATAACAGAAGGCTAATTATCTCCAACTGATCAAAATGAGGCTGAGATGAATCACTTGGCATCCATTTCTGACGTATTAGCAATCCACCCACAAAATTTCAAAGATATTTGTTCATTATTTTTCCGACTTATCTTGTACACAGACAGACAAATCAACACCGGCAAAAACACTGGCTCCTTGGTGGGGGTAATAGGGACTTAAAGCAACGGCGGATAATGGCCCAAGTCCAATCCGCCCCCTGAAGACTCAAGCCCTGAGCCCTCACTGACTTAATTGACGTCAGCTGTAAGGGACTGAGTCTGAGAGTCTGATAGGGCTCCAGATCCTATAAATTGGAATGGAACAGTGCTTACACCCTTTTCACAATTAGATTTGACTAAATCATCAGACTGCAATAATCACAAACTACACGCAGTTGTGACAATGAACGTTAATACTCACACGTAAACTCTTTCTTTCTCGCTCCTCGATCGGACCGCTCTTTGGTTTATTACTGGTTTTATTTGTTTACATTTCCGGTATTCCGATGGCATCCCCTGTATTTGATTTCACAACGCTACAGACTGTGGGTAATTTCCTTACCCAAAGTGAGCATCGGGGGCAGCAAGGGCTCAATCACGGACTCATTGACTTGATGATGTGACAGTGGAACAGCCCTCACGCACTTCGGACTTCCCATGAACGTGCCTCTAAGTCAGTGGCTGCGTTCGAATCCCAGTTCTCGAACAAAGAAAACTATCGTGAATTGAATACCTGAGAACGTGTTCGCGAACGCACTCTCGCATTCCTGACCACACCACCTCGGGAGAACGACGGGGAACAAACATGGCGGCCACTGGTGAAACATGAAATGTAAGCTGACTTTATCTCTCGTATGGTCTATTTTACATACCTTTTCAGAAGGTATGTAAAGGTATGTAAATTTCGGAAGATTCCGGAACAATTTCATCTATTCACTGATCCATTAGGCCTTGACTTGACCCAATTCCAGATTGAAAAAAATCACTTAAATGTTCACAATTCTTTGCTTCGTGATCTTGAATAGACTATTAGCGAGAGCCCCTTGCCTCTGACAACCTCGGTACCTCTGCCAAGCATTCGGCAGCGTGCGTGGGTCCGCACATATGATTGCAGACGTGTACCCATGGTTACCGTTTCTGACTGTTCCGGCATATTTGAATCCAGACTCGTTCCCGGGCTGTTCGGAAACAGTCAAGAACGAGGATTCGAATACAGCCAGTGAGTCCGTAAGGGGTCAGATTGAAATTGGGCCTTTGAGACGGCTATGGCATCCGGAAATACATCTGTGCTCCGCTGCTTATCGATACTTTAAGCCGGTGTGCCGGCATTGCCTTGCCGTAGCAGGTTGGTCTACTTCAGAGGAAGAGCCAATCTCACGTAGTCACGACAATGCGCGGTTGAGCCGAATTCATTAAATGGTTTTCATTGGATTTCTGAGATGAAATGTGTTCTACAATTGATAGTGACACAGCCAACCATTCCTGTAAATTACGGTACTTATATGAAGCCGATTGAGAAAATTCAAAGTCGAGGCTAATGCGGAGAATGTGAGCTGTAACATCAGTAAAGTGCAGAATTTCAACCATGCATCTTGGACACCAAAACACGCTGAAAACGATCACAATTTTCAGCGAGCACTGCACTGCAGTCAACCTGGAATTTTAGGTATCTGACGTACTCATACAGCCAGCCTGGCACCTATTGTCACGTACCTATACAATGTATATTTCACTGTATAAAACCATAGTGAACGATCTACTGCCGTAGACTATTTTCTCTCCTCATCCTTGCATTGCATACGGTATACAATTTCTCAGCATACCTTATTATTATCTATATTTACTCCAATGTACATTAGTGTCTTTATTCTACTCCCGTGCATATAGCACACATATGCTGTATGTGTGGGTGATTTTTTCAATACAGGCACAACTATGACATCACAAATGACTGATTAAAAAGGTTGCAGAATCTAACTGAATAATCTCTGGTAGACAGGGTGGGCCCTGTAGTGTACAACCAGTATACCAGCAGAGCTGCATTTCTCCTGTTCTTTTCATGATGGGCAATTTTTATTTACATGGCCTTTCCACTATCACTTTTTCAGACAAAACTGAAAGTACAATGATATGCACATGTAACAATATCCAAACAGATTTTTTATGGTTCTATCACATCTGTTGAAGATACGCCATTCATTATGGGGGAGACACACAGTATTTACATCTAGCATGGCCTTCATAACAGAGTCGAGGAAGTTAAGTAACAGAGTGGAAATTGTTGCACCTGGTCATTGAACTGCACCCAAGTGTACATGTAATAATGCTAATGAATTTGTTCTATTTCTGGCAGTCATTTTGAATGGAGGAGCATCCAAAAAGCCGGTCATGTAATGTGATAATTGACGGAATTCCGGGCGGCTGAAATGTTTCTCTTTGTAACAGCGCAAGAAACAAACCATCACACCACTCGCATTGCGAGGAGATGAATGGTTTTGAAGCTCAAAACACTTTCAAAGTGTTTATTTCATATTTGTTGAGAATATACATGGGGCAGCTGATGGACAGAACAGCATCACATACGGAACCCCCCCAAAAAAAACATTATTTTTTTTTCTGCTTACACCTAAATTTGAATCTTTGTACGGAATAAAAGTTTCAAACACTTATTTTCAAGTAGAAAATAAAGCTAATATGAAAGGACTGCCCTTAAGGTGCTGATACTCTTTCAACGTACTCAAGAATGTCACAAAAATAAACTGAAAAATGTCCCTAAATAGACATATTAAATGAGATAACTTTTCAGTGGTTAATGTGAAGGGCATATAGTTATCTCTTATCTCTCTGGGATGTGTACTAAATACCAATCAGCTTAAGTTATGCATCTGTACCACCCATTCAGAAAAAATGAGGGTGGAATTTGGGGGTTTGCAAACCTACCCTTTTACTTGGGACAGACCCAGAAATATAGTGAGGAATGAACTGCAGGATTCCCACTGATGTCCCAAAGGTCCTCCTTTACTTCTTTAAAAAGTCACTCCTAGGTTTCCATGGAAATAGCTACAAGTAACGGAGTGGGAATGAAAAAGCATACTTACCCCACTTCACAGTTATAAATGAAAATGCAGAGAAAATGCTGGCCACTTCACCATGTGCTTACTGTCACAGTAAAGGGGGTAACATATATGTTTTTCAGAAAGGCCAAATCTGCTGGTTTTCCTTGTCTCCAGCCAGGGGGAGCCACATTAGGTGGTAACGGATTGGAGTGGATTTTCCAGGACACCAGCAAAAATGGATTTTTTTCAGACTCTCGGGAGGATAATGATATTTGGTTTTTTGTAATTAATAAACCTGACAATACTGGTTTAGACAGGGGTGACCACTCTGGTCCATAAAGGGCGGGTGTGGGTGCAGGTTTTTGTCCAAGCCAGCAGTGCTACTGCTCTCGATTCCACTAATTATCTAATCAGGGGTTTCAATCAGGACCTTGGTGGGTAGAATCAGGTGTGTTAGTGTTGGGCTGAAACAAACACCAGCACCCACCCCGGCCCTTTCTGGATTAGACTGGACACCTGTGGGTTAAGACAGCTATTCCTCGGGCTGTGGTTAAGGGAAATATACTTAAATATGAGCCTAACGATGAATCCATCCTGATTTGGGACATCGCTGAATCAACGCAAAACCGATGTTCAATGCTGCAGTACAAAAATAAATTGATGAAATTCAGATCTAATATTTTGGAGCTTTTTGGGGCTTAACCTGCTTTACAACTTGACACATATCTTTTTTCCCAAGCACTAACCTACTAAAAATTTGCAGGCCTAGACATGAATTTTCACTGTTTGTGCCCCTATTGAAAAAAATCACCCATACATGCGCACACACCCATGCACTTTACCAATCCATCACTCTGATTAGATGGGTGCTTAAATCAGCTGACTGCAGCCGATTTCCCACGGATCGATGTGCGTTTACTGACGGAAAATTTAAAATGCCGTGGAAATGTCATTTTCATCTGACGTTTCATTAGAAGACGTTTTGAGCCACTGCTGTGCGCTGCTATCCATTTAAAAAAAAATAAAATCTTGTCCATCATTCATCTGTCTGAAGGCATCGTGGTCCGCTGCTGACAGTCAGCCACTCTGCTGTTCTTATACATAATCACACGCTGTCAGGAGGTTGTGAGATGTCGCCTGTACCATTGTGAAAAGTCAGTCCGTTGCTTTAAGTCACCACTATGGCTTTGACGGCTACGGCACCAGCGTCAGGAGAGATTTATTTCCGGGTGCCGTACCCGTTGCAAAATCCACCCTTGCTTAACATCCCTAATGATGCCTGTATGGATCCTCCGTTAGAAGGAATGTTTGATTGGTGTCTCTCTCCTAGTTTTGGAACAGCACTTGAGAGATGCTCCGGTCACTGAGGCAACATTTTCGCTGAATGAATTAAAACAGGCCGAAATACTCTGCCATATTTCTTCTGTCATCAACCAAAACCAGCAAATCCTGCTAATTAATTCTGCCACCTCCCTGAACAGTTGACGACATTAGTTTATGCAGTTGTAGCCTGCGTTGCCGACGGTCAGCGGCTGGCGGGAGAAAGGAGTGGAAAAACCGCCTGTAGGAATTTTGAGTAGCCGCCCACTTCCTAGCGCAACGAGCCGCGACGGACCACCCCCCTTTTTAAACCAATGAAACTCGAGTGTAATTTGAGAGCACAAGTGATGCGTGGAGATCAAATCATCTAGTAAATGATTGATCGCCTGTAGTTGTTCGTTCTTTAGAGTAATCTTTTGGTCGTGAATTTCAAGGTATTCAAGCGATTTCTTAATCAAAGCGTCGTTCTCTACATTTGCCATCTTTGTTCTGGCAGTTTACAGCGTAACCATGCGTTGCGTTACATTCGATGACAGTGCAATTTTGATTGACACTTCTTAAGCCTATCAGTAATTCCCGTTCACTGGTGAACAGACAACTCAAAATCCCGACATTATCGTGCAGGCGGTCTTTCCTCTCCTTTCTACCGCCAGCTGCTGACAACGCAGGCTAATCCAGTTGAGGAAGCAATGATCTACTTTACCTGGATCATCCATTTCCGCTGTAAATGAAATAAAACTGTAATAAAACCTGTTTTTTTTTACTTTATTCTCTGCACGCTATTTTGGAGTTATCATAGTCCATCTGTAAGGTGCTTTTCATTAGGCTACCATATTTCCTTGCTTCCCTCTCTCGTGTCCTAGCTCCTCCCTGTGAGGGATGTAAGCGACCCAAATACAGGAAGTGAGGAATCATGGTAGCATAATAAAATACACTGTGCCACATGTGATGGTGCGCCATTCATACATCACACCACAAGAAATAGAACTTTCCTGAAGGATGCACTCGTGTGTCCTTGGCTCCAAGCTCCTCCAGAAGCCTCCTCTCTCCTCCCTACCAGTCTCTCGAGGTGCATTCCAGGCCGGGCTGTTCAGCCTTAACCAGAAAGGGCCGGTGTGGGCCCAGCTTTCATTTCAACCAAATTCTAAAGAGCTTGATTAGTAGTATCACGTGTTTTATAGGTGTTTGGTTGGAATGAAAGCTGCACCCACGCCTGCCCTTTCTGGATAAGGTTGAATAGCCCTGATTTAAGGGATTGTGAGGCGCACCATTATGGCTGAACGGGGAATGAGTCATGAGAAGTTAATAGGACAAGCTCCTGCTGCCAGTCCATTGGAGACTGCCCAGGACCTATCCCGTCAAGCAATGGGCAAAAGCAAAAATACTCTCTCGACCAGAAATATTCACTTTTTTCCAGAGTGAGCCGCAGTGGGTGCAGGCTTTCATTCCAACCACGCAATTTCACACCTGACTCTACTAATCAACCCTTAAAGCTTTTGCCTTAGAGCCTTGATTAGCAGAATCAGGTGAGCGACTGGTTGGTTAGAATGAAAGCCTGCACCCATACCAGCTCATTCTTGAAAAGAGCAAGTATCCCTGCTCTAGACCAACCAAAAATCTACTGTAGGGCCCACGCACCACTTACTCTGAATGCCATACCTGCAGGTAATTTGGTTTCTCAACCAGTTACCCTATTTCATGTCAGTGGACGTGTGGGAAAAATCTGAAGTACCCAGCACAAATCCATGCACACACAGGAGGAACAGGCAAACTTCCAGCATCAATTGGGCCGCTCCAGGGGCCTAAATTACTCATCTGTTTACATTGTCACCAAGAATTAATTGTTAAGTGATTTAACACCTGTACACTCAAGCTTTCTAAGTCTGAAAGCCAAAAACGTAAATCTAGGTAAAGCGCCAACACAAAGACCTCCACCACTTTATGCTTCTGTACACGTTTAAGATCTGAAGGAGCAAGATGGATCCTCTCCATTATCTGCAGAGGCCGGCACTGCAGTTGTGATTTAAGCAAAAGTGGTCAACTGTAGGCCCGATTATTGCAAGTGATTGGCTTAGCTAAGCACTTTACCTCAGTTATTTTTTTTTTTTACAAAAAAAAGTTATGACTCTTTTTCCAAAAACATTTTATTCCCACAAACAAAATTAAGAGCCAAGTATGAAAAATAATATACAAGACAAATATCAATTTTTTTTTTAATAACCATCACCTCCCTCAGTGAATGCACACATTGACAAATGGCTAAATTACAGCAGAAAGTGAACAGAGGATGTGATATTTTTCAGTTCAATTTCACATTGTATAAACCTGACCACCAGGGGGAGCTCTTATGGTTGGGCAGAGACTCTAGATTCCTCCGAAAAATCTGTTCCTGTTCACGCAGAGAGATCTGCTGGTGTGGACTTCAAGGCAACTGGCGAATATCTTGTCAGTCCGCCACAGCCCAAGTCCAGGGGACAGGTATCGTTGAAGCCCCACCCCCATTTGCATTTAATGGACCCCCCCGTATGCTTTCTCGACAGGGTCATTTCTCAAGCGTTTACTTCTGAAGTTCTTAAAAATGGAAATTAAAATAAAATCAATGAACTGAAAAGGGAAAAAAAAAAAAACCTTCCTGGAGAGCCCTGGCTTCACCTCTTCCACAGGAGAGGAGAAATTTAGGGGCCATGGGGTGGGGCTTAAACTGTACCTGTGAAACCAGGACGACCCCACCGGACTCACAACTCGTCCTTATCCAGGTCATCCAGCTCCACATCACTCAGGTCGATGTCGTCCTCCACCGGCAGCTGAGGGAGAGAGCGAACATAGGAAGGATGCATGAAGGAGTCAGTGATCGAGGAGGAGAGAGTGAGTGAAAGAGTGATGCAGGGATTCGGAATGTAAAGAGACCGTGTTACAGCCTCAAGCCAGTAATTGCCAATTTTCGGAAAAATCAGGGTTAGTATGTAGAGCAGTAACAGGAAGAATACATCCCAGAAGAATATGACGACTGGCTCTGTAGCTCACTGCCCGGCATTCAAAAACCAGTCTGGGCAAAACCCTGGAGAATCTCACCATGTCACTGCATACAGACCAGCCACAGAAGGGCAGAGATGCATCACTTTTAGCCACAATTTAACTAGGCGTATTTTGTGAAAGGAGAAAATTTAAATGCGTATAAGCTTTAGAAACTTTATCTGAAGGAAACTCCGTGGGAAATATGAGGTGAATCTAGCCAGCGGTTTCAGAGGAAAAGATCATGATCAATTTTGCCAACAGACAACGACCAAGACGCCAGACTGTTCCCAAAAGCTCAGCCTGCTCAAGGTCCGGTTAGCTTAAAAACATAAATTGTACGATCGTATGTACAAAGCTGACATTACTCCACACAGCCATTGTCACAAAAATTCTCACCTCTCCATCCTTGCCGTCCCAGGCTTCCACGCTGTGGATTTTGGGAAGCGCACCTCCTCCGACTGGCGCAGTAGAGCCGCGCCCCACCGAGAGGTCTCTGAAAGGGGGCAGGCGAACAATGTTAAAACCTGAGAAAAGCACCATCTTCTGCCCTTCCTGCACCAAACCTGTCACAGTCACAGCTGTTGCTCTCAGTTTACAACATCACCGGGATGAGCAGCTGTGCACATTTTCAGTTTCACAAACTCAACAGTCGCTGCTCAGGATGGAGGTTTACTGCATGGACCTCAGCACATCCAACGCACGTTAACCCTTAGAGCTCTAAATGCAGCAAATGTTGCGCAAAATCAAAGCTGTTGATAACCTGTCATGTTGCAACTCGTTTAAAAGAGGTCCGGCAGGGGAGCCCTTTTAAACAAGTTGTCACATGATCAGTTTTCAACAGAATAAGATATAAATTTATATTTTAAAAACATTTCAGTGCTCCAAGGGTTAATGCTCATGCTCAATTTTTACAGAAGACTCCATGTCCCATCATGCCTCAAGAAACTGAATGAGACTTCCTGTTGGTCAGCCCCATGCAGATGCGTGCGAGGGAAGCGTGGCGCACCTGAGGAACTCATGTATTCCAGTTTCGCTGAAGGAGCCTTTGAGCAGGGCGAACTTCATCTTGCGGGCATTGATGGCCGCCATAGCGGGATAGCCAAAACCGCCGATGCCCAGGGCGCCCTCCAGTTCCATCTGAGCTCCAGCCTCCGTCCACAGCCATCTGCAGAGCCACAGACACAAAGATGCTGACTCAACACATATCCACCTGCGAGCCACCGACCCCACAAACCCAAAGCCTTTGAGCTACCAAATCCATGCACTTCAAGCTTCTGAGCTCCAAAGCCCATACACTGGATCTCACACCTCACTTTCGAGTGACCAACCCCATACATCAGGGGTCATGAAATTAGTTTAAGGTCCAAGAGCAACTGGTTTTTCCTGCCAGCCTTAATCCTTTCCGGGAAGCCAGACATTCAGCAGCACCAGCTGTTCAGTAATTCATGAGTAAGAAAAGAATTCCAGGCTAAATTTGAGTTTCATGATCATATCTGATGCCTTTGAGCCACAGACTCAGTCGTCAGTAAACCTGGTTACTGAGAAATGCACCCAAACAACCTCCTCACACACAGCAACTGACTAATGCTGACCCTCTAACTCCCAGTGGACTTCATTCATTTACATTTAAATAGTCATTTAGTTGGCACTTTCCATCTGAAATGACTTTAATTAGACCAAGCGGAGGCACTTAACCTGCAGGGCATTGTGGGGGTTAAACACCTGGCTCGAGCACTGAACAGCCGATCTTAACCCAGCAGCCTGAGTCACTAACGTCCCATGTACCAGTGAAGCACTTAAATGACCAGTCTGTGGGCCACCCCTCGGTGCTGAAACCTGCAGTATAGACCCCGATGCAGCCACTACACCCCACTCACCCCCAAATCTTCTTCTTATACTTGTCCGCCATTTTCATCATCACGTCCAGGTAGGCATTCCTGCCAGACGCCCCTGCGAATCACGAGGACCATGAGAAGTGAGAAGCCTAAGACCAAGGCTGAGTGGCCCTTAAGGGCCCCACACACACACTCACTCTACAGCAATGAATCTCATCCAGCTGGCAATTTAATAAATCACAGGATTTAAAGCACCTCATTTTTATTTTGGAAAAGATTTGAAAGACTTAAGTTTCTTATATTTTATACCGTAATCCTGCACACATCAGCGATGAAGGTGTCGAACCAGGAAATAGATTAACCGTTGTATCGCATACTAAACAAAAGGAGAACTTGTGACAAGTGTGGATGTGCATTTTCATTCACAAATCATGAAAATACACTGAAGCAAGTTCAAACTCTATGCTTTTTTGAATGCCCAGTGCTCTGATGCTCAGATCCTGAGTTCTCAAGCATTAAATTGAAAAATATAAAAACAGCAGATGACTGGCGAGATGAGTGTGAGGATTATCCTGCTCACTCCAGGCTAACAGACCAGCAGACTCCAGCAGGCCGGCCTCACTGCGGCGCAGTTGTACCTGTGTCTAGAATGTGTGGCAGCACAGAGATGATGCACAGCTGATAGTCGTCACAGGTCTTCTTCAGGACGTCTTCATTTAAGATCTGAGACAGAGGACGAGGACGGGGTCGGCATTAGACATCCAGAACGAAAATGAGCAAAGGAAACGCTGAGCTCTAAATATCGTAAAGCAAAGTTAAAGAGCGATGTGCTGCAGTAGTCCCCTTCAAATAGGTTAACCGCATTTTAGATGTTCTGTTTGGCAGCAGCAAAGCCTTCATAAATGACCTCATACGTCAAAAGTTACAGGAAGACCAAAGAGAATAATTTACTTCATAGGACAGTGTTCCAATTTTATAAAGAAAAAAAAAGCCATATCTGGCAAATAAACAGGAAAACAAATTTCAGAATTGGGGGAAAACCAAAAAATAAAAGTAAATTGTGGCCATGCTAAAAAACACCAAAGTTAGTAAAATTCATAGAAGCACTTAATATTTGCCAGCTTTCCTGCTTGACAACCATGGCATAACTACAATCCTTTCACAGGTAATGTGCTAATGTGGCTCAGCTCTGATCACACAGGTCCCCTGGACCACCAGACCCTGGGTCTCACCTCCAGCAGCTCAGGTGGAGGTGCGTTATTGGAGAACAGGTCCAGGGCACGGGTCACGAAGTCAGCGCGAGACCGACCCCCCTCGTAGTCCACCGGCTCCTCGCCCTTCTGGAAGATCTTAATGGTGGGGAATCCGCGGATCTATAGGCGGTACAGAGGCACGGCAGTTACGGCTACAAGCTCAATTCCCCACAGTCAGACGTGGCTGCATTCAGTGCAAGGACATCACCGAAACTGAAAAATAGCCTCAGTGACTCATAACGACCAACCATAAAAACAAAACTGCAGCTCAAAACTATTGACATAAAAATAGGCCATGACTTTCCACGAGACCAGCACATGGCAGCAATACAACCAATAAAGCCACTGCGTAGAGTCCTGAACTGTTGGCCTTCGCTGGGTGAAACAGGTAAAACAGGCCAAATCGCTTCACCAAAAAAGGTGGAGAGTGTGTTCCATATTGGACAGCGAATGACCAGCAATCGCACAGTAAAAATAAAACCAGAGAAGCAGCAGCACATTCAGCGCACGCATCTGTTCCGTTTACACTTTAAAGTTTCGTTCAGTTTCCTGCAGGGCGCAGCGTCAGTTATCGTTCGCTCACCCCGTAGCGGCTGGCCAGGCCCTGGTGCACCGTAGCGTCCACGGCTCCCAGACGCACTTTACCCTTGGTCTGCTCCTTCACCTCGGTCGCCGCCGCGGCCCATTCCGGCTCCAGGCTGCGGGCGAAGACACCAGAACGAGCCGTTACCTCCAATATTACACAACATTACGGTTTCATCTCAAGCAGCCTGGAGCAAAGTGGTGGTGAGGAGTGAAACCGGGGGAAGAAGCATGAGCTCATCTCATGATGCCGTTGTGGTAGCAAGGTTTAAAATTTCTTCTTTAAGTACCTTTTTTAAACAGGTTACGGTGGGTGCCATGTTCCAGCCATGTACTGTAATTAGATAAGACAGCTGAAGATTTGTGGAGGTCCAATGCTCATGCAGCACATTGTTTTTTAAATGACTAACAGTGTCATTAGGTGTAGTAGTATTTTGGAACATTACTTGGAAAGATACTTTTTGGATTTCACTAATATCTGCTCTCCTATATGTGAAACAATGTCATTCATGGCAGAGCATGTTCACTACAAGTTTCAACCTTTAGGCAACCAAGGAAGTTCCACTGAAAATGTCTTTTTTAAGGAAATCTTTGAAGTGCAAGATAAAACTGTTCCAAAGTGAAGAGAGAGAAAAAGAGGGGGTAAAGTCCCTGGAGCAGGTCTAAAGGCCCAACGGCAGAGATCTTTCCAATTTTTTCCCCTCCAAGTTAAGTACAAATCCCCAGCCTCACTCAAGGCCAAAACTAGCAACTCTTCAGTTACCAATCAAACAACCTACCACTGGTCTACTCTGCCATTTATAAGCGTCAAGGTTAAGATTAGGACTAGTGTCGTCGGAAGAGTATAATACCGTACTCTGTTTCCCGCTCATCTCTTAAACAAACATTTAGACTGAAAGAATAAATTGTTTGGCGCCGCTTCGAAGTTCCGTTTCAGCTTAGCAGTTTAAGAGTTTAGCTCAGTCTTAGGTAAGAGGTCTTGTCGGTTGTGAAAGTTACTGTATAATTAATGCACCTTTTCAAAGCCAGACAAGGTGTTGTAAACTTTCAGTTCAATACTACCTGCTTAGTGACAGGACCCCAATTCTCAAGCTTCAGTTGGATTATTGGGGCGTCCCATTTCACATCTCCATTAAGTCACATGTCCTTGTATTTTAACCCTTGGAGCACCAAATGCGGCTGTGATCGCTCAATGATGCAAGATATCAAAATCAAACATGGGGCAACCTGTTTAAAGCTCTTTTAAAAGAGTCACCACATGATGGTTTTCAACAGCACAAGATAAATTTTTAAAGATTTAATTAAAATTAATTCAGCACCTTAAGTGTTAACTGCTTTGTGAGAATAAAATTAACTGAACAAACTCAACTCCTGGATCATATTCCCTAAAATGAATGCAGAATTTAAGCTTTGGCTGTTGGTATAATGCTCTAAAGCAGATGACAAAGGTGCCAGGATGAGGCCGTACACTCACTTCTTGCAGTGACCGCACCAAGGAGCAAAGAACTCCACCAGCCAGATGGTGTCGCTGTTCAGGACCGTGCTGTCGAAGTTATCGTCCATCAGCTCCACCACATCCTTCTTACTCCCTCCTCCGCCGCCACCACCGCCGCTCTGGAACCACAGGAGAGGGGTCACATGATGATGCATTCTCAAGTCATAAGTGCCGCTCACAGGGCCAAACCCTACCAGTCAAAAATATCTGGACACTTTACTCAGGTCTTTGTTCCGCATGTGTGTTAAATGTTAATCTTAAATCAAATAGCCACAAGACACAATGTAACATGTTTATACCAGTGATGGTTCATGATATTGACCAGTAAAAATATGTATTTTGCAAAATAAGTTGGTGGACTCATTTCCATTTTCTAACAAAAGGACATTAAATAAATGAAGATTGGTTTAAACTGGACAGAAAAAAAAAGGATCTACAAGGAGCAAACGACAAGTGCAGTATATCCTTGGGAACTTCCTCAAAACCATGTAAACCATGACTATCATTTAAAAAAAAAAAAAAAAAAAAGCCCTGGATCTGCCAAGCAGTTTTTACACCAAAAGGTGGCCACTTTGATCAATATAAGATTTAGACCGTTTTCTCAAACAAGAAGCATTAAAATGTCATTTTTCCATCCTTGACTGCTTTAAAATGGTCAGCATGCAAAATATTCTGACCGTCAGAGTACGTCGGCATGCACAAAGGCACAAAAGAGGTTGTGAAAATGGGAACAGCTCAGTGCCAAAGGTTCAGTGGTGCGAGTCACGCATATCCAAGAAACTTTTCAAATGTACAGCTTGGAAAACGTGCAAACAGTTCCAGGCTTATTTAATTCAGTTTAGAGCATTTACTGAACAAATGAGTTATGAAAAAAAATGCTTTGAAATATATTGAGTCCATATAGAGACCATTACAATATGAAGTGAAGGCCATATATTGCCCAGCCCCGGCCTCTTCACTCAGTCACAGCTCTCTCACCCCTCACGCTGGAGTGTGCAGGAGGCGAACGGGTGGGTGGGGGTGTCACCGGTGGAGCTCACCTGTCTGCTTTGGTCATAACCTCCACTCTTCCCACCCAGACGATCTTTCACCATAGAGCGCAGGGCACTCATGGCTCCGTCAACAATGCTCTGGCTACTGCGAGCGCCTGAGAGAGAAAGAGAGAGAACTTCAGCCAGAGAAAGAGAAGGCGTGGGACAGGTGTAATTGACAGACCAAAATGTCAGCAGAGGGGGAGCATTTGAGTCCGAGTGAATGGGAGAACAAAAGGATAGACCAGGAGGCAGAACTTCCGGGGGAACAGTGAGAGGGGAACACAGGAAGTACAGCGGAGCGACAAGGGCAGCTCGGGACAAAAGACAGGAAGGAGGTCATCAATGAAGAGAACCGTGTCAAGTCTAATGCTGGGCAAACAAAGCGCCGCCTCCTCCAACGATCCAGGACTGGGAGGAGATGCACGTCAAACAAAATCAACAAAGTATAGCCCACACACAAGAAATGTTTACAGAGGCAGTTATTCAGGCTTACTTCACCTTCGCTTTTCACAAATGGCGCACGACTCAGAGCCTTATTTACCCTGGTAATCCTCAGGTTTGTTCTTATTGGCTCCAAAGATCTTGATGGTGGGGAATCCTTTGATGCCATACTGGCCGCCAAGTGACTTGTGCTGGTCAGCATCCACCGCCCCCACTTTCACTACACCCTGTCGGATGACCGACAAATTGGTTACCTTCCCCTCACTAAACACAGTTCACTTCATCACAGTCATGCCAAGTTAGTCATCTAAGTGCTACACTAGTGACTGCTATTTGCTTTGCTATCGCTACAATGTCAGTGTTAAAATTACCTTAATAACTGTGACGGCTCATCACAGGGGGTGAATGTAGAAAAGGATGGGGGGGGGGTCAATTGTCCATAACCTGCCTTTGTCAATAGTTACAGTTGAGTTACACAGCTAATTCGACTTATCTACAGACGCTAATCAGCAAAACCCAGTCTTTTACTTCTTGGTTCGACTGAAAGCCTGCACCTACACTGACCCTTTCTGGAACAGGTTGAGACCCCCTGATATTGCGCGGAATTTGCTGGCGTCTACATGGATACTGCATGACATAAGCAGAGGTCCCGTGGCTCTGATTGAGGGACGGTTTACCTTTAAGGCTGTGGCGACTTTCTTCCAATCAGCTGTCAGCCTCTGACAGTGTCCACACCTGCAGGAGCAATTTTGTAGCTTTAATCATTGCCACCGCCGCGAAATATTTCACGGCACTGAAAACTGCAGCACAGTTATAGGAGGAAACGGGAAACCACCCCGCAGTAAACTGCAACTGAAACAGCCAGCCATTGTAAAAGCCCCGCAGCATTTTATCTCAAATTTAACAAAGGGAAATTGTGTACCAGTGACTCGAACTCTGCATCCCCTCTTCTAGAACAAAAGGCTCTACTTCTGCCTCTATATAGCTTCAATGTACCTATATTGGACCTTAATATAATAATTTTAGTTGTAGATCGACAGTCAGTAAAGCACCAGAGAATCATATCAGTTCAGCCTAATTTACACAATCTGAAAGAGTACCATCTGAACTTTCCCTCCGAGTAGGCATCTGGGCAGACTGACGGCACAGTATTTAGCACTGTTGCCGCACAATAAGCAGTGGCTGTCTACCATTCCTGAGTAACTAAGATGGGTAAAATTCAATGCAGTACATCCAGCCTGCGGCTTATAATCAGGAATACACATCAAATAATAAACATACATTGCTATATCTCATCACAGGCATCCAGATGTACTGGATGTGACATTCATATCGTCTCTGCAGAGGAAGCAAGTCTGATGAGGAGGGAAATTACCCCCATTCATAAAGCAGTGCTTCTGAAATCAAAAACAATTTTGAATTTTCCAGACATCGTTGCTTCAGCTTTTGGAGGGCCTTATATAAACAGGTATGAGCATCTTGATAACCAGGCGCACCGATTCAGCACAGGTTTCCAATCCATATCAACGTTAATCGAAATTAAAAGGATAGTCCTACATCAGAAGACCCTCTCCAAGAGGCGCAATAAACACGGCGTAGTGACATTCTGTGGGGCGCAACCAGAAGACTCACCATGGGGCGTAAAACTCGATGAGCCACAGGCTGTCGCTCTGAATCACCTCCCTGTTGAAGTTGGATGGGTTGAGCTCCACCACGTCGTCGCTTGAAGAGTAGAACCCGTGTGCGGTAAGCAACAGCGAACACGCCAATGTCCCGACTGGACACAGGGACAGAAAGCAGAGATTATTAAGTTCCACAATAAAAAAACAGGCTGCAATAGAATCGGCAACCTTAAGCTGCTTTCACACCGGACGCGAAACGAAAGACGCTCTTTGCATTGACTTTGAATGTAATCTGTCGTGCGAAAAATTCGTTTCGTGTCCGGTGTGAAAGCAGCTCAACTCGACTACCAAGCGCAAGTTCAAATAAGGCGAGCGCTAATATAGTAGCGGCAGGACAGTCGGGAAGTTACAAGAGCAATAACGTTATTATTTACGCGCTAACAACAAAACCACCTCCAGAAACGGTCCATAGGTTTGTACGTTCAGGCCCAGTCAGCCAGCTAACGACATTACTCATTCCAAGAGGGAACAGGGTAGGGCTAATCTTCTGAAAACCTTCTGCTGAAAAACTTCAACCATCTATACTTTCCTTCTTAATTTCTCATTGACAGACATACATCTTAAGAATAACTGGTGAAAAATGCATTACGATATATCAAGAAATTATGAAGGAAAGTATAGATGGTTGTAGTTTGTCAGCAGAATGTTTTCAGCAGCTTAGCCCTACTCACTGTTGTGTGACCATCGACTAACGTAGTCAAATAAATATGTCTGTGGTTAGCAGCACAGTTTGCAAAAAGACAAAGTGCCCCCCATTCCCTGGTAACTAACGTTAATAAGGTTGCACTCAGAATCATAAGGCCAAAAGCCGCCAACCATCTCATCCTTTTCCAGAGGGTGATGCTAAAATTGCTGGAAATACTGATCCTGACGAATAAAGCCGTGCATCCTATCAAGACGTTCCAGCTTTTTTTTCAGCAAATATATAGTATTGAAATAAAATTTTTAAATGCAAGGGTATGGGATTTCTTACCCAAAAAACTCTTCATATTCGCACTTGGTCAACAACACCTTTGTATTCCAGGACTGACGGTACACCTTCCTCACCGCGACACATGCGACGCGCAGAGCCGCTAAAGGCGCAGCGAACCTTGCCGTGGCCTGAGCTGATTGGACGCCGCCCGGCGATGTGCGCCGGGTCCAATAGCAGCTCGACGTGTAGCTCCGCACTGGCTGAGTGGCGTGGACGGCCGTCAGTGGAGAAGTGAGCGCAGAGGGCGAGGTTGTGTCAATAGGAAGAAGGAGCCGCTCGCTCTTGCCGAGCTGGTTGGAATGATATATTACGCCTGATGCTGTTATTTACTCTGCACTTAGGGTTTCACATTGGACTCAACACACTCTAACACTTGAAAGGCTGTCTGTTTTAAAGAGAAGGTGCATAAATATAATTTGTCAGGCACTCGCACTTTATTGATGCCGTTTCCTTATTTATGAAAATACGAGGGTCTGTAAAATGTCCAGATTCCACGGACTCCACATTTAGGAGTAGTTTCTTTCCTTCTCGACTTGCAGGAGGGCGACTACTACATAGGTGCTACAGCATTAGAGCGCGAAGAAAATGCCTGCGGTTCGGACTAAGTATGCGGAACACTCTCGCGTATCCTTGCATGCCCTGTACGATGATCTGACCTGAACATAGGACGGGGCATGCAAGGAGCAATAATGCTCCCTTCTGATCTTAACCACAGCCACAGCTAAACTTCGTGGGTAAGACCCAGTGGCTTCCGAGGGCAGGGCTAACTCTGCAGTCGTACAATAAGGTACCTTGGGCTTTATCACTGGTGATTTACAATAATTTTGTTAACTTTATTCACAATGAAGTGGGTACACTGGCAGATCAAATCTCGTTAAAAGTCAATGCTCCTAGCTTTTGCCAAATTTTCTGAACTGTAAGTAAGATGTGCCATAGTCTTCAGATTTCTTCAAAACATTTGTTGTAGATTAGAAATCCTTTAATAATATTCACTTTCATCAAAATATACAGCATTTTAGTCGGAGACAGATCAGTTCAGCAGGCAGGCCAATAAAGCACCCACACTCTCCTGATGCTGCCGTGTGCTTCGTGTAAAATATGTTTGGTCATCATTTTCTGAAAAATGAATGGAAGTTCCTGGAAAAGGCAGCATCTTGATGGGAGCATTGTCGCTCCAAAATTCTTGCTTAAAAAAAAAAAAAAAAAACATCAGTCCAAGGCAAATTAAAGGCACTTTTGATGATGTATGATGAAAATATTAATGTAAGGTTTTGGCTTTACGATTTAAAATTTTGCCTTGTATTTGTATCTAATGGGGTGTGTCAGATGAGAATAGTGTTGACTGCTTTTAAAACAGTAAAGTGTGGCTGATTGGAGATCACATGCATTCAGGTTCTTGGACTTGTCCTCTTGGCACTGAGATTTGCCCGGAATTTTTTTCCATCTTTTAATTATATTTACGTGCTGTTCAGGGTGAAATGCCATAAATCCCACTGACTCGTCTTTGGTGAACACTATTCTCAAAGTGAAGTATGAAAAGCTGGCACAGGTTGGCAAACTGGTGAGCCATGATCCATCTTTGCTCTTGAGGGATTACACCGTTTTCTAAGGCTCCTATCACACTATAACACTATTGCATCATGCAGTGGGCAGCACTGTCACCTTACAGCTACAGAGTTATGGGTTTGAATCCGGCCTAGGCCCTTTCTGTATGGGGTTTGCATGTTTGCTCTGTGCTTGAATGGGTTTCCTCCAGTTTCCTCCCACAAAACAATGACACGCGTACTAGGCTAATTGTAAACACTAAATCGTCCATGGACATGAGTATCTATTTGATTCCTGAGTGTGTTTAGAAGGGTACAACGACAGGATATAGCAAGTGGAGATACAATGCGTGTCCTATAGGAAGTGTTGTTTACCAATAAATAAATTAATTAATTTATTAAAGTGGTGGGAAAAGAATCCTTAAAAAGGGATCTAACCTCTAAACCCCAGAGCAGCCTCCCACCTACAAAATAAAAACAAAAATACATGAGGGGAGGAAGACTCTGGGGGCTATTTGTTTGCCCCATAGGTTTGGTTGCCTCTTGCCCCCAAGGTCTAAGTTCAACATTTCATCAAAAAATAAAAAAAAAATCCAAATCAAATCAATTACTTTCCCTGTACATCCCCAAGATCACCTTTGTCATACAGTAGGCAAGGCCAGATTATCCATATAATGACTGGTGTGCCTACACTGGGGCTTCATGCTGGGAGGGGCATCACATGATTCACAAATCCTCAGTTTTTTATTTTTCAATCGGAATAGATGCATATGCATATTATGAACAAATTCAAACATTACTGTTGATATGAAGAGAATATTTTAAAAAAAGAATACAAAGAAAAAACTGCAAACTGCCCTGCCAAAGTCACAAAAAGGCCAAACTGGTCCCAGATCAGTGTTGCAAGCTGAGCTAGAATCCTTCGTTCTGACGTCACGTGCTACAACACACTGAGCGGCGGGGGAAGCAACCGAGGGGTTGTGCTAATCGGAAAATACCAGAAGAAAAAAGTCTGAAAAAAAAGTAAAAAAAGTAATCTTTTTTAAGATTACTCGCAGCAAAGAAGCTGTCGGTAGAGAGGCAACTGTTCCGCCCATCAATACTGCTCCTCCAGCGCTAGCAGCAAGTGCTTACGTTACAAAAGTTAGCCATGTACGTTAGAGGCTAATGCTAATGAGGCAGATGCAGCTGCGCATAACATTCTATGGTCGCAGGTGGGCTGACGGCAACAGCTGAACTCTGGGACGGAGAACGTCAGCATGATCCCAGAAGCAGACAATAGTGAGTTCACTGCACTTAGCCTTTCCCTTTTTAAAACCCTCTGCCATGGAATTTCAGTTCTTAGTATTTAGTAAATGTAAATGTGTGGCCTTTGTTGCCATAAATTTCAATGCCTAATTAAATGCCATTTTAGTGACTGGATGGAAAGTACTCATAATTAAGATTTTGGGCACTGTCCCTGAAGGCAGCAGGGCTGTCACACTGTCCTTGAAGGCACCGTTATTATTATCACCATTGGCAATCTTCTTTTGAAGGCTTGTTCAGCTTGAGCTTTTGCTGTCATTATTCCTGTATGCCAGTTAAGTTTTTAATGAATGAAACGCTTATCAAAGAGAAGAGTGGTCAATTGCTGTGTTCTATGAGCCATGTTCAGTAACTTTTTTGCGGGGGGGGGCATTTCATGATTGGTCACACTGGGGCATAGCACTGTGTTAATCTGGCCCTGATAGTAGGCTACTTGATACGAATACCAAAAGCACTATTAGCGAACAAACAAAAAATTGATGAACTTGCCTGTAAACTGTCTTTATTTATTGAATGGCACAAATGCAGTTGTCCAAATGAAATTTCAAAATGAATAAGACACGGCCATTCAAAAAGTGCGATCCCATGAAATTTCTCATTATTTTCAATCACATCATTATTTGGACAAAATTTTGTACGTTGTTGTTTGTTGTGTTTTCAGTGCCTCCATGTACACGTCTCCTTCAATTGATTTGGGTCCTGCATGCTTCTTTATCCTCGGCTGTGTCTTGTTTCATATTTCTCACCGTTTGCATCTCTGAAATGTATTTATTTCCCCTTATTTTGAGTCACAAGTTGTTGAATCGCAATTTGCTATGTATGCTTAAACCCAGTCACTACTAGTTATTTTAAGTCTTAGTCCGTTGATAGTAAAAAGCTACCTTTAATGATAGTATTTTACAGAAGCTACCTTCCTTTCTCAGGGTCCTGGGTCCAAGACTGTGTTCTTGTTAATTCTGTCCAAGTCTGTTCCTCTGTCCAGTTTATTAAGAACAAGCGCCCAATCCTTCTACGGTCGTGAGGATTGGAACAGCGTTCATCCTAAGATACTCCTTTCTGCCCTGGGACAGCTCAGCTTTGGCGAAGTGTGCACTTTATTTGGCTGTCATCACTGGCCAGCGATTGGCAACAAGTTCCCGGCTTCACCCAAAACATCTGAAGTGAAGCGTGCTTTCCTCTCCGGAGTTCCATCCCATTGTTATCATATTACCATCAATAAACCCTACTATTGGATTGCGCTCTGTCTTCGCACGTGATTCTTGGTCTGGATCGTGACAACCATATCATCAGTTAATACACAAAAACTAGTTCCATCAACATCCGTATACGCGCCTGTGCCATGGCACAACCAGCACCATGCTTCACAGTATAGTAGTGTGTGCTTTGAATCTTGAGCATTTCTTTCCCTTCACCAAACTCCTCTCTTTTAACCATTCTAATAAAAATGGATCTTCCTCTGTTCTCTCCAAATGACGTTGTTTCAAAACTGTATAGGTTTTAAAAAATTTTTTGTGTGTGTCAAACTAATCAGTTCCTACCATTTTTGAGACTTGCCGATGGTTTATATTTGGTCTGCTCTTCATTTTTGACCTCTGAGACAGACACACCGACCTCAAGTCGGGTGCATATACCAAATAATTCACCAAATTGTTGATGTGACCGCACACTTTATGTCTTTGCCATTTCTTTTATTTGCTGTCATTTTTCACCCCAGCAATGGCTTGTTTCAATGGTAGTGACAACAATTTGGCCATTATATTGAGAGTTAATTTCAACAGATGAAAATGCCACCCCTGAAATCAACTCGAAACGCTTTTTCTGCATACTTGTTTGCAGGTTAAGTTGTAATTATTATTTAATTTCTACTCCAAAATGCTTAGGTAGACAGCTTAAGTAAAAAATAACTTTTTCAATGTCCAAATTGTATGGATCTGACAGTACCTTTTTAACTGTTCATTTTGATGCTGATGTAACAGCCCTTATTGTTGAAAGCACTTGACTTGAATTTTCAGGAAGTGACAACTCAAATCCTCCCCAATCCCCAATACACACAGTTTTTGAATGAAATGTTCCATGTTCTGTTCTTTCACAACAAAACCTGTGTACCATCACACTGAATTATGAATGTACCGGTGCAGAGCAGTATTCTTCTCACTGAATGCACTTTGTGTTCTATGTGGCTCCAACATAAGATTTTCTGTTAAATATCTGCTAAATATATAATGATCTAAATGTCATTATATCGATATAATATTATGTACTTTTGACTGAATCGAACACATTTGAAAATAAGGGGCAATTTGAAAATAAGAGGCTGTAGTGTTTCTTCCTTGGTAGCATAACGGCTGCAAACTTCGGAGACATTTTCTCAACAAGGCTATAAACCAGTTCTGCCGAAACAGAAAATAAAGAAAATTCATCCATTTTCTAAACTCCTTCTTCCTCACTGGGGTAGCAGGGGAGCTGGAGCCTATCGCAGCTATGGGCAGAGGGCAGGGACCCACCGTGGACAGCATACCAATCCATTGCTTTGCACACACACCATTCACTCACACATGCTCATACCTACATGTGATTTAGAATCTCTAATTAGCCTGATATGCATATTTTCAAATTCTGGGAATGAACCAGAGTACCTCTAGAGGTAACCCACTCAATCAAAAGGAGAATATGCTAACTCGCAAAAACGCCTCAGGTCTGATTCAAAACCAACACCTTCTTCGTGTGGAGTGGTAGTGCTACCCACTACACCACCATGCTGTCCCCACCCTCAGTCTAAGCATAGACTGTATAAAATGATGGACGGGGGTCTGAAAAGTAAGGCCCAGATGGCGACATCGGTGGTTGCAGAAAGAAGTTCAATGATATAGACCAGGGATACTCACTCTTTTCCAGATTGAGCCGCAGTGGGTGCAGGCTTTCATTCTAACCATGCAGTCTCACACCTGATTCTACTAATCACCGGTCTTTGGCAAAAGCCTCAAGGGTTGATTAGTAGAATCAGGTGTGTGACTGGTTGGTTAGAATGAAAGCCTGCACCCACAGTGGCTCAATCTGGAAAAGAGTGAGTATCACTGATATAGATGTTTATGAGAAAATGACCCTACTTTCCCACCTGATTTATTATTTCAATAATGATTTTCCACATTATTTTATAGTATCTATCGCAAGTTTCAAGTCTCCTTCACGATGTTAATTTTTGTTAATTATGGTCCCAAATAGACTAGAATAAAGGATAAGGGCTAGAATATGCCTTAGGGCATGGCTATCCTCTGCCCCATATCAGATACGGTCAGATCCACCCGTAGATGCATTCCTCGCTCCTCCCCGGATCTTCAATTCAAGCTCTCATCCAATAGGAATTGGTTTGAAAATGACAAAATTGTTCTGTTCAAATTGCCAAAATCAAGGCTTCCTAAATGACATGCTGAAACCATTGTGTGACATCACGGATGCTTTGTCCATCTTTTTATACAGTGTATGAATCTTACCCGCTTCTTCTTGGTCAAAGTAGCGAAAGGACTGCGGTCTATCCTGACCAAATGGGCAAGAGGCAGACACACACCCAGTATACTTTGCAAATCCATCTCCATTCACTTTCCCAATTCACACTCCAATGAACCTTACATGCGTGTCTGTGGACTGTGGGAGAAAACTGGCGTACCAGGAAAAAACCCACACAAAAAATGGGGGAAAACGTAAACCCGACAGGGTGACCCTGGGCAGATTCCGTGCGCATTCCATCTGAAATTCATAATGAGTATAAATCAGTCCCAATGAAAATGAAAGCATTTGCTTTGAGACCAAAAGTGTTATAAATTGTTTAATAACCTGTATTATGAATAGTTTAATAATCCTCCTTTACCCGGAGCGATGGTTGTACTTCTAGGTTTGTCTGTTCACAAAACAAAGCAGACTGTAACCTCTCCTTTCACTGCAGCTGGTTGCCCTCTCTGATTGTCTTTTAATTATAGATGGACCGATTCCCGGAGGCTATAATCTGTACTGTTAGAATTGACCCTGAAAACACATAAATGAGATTAGTCTTTGTAGTACCGCAAATTATTCTATGAGGTTATCTGGACCTCCAGACAAAAAGCTGGCGCTGCTGGCTGGTAATTTACAGCAATGACAACAGTCTGAGACCTATTTTGACTGTAGAAATGGAAAAAGACATGTCATTTAGGACCGATAATGGAAAGTTTCCAATGGCCCTTTAGCGACTTCGAATGGTGAGCGTGTGTGTGTGTGTGTGTGTGTGTGTGTGTGCGCGCGCGCGTGTGTGTGTGTGCATGTGTGCGTGTGTGTGTGTGTGTGTGTGTGTGGCTAGTTAAAGTCTATTCACGCTTTCCTTTACTTATTTTTTATTACAACGCATTATTTCATGTTCTGGCGTAAATTTAATTGCCTGTAGAAAATATGCAATGTAATGACTGCGGCCATAATTCAGACCCGAAACATCTGGAGAGTCTCAGACGCGTGGTTTTAGAAAAAGGAAGAGGCTATTCGCCCCGCAGCGCTTCGGCGCGAAAGTTCAAAGAGTGGGGCGGATTATAAAATGAAATCTTTTATGGGCCTATAACTGCGGGGCAAGTAGCAGAAGGGCTTCTGTTAACTGCCCGCCGCGGTGCAATAAGCAGAACTGCTTCTCTTGTCGGCTCCGTAGTGGTGCAGATAGCCAATATCTGCCCGCTCAATTCACCCCGCAGCGGGTTGAATAGCCACTTCCTTAGGGGGGAAACATGCCGTCCCCTATTGACATCTACCCCAAGTGACCGTACATCAGAAAAGCCCTAAAAATGGGGAAGCGGCTTTTGTATTCAGTTGCTGAGTCCTGCTACCTCAATTTAATTTATCCACGCATTTACGAATTCAAATTTGAATCGAATAAAACTACAAGTAAACTGTGGCAAATTTTGTGAGTGGGTTTATGAGACACGTGAACGCTTTAAAATTATGATAAATAAATTAATCAATGTTTACTGTTCGGATTGGCTTAAATCTTTTTATCAATGAGAAGGCGTTAGATTTGTGACCTCGCAGCACTAAGGACATTGATTCGAACCAGGTTCAGGGCCTTTACTGCGGAGTCCAAACAGAGTCGAATAGCCATTCAGGTTTAGTCTCATGTGACACAGTGAAGGTATTATCAATGTTTATCGGGTGTCTTGAGTTGGTCGATGAGTTGCATTTTAGAAGTGAAGGAATGGACACCACGGTGCATTTACCACACCACACAGCGCGTTTATATTTTCGGCAAAGGAGGCCAGGGAATAAATCTGTGCAATGGTTCCTGAAAATTGCCACTAGAGGCCGCCATAGCTCTGTTATTTTGGTTAATGGCAATTCATGCGATTATTATATTCAAAATTTTTCGGGTTTTCTTGGTCTTGTCCCTTGCATGTTCACGCCCTCTGTTTTCGGAAATATTTGTGCTTTTTTCATTATTTGAAATGTTTTCTCCCGTGGTTTGCTGTGCAGGTCTCCAGTGTATATATTTTCTTGGTTTTGTCCCGTTGGTTTGTCATTTTAAATTTTTGTTCCCTATCTGTTTGTCATTTTGTAATTAGTTCCAGTGAAGTTTTGTTTATTCCATGCCTTCTGCATTTTACCTCTGCGCTTGGGTCGTCCTTGCTCTGTTTTCACGTTCAGCGTGGGTGTCCTATCGTCAGGCTTACATCAAAATAACTTTCCTCTGTCGCAGATATAGATGGCATTATTAATCTTTTCAATACATGTCCGATATATTATTTGCCCTCGTTTCTGATTGTCTCCAACCAGCGTGCGCATAGAAATGGTGATAAATTGTAAAATGCGGGCTCTAAATCGAAAACTGTGTTCAACGCACGTTTGAGTGATCCAGTTTTCTTTTGGCCTTTCGTAGAAATAAGAGGGCAGTCATTCTCCACCTTGACGATGGGGCGGTTAAAACTGTGAAGTCTCCAACATCTCCCTGTCCCCACCCACCCATACTGTTCCTGTTCACCTCGCAGTCCGTTAGTTATTCTGTTTTTAATTAATGGCTGCACAGTTGCTGTGACGCGCGCTTCGCAAGGCCGGATAAATACTGTCAAAGGTTCAGTTCGAAACTTTTTGGCACGATTTTCCGGCTCGCGCTCGAACACTCCCTCTGCTGAAGCATTCAGAGAGAACTAAAGGGAAGGGCTGTAGCGCGACGGAGAGAGAGAGAGAGAGAGAGAGAGAGAGAGAGAGAGAGAGAGAGAGAGAGAGAGAGAGAGAGAGAGAGAGAGAGACCTGTTACTGAGCCGCGATCTCCATGGAAAGGCGAGGAGCAGCGTGCCAAGTGCGCGCACCTTTGGCACTGAATAACTGAGCCTTATAAATCCATGGCCCTTGATTTCAATTGTTTGAGTATTTAATCCATTTCATTCTACCTCTCATCCTTGCTCAGAATTGCGGATTTATTTTGACGCGAACACAAGCCATTTTTGTCTCGGGATTGTAGTTTCGTGGATATTTATTTTTACGCATCCGCAACAAAAAGTTTTTATTCAGATACATCGCAAGCATAAAAGACTTTATTGAAATATATTAAATGTTTTGAGAATCATTGTTCAACATTGAGAGGAAGAGATGTGGGGACTGCCAAAGACGCGCTACGCGAACTGCAACGACTCCGATTCAAGCGAGGAAACCGAGCTTTGCGTGAACATCGGAGGCGTGAGGCAGGTATTACATGGAGACATTTTAAACCGCTATCCGGAGACAAGGTTAGCCGAGCTGGCCAACTGCGCCTCCGGGAATTTCGATGCAGTTTCCTCCCTTTGTGACGATTACGACCCAGGAAAAGGCGAGTTTTACTTCGACAGGGACCCGGACGCTTTTAAGTGCATTATTGAAGTTTACTACTTCGGCGAGATACACATGAAACGGGGCATTTGCCCGATTTGCTTCATTAAGGAGATGGAGTTCTGGAAGATCGACATCGGTTTCCTCGACGAATGCTGTAAAAGTAACTTGAACGAAAAGGAGGAAGAGCTAGCTGAAATAGCAAACAAGGTAAAGCTTATTCTAGAGGATATGGATGGAGAGCCGTCGGCCAACCGTTGGGAGAGGTGCCAAAAGTTCCTGTGGAAGTTGATGGAAAAGCCAGAGTCGTCCTTGCCCGCGCGCACGATCGCCATCGTTTCCTTCTTCTTCATCCTCATCTCCTCCGTGGTGATGTGCATGGGAACGATTCCTGACCTGCAGGTGGAGGACGCCGAAGGAAACCAGGTGGAGCACCCGACGCTGGACGCAATCGAGACCGCCTGCATAGGCTGGTTCACCGTGGAATACCTGTTGCGTCTGGCATCTGCCCCGAACAAAGTGCACTTTGCCCTGTCCTTCATGAATATTATCGACTTTTTGGCAATCATGCCTTTTTATCTGGTGCTAGTCTTAACATACCTGGGCACGGCCGTGATGGAGCTGGCCAACGTTCAGCAAGCGGTACAGGCGTTGCGCATAATGCGCATTGCTCGTATTTTCAAGTTGGCGCGACATTCCTCTGGACTGCAGACCCTAACCTATGCACTCAAACGGAGCTTTAAAGAGTTGGGTCTATTGCTTATGTATATGGGCGTGGGAATCTTTGTGTTCTCGGCACTGGGTTACACCATGGAACAGAGTCACCCCGAAACTCTATTTAAGAGCATCCCACAGTCTTTTTGGTGGGCTATTATCACCATGACTACGGTAGGGTATGGGGACATCTACCCTAAGACCACGCTAGGCCGCTGTAATGCCGCTATCAGCTTTCTATGTGGGGTCATCGCCATTGCACTACCAATTCACCCCATCATAAACAATTTCGTTATCTACTACAATAAGCAAAAGGTGCTGGAGACCGCGGCCAAACACGAACTTGAGCTAATGGAACTCCAGTCCAGCGAGGACGCCGCGACGAATGCGGCTCGGAAGTCCCGAAAACCCAGCTGCATCGACCTATGGGAGAGCGCCACACGCGCCTCCCACGATGATCCATCGAGCCCGCAGCCGCCAGATGCGCACAGAACAGGACAGCAGAGTTGTAAATAAGATATGGAACAGGCTGTAGTACTTCGAGTCCTGAAATTGCAATAGCTATTTGGTGTGGGGTCGGACAATATCAACCTATCCATCTGTTCGTCTTGCGCCGAAATCCAGACAGGCATAGCTAGATGTGTTATTATGTTTGTTTAACGGTCTTTTCTTGTAATGATCAATAAAACGACCGTGGAGATAATGCTTTTTTTTTTTTCTTTTGGTCAGCTTGCAGGTCTTTTATCCTCCGTGTGACCATTGTTTCCTGTTGACATGTTGATTTTATCATTGTTCAATAAAGTGCTTGCATGAATGCAGTGCGCGTCACAAAATGAATATAAAAAAATTCATGCGTATTACTTACAAAGGGGAGACGGGGGAAAAAATTCAAGCTCAGGGTACGTTTGAAAGTCGGAATTTCGCGAATTTGCACTGAGCAAGAGTGATGTAGTCTATTTATGTATCAAATCAATGCGCTTCTCACGTCAGGCTGATCTGAAAACTTCAGCAAGAGTTACTAGCATTGTGTTCTAGCACATACAAGCAAGCAATCCGTTTTTAGGATTACTGATCAGGTGCGGATACGACAAGCTCAAAATACGTAATTGCATTTATTGGCTTGAGTGGAATAAGATTGACTAGTTTTAACCCATGAAAAAAAGAACAATTCGCGCCTAGCGCTGGTATGTGTTTCAGCGAAAGGCACCATCATCTATTTGGCTGCAAAATGAATAACTGTTGTTAAGGCGCAGACGATGTTGTGTAAGCTAAGCCCTATACTCTTCTATACTGAAATAGGAAAAAGTAAGATGATTGCAACTTTGTAAACATAAGGTAAACTATAAGATTATAAAATCAAACACATACAATTGTGGAAAATTGTCAAACCATAATATTTAACCGATAGATAACGAAACACGCTAATAAATGGTCTGTAGCGTTTTTCAAAGGAAAGCAAATAATGATCATTACTGCTGACAACTTCAACTGACAAGTACTGGACTGAACTGCTGAACCTTGCGGTTAAGTTTTTTTTTATTTTTATTTTTATTTTACAGATGCATATATCTATGTTAATTAACTATAACAGCTCTTATACCTCGATCAATACTGTAAAAGAACCGTGTAGAATTAATGAATAAGTTGTTGCCAATTTCGACTTAAGAGTCGAAACTTCGAGCCTGAATAAGTTGGACATGGAGCTGTCTAATCAGCACCACGAGCTGATCGCCTCAGTGGATGTGTGCGTAACCAGAGAGCTGATTACTCCGAAAAAGTTTTAATGTAGTCTTTCTTTTTCTCTTTTCTGAACTGAACTAAATTGATTTTTGTACTTTTTATTTTATTTTATTTTGCGGCGTATATGTCCAGCTCATATGCTGCATCTTAAACTCTTCATTTTGACTTTTTGTTCACTGGTGAGTCAGCGGATGTTGTTATTTTTGATCGGAGGCTTATACAGTGCATTCACGTGTGCCAACGCATATTTTAGCTCGACTTCAGTATGAATCTCAGTGTTTCGCTGTAACAATGCCCATATTGTCAGTGGTCCACATTATCTCCAGGAATGGGCTAGTTTTCAGTTAAAACTTTATAACTTTTTTCACTGTTAAAACTTTATATCGTGCTCACAGACGAATTGTTGTTTTTGTACACTATTTGCCCTGTTTTATAAGCCTATACCCTATCCCCCAATGAAATTATGAATAGGCATTCTGGTTTGCAAGAGTCACGTTGTTGGCGGACGTGTTTTGTATTCTAATTTCGGGAAACCGAGTCGGCGCTCAGAAGTAAGTTACAGGCTTAGCTACTGTTGAAGCACAGCGACCATACTGCGTAATTTGTCAAAAAATAGACTTTTCGCTTGATCCACTGAAATGTCCAAATGGGATGTTCTGCGTAGTGCTCATGCTTCACTCAAACTACACCCCACCCCCACCTTCACCTCTCTCTCTCTCTCTCTCTCTTTCTCTCTCTCTCTGTCTCTCTCTCTCTCCCCCCTTATGCACTCACTCACTCTTTCTGTCCAATTTTTTAAAATTACACATATGAGAGAGGCACTTTTCTCCTGCAGAATTAGCCGTGAAAGCAAACAGGGTCGTAAATCTATCAGGAGCATCACGCGTAAATCCGCACTGCAGCGTTTGCCCTTCAAGCGAAGTCAGTGATCATTCGGCCAGTGAAAGGATTTTGACAAACAGCCGTCTTTTCAGCGGCGCTGGTATCATATAGCAGTTAATCATGGGCGGAAACAGCTTTGTCTGTAAGGTGACTGTGTGCTGCTGAGCTGCAGGACAAGAAGGAATGGGGCTTAAAGCCCAGTGGTTGATTGTTTGATTCTCTGATGGAACACAACGTTGGACAGTTCAGGGGTCAGAACAGTTTTGGTCCATCCATTAGCTATGCCTGCTGAATTCACTAATCAGTTTTACATCTTGATTTAAAAATTGTGCTAATTAGAAGATCCAGGCAATTTTCACCCATCATTTTTATTTTGACCCTAGTTTGGCGTGCTGGGCTTTGTTAATTAGTTGCTTAAAGATATGTCTAGTTGTTGAATGTGGTGAGATCTTTATTGGGGTTGTAATGAAAGATAAGACGGGAAGATGAGTCCCATGGAACTGAATTGAAGAGTCTCCCTTCAGAAACATTGAGTAGGGCACTGCAACTAAATTATTCCTACATAAAACAGTGGATCTAATTGTTAAAATTGTTTTTCTGCATTTTTGTTAAATTTATGAAATGAAATGAGCATAATTGAGACACACAAAGTCTATCTTGGTTGATAGCCTTGTGGACGGGACAGTCCTGATGTGGCGTAATTCAGTGTTGGAAAGTGCTGCTGGTCGTGCTGTTACTCGGCGCTTAATTGATCCAGTAAAGCAGTTAATTACACTGTTATCATGTTATCTTTGATCTAAAATAGTTGGTGAAAATCATAACCCAGAACACCCTGTGGCTGTGGGGTACTGCAAAGTGATGTCCGTGGGTTAGTGAGGTATGTTGAGGCTAATGTCAATAGGGTAGCTCTCTTTTAGCCTGCCATGGAGACTTATGACACCTGTGATTGCGGTTTTTTGGATGTGTAGAGCCGGCTCGCACAAAGAAAGTCCGGTTAATGTTGAACTTGCTGAACAGCGCACCCCTCAGGTGGACAAAGGTAAAGTCAGTCTGTCTGGCATCAGAGCATTTGGTCAGATAATTAACTCATTCTCTCTCTTCCTTGTCTCACTGGCTCTGTGTGTTGGCCAGTAATTCAATCAATTTACCAATCACAACGTAGAAATGCGGCAGAACCAGGGAAACAAAATGAGAATAATCCCAAAGGGCAGGATGGCTACCTTTGAAAAAAAAATCACAAATGAGACCTGGCAAATCACTTTGAAGAAGTGAGTGGTATCTCATTTGAAAATGGCATTTTCACATGGAAATTGCAATATTTGCTTGTGGAAAGAAAATGTGACTTGAAATACATAGACAACTGTTTTAAATCTCTGGTTCTGGATTTGTTTGTCCGGCTCATTTAAGTACTAAGGTTACATTCAAAATCGATGCAAAGACGCGAAAAATTTGTTCCACGTCCAGTGTGAAAGCGGCTTTAGACATGCAGCTCAGTCTATAAGCATGCATAGGGCCACACCGTTTGGGAAAGGCTGCTATTTCTAAAATGGTCCACAATTTAGTCTCTCTGCATTAGCAGCAGTTGTCTTTACTTCAAGCTCTATTCATTGCGCTGGTGTGCTGAGCCAAAAAGCAAGTGTTATGTCACTGTCCAGCTATTTATGGATGGCACTGCATAGGTCCACTGGTGCGATCATAAATATATTCACACAAAAATAAGTCATCGATCCAAAGATGCTCCATCCACATTCTCCCCTCTGGGAATAGGACCTCGGGATGAATAAGACACAGCATAAGTTCAGCCGACACTGGGGACTGCTGATGCCAGATACTGTATGTGTATGCGTGTGTGTGTGTGTGTGTGTGTGTGTGTGTGTTTGTGTGTCCATGTGTGTTTATATTGTTTATGTGCGTGTGAGTGTATTTTAGTGAAATAGAAAGTGTGTCTGTGCATATGTGTGCGTTTGTATGTGTGTGTGATTGTGAGTGTGGGGGGGATTTTCGTGTGTATGTGTGTGTATGTGTGTGTGTGTGCACGTGCGTGAATGTCTGTATATGGTATATGTGTGTGTCCTTTTGCTCCCACCCACCTACAGAAGTCTCAAAGCCCCTCCGGTTTTGCCACAGAAGCAAATGTTAAGACTTTGGCAGCTTGTGTGATGCAGTCTTGTCAGTTTAGCTGTACCTCCCAGAGGCAGTCACTGTCCAATATAAATATTTAATAACTTTTTATTGACTTCAGTCCATCTCTGTCTTTTTTCTGTCTGCGTGTGTCTGCCTGCTTACAAAGCACTGAAATCATGTGCCCTGAATGAATTAATTTTATTAAAAATAACATAAAACTAGACAAAAAAAAAAAATCAAAACATCTTTTTCCTTTTGGTTAACCCCGATTACATATTCTGTTTGTGCACGTCTTTGATCTATGGCTCGGGAGAAAACGTATTACATTTTGCCGGAGATACATCAAGTATGAGCATCTTATATATGGCAGCTCATTTAAGTTTTGAGGTTTTCCTTTTGCCAGCAGGGCTCTTGCATTTTTATCTCTGTAATCTGACTGGAATGCAGATCGGCCGCCGAGCCAAAGTTAGACTTTTGAAAAAGTTTTATTATACATGTCAGCTGGAGGCATGACAAAGAAAAAGTGGCTGGATTCCAATCACAAATGTTGTGGCCGATAAATGCTCACGATCAAAAATTTTTAACAGTTGAGCGAATATTTCTTAGAACTTGAAATCAATGACTGTTTAAAGGTGGACGAAGCGACCGTGACGTCACTCATTGGTTTCAGCAGACGATTTACAGGAGGCTTAGATCTTGGTCATTTGATCAACGTCATTTTATGGAGTTACATTGGGGTCAAAAGTTTTGTACTTTAAAAAATTAAATTTCAAACTGAAAATTCATGTGTTGATCTTGAATTTTGAAAAATATAACAATGTATTCAAAATAAAAATAAGTGTATGAAACATTTTTTCAGGTTAAATATAATTTTGATTCACTTTGGTAATTCTTTTGAATAAATTATTTATTTTCACTTTTCACTTCCAAATATATTTTGACTGCGAAAAATACATTTCGCGTCCAGTGTGCAAGCAGCTTAATTCACTGAAAACATGAGCACGAATGGCCCGCTTTATTTTTTCTTGCGGGTGCTAGGGCAGTTTTTGCGGGAATCTCGCAATCGCACTGCTTGGCGGAAGCCCTGCCAAAATGTAGCTAGTTAACATGTCTCACCGGTGTGTTGGATGTATGGGCTCCAGCAGGTTGACCTGACTGGCCGGACGCCATCTTTGCAAGCAAAGCGGACATTACGCTGTGCTCACAGTGCTATGTGGAAATCGGACATATCAGCACTTAAAATGTGGCTGTTGGACTGCAAAATCTGGCATAATCAATCGCTCTTATAACGCAATTGGTGCTCAGTACTGTCTAAAACAGATTTTTAAATGGAAGTTTGTCACTGGCATCAATTCTTACCCTGCCAATCACATGAATTTGGCATATATAAGTGTTGAGTTAGATTTGTTTTAGTTCCTACGTCCCCTGAAGGCACTGTCACTGGGGAAGGTTTCAAGCCTTTTTGTTCAGCTGTCACTCATGATTCCACGCCCAGCTCAGTTGATACCACGCCCCCCACGCCGCATCAGGGTCAAAAGTCTGAAACTCAAAAAACAGACTTGAAACTGAAAAAAAAGGTTTGAAACTGAAAAAATAAGATTTGAAACTGAAAAAATAAGATATGAATCTGAAAAGATAAAATATGCAACTGAAAAAATAAGACCTCAAATGACAAAATATATATGGAGGTGAAAAGTGAAAATAAATAATTCATTCAAAAGAATTACCAAAGTGAATCAAAATTATATTTAACCTGAAAAAACGTTTCATACACTTATTTTTATTTTTAATACATTGTTATGTATTATGATCAACACATGAATTTTCAGTTTCAAATTTTATTTTTTCAAGTACAAAACTTTTGACCCCATTATAACTCCATACCATTTTACCATTTTGAAACCGGATGTGATTCCTCTTGGACAAGAGGGTGAATTGAAGATCCATGGACGAGCGAGGGGTGGATCTACGGGTGGATCTGACCCTATCTGACGAGCACCAGAGGATAGCCACGCCCCCAAAAGCATATCTGGCTTTATCCTTTATTCTAGTCGATTTAGGACCATAATTTACTAAAATGAACATCATGATATATCAACGGGGACTTGAAAATTGTGATAAATACCATAAAATAATGTGGAAAATCATTATTGAAATAATAAATTAGGTGGGAAAGTAGGGCCATTTTCTCATAGACTTCTATAGCATTTAACACCTTTCTGCAACCACCGACATCGCCATCTGCTGGCCTTAAATAGAATGCAAATTTTTACAGATTTTTTGCACTGGCCTCACTTTTCACACCTGGGCGCTGCGTCCATCTTTTTATACAGTCTATGCTTGAAATGCAAAGGAAACCCATGCTGCTAATCTCACTGCGATGTGTGTTGTCCATCTGGGAATGGAGGAGCTCACATGAGCAGAGCCTGGCTGTTACTCCACCTTTTAACTTTTCTAATCTCAGCCTGTCCCCATGTGCTTCGTCTGATTAGCAATCAAGCAATTCATTTACTGAATAATCAGGGAGAATATTTAGCATATAATAATTAAGGAGTAATAAGGGCAAAGAGATAACTTGGCTACAATTTTAGGTAGCAAAGAGTAATTAAATGAATAATTAATGACACAGAAAAATATTTTAACTTCCCTTGAGTTTTTTTTTTCATTGTTGGTGATGACTGCTTTGCTTAAAGTGAGTCGAGCAAACAATCTATACCCAATCTGAGGTGTATTGTAATGATGAAAATTGAGGCCATTCATTCTCTCCATTAACCTTGCTTATAGAACGGATCAATCGTATGATGGCTAATCAAGCAAAGTAAATAGGAACGGGTTGAGAGTACTTATGTGCTAAAAGGTAAGGATTCACTCCATCCTTACTTACTGTTGATGGGCCAACTTGTGCTTAGCACTGGCAAAGATTCAATACTAGAGCAAGATACTTATCACTAGAACAGTGGCTAATCAGGAGGAGCCACCCAGCAAACCGCTTTCCGGCACGTTCCTTCTGCCTGTCTCTCAAAGTTTATAGCATGGTCTAAAGTGCCCTGTCAGGGGGGAATAAGTGTTCCCAGTTAGGACAAAGCCAAAGTTATGGTCGTCCAGAAAGTGGCTGCTCAAGGTGAAGCCTTTGTCCTTCAGGACTATAACTTTTAGTTTTGTTTGAATTTATGGCCTCGGCGCGGGAATGACGGTAATGCTGGTGCATAGTGCCATTGCTTCTCCTGCAGGTTAATCCAGGTCAGTCATATGGATTTCTCTGCTATTTCTTTCATTTTTATTAGTGAAAATAAGATTGATTCATGCATTTAAAAATGCTGAAAAAGTAATAAAGAAGAGTAATAAATAATTCTTTCGGGACCATTCAAAAAAACCTGATAAGAAATTGAATTTTCAATTCTTTGAAAAGTTTGACGGGAAGGTTTTATATTTAAGATTTGTCCTATTTTGGGTGCACAAAGATGCCTGTGACTTTGACCTCGTGTTAAATAAAGTGATTTTAGGGTGGTTATTCTATTACACAATAATTTTCCCAGATTTCTGCCTAAATTACCTCCGTCATTATGAGGAGTGCATATGCCCGCACTTTTGAATAGATGAATAATGAGGCCTTAATGTTCGATATGAATGACTCACCTGGCTTTTAGAATTACTTTCACCAGCTTGTATGAGGTCTCCTGCTGTTTTTGAGCTGCTGCAATTCTCTTTGGACCCGATGTTCTGTAAGCCTGCTCGACGTTATTTTTATCATTATTATTTTGGACCCTTTAAGATTTTCACACTTTTGGGACATTATCTCCTCTGCCATTAATTCTGAAAATAGAATTAAAATTAATTAAATCTTCGGCCACGCCATTTGCCTCTGTCACAGTCTCAGCAATATCTCTCTCTCTCTCTCTCTCTCTCTCTCTCTCGTCTCTCTTTCTTTCTACTATGAGCCTTGCCACTTTCAGCAAAGCTACTTGTTACAAGAACGAAGATGCTCACTGATATATTTGAAAAGCAAAGTTAAATCAATTAAAAAGAAATCTATTGAAAAAATACAAAACGACAATGGAAATAAAAATGTAAAAGTCAACATCATAAGTAATGTCGGCGAGAGGACGTGTACAAAGAATAGTGAAGCATTGTTGTAAAAAATCTAACAAAAAAGAACCAACCAAGCCACAGCAAAAGTCAAAGGGAAGCGAGAACTCCCTCAGATGGGAAATGGGAACATTTTATTTGCAAAGTGAATAAGACACAGGTGCTCTCCATCATGCCAAAGAAGCCTGACCCCTGGCTCCGCCCACCAGGCACCTGCTCACGAGAATCACATGCAAGCCGGGCAGGAGGCCGTGACACTACTACTTCTGCTATTACTACTACTGCAGCTCTTAACACTGCCACTACTAATGCTATTACTACTGCAGCTTTTAGCACTGCGACTGCTATTTCTACTACTGCAGCTCTTAACACTGCCACTACTAATGCTATTACTACTGCAGCTTTTAGCACTGCGACTGCTATTACTACTACTGCAGCTCTTAGCACTGTCACTACTACTGCTATTTCTACTGCAGCACTTAGCACTATTGCTACTACTGCAGCTCTTAGCACTGCTACTGCTACTGCTATTATTATTACTGCAGTTCTTAGCTCTGCTACTGCTACTGCTATTACCACTACTGCAGCTCTTAGCACTGCTACTGCTATTACTACTGCTGCAGCTCTTAATGCTGCTACTGCTATTACTTCTACTGCAGCTCTTAGCACTGCTCCTGCTACTGGTATTACAACTACTGCAGCTCTTAGCACTGCTACTGCTATTACTACTACTGCAGCTCTTAGCACTGCTCCTGCTACTGGTATTACAACTACTGCAGCTCTTAGCACTGCTACTGCTATTACTACTACTGCAGCTCTTAGCACTGCTCCTGCTACTGGTATTACAACTACTGCAGCTCTTAGCACTGCTACTGCTATTACTACTACTGCAGCTCTTAGCACTGCTCCTGCTACTGCTATTACTACTACTGCAGCTCTTAGCACTGCTCCTGCTACTGGTATTACAACTACTGCAGCTCTTAGCACTGCTACTGCTGTTACTACTACTGCAGCTCTTAGCACTGCTACTGCTATTACTACTACTGCAGCTCTTAGCACTGTCACTACTACTGCTATTTCTACTGCAGCACTTAGCACTATTGCTACTACTGCAGCTCTTAGCACTGCTACTGCTATTACTACTGCTGCAGCTCTTAATGCTGCTACTGCTATTACTTCTACTGCAGCTCTTAGCACTGCTCCTGCTACTGGTATTACAACTACTGCAGCTCTTAGCACTGCTACTGCTATTACTACTACTGCAGCTCTTAGCACTGCTACTGCTATTACTACTACTGCAGCTCTTAGCACTGCTACTGCTATTACTACTACTGCAGCTCTTAGCACTGTCACTACTACTGCTATTTCTACTGCAGCACTTAGCACTATTGCTACTACTGCAGCTCTTAGCACTGCTACTGCTATTACTACTACTGCAGCTCTTAGCACTGCTACTGCTACTGCTATTATTATTACTGCAGTTCTTAGCTCTGCTACTGCTACTGCTATTACTACTACTGCAGCTCTTAGCACTGCTACTGCTATTACTACTGCTGCAGCTCTTAATGCTGCTACTGCTATTACTACTACTGCAGCTCTTAGCACTGCTACTGCTATTACTACTGCTGCAGCTCTTAGCACTGCTACTGCTATTACTACTACTGCAGCTCTTAGCACTGCTACTGCTACTGGTATTACAACTACTGCAGCTCTTAGCACTGCTACTGCTGTTACTACTACTGCAGCTCTTAGCACTGCTACTGCTATTACTACTACTGCAGCTCTTAGCACTGCTTCTGCTATTACTACTACTGCAGCTCTTAACGCTGCTACTGCTACTGCTATTACTACTACTGCAGCTCTTAGCACTGCTCCTGCTACGGCTATTACAACTACTGCAGCTCTTAGCACTGCTACTGCTGCTACTACTACTACAGCTCTTAGCACTGTCACTACTACTGCTATTACTACTACTGCAGCTCTTAGCACTGCTCCTGCGACTGCTATTACTACTACTGCAGCTCTTAGCACTGCTACTGCTATTACTACTACTGCAGCTCTTAGCACTGTCACTACTACTGCTATTACTACTACTGCAGCTCTTAGCACTGCTCCTGCTACTGCTATTACTACTACTGCAGCTCTTAGCACTGCTACTGCTATTACTACTACTGCAGCTCATAACGCTGCTCCTGCTATTACTACTACTGCAGCTCTTAGCACTGCTACTGCTATTACTACTACTGCAGCTCTTAGCACTGTCACTACTACTGCTATTACTACTACTGCAGCTCTTAGCACTGCTCCTGCTACGGCTATTACAACTACTGCAGCTCTTAGCACTGCTACTGCTACTGCTATTACTACTACTGCAGCTCATAACGCTGCTCCTGCTATTACTACTTCTGCAGCTCTTAGCACTGCTACTGCTATTACTACTACTGCATCTCTTAGCACTGCTCCTGCGACTGCTATTACTACTACTGCAGCTCTTAGCACTGCTACTGCTATTACTACTACTGCAGCTCTTAGCACTGCTACTGCTATTACTTCTACTGCAGCTCTTAGCACTGCTACTGCTATTACTACTACTGCAGCTCTTTGCACTGCTACTGCTATTACTACTACTGCAGCTCTTAGCACTGCTACTGCTATTACTTCTACTGCAGCTCTTAGCACTGCTACTGCTATTACAACTACTGCAGCTCTTAGCACTGCTACTGCTGCTACTACTACTACAGCTCTTAGCACTGCTACTGCTATTACTGCTACTGCAGCTCTTTGCACTGCTACTGCTATTACTACTACTGCAGCTCATAACGCTGCTCCTGCTATTACTACTTCTGCAGCTCTTAGCACTGCTCCTGCTATTACTACTACTGCATCTCTTAGCACTGCTCCTGCGACTGCTATTACTACTACTGCAGCTCTTAGCACTGCTACTGCTATTACTACTACTGCAGCTCTTAGCACTACTACTGCTATTACTACTACTGCAGTTCTTAGCTCTGCTCCTGCTACTGCTATTACTACTACTGCAGCTCTTAGCACTGCTACTGCAGCTCTTTGCACTGCTACTGCTACTGCTATTACTACTACTGCAGCTCATAACGCTGCTCCTGCTATTACTACTTCTGCAGCTCTTAGCACTGCTACTGCTATTACTACTACTGCAGCTCTTAGCACTGCTACTGCTATTACTACTACTGCAGCTCTTAGCACTGCTACTGCTATTACTACTACTGCAGCTCTTAGCACTGCTCCTGCGACTGCTATTACTACTACTGCAGCTCTTAGCACTGCTACTGCTATTACTACTACTGCAGCTCTTAGCACTGCTACTGCTATTACTACTACTGCAGCTCTTAGCACTGCTACTGCTATTACTACTACTGCAGCTCTTAGCACTGCTACTGCTATTACTACTACTGCATCTCTTAGCACTGCTCCTGCGACTGCTATTACTACTACTGCAGCTCTTAGCACTGCTACTGCTATTACTACTACTGCAGCTCTTAGCACTGCTACTGCTATTACTTCTACTGCAGCTCTTAGCACTGCTACTGCTATTACTACTACTGCAGCTCTTTGCACTGCTACTGCTATTACTACTACTGCAGCTCATAACGCTGCTCCTGCTATTACTACTTCTGCAGCTCTTAGCACTGCTACTGCTATTACTACTACTGCAGCTCTTTGCACTGCTACTGCTATTACTACTACTGCAGCTCATAACGCTGCTCCTGCTATTACTACTACTGCATCTCTTAGCACTGCTCCTGCGACTGCTATTACTACTACTGCAGCTCTTAGCACTGCTACTGCTATTACTACTACTGCAGCTCTTAGCACTGCTACTGCTATTACTTCTACTGCAGCTCTTAGCACTGCTACTGCTATTACTACTACTGCAGCTCTTTGCACTGCTACTGCTATTACTACTACTGCAGCTCATAACGCTGCTCCTGCTATTACTACTACTGCAGCTCTTAGCACTGCTCCTGCTACTGCTATTACTACTACTGCAGCTCTTAGCACTGCTACTGCTATTGCTATTACTACTACTGCAGCTCTTAGCACTGCCACTACTGACAGCAACACAGTGGCCCACTGGTATGCACAGTTCCCTCGCAAATAAGCAGGTTTCAAGTTCAAGTCTCTGCATAGAGCTTGCATGTTCTTCCTCTGTGCGCGAACATTTTCTCTATGAATTCTGGTTTCCCTTTCCCTGAGAGGTACAGGTATGTACTATAAGAGCACTCCTACCAGTGTCCCTGACCTAGGGTCTGGCTTCAGAACTGGAGTTCCTCCCTGGGCACTGCTCTGTGGCTGCCCACTGCTCCTAAGTAACTAAGATGGGTCAAATGCAGAAAATGAATTACCCCACGGGGTTCAATAAAGTGTATCTCTAAGCACTGCAACTGCTGGAATTATGTCTATGGCAACTCTTAGCGCTGCCACTATCACTGCTATTGCTATTGCGGCCACTATTGCTGCTTCCATTTCAGTGACTGGAGTCCCTGGTAAAACGTCATAGAAAATTTGTCATGACCTTAAGCCTTTTTGCCATCATCTTAAATCTTTCCCCTCCCTCCCAGTCTCCCACCTCCTCGGTCTGCCTCAGTCGCTGCACCCCCATCACACCCGGCTCTCGCCCCATCCAACCCCCGCCTCTTCTGCTCCGTCATGGAAACACACAGGGCCTCTCTAAGCCTGGAAAATTATGGAGTGCGAAACACTTAATTAAGATTTTGTCTCCCAGCGCAGTAATTTAAAGCCAAGAAAGGGACCATGACGCGTGCATACTTCTGTGTGTGTGTGTGTGTGTGTGTGCATACATGATTACCTGTGTGACTGTGGGAGCACATGAATGTATACTTTGCATATGTGCATGAGCATTGTGTGTGTACGCATGTGCTTGCAGGCGCACACGGGCATGTGCTTGTAACTTTGCGGCTTTACACGCATGTGCATTAGGACAATACCACAATACCGCAGTGCCATCATTGTTCTACCTCATTTCATTACATTACGTTTGATTGACAGGCACTTTTATCAGAAGAGACATTCAGTAAAAGCATAGAATAAGGTCACTGAAGGAGCTGCACAACAGATCAAACAAGCTGCAACTTGATATACAGCATCAATCAGCTTTGTCATGGGTAAGTAATGCATTGGCCTCACTGTAGGCATACATTAGCGTGGCATACATTAGCATTGAAAGGAGAGGCAAGCTGAAGACTGTTTTTTATTGCAAGCAAAACAAAGCAAGAAATGATATGATACAGGGATAGATTGTTTGCTTTTTAAAAAATTTAAGTTACTATTTCCTTCCTGCCTTTGAACCAATCGTAGTCAAAGGGCAGATCCTACAGTGGTTATGACAAGCATAGTAGTCGGAAGCCAAATCAGTGTCAAAATGGATTTGGCCTCAATGATTGGCTGAGGGAGTAGCCACTCATGATTTTGCATGGCATCCTCATAATACACAAAATTTATATGTCAAAAAAGCATAATTATGGCTTTGATTGGGAAACTCTGAGATCCAGCTCGCCCATATGAATAAAGGAAGCTGCAGACCTCAGTTTCCTCATTTGCAATTCATATCTGTACAGTTTTTAGAGGATAAAAAGTTAAGCCGAAATCATTTGCGTGACATACTGGAGAAAACTGCTCATAGGCCTGCTGTCCGCGTCCGGCTCCAGCCCACCTTGTCACAGTTTGATTGAGGGACGCTCCTCAGACAGAACTGGGCCAGGTATTGGATAAGATTATCTCCACTTGACTAAAGCAAAATCCGTTAACAAAAATCTCAGAAAAAGCCGTTAACAGTTTCTGACAAACATTCGCGGGATGCAGCACCAAATGTCAGCACTGTCAATTTTTTTTAAGAGCTGTATCTTTAAAAAAAATTGTGCTTCTAATTTGCATATGTATAAGCTCCCATTCTAATGTGCAGTACTTGCTTTTAAATGACCCGTGGATTGTGATGGAGGAGAGATGCTGTCAAAAAGCTGCTTCACTTTCAATTGAATATACCGTAGGAACGAGCTTCAAGTGGCTCAACACTGGGGTAAAAATGTTGCAATTTTTGTCAGTGTAACTTATTTTCACTTTTCTAACGAACAAAATCTAGTTTAGTCAACTTAAAGTCTTCAATCTTGTTCAGAAAATTGCTATATCAAATTCAGCGTCAGACTCAAAACGCATCAAAATGGCATTAGGTTCAACAAATTGTTTATCTCTTTTTGACCTTTCTGGTATTGAGTATTATTTGTTGTCCCTATTCCTGGTATGAGAGATCGATGATAGTCTGATATGATAGATTGAGACATGTGACCTGTCATTGTTAGTTGGGTATTATACCATACAAAATCAGCAAAAGGCACTATGGCTGCATGGGGAAACCTCAATATGAAACTTAAGTAGAGATTGTTTGACTTCATTTTGGGTATTTACATCCATTTTGTGTGAGCCATGTCAGAACTAGAGTGGTTTTTGTACACTTCCACCATCAAAACTCTTACAGACTGCAATGTGCCGAGTCACAGCTCTTTCTCTCCTGCGTGGTAACAAGGAAAGTCTGTTATTCGGCCTCGAGACAACTACCTATATCCACAAGCGTGCAACACTGCAGTACGCCCCCACACAAGCACTGATTACACAGCCTCACTGGGCATCATGCTGCCAAAACAATTACCGTCTCAGTTCTTTAATAATGAACTCAGGTAATTAGACAGCTAAATGAGCTATTTTAGAATGCAACAGAAACCAGGCAAACCTGACCTTCCTTCAAACACAACGAAGAAAGTGGCAATATATAGACTCTTTCCATGATTTACTCAGTCCTCAGGATTTTCTCATTGTGATTCAGTGCTTGGTCTGTTGTCATGGCCTATAATTTCTCATTTTTTATTTTGTCTTTGAGCTGCAGTAAAAAAAAAAAAGAAGTAAGCCGCCACAATAAAGTGATCTTTCCCTGTTTTTTTGGAGGGCATGTAGTAAATGCAGTCGTAAAATTTATATGTTGTGAGATTGGGCGTACTGATTAAAGGCAATAGCCTCAATGCACAAATTTTAAGCGCAATGTCCTCATATAAAAACTTCAAGGTGTAAGACACAGGGTGTTACGGGCTAGTAGAAGTCAGTCACTTACTGTCTCGCATTATCTTCCTCACCGCAACGTGCCGCGGAATATTTTACGCAAATATATTTGCAATAAACAATAGTATCTGCACAAAAAAAAAACAAGTCTTGCAAGGACATGATAAATGAAAATAGTCTCTGTTTTTTTTTTTTTTTTTTTTTGCTCATTTGTGTTCTGGCATGCCTGCTGCTGGACGTGAATCATATAAATGTAGAACTGTACAGCGGGGGCGGTTGCTTCGGCAGACGGGCCGATTGCATCTGCTGGCTGCCTGGTGGCGAACATTAGTAAGAATTAAAAAAAATAAACAAGCCTACATTAGAAACAGGGCTGGTTAGCTGATTTCACCACAGGTGAATTTTACCTGCATTGAGTCAGGAACCTCCCAGCTCCGCCCAGTCATAACACCTACGGAGTTTGAGTTATCGTGATCAGATTTATTTGGAGTGATCGATTTCCGACTCTCATAGTCTGGGAACAAATAACAAACGCCTGCTCTAATGCAGTGAGGTGTACTATCGCTCTGTTACACGGGGGTTCCGATATAAATGTTTCTGTGATGCTGATTGGCAGCGATGTACGGAGGAGCATCGCAGGGAGATGGCTGACATGTGAATGTACATTGGAGACCCTGGTGCAGGATTGGAAGTACAATGTAAAAAAGTGGAACGTGTGACATATTTACAGACTAAAAACTAGTGTGTAATAGCTAAATGCCTGGTGATTATTTTTTGTAAATAGGTGTTCTCATTCAAAACACTGATGTTTATTTGATGTTGCGATCAAGGTTTTTCAGTTTTGTTGAAAACACTTTAAAACTCAATCTAAACACTGTGACTTCTTTAAAAAGTGTTAAAAAGTATTCAGCGTGTTCAGAACTGAAACATTTAGTTTTACAGTGATATTTCAGTCACAAAATGGCTATTTTGTGATACATAATAGGTCCAAAAAAATCAACTGTTTGAACACCCCAGTACTAAAAGCACTTTAGTCTTAAAATGTCATTTTGGAAAATTCACTTAGGTAATCATACCTCACCTCACAGAGTGTGAAAATATGACTCAAGTACCTATATCACTCATCAGTTTGTTCACAGATTTCCAGGGGAGCGGTGAGACGTCCAGTCATGGTCTGCAGGGGGCTATTCTGAAGCAGTCCTCGAATTTGCCATCTCCTACACTGCTTGTGAAAACAACTAAGCTCGTTTATTGTCTCGTTTGTCTCCCGCTGGGCTGCGGTGGCGTATCTGTTAAATAGAGTACATAAGTTCTCATGAAGGAGGTTGCTGCACAGTAAAATGTGTTAATTCAACTCTGACACAGTGTATTAGAGTCCCTGTTTGAGTTGATTTAATGCAAAACATTTTACATGATCATAATTTTCAGAGCTTTAAGCAGAGTCTGGGGTGTGGTAGGGGGATTATAGTTGTGGACGAAAGAGAAAATTTCCCTTCTTGAGTGCAGAGTACCACACTAACTGAATGATAATAATAATAATAATAATGATAATAAACTTTGTTTGTATGGCACCTTCCATGCAAGAAATGCAGCTCAAAGTGCTTTACAAAAAGAAATTACATGCAAAGAGTGTTTACATCAGAAATGACTTGCATATATGAAAGGGCATAAAATTTTAGTATCATTTCAACAATAAAATGCTTATGAAGACGTGAATGTTTTTTGCAGCGTAAACCATATTTTGCGAGCCGTGCCACATCATAATGATACTGTATGCATTTAGCAGCGTGTACTTTTGTACTTCGACTTCAGTAGAAATTTCAATAGAGGAGTAATACATAAAATTTAAATGTAATTCATGAAAGCCATCTTCAATTTCAAACAAGTGCTGGATTTGTGCACTTATTCTGTACTTTTGTTCACCACTGTTTTTGCTTCTCTGTTTTTCTAACTTGCAATCCAGGTTTCGCTGTGATGTACTTATATTTGATATATAGTCCAATCCAGGGTGATTTAAATACCTTGCGTTCTTGGCATACAATCCACTTACATCGTTGGATATTTATTGCAGTGTTTCAGTTCATGTCTTTTTTCTAAAGGGCACCAGGGGACGTTGTTCGTGGGAATCCAATTCAATTTAAAGCAGCGGCCGCCAGGTTTACAGTCTATGCACCAAATTGGGATATATTTTGGATTTATTTTTTAAAAGGAAACTACTTGGCATGGGTCACATTTTTAAATGGTAATTATTTAGTAAGTGTTTGGCTTCATGAAGCTGAGTTTTATAGCTTCCAGACCGAACAATTAAGCAGAGGTGATGCATGTGTTACGTTAGGGGACTGGTGTCTTTGTTACCCCCATTCCAGCACCTCACTCTCAAACTAATCACCTCCCCTCCCCTCCCCAACACACACACACACACACACACACGAACACACACATGCACGCACACACACACACGCACACACAAACACACACACACACACGCACACAAACTCACACACACACACACACAAGCACGCACACACACACGCATACACACACACACGCACACACACAAGCTACATATTTGGCCTTTCCGTGGCCTTTGTCCACTTGGGCTGGTTTGGGTAGTTTTTTGTTTTTATACCTGCCAACCCAGTTTCAAGAAACTGAGAGGAAGGAAGTGGGATTGGAGAGGGATGGAGGGAGTAGAGATTAAAGAAACAGAAGGAGGAATCATCCCTTCACTTCCTCTCAGGATGGTGTGTTATTGGATGGGGATGTAAAATGGAAGCTACCTCATCTACAAGGGCACTGCTTGTGTCCGCTCCCTCACATGCATTTGTGTGCTAATCTATTAATACCCAGTGTTCTCTCAGAGAAGGGACAGGCCGTAATTTCTGTCCTCATCCTGACCGAGGGAAGGATTCCCTCTGTCTCTTGGCTGCCTTGATGCAGTTTTGCTGTTATTTGCCATGCTTTGGCGGTCATGACATTTTTGTGAGCGACACAGTACAGTCTCATTGCAGTACCTGTCATAACATTACATTTTTTATTATGCTAATACGGTAAAGAAAGAGAGGGATGGCAACATGGTAGAAATGATTTAAAAAAGGAATGAAGGGGCAAGAGACAGTAAGAAATGAACAAACTATTTTTTTATACAGCTGAATATCAAAATCTGATCCAGCCTTTGAAGATTGTGGAAGTTCAAAAATGTTTTCATAATACATTTGTTTTTAAATTGCTATATAATTAAAACATTTTCAGTATTCATCTCTTTCCAGTAGGGTTATACAGTGCTGTGAAGATGTATTTGCCCTCTTTCTGATTTCTTCTATTTTTGTTTATTTGTGAAATTTAAATGTTTTAGGTCATCCTGCTAATTTTGATATGAGTTTGTCGTGAGACAAAGACAATGTGTGTAAACACAAGATGCAGCTTTTAAATGATTATTTATTTCATAGAAGGTGAAAAATTACCCATGTTGCCCATGGAAAAAACCTTTCCTGCTTAATCTGATGCCTCACTCGCAGGTGGGAAATCTGTTTTGCTGCCACCTCCACCCCAGCCTCCACCTGTTGGGTTCTGCTCTGTTTGACAGTGGGGGGATTCTTAAGTTCTGCTCCCTACTTAATTGTGTTGTTGTTTAGTATGTTCTTGCTATGAGAGCACCTCCAAAGCAGAACCTTTCGCCAAACTCAAATGTCATTACATCTACATGTTAATATATTTGTTCAATCTTAACCCATGAATTTACTTGACTGAAATTTGTTTAATTAGTTGATTTAGTCACTTAAGGAGAATCATTTTTTTCCACGTAAGGCCAGGTAGTGTGGGATAGCTTCTCTCCTCCAATTAATCAAATCATTCTTTAGAAACCGCATAATGTGTTTACCTAGGATAGCTTTGTTGAATGTTAAAATAAGTTTGATGATCTGAGACATTTTAGTGTGACAAATATGCCAAAGTTGAAGAAATCCTGAAGGGCGCAAATACACTTTTTAACAGCAATATTAATCTCCATGAACATGGTTGGGCAACATTGACGTACCACATCAGATCTAACACTGATTCTCGAACCCTTGACTTTGTTGGTAACAGAGAAAACCCCTTGGCTGGAAGAAAAATTGGCCAAGCCCAAAATGGCAAAATATGAATACATTTTTATGGCTTTAAAAACAAACCATATTTGTTGTGTGGGGTCAGTAAATTTGCAAGAGGTGAAGTAATAAATAAAGTAACTTAGCATGAGCTTGTGTTTTACCTTTGCCTAACAGATAAAAGTGCAGAAGATGGCCTTTTACAGAAAGCAGACTTGGGAAAAATAACATCTGAATGTTCTACTTTAGAAAATAACTTTTCAAGTCTGTCTGCAATATTCTCCTGTACTTCAAGGCATTGACCTTTCTCAGCCTCACACTCTCCAGCTTTTTCTCAAAGAGTTCGCAGCAGCAATACGTATAAAGCAAATGGTGGCACAAAAGGTCTTAGAAGTGCATTTGTTTTATGCTCACTGATTTTTTTGACCAATGAATTGTTGTCAAGGCCATTAAAAACATAACATGTTGCCATTTTGAGACTGGACATTATTTTTTTTGCCCAGTAGTGTGGGCAGCAGTGGTCTTTCAGTTCTCCTAACATTCCTTATCGGGTTTCTCTCCACTATTGACACTTTGCTGCCATTTTTGGGCCAGCAGGCAATCTCCAGCCAAATTGGTTCTTTGATTGGTGGTAAATTTCCGTGTGAGGGTGTCATTAACTTTGAGAGCCAAATGCGCAGTGAACCCTAAGTAGTGACTCATTTGTGGAAGGCCTGAGCATTAGCACTGCATCGAACACATCGCACCATCTCTCAGTTCACTTCACACTCGTAATTTACACATTCCGTGAACAAATCGACTCTAATGCACAGACACACGTATGCAATGAAACAAAAACACTGTCACATATGTGTAGCTCTCACAGTATGTTCATACACAGCATGTTCATACACCCAAATGAATCATATGCAGTACACATGTACACATAAAAACAGGCACAAGGTGCATATACATGTACACACACACACACACACACACACACACGTATACACATCTGAATGCACTCTCATAAATATGCGTTTGCATGCACTCAATCAACTCACTCTCATATGCACAGGCACTCGCGCAAACACGCACATCTGCATGCTCTCTTATAAAAACGTGAGCATGCACTCAGTCAACTTACTGACACACACGAAGGCACTCTCACAAACACACATACACACGCACACACACACACGTTACAAACACACAGGCACACATACTCATTCATACATACAATTTATAGGCACACACACACACACGCACACATTCAGGTCCAAAGATGCTTTCAAAACACAAACCCATCACACACACGTACACACTCCTCTTGATGTCCTGGATCCTCACACGATCCTTTGAATTGTGGGCTCTTTGATTTATTAAAGGCACTCTCCTTGCGAATATCCATACCACTGTCATGCTGTCGCTGACATCGCTCATGTCCCTGCCGCATCTCTACCTGTCTTCACCGCCCAAACAAACCTTTATGGATGGCCCCGGTTCATGACCCCTCCCGATGAACGCGTAAATAATTGCCCTGCCCACGTCGCCGAGATCGGCTTCCCGAAGGGCGTATTTCACAGTTTGAGCCATTTGTAATAGCCCTGTCGGATGCAGAGACGAGAAATCAGTGGGTGCGTCTCATTAAGGAAATTGGCAAAGAGACAATGAGACAGCCAGAACTGGCGGGGGAGTGCGACAGAAACGGGTGTTTTTCTGTTTTCCCGTTCGTCCTCCATTGTTGGTCAGGTTTGCTGAGCACGCTATGTGCCGGTTCAGATAAGGATGCTTTCGTTTGCCTTTGCTTAAGCTCAAGAGCGGCTTGGCCGTGAGGGATTGTAAAACAGCTCAAATGCGTAAGTGAGAGTGATGGAAAAATTCAAATGTAAATCCATTTTATTAAATAAAAAGAAGAGGAATATAAACACCCTCTATTGGCTCACTATGGGAGGTCATGCAAGGCTGCTTGCCAATGAAAAAATAAGCAATGGTGATGATCTGTCAGGTACTGATTTAACCCCTTTGCGCAGAATACAAATAAAGCCTTTTTTTCCCCTTTTGTGCATGAGCCTATTTAGGCTTTATAACTCAGTGTTCATGTCACAGAGACTCTGGAAAATTATTCCAGTGGAGCAAGAAATTTGGAAATTCAATTACAGAATTATTTAGGAGTTAAATTTCTGAATTTATGGATGCCGGTGTCTACAGCTCCTGCCCTTGCTCGCCCTCCTCTGGGATGCCGTTGCGGAGCGTGGTTTTCTGTGAGTTCAGGGTCTCATTTTCCTTCCAACCGCAAGGTTGTTGGGTCAACCCCCCGGATATAATACTGCTGCCTTGAACAAGACAGGCCTGCGCTGTAATACAGTCTCACTGTCTACTACGGTGTTTTCTAACACCTTATCGTACGAATTCGCTGCTCAACAAGATCTTCAGGTGTTGAACGTGGGGCGTCACAAGATTGTCGATCTGCAGGGACAGGTATGCCCATTCTTGGCACGAGAAAGAAGGAAAAAAAAATCCATTCGATGCTTTTGATACGATAATCTGATAAATGCCCATTACACAATGAGCTGGGGCCGAATTAGAAAACATAAGCCGTGTACTTCTGCATACAGATGTGTACAGGTGTAAACAGAACATCTGGTTGGGAGGTACCTTTCAACCTGATGTGTTGTGATCAAGTGATTCATTCTATTTTTGACACTTCTCACTCAGCTTGTTTGAATTTGTGTAAAGGCACAATCCTTGTTTCAATCTGACTAATTAATTAAGGCCTGTAGGATGCAATTTCTCTCATTCAGTTCCGGGAGGGTGCTGTTTATGGCTGTACAATTTTTCTATATGAGACATAACCACAGGTGACACTTAGGAAATGGAGTCACATAACCCAAGATGAGGTGACGATGGAATCATTAATCTCCCATTATGAATGATGGGAGATACTGTCTCACACACACAAATGTGAACACACACACACTCACGCACAAAAATGCTCACCTACACACACACACACACACATTTCTACTCCTCCACGTCAATATTATTAGCCGTCGGATGTGCTGAACTGAACCCTGAGAATGACTAACTGGGTTCAGTTACATAATCAATACATAATCATCACCGTCTACAGCTCACATTAGTCATGCAGATTAAATCCCATTTCTGTATCGCCTGTTCCAAAAGCCAGCATCTCATCAAGGCCGCAAGACATTCCTTTATTAACCATGCCAGTAAACATCTTCATAATTGTTTGTATGATTCATATACTGTTTGGCGAGTGCGAGATTGGGAGTGGGTCTATGAGCTCAGTCCCCGGAGACAGCAGATGATCCACTTCTCATCGCTCGACGTGACAAGACGTTAACGGGGGCGAGCTCCGTTTGTTCTGCCGTTTGATTCTGGGCCAAATTACAGGCGGTATTTACAGGACACCTGCGACAGCGCGAGGGCAGAATCTGTCTGCAGCACCGCCGCCTTGGGTCTCTCTCAATCCCTCCCACCCCACCCTGACTTCCGTTTACTCGCGCCATCCGATACTTTAATAAACACTGGCGATGATGACTAACTCTGAGCGCTCGTAATTCCTGAGTCCAGGCGTATATTCCTGAGAGGCAAATCAAGTTTAAGTAGCCTGCCACAAGTACTACGTTTACTCCTGGCCACTTCATGCGTCTTGAGCTGCTCGTATAGCAATCAGATGGTAAAAGGGTCAAGTGTAAATCATTCCCAGATGCATTTCACTGCATTTAAATCGCATCTCTCAAAGATCCTCGTCAGGAGTCTTGAGACTTAGTATAGCCGGCTGGGCTCAAAGTGGTCAAATGTACAGTGCATGGATCCGTCTACAGAAGTCACATACTCGCTCCATCAAAAATATTGCATCCCCAGCTATGTAACTGACATGTTGGCCAAAGAGAAAAAATTCTCTCTGACTGAACTGTAGGAGGCGCTCCAACATCCTGCAGTGGTGTTCGTTACACTGTACGGTCCCTTTAGATGATGTGACCAGCAGTCTGTGACCTACTAGAAGATGTATTCAGAGCCAAATTCTGAGAGAGGGGCACAGGCAGCGGAGTTGACATCTCAGAATTGCGTGAAATTTGGCAGAATGGTGCCCATGTGGATACGGCTACAGCGCCACCTAGAAATGGAAAAGTCAAGTACGAAATTGAGCATTTTTGAGGAAAAAAGCCAATTTTTGAAGGAATATTGTGGACAACTGCTTCAATTTGCCAAAGAAGTGACAATTGTATCTGATACAGGGATACTGAAAATTTTAAAATGTGAAAAGTGCCACCTGGTGATCAGGTTGTTTTGTTCAATGACAAGAAATCTGTGCACAACGGGAAAAACTTCTTTTTTTTTTTTTTTCAAAATAAGGCTTATTTTAATTTTTAAACCACACCAGTGCCAAATTCATCTTACCTGTGTCATTTTCAGACAGTAAAGGTGATGAAAATGAAAAAGAAAATGAACCTCACACACTCAAATGCTCCGAATATTTAATAGAAGACGACGTTTCGAGCCACTGAGATGACCAGATGAAGAGCACTGGCCCCAAACATTGTCTTCTATTGAATATTTGGAGTATTTGTTTCATTTTCTTTTTCATTGTCTTTCACTGAACTCAGCACCCGTATAAGGGATCTCCTCGACTATTCGAACACTAAAGGTGAGAAAAATTTTGAGGTATTTCGTCTGGCACATTTTTGGTTTTTCAAGATTTTGGCTCCCAAAGTTGGGCGCGGGCAAATTTTTTTCCTGTTTGTACAGTGGATTAACATTAATAACCAGACACTTGCAGAGATGGAGACCAATAATTTGAATCTTCCTTTGGACTAAACAAAGGACACCAGAAGCATCTTTGGCGCTATGCTCCATCGTGGAGCAACGGCTACAGACAAGATCTCCAATTTGCATATTTGCAGTGATGTTCAGGGGCCCATAAAAATGTTAACCAAGAAGACAGAGCCTTGAAATTACCAGATTCTCCAGCCCTTTTAAGATAGTTTGGCATGCTAAAGGAAGTTTTATGGCACTCTTTGCTTATGTCTGGATATAAGGGGACGAATGTTCAAAAACATATCAGTATGGGATAGGGCAGGGAGAAGGCTTGTTTTCAGAAGTGTTAAGTGACTGAACAATGTTAATTGTTACCGCAACCTCATGAATTTCTCTGTCGTAGTTATTGTTCCAATATACTATCCAAATCTACCCAAAAAATATGTTGCTTACCTCTGTTTAAAATCTTAAAATGTTCCAAATGGTGTGTTTAGCCAAATATAATGGTAGCCATCTCACCAAGAAGTTTGGTGAGAGTTGATTTATGGCAAGCTTTGTAGGCAACAGCAATAGATTCCAAATGTAAATGCCACGCTTGAAATCAATTTTAGACCTTTTATCTACCCAGTTATAGATTAAATAATGAGGGAATTTCACACATCTGGCCATGAAAGAGCTATGCAGCCAACTGTCCAATTACATTTCACCCCATGAAAAAGGGGAACCACATATTTATAGCGCTGCACTTCCCAGGCCAGTCAGTCACATTTGAATGCAAATACCGTCCTATTAAAGCTGGATGTCATCACCTCCATCTCATGTGCAAGATTTAATTTCAACTCCAATACACTGTGGTAGGCAGCTAAAATGACAATAACTTACGCCCATACGCCCAATACGTATGGACTGACTGCATGTATTGTGTGACCATTTCGTGGCACTTGCTCTCTCTCTCTCTGTCTCTCTCCCTCTGATTTTGGCAGGTAGCCAGTCATATACCCTGGAACCCCCTTTTAAGCACTGTTGGACTGGTTGGCTGTCATTTGATGCCCATATCGGGTTAGGGGGAACCACAGACCCCACTTCCTCCGCTTATAGTACTTCTGTCACATCACCGGGGAAAAAAAAAGTAACAATAGCATCTCCATCGAGTGGAAGGCCCGGCAGCCTTATTTGCTGCTCAATCACAAAATGCTCTGGCCTGTCGCAGTTGAAGGGATAGTAAGTGAGTATTCGGTTAATATATATGTATACTTATTGAATTAAAATGATGAAAAAAAAAAAAAAATTTGTTAATAATAGTTGATAATAAAGAGGGTGAGAACCAGAGGCTACTATCTGGTATTAGCTGAAAAATAAGTGTGTGTCATGCCCTCCAACTACGATTAAATCATGACTATTTAACATCATTTAGAAGAGCTTTTAACCAGATATACCAGCTATCTGGCAGACATATGAATTTGCAGAATGCAGATACTTTGAACCTGTTTTTCTATGAACTCTTTATTTGTGGGTTAGTAGATCACAATTGCTCCTGTACTGTATCCTATCATTGTTAACACTGCTTTTTGGTACTGTGTTTTTTTTTACTACGTTACAATGTCCTATGTTCTTGCTGTTGTTAACAATGCACTTTGAATTTCAGCATTAGAAATGAATGAAAGGTGAGAGGGCACATGAGAGAGGAAAAAGAGATTTATTATGACTCAGTGTCTCATTGTCTCATATAAAACGACTTGACAGTGCAGTTGCACAAATCTGTCATGTCAGTGAAGTGTGTTTAACTAAAGAATATAATAAATTGAGAGAGATAAAGATGGAACAAATGAGAAAGAAAGGAAAAGTGAGTCATAAAGAGTGAACAAATGACAGAAATGACGATTTTAAAAATCCTTCCCATATTCAGTGCTGGCTTTGCTATTGGGATGCATTTTGTACATTTTCTTCCACTCCTATTCTTATTTTTCTGCACATAAATGTCCTTATTTGATTTTTTTAAATCTTGGTAATGCGTACTCACTGGGGCTTAATTTAGCAAACTCAATGTAGTTTAAAACATGCTAATACCATTGCAGCTCAAGCTCCCCGTAGTGACATAAGTCAATAGCACAACAGTGGCACTGTTGTCAGAAGGATTGGTCTTAATTACCAATGGCTAATCCAATCAGCCACTGTTTTTCAATTTAAACTTAGTGCATTAACACTATAACAAACAGCCAATTCCATCATGTCAGGTGAATATCAAGCTCTTAGCTTTGACAGGCACTGCCTGGAATGCATTTCTCCACAGAAAACAGATTTACTTGTATGGCAGGTGCAGACTCACCATGCGAGAATTTATGGTACATCAAACAAGCCACCTAGGACTCGTAATGTGAAGACCGCCTTAAAGGGGATGGCAGCTAATGCATGTTGTTGGAAAAGATGCGGGCATTTAAAATGTATACAAAATGGTACCCGTGGTATGAAAACAAGAGTGATACTGAAGTTAAGGATTTGTAATTAGCTACCACCAAAGAAAATATACATGAGTGAAAATATTCCTTCCCCCACCTCTTCCCATTAGACCCCGTAACATTTTTAAAACATTATTCAGAGGGTACATGATGTAAGTGAAAATTTAGATAGGAAAGAAAACAATATGAACGAAATGCCTTTGATTACAAAAATGTAAATTTATGGTTGGGATTCTGACACAGGAAACTACCATAACGTACAAAGTTGCAGAGCTTGCCTTAAAATGTGGTCTGGGCAAGTCAAAATGATTATGAGTTTTTGACACAAAACTTACAGGTGTTTTCACCTGAACTTGGTGTTTTCATTGGCACATCCCCAATGAGCTTTTCAACTTATTATGATGCAATATTAAAGATGCACTATCACGACATGCGCATGTGCAAATCTTTGCTCCAACTGAAATCTTAATCCGACTTTCGATTTTGGCTCTGGTTTTGGTACTTTTGCCTGCATCTGTTTTCAAACCCTTTTTCTGCCCGACTACGATTATTGTGTTTGCTGCCCTGGTTTTTCGACTCGGATTCTGCCCTGTGGATTTTGATTTTTGGATTGTGGACTTTGTTGTGCTGTCTTCGGCCCTACAGAGGTTTTCCCCCTCGCTTAATAAAACCGCAACCTCACAGAATGCTGATTCACAGAAAAATCTCGTCAATGTCAAGGAAAGTGTTAATACCTCTGCCCTGACAGTCTAACAGACCACCAGGTGAACAGACCCTAGGAGTGTTGAAGTGTGGTGGGGGTTGTGGGTGGGGCTAGAGGAACAGGGGGTGGTGCATTGCTGGGTGAGGGTGTGGTAACTGTCTCTTTTATGTTCCCTCATCAGGCTGAAAGCTTCGGTCTGCTTCTGTCAGTTCAGTCATTGATCCTATATGCAGCAAGCCAATAAACAAACGAAGCAACATGCAAAGCATTAAGAGAAAGTCAGAATGAACGGCCTTCCCTCCATCATGTGCTCAGGCACATTAAAGCAGGTGCATGCACTGTACCTGTTTTACGTCTTCGTGTACATTCGATTTCAGTTTAGATTTTTTTAATCACTCCCCAAGAGTGCCTCCACCTTGTTCATGAGTCATCAATTTCTTCTCCTCAGCATTCTTCCATTCATCAGTCAATCATCTTCTACTGGCCAAGCGTTGCCGTGCTTCCCACCACTCCGGAGACACCCACGAATTTAAAATCCTGTCGGCCACATCATACTTACAGCTGTTCCCTTCTGTTATGAAATAGTGTGTTATTCTGTAGGTGCTTTGATGTTCGTGTTTTGCGGCATGTTTTTCCCTTCCTGCAGTTTCCTTTTTTTTTTTTTACTCGCTATACATTTTGGATTTTAGCAACACTGACTAAATAACAGGGTAGATCAGTGACGTGCAGTCGGAGGTTAGTTTGGTGAGGCAGAAACCTTCGCTTTGCTTGATTCGCAATCAGACAATTAACTAATTTAGAAAGACTATTCGGCAGAATGACAGGCCATTTTAAGTTTCCGCGGTGTTATTACTCAGTAGGCTACATTGAACTTGAAATGCTCATGAAACTGCAGATTTGCGAGTACTTGCTTACAGGAAGCCAGAGACGTGCCGTGAGGTGAGGCAGTCACCCACACGTTTATCACAGGATTTTGTGAACCTGTTCCCACGTACTATTCCTGATTGACAATGAAAACAATTAAGACCAAGCCTTATGGAAGCCTGATGCTGATGGAGGAGATAATGACTTCATTCACGTATACGCTGCAATTCGAGACGGCAAGGATGGAAATCTGAATAATCAATTAGGAAAAAGTCTCGGCTCGGTAATTCTGTTTTTATACATTTCCATGTGGGTTCGCGTTGGATGTATGGACGCCCTAGGGTAGGAGCAATTGCCACAGTCTGTGTCATGGACTTGCTCCCGCTGGATGAATATGGCAATCCGCCGGAAGCTAGGACCATGGGCCTAAAAGCTGGATGACAGGACCCATATGCACAGGTTGATAAAATAACAAAGGTTTTTCAATAAACATTACAAAACAAACAATAACCTTCATCAAACAAATCAGGGGAGCAGCAGCACAAAATATCAGAGCTCTAAACACCAGAATGCAGCTGCAATTGCCAACTGGCAATGCAACTCTTAAATATCCTAACTTCACTTCCACTTAAACGAGCAACAGGTGCGGCTCTCCGAAGTGGAGGCGGAGACAGCCGGAGGGGGAGGGGCTGCAAGGCAGAACCCTAACATGCAGCATGGCTTGTGTTGGTAGCTAGAGTAGGCAGTTGGGTTTTTTTTTTTTTTTGTAATTTGATTTTGTTGCCAAGGTGGTCAGTTGGACTGTCCCTTTAGCTAGATTTGTTCGGCTTTGTTATTTTCGTTTAGTTGGCAATGCTCATAGTCCCGAGCCTTGGATTTGTGCTCGTGCGTGTCATTCATGATTTTTCTGTTATGTGGCACCAGTCACTGTAAATGCACTTCTGCTCCTTTTCATGTGTTTTTCACCATAAAAAGAAACGCTCACTTTATAGTGTTGTGCGCTTTGACGTCATTCTTCCCCTCCCTCCATTCCACACTCCTGCAGGTTACTCCCAGTCATTTTTTTGATGTTGCGTAGTCACTAAAATTCTCTAGAATACCGGGGTCAAAACAACATGAGAGTGAAAAACACACATCAACTCACGCACAAATACATGAGCTTACGCAAAAAAATATGCTCACACACCCTCACATTCAAACACAGATCTAATATGCATGTGTTATGGCCCAGACCGGGAATCAAATGCAAAGTCAGACCTGCAAATCAACAGGTAGTTTATTGACAGCAATATGGCACAGGTTGCAGTCAGATGTTGTACAGACTTTTTCGGCACTGAACTGTTCTAGAGGATGAGCAGATTACTTGAGAGAAACGCGGTCCCAGTCCTGGACCTAGATCAGGGTTAGCAGCCTGTTCCTAATAAACTGGGGCAGGAAAACAAACCTGGAAGGGTCAACAAGAATTCGGTCCCAGTCCTGGACCCTGATTAGTATTGGAAGCTTGTTCTAGATGAAGAGGCACAAGTTGGGTTGACTTCAACTTGATCCGAATCCTGGACCCTTTTTAGGATTGCAAGCTTGTTTGAATTAATTAATGACAATAAAGACTTTAAGCAGAGGGCTGAAATACCTGTCACATGATCATTAGGAAAACAGTTGTGTAACAAGATTCCGCCGGGCAGGGAGGCGCACAAGACACTAACCAATCACAAGACACATTCATCTGATTGACACAGAAGGTGTTGAATCGTGAAGACACACGAGGAAATTACAGGAAGGCTGTGACAGCATATACTGAAATAAAACACACAAATGAATGTACAAACTAATTAAACATATATACATTCACAAATGCATCCATATACACAAAAAATACATGAAGTGGTCCACATGCAGTTACGTACTACAAAAGAACACACAACGGCACACAGGCGAACGCATGCGTACGCACATATATACATTTAAACAAACACACAAACACATACACATGAACTATCCGGGGTGTTACATATATGTATGTACATTTATTACCGTGTGCCCGTGCATGATTGAGTTTGTGGATGTACAGGGTGTGTATGTTTGCCTGTGTGAGCTAATTGATTTTTTTTTTGTTTATTCTGTTTATGTTTTTGCATGTGTGTATTATTTTAAATTCAAAGTTGAATTTGTGTGTACATACTGCTTGTGTATAAATTTTGTGTGCAAGTTTGCATGTGAGTCGAATAATGTTTGAGCATTTACTTATGTACATGTTCATGTATATGTTTATGTGTATCAATGTGACTGCACATTTGACTTTGCACTTATCATACGCAAATTATTGTAGTTGTATGTTTGTGTTTGGGTATATATTTGTGCACATTAATGCGTGTGCTTGTCTCTGTGTGTTTCTTTGCCTGTGTATGGGGTTATGGGCAGTAGGGACAGGTAGCAGCCCTTATCTCAAAGTAGCAGCCATGTGTTTCTTATCTGAGGGAGGTGTGCTGAGGTGGGCAGGTTAACAGGAGCACCTCTGGCCTGAGAGAGATTACAGATGGTGCTGTCCACCGTCAGACTGTCAGTCAGCTTTAGGTAGCCTGTTGCCTCATGGCTCAGGAGTTAAAATTAGTCTCAGAGGGTTAACGATTAAAGTCCCAGTGTGTCAACATAGCGATCAGACTAAATGATGAGTGCAGCAGTTGGGCCCTTGACCAAACACTACATCAGGGCTATTCAACCTTATTCAGAAAGGGCCAGTGTGTGTGCAGCTTTCATTCCAACCCAGCACTTACACATCTGACACAACTAATCAACCCCAGGGGTCTTTGGTAAAGGGCTTGATTAGTAGTATCAGGTGTGAATGAAAGCCCACACCAGCCCTTGCTGGGTAATGTCGAATAGCCCAGCACTACACCTTATATTACACCCCACATTGGTCACTGTTCAGTCAAGTTGACTGTATGTTGTTTTGGCTGAAAGCACCAGCTTAATGACTGAAATTGAATATCTATGTAGTGGAGATTCATGTTACTGTCCACATGTCAGTCACTGTCATATTTCATGGTCCTATGAAGCTTTGCAGAATGCAACACATTATTTGCACAATGCTGAATACGATACAATTATTGACCTCAGTTGAGGTGAACCAATGATTATCCACCTTGGACAAGCGATGTTCTCTGTGAATATCGCTTGTCCAAGGTGAACAATTCCTTGGATTTACCTATAACTGAAGTCAATATTGTATGTTGTATATGTATATTGTATATTGTATTGTTTTATTGTATGACCCAACTTGAAAATATAAAATAAGAGAAGGGCGACAACTCTAACGTAAAGCTCCTCACAGGGACGTAGCGACATGAAATACGTACACCGTCGGGAGCTCCTGCGGGAAGCCTAATCTATTTTTAGGTGGAGATCTTTTGTGCGGTGAATATCACTGTTTAAAGTGACCAGCGGAGCTCGCCTTGACCAATCGGGAGAGAATGAATGTCATATAATAAAATCTTATATTCTCCCAGGCATGAAGTTTTTTTTTTTTTTCTTTTTACATTTTCAAAGAAGTTTGTTTTTTAAAATTCTCAAAGTGCCCCTGAACTAGAGCTGGGGAACAGAAAGAATGGACAAATGGCACATGCTAGTTTATCACCATGGAGATCGGAGAAGACAGAATCCTGCCTCTGAAACAGGTGCCTGCCACACGCTGCGCTAAAGGTTGATTTTAGCATCACTTTACTGTCTGCGTGGGCCCAATTTCCATTAAGTCTGGCCTCGTTCTTCTTTGGACGCAATCATTACCCATTGTCTGTCACTTTCTTTCTACCTCATTCTGTCTGTCCCAATTCAATTAAACCTTTTTTTTAATTACAGGGCAGAAGAATGCAGATGTATGACAATAGCTTGAAAGTAGGCAGCGGAGAAAGGATGAACAAGACAAGCAGAATTAATGTAGTTGAGAGAGAGAGAGAGAGAGAGAGAGAGAGAGAAGGAGAGAGAGAGAGAGAGAGAGAAGGAGAGACCTGTTACTGAGGACAGACTGGCATTATCATCTATCATTTGCTTGCCTCAGGCATGGTCAAACTTCTCAGCAGTAGCTGAGTCAGTAAATGCCAATGCATATCAGATATGAATATGTATTAGATGTGGTGTGTATGTGTGTGTGTGTGTGGGTTCTTTAAATACAGCCAGTAGCAAACAGAATTGCAGAATCACTGATTTTATGCTTGGATGCAGCTTAGTATTCCATCAAACACCCACCATCATTCAAAATATGCATTTTGCTTAATGTTCGAGATCGGTCAGATTAATGAGTGAACTGAAGGGCATATGATCCATTTTCTGCTTTTTTTGTGAGAGTGTTCGTCTGAGTGTGTGTTAGAGGGACTGGCACAGGAATATGCCAGTAAATATGTTCTTGACTATAAAGCAATGACAACAGTCAGCATCTTTCTTCAAAATCTGATAGAGTCTAAACGTCTGTCGCTGTTGTTGTTTATTGATTCATCCCATAATATTACATAGCTCATCCCCTCACTACCTGGCCCCCACGGTGATGCCATGGCCCCTCCCTGTCATTACCCGTCCAACACTTTGGCTTCTATTTTGTGACTTTGCAAATGGCAATGCATGTGACGGAGACATTATGTTCATATTTAATGCCTTTTCCCAGCTTTGTAAATTTGCACTCAGTAATAATGTCATTTACCTCATAATAGATTGAATAGCACAATAGGGCTGTGTCAAAGCACAAAGCTGCTGCTATGCAAGTTTTGTATCATTGGCCTTGTTAGTTTTTTTTTGCAGGCCTACTTAAAATGCAAATGCCGTCGCTGTATGGTAGTTATATGGGGACTGAATCCCAGCCAGCAGTGCTGCTATCAAGGAAATGCGAATAATTCACATCATTTATCCTCCCTTTTAATTTTCACTTTTGCACTATAGCCTACGGTATAAATTATACCTAAAAATGGTGTTGGCTACTAATAGGAAGAGGAGTGTAAAGGTATATTTTGACATGTGAATATTTTCTTTGTGAGGGGTTAAATACAAATCACTCCAGTCTCGCCCTTGTTATTGTACCATGAGTAATATTTTCTGTACTGATTATAAGCCTCACAACTTCCCATACTAATTGCTTTACCTGGTGAATTGACCTCTATCCCCCCAACCCTGTGCGAGGGGAGGGAGGAGGTAGCTATATCCTCCACTGGCCTGAGGGGCTCATTGCTGGGAGTCCCCCATCCAGAAGATCTGGTCTCTCACCTGCTTGATGCAAGTTTTTGCTTTCCTCTTCAATACAGGTCATTGTACCCCTTATTAATTCGGGGCGCAATTCCTAGGGGCAGCAGTAATGCCAGCTACATACTCCTTCCTCACTTGATAAAATTTCCACTTTGCTATAGCTGTGTTTTTAAATGAATGACCACGGGTGATCTGATTGGCCTCAATGGAACCACGCCCCCACCACACCAACAGGTAATAATTTCCGCTCAGACAAACCCTTTTGACAACAGTGCCACAGTTGCGCTATTGCCTCCACAAAGTTAGCCGAATGGAGTTAGACACGCCCAGTTTGGACCTGCGATATGATTAGCACGTATTTTTGCCAACTGTGACTTAAGTCATCGAATTTGGGCCCTTTATGGTGTGACCTCGTTATTTCATCTGGACCAAGCTCTCCAGCTGACATGGCCCCTCCAGACTCAAATTTCCACTCTACGTTTTTCATCCAACTCACCAAATTACTGATTTCCTGCATCTACACGCCATGCACTCCCTCAATTTAAACAGCCACTCTCCCCTTACTTACTTCCCTTACTGTAGTATCTGAACTGGCTGATAAGCTCGATCCAGAGCCAGCAGTAAAACTTTTATGACATTCCCCTAGGATGTTCCTGCAGCCTGCCTGTGGGGGGTAGCATCTCTGGCTTTGCTCAGCGGGGGGAGGAGTCACAAAGCCCTGCGGGTCCCAAGTCTCCTGTGAAAGTCACATCACTGTCCCCAAAGTCCAGTTACATTAATCTGTTTAAGTTAATCTAAATCTCTGGGAAATTCATAATGTTTATATGTTCAATATCCGGTGAAGAAATCACTTACATACTTATAATCCAATTAAGTTATACAACACTCGATCTTAAGGCAGTTTTCATGATAACTGCATCCTATTAGTACATATTCCTATCATGTTTGGTCTTGTTATTCTCGGGGGAATTCAAGGAGTTGAATGGAGTATGTTTCATGTCCCTTGAAATTATGGTTCATTCCCTTTGGGAAACTCCTGAAAAATTTGTCAGATTTCGCTCTTCTCTCTCTGCTAGGAAGTTTATTACACCCCCCAAATGGTGGAGAACCCAAATTCGACCCCCCCCCCACCGATCAAAGGTGTGGTTCTGCCTTAAAACCAAGAGATTCTAGCCATTGGGGGAGAATCGTATTTCGATCTCCCCGAGTACAGAAGAACAGAAGAGCGCGAGTAGTCTTTTAATTATGGAGAATCGCAAGCCGGCTCTCTCTGCGTGCTTGGGTCTGTGCTTAAGTAGCAGATCTAGGTATGCGGGGAGGGATGGCATCTGAGTTCTCCCCAGGCACGGGGTGCGGCCTCGCTCCGTGTGGTGGGCCTCCTTTTGCAGGTATGTATTTATTCTCTCTCTAAATTGTGTGTAACCTGTAATTAGCTTAACGTCGATTTGTTCGATCTAAGTTTGTGCCTGCCTGGTGATTAAATCATTGTTATTCCTTTCAGCTTGCGTGGTCTCTGTGACTCTTAACACTTGTACATTCTTTCTAGCCATGTCACGACCAGTACTTAGGGGGCAATTTCTTACCATTCCAGACTAGCTAGCTGATGTTGTCGGTAGTGATGGGTTTTAAGTTGGATTGCAAATTATGGTCTACCCCTAATTGGCTTATGTAGTACAGGTCCTGAAGATTCTATCTTTAGGGTACCCCTGAGCTGAAGCTGGTATCTGATTGACCTTCTTAAAGGACCCTTGGGTGTACATACACCTGGGTTTGTTATTTGTTTATGCTAAGTGCTACTTTGTTTATGCCTAGATGCTATTATGATGGTAATTTCTTCCATCCTCTACAACTATCACCGAACTAAGATCCGGCAGCGGCGTTTATTACCCTAGGGGCGTTTGCTGAGTGACAATGGTTTTCACAGACGAGTCTGATGGCGTAGCTGCCTCGAGATTCATGCATGCTGTCCCCAAACTATCAATAAATTTGGAGTCAGATATTTAACGAGGATATAACTAAATTTGGTATTCTAAGTGTATTATGGAGTCAGATTAATTGTAACCGTTGTGTTTTTGTGCCCCGTCTTTGGACGGAGAAAAATATCCATTTTATTGTGATTCACACCAGCCAGGAAGTTGCTTTAACGCCAGCCAGAAAGAACACGTGAAACCTTCAGCTCTCTGCAGTGTCCGTGTTTTGGTATTGTTTTGTGGGGTTCTACATTGCGCAGACTTTTTTCTGATCGTGTATCTGCATGATTATTCCTTTGTTGGTTTCCTTTGTCTATCCTGCCCCTGTATTATGCTTTCTTATATTTATGCTTAGTTGTGTTATTGTGTCCAGCCTTCTTAATTAAACATTGAGTTAGATTCCCTCATCAGCCGTGTTCTCTGTTCCCGGGTCCAGCCTGACACTCATAGACCAATCCCCTTCCATTCTCCTCCCTCCTGTGAAGTCACAGCACACCACAGAGCCTCGCCCACCTCTGCCCACACTGTAATTACCACTGTGATCATTTCCCACTGCACTTTAGCCCATTCATTTTGGACCCCATCAGTCTTCCTGATACTCAGGGAACCACTAACTGCTCCCACCCACTCTACATTTGCAGTCCAAGGATTTTTGTCACGGACCAGTGAACCCAATCATAACTCGTAAATCACCCTCCTCCTTCGGGTTAGAGGTCGGGTGAACTCACGGTCTGTGGTAATGATCTGTTCTGTGCCTCACGTGAATGGAGCATTGGTTCTGGAACGTTCCGCATAGATTGAAAACTCTTCACCTGTAATCCCCTGGTACAGGAGGAATACAGCTGGCTCGCAGAATTAGTTTCTGCCTCACATGGGCGCGCACACACACACAGATACAAACACAAACACACACAGGCATCTCTGTCCAGTGTAAAGACAACCTGGTATCATCTTGAAGGCGCTGGTCCAAGATCAACAAAATATTGTTTGTCCAGAAGTACAATTTCTGTCCACCAATGAACAGCAGCTCTGATGCTGCCCCTTCAAATGTCGTGCACTGTAGTCGTTTAAAGTTCGCTAGCAAAGGCTGGCAGGCTTTTTTTTTTTTTGACTTGCAAAGACTGATCATCAAGAAAATCCAAAATAGTTTTTGCCTTGTAAATTTCATATCAATTTCACATCACATTCACTCTTAAATTGCTCTCCTTGGGGGATTTCATTGGTTTGAACTGCGAGCCGGTGTGCTTGCTCGCCGCAAGCCATGGGCAGCTGTAAACCCTGCGTGGTTTCATAGCATCATCAGAGCAGGTTTGCAATTTATTGATGGACTATAATGTTACTCCTGGGCGAACATAATTTTGTTGATCCCGGATCAACTCTTCGACGGCGATATCAAACTGAGCCGAGGATATCCTACTGCATTGATTCACTTTTTTCTATATTTCTTTTACTCCCTTCTCTCCTCAACTTTATTTTTCCCCGTCCATTGACAAATTGGCAATTATTATTTCATACCATAAACTCAGAGTTAAATCCAGATTTGGAAAGTGAATGTTGCACCCAGTTTTTCGTTGCCAAAAAAAAAAAAAACACTCTTATTCTCTTAATTGGCACGATTACTCAGCCAGGAGGTATAACTGATCTGTGATGTCAGTGAGCTGACTTGATGGATTGAAGAATTTGGTGAGAGTTTTACGTTCTGTATTCACAGGCCTCCATGCAAGATTTATTTATTTTGGAGCACAGTGAACGCATTAAGGATTCTACAACCTGCTCTCCACAGGACTGCAGTCTGACTGACTCATAGGACAACAGCTGGTCAGACTTTATCTGAAGTGATGCTCATAAAGGCTTTATACAGGATGTATAATGCCTTCATAAATGAGACATGTCTTCATTAATCATACATAAGCAAATGTCATTCTTTGTAAAGGTTGAAATGATACATCCTTCTTCAGCATGTGACACTAGCTGTGATATAACTGACAGAGTCAATCAGTTAGTGGCTAAATGCGATAAAGGGCGACATTGTCAGCTGAGTGACGTTGTCATTGTCACATCTGGCATCACACGCTGAAGAAGGATGTGTGATTCCACCCTTTACAAAGTATGACATTTGCTTTTGTATGATTTATGAAGACATTATGTCTCATTTACGAAGGCATTATACATGCTGTATAAAGCCTTTATGAGCAACACTTCAAATGAAGTGTGACCCAACAGTCCTGTCTTTGTGGACCTTCAGACAGAGAAGCAACCAAAAAACCTTAAAGGAAACACGGAAGCTCTTGCTTGCAGTATGACAGCAGCACAGTTCCTGGTTGCGGTCAGAATCCCCTGGAATAGGGTATATAGCGGTAGAGGAGGATCCATGATTGAGATATCACACTCGCCTTCTACCTAATGCCCCTGTCACACTCATTCAAAATCAGCAAGAATCAAGCAGAACCGGCCGGAATGAAGAATTTGCGCTATATTCGGGCGGGAATTTCAAATTGACCAAAATTCTTACAGCTTTGAAAGAACGCCGTTCAAATACTTAGACTGCGCTTTGAACCCGCCTCAAATGATTCTTGCACATTCTGGGTGTATTTGCTCTCAAAAGCAGCTTGAATGTAGTTGGGACACAGTAGGAATATTTAGAATGCTGTCAGAATGCAGTCAGAATATTTAGAATACACTTCCAATGCCGTAAGAGTGCGGTTCGATTGCTGCCTGAACTCCACCCGAAGTATGGTTGGAAGGTGCCTCGAATGCTGTACAAATTCACCTCGAATGCAGTGAGAATTGTGATAGTCCTGCTCTGCAGTCCCTCCCCCCTTGCTCACTGCACCTCCACTTCTACGAGTCACACCTGTCGCTCGTTGAGGTGGAGGTGCAGTGGAGAGTATTTAAGCACTGCACTGCCAAATAGGCAGTGCAGTGCTTAAATACTCTCCACTGCACCTGATTCCTGGAGCCCTGTTATGGTTTGCCGCTGCTCTCCTGTTCTTTGAATCTTTTATTAAAATATTTATTATATTTTTGTATTCAGCCTGTGCGTGTGGGTCCCTTTCCACCCTGGGATCATGGTCCCAGTGCCCGCCGGTTTCTTCTTGCCTTCTGCCAGCGGGACCAAACCATGACAAGAATGCTCCCGGATTGGCTGCCAAATATGGTTGGAACGTCCAAGAATTCAAACAGAATGCAGCTTGAATACTCAGAATGTACTTAGAATGTAACACGAGTGTCCCATATGCGTTGATTGAATAACTGCTGACTACAGCAGAGGAACATAAATATGCCACTAAAACTGACGCCGAATGCGTGACAGTTAACAGGTATGCGTTATTATTAAAAACTGGCCATATCTGGTAATCTTGAGAGTTTTCAGAGTTTCTGTAACGGTAATTTAAATGAACAATTGAAAACATGTCACGACCAATCATTATTTTTAAGAGATTATTTTTAAGGTGAATAGTTTTAATATCAAAATAGATTCCAGCGGCAATTGAGATGCATTCAAGGTGCATTTTGGAAGGATTTGACGTGGCTTGCCATTTCAATTCTCCCTCGAATGCAATCAGAGTGTTTTGAATGCTGTTGGAATGCCGTAAGAATATTTATAATGCAGTCAGAGTGCAGTTAGAACACACTTGGATCACTGTTTGATATTTCTCCACTTTGAATGCACCAGAAAAGTTTATGCAGGAGCAAAATATTCGAGCCGGCCACAAGAATGGGCCCGAATATTAGGAATGCCCTCAGAATGCAGTCAGAATTCGAATTCGAATACCCAATATACAAACAATTTTCATTCCGACGGCATTCCGGCTCATTCCGCCTCTAACCTGACTAGGGTTTAACATGACTTCTTACATGGTGCTCCTCACTATCTCTTTCATTTCATTTCAGGTCGTATTTCCTTGACTGAGTGCGGGCTGCCTTGCAATGATTCACACTGAGATGACAACATTATACTAGTGTATTATGTACAGTACCGTTTGGACATACCCGCATTTTTCTTAGAATACATGTTGAATAAAGAAATAAGCAGCCTTTATTTAACAAAAAAATATGTACAACCCCAATTCCAAAATAGTTGGGATGAAGTGTAAATTGTGAATAAAATCAAAATGCAATGACTTTCAGATCACATTAGCCAATATGTTACTTACAATAGAACATTGATCACATTTTAAATGTTGAAACTAAGACATTTAACATTTTTATCCACAAAATCAGCTTATTTAAAATTTTCTGGCTCCAGCAGATCTCAAAAAAGTTGGGACACAGGCAAAAAAGGGCTGAAAAATGGAGAGAAACCGTGTCTTCAATTGCCAATTACCATAATTGGAAAACGGGTCAATAAAGGAAAATGACTGAGAACTTGCCAGGACTAATTCTTGCCATAAAGGGACATGTCTGTCCCCCCCCCCCCAATTCCTGGTTCTAGCGCCGGCCCTGATTTGGACTTACCATTGCTCTAGCCTCTGACAGATAAACTGAGATGACATTGCAATGTGACCAGGCCAGATTATGCTGTCTTTCTTTGATATTTTATTACATCCAAACTTTATTGTTCAGACTTCTCAAAAATACTGAGGTGTCTATATAAATTTTGCTTCAATGGCCTCTGTGCTTGACAAAGTGGGGTTGTGTTCCCACAGTAAAAACATACTTAGCTTTTCGTCCTGAGGGTAAGTTAAGGGGACAGACTGAAAGAATATGGGCCACCATCTCAGCTTTCTTTGTCCAAACACAGACATCTATTCATTTCTTGCCCTGGTGCTGAGGACACGCTGAAAGCATAGAGAGATGGCAAATTATTCACCTGGGTTGTTTCACTGGTGGCAGATTCTGTTCGGCATGAGAGGCTATGTGCATCTTAAGAGAATTGAAAGAAATGTCACACGTCACCCGCAATGGACCATTCCCTCTGCTCCTACTCAGTTCTTATGGAAGGAGTCATCGTGAAAACTTATGCGGTCTGTTTATTGACCTTTTTCTGTGCTCGTTTTTACTCTGCTCCTCTCATTCAGTCTAGATGCCAAAGAAATTGCAGAAAGTGGACAGAGGAGAGAAGATGTGAATAAAAATGTGTAAAACCGCCACTCTTTGAAGGGGAATTATCAAGGAAAAAAGTTACTGGCTTTTTAGTCTTATCAGTATCATAGGACCCAAGAACATTTTTTTCTCTCTGAAGTAAAAAGATAACAGCTTGTTTTAAGTTACTCTGTGCTTGATGTGGTAAATGATCCTTGACGATGGCACAGTGGGAAGTTCTGTTACCACACAGCAAGTATGTTGTGCGTTTGAATGAGGCCTGGAGCCTTTCTGTGTAGAGTTTGCATGTTCTCCTTGTGTTTGCGTGGGTTTCCTCCAGGTACTTCGATTTCCTCCCGCATGCATGCAGGCTAATATTAGTCTCTAAATTGCCTAAAGGTATGACTGCGTGAGTGAATGGTGTGTGAGACCTGTGATGGATTGGTAAGCTTTCCAGGGGTGTGTCTGTGCCTTTCACTGATAGTGAGCTGTGATGGGTTTGGGCTCCTCTGCCTTCTGCAGCTGTCGTGAGGAAGAAGTGGTAAAGACAACGCAAGGATTACCGGATGAAAATCTTGAAAGGAGTCAAATTATTTCACCTTATGGGCAGATTTTTCTCATGCAGAGCAAAAAAAGAAATGAAGACCGCGTAGGAAAAATGATCAGAGTCCAAATTTTGCATTTTTGTATATTTTATATATTATTATAATATTTATACTAATATAAAATTATATTATATATTACTATTATAATATTTTCTATATTTTGCATATTTTTTCAATGCTTTGTTGCAAAGATTGTTTTGAATTTTTCATTCATCTTTTCTCCACAACGTGAAAATGTGACTCTGATCATTTCTATTGAGGTCTTCAAATATATTCTTTACATATATAGAAATAAGATTTCCAGCTGTTTGTGAGACAACAATAGTTGTACTTATTTTATGGTTTTAATGTGAAAATGAAATGGAACCCCCCTAACCTCAGTTTAGAAAGGACGTTAGTATTTGTAACGCATTGCAGTAGGCGTGGGCATCAGCACTCTAACTGACTCAGAATAGATCTGACATGGACTGGTGCTCGGAGATTAAGGACTCTTTGGAGATTTTTCTGTCCGTGAGTGCCAATGTTTGTCGTAAAGAGTGGGGCAGGTTCCTCGTAAAGAGGTTGCGATCGACCCTGATGAAGAGGTGTCGAGCCACACTAACGAGAGAAACCAAGCCATTTACTGATCTCTCGGGCTTTGAGAGCGTTGTTCGTGTCACTTTGTGTGAGAGGTGGAGAATTGTACGAGCATTAGAGAGAGAGATGGAGGAAGGAGAGCGAGTTTGAGAGAGATGAATTTGTTCTGTGGACCATAGATTATTCGGCTGAAATTTTTTCTTTTCTGTGAAGTTGTAGCATAGCATCGAATATTTAAACAAAGCATTGTGAATTCAAGGTAGAGAAGAATATGGAGAGATGGAAGAGCGAGATGGAGAGAGAGAGAGATATCTTCTCACACTCTCAGATCACAAATACGCACAGATACACGCATACACAGACCTGTAATGTTCGTACAGTGTGTCATTCCGTCTTTATTGCATTGATGCTGTCAAAATATGTGTATCTGCATATGTTATACTCCGTAAAAAAGGATTTGTTCGCTCAATTTCACAAAGTGAAGTCCTGCCATTGTTTTGACTGAGTTAAGTTCCGTGAAAGAGTATAGTTTATCGCTACTCATAACATTCACAGAAATTCACTCAGTCTAAGCTACAAGATGACTCGATATAGTCAAGATGAGCGAGCGCATCTTTTTTTCACAGTTTATAGTGAAAATAATGCAGAGATGAATTTAAATTTGATAGGGAGAGATGGAGAGCATCAGAATGATGACGGGTGAGAAGGTGAGACAGTTAAAGTGCTCATTTCACTTGTCTTATTTTTGAGGAGTGATGTATCATCGAATGACTTATTTCAGGAGCATTAGTAGCAGAAGAGCGTTCTTTTATAGTTAGGGCACTTAAATTATCACTGTACTGACAGGCACCTCCATTTTAGATTTTAGTTTTTTACACATTGGAGATGACAGCAGAAATGATGTGACCTGCACCATTCAAACGCAGGAGTCTCCTTAAGCATCTGGTCTTTTCTCTCTCATGACATCATCGGCCGCTTTTTATCACAGTGAGTCATGGGACGGCATTTGTGCCCTCATTTCGCACGACTTTTTGTAGTTAAAAACCTTTTACCCCATGCAAATTATATGACACAACCATTCGTGCAGAGCATTAAATGCCGTGAGCAATCGTTGGTCTGGTTATTAGTCTTGTGCATTCTAAACCACCCTATAAAATTGAGCTTTTATGTGTCTTATACTCGCAAGTGACCAAATTTTTATTTCCAGCATCAAAGTTTACGGCCTAGAATGCCGTAATTTTCAATGATCATTCGTAATCGCTGAGGCAAGAGCGTTTTAATCACTTATCGTGTGACCTTATAGGAAAGGATTGAGTAACAGTCTGGGTCGTTGTTGCAGGACATTGCACTGCTATCCTAACAGAAATCCTGCTTCTTGAACTGGCAGTCGGTAAATACTGTCTGTGAAATACTGACCCCCTGCACCTCCACCAACATGCTGTATTGGATAATAAAAAAATCTGATATTTAATGTCTCATTACCACCCATATCTTTTGAGATTGTTTTTTCTGATTGTTTATAAAGAAAAGGACTGTATGATTTACTGACCCCACGGAGGGCTTAAGGTGCATTCAGTAATTCTGGAGGAAAAACAAACAACAATTACCAATATAAAAATAAATATTGCGGTTCTGTAGCTGATTGTCTAGGCCCTCCTACACAAACGAAATGCCATTTCAGCTATTGTTCAACAACAGGTATTTGAGGATAACTGCTGAATGCACCTTTAATTGATTGATCGATCAATTGATTGATTGAACTGAAACACTCATATTGCTTCAATCAACATTCAATTCTTCTGTAAACTAAATTTGAATGAGTGCAAACATATTTATTTGAAAATTCTCTGCTGGTCATGATGTGGGGTGAGGTCTGCATTTATGCTCCAGAAGTGCTGGAGTTTTTCTGTTATGCGGGGAAACCCAACACAAAATCAAACCCAATGACAGGTGATACTTTACAAAGCAAGAAGTTACTGAGTTAGATGAGTAAAAGCACTGAGGAAAATTCAGGGCACCTCTTTTAACCTCAATCAGAGTTTCATAGTTGGGAGTGTTCTGGGTTTTAATCAGCACTGTGATCCAGGATAGGTCAGTAATCCTGTTTTGTGATACAGTCAGTGGTGCAGTGGTCCCTCAGGAAGTGGGTATACTCTTTGGAAAATGGATAGATAACTTAGGAGAAAGTGGGTATTGTCTGATACGTATTTCAATGGCTGTTTGGCTGATTGGTGGGACCACAGTAAATTTACAGAAAAAGGGGCGAGTAAACTCTGCATACGTGTGTGTACCCTCTACTGCACCACTGGATACACAATCCGGGTTTACTGGTGAGAAAGAGTGCCGTTAAAGATACATAGCTTATTTGTCAAGGACATTAGAAAGCACTTAAACCAAATGGTCGAGGTGCGATGGTGGGAGGGATGCAGTGATCGTGAGTTTCGTATTCGCTCCATTTCCAGCTCTTCCCTGAGAGAGATACTGTGTGTGTGTGTGTGTGTGTGTGTGTGTGTGTGAGAGAGAGAGAGAGATCTCCATTCATTACTGTCACACACTGTGAAGATGGATCACACGGCAGGCATATAGTTTTAATGAAGGGGAGGTGGGAAGAAGAAAAGGGAATGAAAGATGGAAAGAGGAGAGGATGAGATGTAAAACCAAAGGAGGAGAGCAAAAGCTAAGGGAGAGACACAGAAGAGAGAGAGAGAGAGAGTGAGAAATGTTTAAAGCAAAAAGGGTAGGAGATAAAATGAGAGGAATAGAGGAGTGAAGGATTTAAGGAAATAATACATGACTGGGAACTGGAGGGCGTTCGCTGGAGCGCATACCTCCGTCAGGCCATACATCTGTTCTTTTGGTTACAGAATATGTTCCGGATCACATCCTTAGACTACCACCTATCAAATGTCATGTCAAACTGTTGGTAACTTTTTGAGATATACTGTTAACAAACAAACAAACAAACAAATGGGTTATGACATAACCCCCTTGGCAGAGGTGAAAAGGGGGGCAGACAGGATGCGGTGAAGGTAGAGAATACATGTGAAAAACAGGAAGACCTGGGGAGTCAGGAAGGGAATGAGTGCATGTTACAGAATTGTAATTCACCGCTGTGAGATGGGCAATAATTACACTATTTCCAGAAACTCACATGCTGTTCTCCTAATGCAGATTAATTACGTCTGCCAAGGACATAACAAAATCGCCTCGGTTTTTTTGTCTGTCTGTCTGTGAACAGGATAACATAAAAACTGATGAACCGATTTCCATGAAAATTCATAAATATGAAGATCTCATAACTCGGAAGACCCCATTAAATTTTGGTGTTGATCCAAATCCGGATCACGATTCGGCAGACGTCAGAAATCTCTGATTGCTCTTGTTGTTTAACTGTTTGGTTTATTCATTTATACATAACAAACCTACACATAGACTGCTGGCTCAAACTCTAATTTGACATGAAAACCACTGATCACAAATAAGGTAAAATTATTAAAAAAGATTTTATTTGCTGTATAAACTCAGACAGTTGATGAACGGTTTTTTGATTTTAATTCAGGTTGTTCAAGTTGAAGAGAGACTGAATGAACTCTTTGCAAGAAAATATTCTTTATCGGCTCTAAATTTTGAATACTTTGTATTACAAGACAGGCAGGGGACAGACATTGTCAATCATAAAGAATCAGCAACTACAGTTGGTCGGATAAACTTCATGGTGCGAAAATTGACTTTTTCAGGGGAATCAGTAATGTGTTCTGTGTTCATAAATAATGTTGAGATGCTGAAAAGTGTTTTACTGAATCTAAGGCAAGAGTTTTACTTCTGGAGCTCTTCTAAACCTATATGTGTGCGTGTGTGTGTATGTGTAAGTGCCTGTGCATGCATGCGTGTGTGTGTGTGTATATCTGTATGTGCATGCATGCATGTGTGCGTGTGCGCGCGCACGTGTGTGTGTGTGTGTATATATGTGTATGTGCATGCATGCATGTGTGTGTGTCTGTGTGTGCGTGTGTGTGTATATATGTGTATGTGCATGCATGTGTGTGTGTGTATATGTGGATGTGCATGTGTGTGTGCGCGTGTGTGTGTGTATATGTGGATGTGCATGCATGCATGCCTGTGTGTGCGTGTGTGTGTTTATATGTGTTTCTGCATGCATGCATGCGTGTGTGTGTATATGTGTTTCTGCATGCATGCGTGCGTGTGTGTATATGTGTTTGTGCATGCATGCATGCATGCGTATGTGTGTATATGTGTTTGTGCATGCATGCATGCGTGTGTGTATATGTGTTTGTGCATGCATGCGTGTGTGTGTGTATGTGTATGTGCATGCATGCATGCGTGTGTGTGTGTGTATATGTGTATGTGCACGCATGCACGCGCGTGCGTGTGTGCGTGTGTTTGTGTGTATATGTATATATGCATGCATGCATGTGTGTTTGTGTGTGCGCATGTGTGTGTATACGTGTATGTGCATGCATGCTTGTGCGTATATGTGCATGTGCATGCTTGCGTGTGTGTGCACGTGTGTGTGTGTGTGTGTGCGCGCATATGTGTATGTGCATGCATGCATGTGTATGTGTGTTTGTGTGCGTGTTTGTGCATGCATGCGTCTGTGTGTGCACGTGTGTGTGTGTGTGTGTGTGCGCGTGCGCACGTGTGTGTGGACACATGTGTGTGTGTGTGTGTGTGTGTGCGCTCGTGTGTATATGTGTGCATGTGCATGCATGCGTGTGTGCCCATGTGTGTATGTGTGTGTGTGCGTGTGTATGTGTGTTTGTGTGTGTGTGCGTGTGTATGTGTGTATATACAGCCCCCTCCTAGTTAAAATGTGTTCTTTAACTTCTAATAAATTCAGTTTTTTTTCTAAATAATATAGGACCACAATGAAAAAAAGAGGAAAATCTAACCTTTAATTCAAGTCCATTTATTCAGTGGGAAAAAAATCTCACATTAAGAAATAATTCTTTTACTTCAAATCATGTGTGCCACAATTATCAGCACCCCTGATGTTAATACTTTGTGCAATCCCTTTTTGCCAATAAAACAGCACCTAATCTTCTCCTATAATGTTTCACAAGATGGGAGAATTCAGAAAGAGGGATCTACTACTACTGTAGAAATGACAGAAATACTTCAATTACATTTAATTCCCAGGAATTGTTAGGGGTGCTAATAATTGTGGAACAGGTGATTTTATGAAAAACAATTATTTCATAGTCAGGGATTTTTTTCCTTTAAAATTCACTTGAGTTGAAAGTTCCGGCATTAGTTTTTAACCGACAAAGTGAAGTCTTTTTTGGGAAGTGTGGACAATTTGGCCGGTCCTCTCAACTACAAAGGCAAATTGTAACTTATTAGTGAAAGTTAGGGGTAAGATTAGAATTAGGAATAGGTCACGGTTAGGGTTAAGATTTGGGTTAAGGTTAGAATTAGGGATAGGCTAAGGTTAGGGTAAGGGTTTGGGTTAAGGTTAGAATTAGGGATAGGCTAAGGTTAGGGTAAGGGTTTGGGTTAAAGTTAGAATTGGGGATAGGTTAAGGTTAGGGTAGGGGTTTGGGTTAAGGTTAGAATTAGGGATAGGCTAAGGTTAGGGTAAGGGTTTGGGTTAAAGTTAGAATTGGGGATAGGTTAAGGTTAGGGTAGGGGTTTGGGTTAAGGTTAGAATTAGGGATAGGCTAAGGTTAGGGTAAGGGTTTGGGTTAAGGTTAGAATTGGGGATAGGTTAAGGTTAGGGTAAGGGTTTGGGTTAAGGTTAGAATTAGGGATAGGTTAAGGTTAGGGTTGGGGTTTGGGTTAGGCATACATTGCTTTTTGTTAAGATTAGAGAAAGGCTGTAGAGACACAGGAAGAATGAATGGAAGTCAATATAATGTCCTCACAAAGATATAAGTACAAGGATGTGTGTGTGCGCGTGTGTGTGTGTGTGTGTGTGTGATTGTGTGTGTATGCTTGTGTGAGCGCGTGTGTGCGTGTATGTGTGTGTGTGTGTTTTATCAATCCATTCTTTACACTGACTGCCCCTTCTCTCCCAGTCTAAGACTCTCATATCAGTGCTACAGTCTCCACATTGGAAAGAGGGTCATGGCCATTCAAACTGCCTCTTAAAAATTCAACAGCCATTCTCCAGCAGACATAAAAAGTAAAACCAACACTCATCTCAATGACTTAACTCTTCTCCTAAATAGCAATTTAAAAAAGGTACTGGTATGCCCAACGTGGTTGAAATTGATTTTATGAACCCAATGAAATTACACAAATGTTATGTGAGATGGATAATAAATACGTATGGAAGTCGTCTGTATCAATGACACACAAGTGGATCTTCAAAAGAAGCAGATTTTTTAGTAAGGCGGCTGGGGGACCTTGTGGAAGGATCTTTCAGATCATTTATTTCATTCCTGCAAGCGCAGTATGTTCAGGCCTGGCTGTGCTGAAGGGGCTGCCGAGGCAAAATCCTCATGAATCATCATCCCGGAAAGATCTGGAATCGTGTTGCATAAAGAAATGAACTGAGTGTGTCGGGACTGGTGAAAAGTATTTATTTGTGCATGTACAGTATATATATATATATATTCACACACATGCACACGTGCGCGCGCGCACACACTCACACAAACATACACCCACATACAGATACACACATGCAAACACACAGTTATAAGCACACACACACACACACACACACACACACACACGCGCGCACGCACACGCGCACGCACACACACACACTCACAGATGCAGAGATCTCCACTTGTTTCATGCTGGAGCAGGAGACTGAAGGAGACAAAGAAGCCTTTGATTTCCCTCCACAGTGACAGCCTGAAGATGTAACATTCTTTGAACACTAAAACATTTGGAGAGGAAAAATAAAAGGATTATAAATTCAGTGCGAATTAAAATAAAATAAAAAAACACTTGCCTAAAACGTACTGAGAAGATTAAGATAAAATAAAAGAAACATATAAAAATGCAAAATACATTATGATGAAGTAAAAGTCACTCCGTGTTGCAGACCACAAAAAAAAAAAAAACACGAAACCAATTTACTGTGACAGAGACTGAGCGAGAGAGAGAGAAAGAGACAGAGAGAAAAACATTAATGTTTTTAATTAGTTGAAAACAAACATGTGGACAGAGGAACACATTAGTAATGCCACAGGCCGAGAGACAAAGGAAAAGAGCAGTGATGTGTGTAATTACTGCAGTAAATGCAGAATATTAAACAGCCAGCAGTGTGTGGGAATCTTCCGGTGAACTGAGGAGTGTATTTGTTCATAGATCTGCTCTGTTTGTTTTTATGTTGTTTTTTTATTATTTTGTTTTATTTATGTACGTATTTTCACAGAAGTTTACCCAACTAAAACCACCCTGTATGAAATAATAAAACAAAAGCTAAAGCTCTGACAGATCCCATCATGCATTGCTCTTCTTCAGACTTGCACAAAGGTTTTTTTTTTTTTTTTTTTTGGTGGTCTTCTCTAAACAGGTTTTAAATAAACCACACTCTTCAGTAAATATCAGGTTTTCTCATTTTGTCTGTCTCTTTCAGTCCTTCTCTCTGTTTTCTTGCTTAATTAGATCCTCTGAACAGTTTTTGGGGATGTCATGGATTTGCCTTTGTGTTTGAGTGATGACTAGAACAGTTTTCATAGAAATCGCATGAAACCTCCTGTATTCTTGCCTACTGTATGCAGGACAAAACCTCTTTTTTTTTTTGTATGAAGCTATAGCCTTTCCTGTAGTGTCACCGGTCAACCACATTTTAGCACTGCCAAATGCAGTGACAGTTTTGCTGGAAATCATGCCTTGTGATTGCCTCTGTTGCGGAGAGATCTTTTATTGACGTTGGTCACCCCACCCCATAGCTCGATCAGCTTAATGGGAATCATGTAAAATCTGATTTCAATATTCCTGGAGCATACAGGAGCTAGTTACTGATTGTGGCAGTGTAATGTTTTGTGTAGTATCACTACTTAGCCAAAGGTAACATTTCCAAATGCAACAACAAACTTTTGATGGGAATCATGTAAAACATTGTATGATTGTTTGTGGTGTATAGAGATGATCTTGGAGACCCTATGGCTTTGCCAAAAGAAAACACCATGCGGGAATTCTGTCAAATCTGCAATCTACATTACTGATGCATAGAGTAGACAGCTTATTGATTTTTATGGCCTTATTGCATTTACTGTAGTGGCACCATTCGGTTAAACTACTTTTCTAAATGCAACATGTCAAACTCTTCTTTTTGGAAACAAATCAACTTTGCCATGAACGTCTTGGGACCTAGAAGAGCAATCCTATTGTACTGAGAACACCATGACCATTATTGTAGCACTAACTTCAGGACAAACTTAACCCCTTCAGCCCTGAGCCTCTTTTTCGAAAATGACATGCCCAAAGTGAAATGAGTACATCTCTGCGACTACTTAGTCTATTCGAATAATGTTGGTATCATAATAAAGATAAAACCTTTTGGGATTCCTGTCGTGGTGTAAAAATCAGTGTATATGTCACTGAGTAAAGGAAGATGGAACACAGTGTAAATGAAAGATCTCATTTTGCGCCAAACAAAGTTTTACTTCTATCCCTTTTGAACTTATTTAGCTGCAGTCTGAAACCTCTGAAAAATTTGGATAACAGAATCTCATTATTATCTGTGCCAAATTTTATTCTAATCAAGTAAATCAGAGCAAAATTAGAGAGGAATGTCTTAGTGGGTTCTCAAAATTGGCAATTCAGGTACCTTGTGTGCCAAATAAGATTTTTCGGATATTAAATTGTAAAACTCATCTAATTTGACTTATATCTAACTACAGTCATACATTCTACCCAATACAACCAGTTTTTAATTTTTAGAATTTATAAATTTATGTTTTTATTATTATTATTATTTCTGCCAGTCTTATAGCCTATATAATTTCCCATTCAAAGACAATGCATACAAAGAAAATGAAGTTTAAAAAGAACAAAAACCCCAGCAATTATTGATACAAGGTACAAGAAAAATGCTGATTTAGTCCTACTAAAGCACAACTGACCGGAAACTCAAACCTCAGTCATCTAAGTTGCAGCGCCACACCCTGACCACTAGGCTATGTCAGTTGACTACTGCTGTTAGGCCAAATTACCAATATAAAAAATGAATCAAGAAAACACATCATTCACCTTGTTTGTACTACTGTTGTGCCTTCAGTATTCACACACAATGGCAGAAAGATTCTATCAGAAAATGACTTTATATTGTTATGCTATTTAAGTACATACGAATGACCCAAGGACTCAGTTTGATGCATTGGGAATGCAAGGCGGTTTCTCAGGTTAGGTTTGTGCAATTAAGGTGGTCAAGGGCTCGTTGGAAATGTTAGAGCCCATTGAATCAAATGGCCACTGGCAAAGTCTTTCTGACAGCATCACAAACTGATCGCAGAGTGGAAAATACATTGCAAGCAAGCTGATTGCTGAGGAACTGAGATCTTTGGAGTTCCTATCAGGTTAACTTACTGAAAAATGCAGTAAGTCAAACAGTTATGAAAATTGGTTAAATTTTCTGTGAGCAAGTTAAGTGGGGTATATTTTCTTTAGGTTCATAGAAACCCTGAAAACACAAAATGTACATTTTACTGGACATTTCTATGCTCTATCAAAAATACAGGACATTATGCATGCTGAGTAAATAGCGCAAATAAGCTATGTCCAGAACACAGATAAATCATCATGCATATCAATGACCAGGTTTCTTCAACTTCACATTATTTCTGTCACTCTGCTTGCACAATGTCCAAAATACTGGATGGTAGTGTGCGTCCCACAAACATAATGTCCAAAATAATGGACAGACAGACAGACCGCCCACTTGCGCCCCCCCGCCACACACACACACACACACACAAAATATTGCACCAAATCCCAACAAATGGTCCAAGGCATTTGTATGTACTCTATGCATCAAAGGGTTAATATTATTGAACCTGACTCGCCCAAACTATGAAATTTGCATTTAGGGAGAAAACAATAGTTTCAGGAATTTACCATGCTGTGGTTCACTGACTGCATTTGTCTCATTTTAATTTTTTTTTGCTTTATTATTGCGACAATTATTGTCATGTTGCCATGTGATATAGCAAACTCACAACATAAATAAAATAGTTAAGAGGAATATGTTCTTTATCTCTCTTATCTCGTATGTTCTGTCATTTTTGATTTTTCAAAATAGTCAGCATTGTAGATCTTTACTTTTTTAAATTACTGGCAGTAATTGTCACGTCAGCTTTAGAATGTCCATTTTAATCACATATTTATGATCCTGAAGGTTAAGGAGTCATTGCGCTATTATTTCTAGGTACAGCAAAACCCACCAATGCGTGAAATGGAGGTACATTAATATGATTAATAAGGGCAATACATTACTGACCCACGGGAAATGGCCATACAAGCACACATACATACATGTGCACACATGCACACAAGCACGCACACACACACAAACATGTGTTTGTATAGCTATACTACTGAGGATATCCTATAACCAAACTATGCCTAACCTTCACTGATCCCTAACTGTAGCCATATCCACAATTTTAACCAATTAGCTGTAATCCTTCGTAATCCTCAGCGAAGACCACCAAAAATGTCCTCATGATCCCAAATGTTCTCGCGAGATGGTTCTCATGGGTATAACTATGTAAGATCACACACACACCCACACGCACACACACTCACACACTTGCTCAGTTCTTGTCTGGGGTGGAATATGCCAGTTAATTCAGCGGGCTAATTCCAATGAAAAACTTGAACAAAAACTGCTTGGAATCCTGCACTAGCAGCAGGGCAGCTTCATCACCCCCTGTCCTCAGCCAGGTCTAATTGACGGGGCCATTTCATGCTCTCCAGACTGACTGCAAATGCCTCAGCTGAGTGCTTTTCTCCTCCATACGCTGAGTGCTGTCGAATTGCAGCCCTGAGTTTGCGTGTCGAACGCTGCCAACCCAGCTGACTCATCAGCTGACCACTGGAAGATCGCCCGGCTTTTTCGCGCAGCTGAATAGAAGTTGCCGAGCGATACCGCTCTGCTTCTCACTGCTGACACACTGTCAGCCGCTCGCACTGCCCTTTTGTGAAAGCATGGCTGTTTACCCCGCAGACAGCCCATCTCACCACTCCTCTTCCTCGAGACGGACGACCCCTGGCCCTAATGTGACAAAGCTGGCCACTGCACTGCACTGCAAAGTGTTTTAAGCCTCTAAGGTGTACGAGCACTGTTTTCATTAGAGTGCTCTTCGTCAAACATTCTCAAATTGATGTACCAATCACTACTGGTGCGTGAAAGCGGCTTCTGAAGCACTGACCTAGAATTTTGAAAGAGTCCTTCTAAAAAAAGTGCTCATCAAATGGTTAAGAAAAAAAACAGCCTCAAACAGAACTCGATCTCGACTCTTCTCCGTCTTTCCGGTCTCCACGCAGAAATTTGCGCTTCATTTTAAACTCCAGCAGGTGCTCGATTAGTTTTAATCAGTCAGCGTCTGACAGACAATTAGCAGTTTAGGGCAGACCTGATAATTATAGCTCGTTCAGGACAAGGCTGGCAGAGTTGCAGAAATATTCCCCCAACACTTTTAAAAAAGATTTAATTATCAAAGTGTTCAGGCTGAAGATGCACCTGCCCTTTGCACCACACTTTAGTTTTTTTAGTAACAAAAACCACAGGGTTATACTCGTCGTTTTGCCATTTAAAACTCCTGGGTAAAATTGAGATCTTAATTATTATTATTATTATTATTATTATTTTATCTTAGCAGTTTAGTTCTTTAATTAAAGACCCTAGTGCTCTAGGTGCTTAAATCACAATGTGCCTTTTTGAGAAAAAAAGGGTGTGAATATGTAATAGATCCACAAAATCAGCTGATTGAAGACCCAAATGCTTAAAGAACTTAAGTCACAAAATTTCCATTTTAAAAAATGGAGGCAGTGGACTTGAGCAGCTATAGAAGAGGTTTTGCCTTCCTCACCTCAAGGTGTGTGAAAATGTGACTTATGTACTTAAAGCTCTAGGATCTTAAATCAGACATGAAATATCCTTTTTTTAAGTATCCATCCATTCATCCATCCATCCATCCATTTTCGCGGGGATAGCAGACTAAGCAAAGCGGCTCAGGCGCCCCACGCTCAGGCTACTTCCACCATCTCTTCCTGGGGGACCACAAGATGTCCCCGAGCCAGCCGGTTCATATAATCCCTCCAGCATGTCTTCGGTCTGTCTCGGGGCTTCCTCTCAGTCGGACAGAAAACTTCGAACAGAAGGTGCCGCGGAGGCATCCAATCCAAATGCCCAAACCACCTCAATTGACTCCTCTCAATGGGGTGGAACTGTGGCTGTACTCTGAGTCTCTCCCGGATGTCCGAGACTCTCACCTCATTGCTAAGTTTCAACCCATCCATCCTGCAGGGAAAGCTCCTTTCAGCAGCTTGCATTTCCAATCTTGTCATTTCGGTCACCACCCAAGCTCATGACCATAGGTGAGGATTGGAACATAGATCGACCAATAAAATCCAGAGCTTAGCCTTTAAGCTACGCTCACTCTGCATCACGACAGGCCGATACAACATGATACTTCACTGATCCACCTGTCAATTTCACTTTCCATTTTACCCTCACTCCTGAACAAGATACTTAAACTCTTCCTCTTGAGGTAACAACTCACCCTCCAATCAGAGGGGACAATCCACCTTTTTCTGGCAGAAAACCCTGGCCTCAGATTCAGTGGTACTGATTCTCATTCTGACCGCTTCACACTTGGCTGCGAACCGCTCCAGTTTGCTTGGTGGTCACAGCCTGATGAAGCCAACAGGACCACATCATCTGCAAACAGCAGAGATGCAACCCTAAGGCCACTAAACTGGACTCCCTCCAAGCCTCGGCTGCACCTTGTTATCCCGATCATGACTATCATGAACAGAATAGGTGACAAGGCACATCCTTGGTAGAGTCCAACACCAAGTGGGAGTGAGTCCAACTTTGTGCCAAGAATATGAACACACATGTTTATAGAGTCCAGCCCCTAGCAACGAGTTTGGTTCTAAAGCCAGAGCTCTGCATAGAGGTGAGTTTGACTATATCTAGTCGCTACCGCTCACCCGCTTTACAAGCTTTCGCTCTTTCCCTGCCCGTGTGGTGACATTTCTTTAGAGTAGAATAAATACATTGATTTGGGCTGTGTTAGGGGGTGGGGGGCTACTGAAGTGCCCAAAGGAAACTCTTGCGCAGACGGAGAATCTGTAAACTTCACCTGCACAGGGCCCAGGCTTGATTTAAAGTAACAAACTTCTTACTGCGATCCAACAGTGCTATCCAATGGACTGAATTTAATAATAATGATGATAATAACAATCATCATCAGCATAATCATAATCATAATTACGTAAGAAGAAATATTGGGAATATGCAATCAGCAATCAATGTCTACTTTGGCTACACATGCAAAAACCTTCAGGAAAAAGTCATTATTGCATTCAACACTGTAGTCTGTACCTTCTATTGACCAGCTTTAGCTGAGAAGACCAGTAATTTCTCTGCGCAGAGCTGAGATATGGCCCGACAGCTTGGGTTGAAGCTGCCGTTTTTGCCAGGTAGAATCTTCTGTGTGGATGAGCATGGCCATTAAGAGTTGTCATCATTTTCGTCATTGAAATGTTTCCTCCAATAAAGTGTTCCAGCCCTGCAACTGAAAAGAAACATTTGCTGTGATATTTCTGTTACGATCACTCTCTCCAAATACGAGAACGAAAAAAGCACAAGCATTAGCCATTTCACCTCCCCCGCAATCTTTCAAGAAAACACACAAAAAAAGAAAAAAGCCATCTTGTTAATTTGTTTTCAGAAAGAAGAGACTCATGCAGTAAGTGGGTGTGGGTTGAACAAGAAATGCAAAACTAAAAATCAGCAGTAGGTAATGATTCAATGCAAAAAAACAACAAGTATTCCTGTCTTAGTATGTTTTCACTGAAAGTCTCATTTCAATTAATATTTTCTTTAAAACAACAGTAGTTATGTGCCAGGAGCTGTTTTAGGGTGGACAGCACTACAGCTCTGAACTTGTGCGTGAGTGTGTGTGTGTTTGTGCTCATGTGTGTTTGAGTGTGGGTGTTAATGTACGTAAGTGAGTGTGTGCGAGCATGTGTGCTCATGCGTGTCCATGTGCCAGTGAATGCATGTATGAGTGTCAGTGCTTGGATATGTATGTGTGTTTGTGCGTGAATGTGAGAGTGTGTGCGCATGTGCATGTTTGTCTATGTGTGTGCATTTGTATTTTTGCCTTTCTGTGTGTGTGTGTGTTTGTGTGCGTGTGTGTGTGCGTGTGTGTCAGTGAATGTCTGCATGCATGTGTGCATTCATGCTCGTGACTGTGTATGTGCATGTGTGTTTGAGTGTAGGCATCTGTGTGCAAGCATGGTTGCGTATGTGTGTGTGTGTCTGTGTGTGTATTTGTCTTCATACATGTTTATGATTGACCATGTGTATGTGCATCTATTTGTGGGTGCGCACATGCGTGCATGTGTGTGTGTGTCTGTGTGCATGTGTGTGTATATCTGTGTGCATGTGTGTGTGTGTATCTGTGTGCATATGTGTGTATATATCTGTGTGCATTTGCGTGTATATCTGTGTGCTTGTGTGTGTATATCTGTGTGTGCGTGTATGTGTGTGTGTGTGTGTTTTTCCGTACAGCCCGTTCTGACTAAGGTGGATGGAGTCAGCCCTGTACATGGCTTCCAATAGTCCATCCTTTCTGAGCATCAATGTTTTATTCCGTCTTCTCTGCTCTGTCTAAAACAGACACGCAGGAATCCAGTTAGAAAGAAAGAGAGAGACAGAGAGAGAGAAGGATGGGGGGAGGAAAAGAGAGAGGCAGCATTTTTTGGATTTTTTTTTTTAACAAACATTTTTTAACGAGTGATTCATTGTATTGACCTCAGCGTATCTCCTGTGATTACAGGCAGTGACAGCTCAGTCTTATGGAGTATTTTTCTTTCCATCTGATTGTGTGGGAGGTACAGTACATGCACCCACAGTACATTATTTTATTAAGTAACATTTTTTATTTACTTTGCCTAAGTCAGTGGAATAAACGTAAAGATGATTGAACCATTCTTGTTAGTTCATCGTGATTCTTCACATTGCGTTAATCTGTCGAAAAACATCAGATTAATTTTCCAAATGCTTCTCAGACCAGGTGATTAATTTTTTCCACCCCCTGTGGTGGACATGAATCTCTGGGCTTCAGTCTCAAAACACATACAGTGTATTCCAATACAATGAAATGCAAATTGCAAGCAATATTCAATAATAAAGGAAACTAAATTCAATTTAAAAAAAAATCAGTAATTATTTTTTTGAAAAATGCTTTTGTCATCCAAGACAATCCTTTTTTATCGGGAATCAAGAGGATATTGCAAATCATTCCACTATGTTGGAGAGGAAAAAAGAAAAAGGCAGGAGAGGGGAGAGAGATAATGAGATACAGCATTATTTCACAAACCTCCATTCCAATGAAGTTGGGACGTTGTGTAAAATAGAACATAGACAACATATCAGATGTTGAAAGTGAGACATTTTACCATTTCACGAAAAATATGTGCTCATTCTGAATTTAATGGCAGCAACACCTCTCAAAAGATTTGAATTGAGTTGAGTTGTGAATAAAATGTGGGTTTATGAGATTTGAAAATCATTGCAATCTGTTTCTAATCCGTGTTTTACACAACGTCCCAACCGCATTGGAGTTGGGGTTTGTATCTCTCAGTCCTTTAATGGGTGAAATCACAAATATAAGATTAGAATGTTCCTGTAATTGTTATGATTCTGCTCTGTCCTGATCATTTTCCTGTCTCTCATTACTGCCCTTTTGGTCTTGGAAATTTGTGTTCTCTGACTGTTATCATTAGTTTCTTCATGTATTGTCTTTATTGTACTTTTCCATAGTTTACTTTTTGCCATAGTCTCATTCCGGTTCATGTTTTCCATCATGCGTTGCACTTTGTCTCCCCCATCTGGTCTCTCGTCTTGTCATTGTTCACAGCCCCAGTCCTGCGTGTTACTCTTCGGGTGATTTATTAGATTCTGGATTTCAGTCTTCCTTCCGATCTCGTTTACTTACTTCACCTTACTTTTCTGTCTACCAATCATACTAACAGTTTGTTATTTTCACTAGAAGTTACTAACACCAACTAACATTGTATATTATACTAACTTACTAACACGCACTAAGGGATTGTATAGTTTCACATACTAATTGATTAACAAGCTCTCGGCAATCGCCCTGTTCTAGTCTCCGCCTCTTGTCGCTCCCTGATCTCCTGTGCTGCATTTCTGCGGAAAACTCCACATCTAATCACGCTGTCCCTTCTCTAATTGAAGCACTGATTACTAAAACCCCACAAGTCAAGTCAAGTCAAGTGTGACTTATGGGGTTTTAGTAATAGGTGCTTCAATTATCTATGCACATTAGAACTCCTTAACTGGAGCTGTATGTCTTTGTCCCGTGATCCCTGTCTGCGTTTTGGTTTCTGCCAAATTCCATGTGATTAGGTTCTCCCTCATGTGCTGCTCCTCTGTAATCAGTCTGACTACTTGCACCTGTGTGTCTTACCATGTGATCTCCCTAGAAGTGTATATTAGGTGTCTTTTCACAGTCATTCTCTGTCAGATCGTTTCTCTTGTTTACCTGCGCTGCTATTTCTTGCCGTGTACTCTTTGCGTCTCTGATTCTGACTGGATTGTCGGACTACTGAATTTTTGGCTTGCCCTCATTGGATTTCCGTTTACATTTGTGTGTTTCAACCCTTTTTCGCCCGACTACGATTTTTGTGGATTGCTGCCCTGTTTACGATTCGGATTGCCCTTTGGTTAATGAGTTTGCTTCTCCCACAAACCATTGCCTGTGTACCGGATCTGTTTCGCCTGACTACGATTTTTGAGTTTGCTGCCCTGGTTACGATTCCTTTTCTGCCCCACTGGATTTTGACTTTTGGATTGCGGACTCTGTACTGTTGCCTTCTGCCCTGCCGGGGTTACCCCCCTCGCTCAATAAAAGTCGTTTTGCAATCCTGTGTCCTCGCATTTGGTTCCTGATCGATACCTCACAGTAATACTTTCTATTGTGGCACTGACAATCACATCAGTGCACGTCAAAATACCCATGCTACGTATGTACGTACTGATTTTGTTTTGATACCAACTTCACAATCATCTGTGTTGTGTAGAATGCATATACATCATAATTGTACGCACAAAATTGCACATACTACAGCCACCATTTCACCCACCTCAAGACCCCAAGGTTCACCAATGACGGAGAATAACCTCTCACTGCAAAAATTCAAAGACACAACTTTACCTCAGACTTCACATGGCAATCAATTATAAATTATTTTAATGAATACCAGCTGATATAGAGTTCCTGCTAATTTTATAATCTATCATTTATGGATTGCTTTCTACTTACAGAAACAGAGAGCTCCTGCTTTCTCCTTCAGCTTGGATGATGCAGTTCATCATCTCAGCACCAGGAGCCTCATGAGTTAGCGTAGCGTCTTTTGGTCCCTTCCAGCAGAAATCTGCCAAATGCTGTTCACCTTCAGTTTGACCCATACTGAGCATTTGGACGAGCGACACATTTCACTAACAGCTTTGCTCGTATTAATTATAATAGTGTGCAGGTATTCAGACTGGTCCCCTGGTAAATGAATGCACAGAGTTCTAGAACACTGGATGCGAAGATTAAAAGAAACTCACACTTCAGGGTCAAAGGTACTGATTAGCTGATGACATGAAAGAGAGAAGGCTTGAGAGTAGCGCCTCTTCATCTCTAACCTTCCCTTCTCTCTAAATATAGAGCCATGCATTAATCTTCGTGACAGAGTATGCGAAGGGCGCCAACGAGAATGCGGTTTCACTTTCACGGATCTGGGTGTCGTTAAGGGGAATATTGGTCTCTATCCCAGAGGAGGTCATTATTCTATGACTTTTAAGTCCTAACTGCGATTGTCCAGTGAATAGGAATTTTTCACAAGGTATTGAGTGAGGCAGTGGTCCGTAACCGAGGTGTTATGGAGTCGCAGAATTTTCCTGTCTGCATTACAGTTTGGCACTTGAAGCATTAATTAAAGCTGACGCTTTTTACCTGCAGGCAGGGTGCTTTTTAAATCGAGCCGTCATTCGTCCTGTTGGCGGACCCTTTCCATCTGACTTTAAATGGATTTATTTAGTATCACTCCGAGGGCACTTTACAGCTTGGCGCTTTATTTTACCTCTGTTTCTTCATGGCTGTGCTGATGAATTGATTTTCTTTGCAGTGTTGCTTCAGAAGCTTATTAACTAGCTAAAGAAATAGCCATCTGTGAGTTATGGTTCATTCTGAAAACTGAGAAGTAAGCAAACTGCAATTCCACTGAGGAGAATTTCATGAAGTGGCATTGCTAAATGTGTGATAACAGCGCTAAGTAAAACCTTGAACAGCTCATTTATTTTAGTCCCTGGTCCAGATTTAGGAGAGTTCTGGGCTTACTGAGAGCTGTTTTCTAGCAACCTCAGTAATCTTGCCGCCTGAAATATTCACCTGGTTAATCGGGTGTGATTTGGATTGAGGGCTGCAGTTGGTAACGGTACAAGAGAGTGAAGTGAGGAGTATAAGAGTAAATGAAGGATGCTGATGGCAGCTGGTGCTGCTCTGTAGCCCATCATCAGCAGTGTGTGATGTGGTCCCTGGGGAGCCGCGCATATAGTCAATGACTCAACACTATGCTGAAACCGCAGGACCCCAGCACTCACTGTGCAGACATCTACATGCATGCACAAAAAAAGAGGATCACAGAGGGCACACAAAAACAGATAAGCACACACACACCTATATGCATGCTCAAAGACAGGCAGTAACACACACATGTCTGTATGCACAAAAACTGACAAGCACGCACACGCTTGCACAGACACTGACAAGCACACTGGCACATCTGTGCTTGGATAAACACAAAATAGCACACATGTGCAAATCTGTGCAAAAGAGAAGCAAGTACACACATAAACACATGCCTACACGCATGCACAGGAGCACACACATGCATAAATCAAGACAAGCTCATGCAAAACAACATGCATGCACAAAACAGGCAAACAAGCACATGTATGCACAAACACAGCCAAATATGCACTCACACACACGTGCGCGTGCGCACACACACACACACTCACTCACACGCATATGAATATGCATGCACAAACACAAACGGCACAGACAAAATCGCATGCATGCATAAACACAAATGGGCACAAACAAATGTGCATGCTTGTATTAACACAGGCAAGCACAGACAAATGTGCAAAGATGCACAAATACTGGTAAGCACACAGATTCACATACATGTACACAGACACAAATACAAGCACACACATATGCAATACAGAATAACATGCACAAGAGCACATGCATGTACACACATGCACATGCTTGCACACGTAGAGGCACACATGCACTTCTACACTCACCAACAGAAAAGCATAGATGCATTTGCATGCAAGCATATAAAGAAGTATGCAAGCACTCTCAAGCATATGCGCTCAGACCCATGCGAATACGTGTGTGATACACAAACAATCACATGAAAAACACAGCCCTACACACACAAGCACTAGCAATGTATTTTACTCGATCACAAGCACCATAAAAAATGGATTGCTGTCCGTAAAAATGCATGGTTTATTAATGCCTTCCTGGCCAGAGATACCCATCACATATTTATGCACATGCCTGCATATGTGTGCATCGCACAGAAAATAGTGAGATCAGTCAGATAAGGGTTTTCCACTGTGTATTTCACCAAACATCCTTGGGGTGTATATATATATATATATATATTTATATATATATATATATATATATATATATATATATATATATATATATATATATATATATATATATACACTCAGCAACAAAAGTTTCTGTGACATCAATATTGTTAATTATTTTTCATAACGCAATTATGAAATTGTCATACATGGTGATATTAGACTGAAACAGTACACGTAAACACAACATTGAAATGGAAATCATGAAAATGCGAGAAAATGACTTTGCACGTGAAAATGTGCGTAAATCATGCTTGTGGATGGCAATAAAAGAGGAGAATTTTTGGAATGTTCACATTGTGCCTGATGAACGACGGAAGCATCACTTATCGAAAACACAGCCATTTCGGATCAGGAACTCTACCCTCTAAATGCCAAGACTGTCTGAAAATGATCGGTGGAGGGCCATTGGGATGATTGAATCCGGAACCTCGCAGAGGGAAGTTGCTCATCGCCTGAATGTCCACCGAAACACCATTTTGAACTTATGGGAGCGTCATCAGCAGACAAGACATGTCAGAGACCGTCCTCGCAGCGGCCGTCCACGAGTAACCACTCCCAGACAGGACAACTGGATTCGAACAACCCATCTCCGAAATCGATTCCAACCTGCAACCATAACGGCAAGAACGATACCTGGTTTGAGGCGACTGTCTGCACAGACAATCCGTCGCGGTCTCCGTCATTTTGGCATTGTCCCTCGTCGGCCAGCAAGACGTCCAATACTCACAGTACAACACCGACGACTGCGTCTACAGTGGGCACAACAACATCGACGGTGGATCCAACGTCAGTGGGATCTTGTACTCTTCACTGATGAATCAAGATTCATGCTTAACCGATGTGATGGTCGTTTACGTGTATACCGTCGACGTGGAGAACGTTATGCCAACAACTGTGTTCAGGAATTTGATCGTTTTGGAGGTGGTAGTGTCATGATTTGGGGAGGGATCACGGCTAGAAACAGAACAGATTTGCTTGTTATTGATGGAAATCTGACGGGTCAAAGATATCGCGATGAAGTGCTACGGCCATTGGTGGTACCGTTTTTGATGCAACATGGTCCCGGAATAACGCTGCAACATGATAACGCCAGACCACACGTTGCAAGGATTGTACAGCAGTATCTGATGCAACAACATGTCAATGTCCTGCCATGGCCAGCCAGATCCCCAGACATGTCCCCAATCGAGCATCTTTGGGACGAGATGGATCGACGTTTGCGGCGGTTGGATAACCCGCCAGCTACACTCCAGGAATTGTGACAACGTCTATGTCAGATTTGGAATGACATCCCACAGCAATTTCTGGCACATCTGATTCGGTCCATGCGCCGGAGATGCGTTGCTTGCATCATGGCACGAGGAAGTCACACCCGGTATTGAAGTGTGAAGGCCACAATTGGTTAGACGTCAGACAAGTGCTTCATGACGCATGAAAATGACATTTTTCATTTTGAGTGACGTTGGCACTGAAAAGTCAGTGTTTCTCCTGTTAAATAAACATATTGATTGCATTGAGATCTTTGCGTGTCATTTATAACATACACATAAATGGTGTCACAGAAACTTTTGTTGCTGAGTATATATATATATATATAAGTATTTTGCGCTATCACCTGTGATGAAACATGTTTGTCCATTCCAGAATTGTGCATTGCCTGAATAGCAGCTGGTGATAAAGCAAACTCAGTGGCTCTTCTTAAAGTTCCGGTTCCTCTTAACCTCTTCCATCAGGGATTTTCAGAGACGTGGTCAGAGGAATAAAAAGCCTTCAGTAACCTTGCCATACAAATGCATGATAACCTGAAACTGGTCCCCATTTAAATTTCCTAATTAGCAGCCAGGATAGGAGAGAGAGGGAGAGCCACACCAGTGCTGGAGAGGAGCTGCAGTGAAAATGACCACCTGACTTACAATCCAGCAATTTATTTACTGAATGATCAAGATAAGCCAATAATGACTGAGAAATTATTTTAATAATTAATTAATTAAAATGAAGAAATGATCGGGAGATTGGCAGTAGGCTGCTCTGACAATTGGAATGCAATACAAGAGATTTCAAGGATGGCAATAATACAAATAATTAATGAATCTGAAATTTACTGTGAATTACATCTCCTGTTTTAGCATTTTTTTCAGCAGCTCAATTTATTTCAAGATTGCACTTTAAGAGGGGCAGTCGCACAGTCGTAGCCATGATGCAATGATAGGCATAATGAATTTATTAAATTTTAACACTTTTGACATAAGATCTCTTTAGGATAGTGATTCATCCCTCAGTGCCCTGAGGAAGATTTATGTTGGAGCATTGGTAAATTAATAAATTCATTATTTTCACATTGTGGGTATGAGTGTGCCACTGCCCTTCAAGGCCACCCTGAAAGGAGCAGCACTGCTGAAAGAATGTTAAAATGGGAGATAGAATTCAGGGTAAGTTTTGGATTAGTTAAATATTTGTATTATTGCAATCCTCAGTATTATGTGTATTGCATTAACATCGTCAGTGTAGCCTACTGGCTATCTCTTTGTTATTTCCTAATTAATTACTAATTACTCAATCATTATAAGCATATGGATCGGTCTTGATTATTCAGTAAATAAATAGTTTCATTGTGAATCAGGTGATCTTAAACGGGATGAGGTTGAGAGCAATTATATATTGAAAGGTGAGAGGCTTCCAAACCTCTGACATCGTGCAACAGAAAATCTTTGGGGCGCTCAGGTTGAAGAGGTTAATTAATTACTTGTTCTTAAAGATTATCGTTAATTTTGTTGTTGCCGTTGGGTTCATTAAAAATGGACAACCCCTATTCTGCATTCCAGTCATTCAGAAGAAAGCAGAACGATTTTCTTTTCAGTCTCAGTAAAAGGAGACCGAGAGACTAAGAGGCAATATGATCAAAGGCTTTTCAATACATGAAAGCTATAAACTAAATGGAGAACACTAGATTATCAAGGTTGAGTTCTGTTTGAAAAACTAGTGCGCATAAATGGAAGATAGCAGAAGGTAAATTTCACACAGATATAGGTATTTTTTCACAAAGCATGGCCACAGTGTAGAATTGCTGGCTGGGTCATGTGGTCCAGGCAGAGGCTCTGGAGATCAGGCTTGATACAGCACTGGGTACCATCTACTTCTCATGCATAGAAAGTGTTAGGTTCAATTTAATTGTAGGAAAATCACAAGTGTGCACTGAATGGCCTGCTCTTGCCATTCTGTTATGTTATGTCTTGTAGTTTATTTTACGTTGTTGTTTCATGATTTTACATTATGTTGTGTTCTTTAATTTTATTGTACAACCCCATTTTCAAAAAAGTTGGGATAGTATGAACAATGCAAGAACGCTGAAAAAAGCCTCTCTTAAAACGCAATTTTATCTTATTATGAGACTTAACTTCTAATTCTATCTCACGAGTAGAAAACAGAAAATTTTGGATTAATGTAAATTTAGAAATGAATCAAAATCATCACACATAAGGGGCAGTATTTTTGTTTGATTGAGCCAAATGATGATAAAAATTAGTGTTATGTAATAAAAGTCCAAATATGAGACTAAAATGCTTGGTGAGATATCTTCATTTAATTTTAAAAAAATTTTTCTTTCTTCTTTTTTTTGTTCTGTAAAAATGAAAAAATAAAGCTGTGATTTGGGAATAGTCTTTGACCTGTATTAAATTTACGATTATACATTCATTTTATTTTTTTGCTTAAATTTATTCAAGATTTGATGCAAGCTGTATGGTCCAAAGAAGCTGGCATTGGGGCTAGCAACGTAGGACTAAGGAAGTGTTGGAATGGTAATACAGGTTGAACAGATGATGTTATCATGCCTGGATATAAAAGGAGCACCTATAAACGACCCAGTTGTTTTTGAGTGTTGGAGGCTCCCTACTTTGCAAAAAACTGCAGAGTCAATCTCACATTGACCTCCGCAGCCTCCCTTTTGATTAGACATCTACTCGACATCAAAATGTTTTATGGGCTATCTTTATGATAATGCTCTGCTCTTGTAGACATTTATGCAAAAGAGCTGTGTCAGATGTCCATCTCCATTGCTTTAAATTGGTGCACAAATTTGTGCTGCCAGGAAGCAAAGCAGAACAGAGCGTGACTGGCGACAATTTTATAAGCAGGGTCTCAACACACTGAAATTACAGACACGTCTGAACAGAGGCATGCCTATAACAGCCCCCTCACGGTCACAATTTCAGGGTAAAACTGTCTGGAACCAGGCAGGAATTTGAATGCGAGAGTCGCTGAAGTCGGCCAGGGATTTCAATGCAACAGTCGGGCGGAGAGTGCAGTTATCAGTCCAAACTGCAGCAAGCTGTGCGCGATTGGAAATGTCACATAGCGCCAAATGTGCGTCCGGCGGGGGGGTGGGGGGGGTGGAGACCGAATTCTCGTCCGTCCAGGAGTGGCTCGTATTTTTCACCCTCTGTTCGTCCCAGCAGATCGTAAGGCCTCGCAGCTTATAATTTAAAAAGTGAAATTTTCACAAACAGTTCATCCTCCCTGCTTCCCTGCTTCAGCTCCCACGAGGAAACAGTCGCATCCGGATCGCTGCTGAATTATTCACCAGCCCCCTCAAAATGGTGATGCTTCTGCTCTGGGGAAATAGACTGTGAAATATAGCAGAATTAAATTCAATTAAAAATTCATTTACATTTCATTAATTGAGATCAAGGCTGATTTTTAGAGGTAATGAGAGCCTCTAGATAGCGTTTGTGAAATAGCCGTTATTATTTCAGACTCGTCTAAGGGAAAGCAGCCAGGAAAGGCTCTCTCTCTGCACTGTACAAAAATGAAAAGTTAATTAAACTTAAGAAAGTACGGCAACCAAGCATTTTTGAGTTTGCTCAACTTCAAGTCCCCGTAGATGCAAAAACTAATTTTTGAAATAATTTGGAGCTTGATGTTGAACAAACTCAAAAGTGTTTTGTAGAAAGTTTAGACTTTTTATTTTTTGCAGTTTATACTCCCCGCAATTGCCTTTTAGATTCTTTCAGTTCATGCGCACCCCATACATGTGTGAAAGAGATATGTACATTTGTGTGCGAATTGAGTGAAATGGCTGCATATCAGTCCGTGAGAGGAAAGTGCCCTGTATGTTTCATGAGTAGTTTTGGATGTATAATATGTATGATATGTTTGATAACTCCAGATATGCATGTTTAGTGTGTCTGAGTTCCAGGTTTACTCACAGTCAGCAAGTCTGGTGTTTAGGCCTATATGTGTGGGGTGTTTGAAGTCTGTTTTCACACCTGTAGCAGCAGCAACTGCTCGGCTGAAGACAGAGGAGTCACAACTAATTCACTGATGATTAGTATTGAACTGTTTTAAATCATTTTCCTTGATCAACAATGTGTTTACTCAACACTATCAGGAGAGGCCAGTTCTCCTCATTATAGCAGGATGAAAAATAAAACTTATTTCCATGTAAAACAGGGCACAATAAACAACATTGTTCAAAATTTTTCATGCATGTACCTTCCAATTATTTTAATTTTAGCAATCAAGCTCAGGTTTGACAGCCTGTATTGCAGGATAAGAACACGAGCAAATGTGGAAAATAACTGCTTTGCTTATCTTTTTTTCATAGAGCCTACATGGGGAATACAATTTTTTTCTGAATTGATTTTGAATTGCGCTCATAATGCATTCAGAAAGAGGCCGCGTGTTTACCGGCCAGTGCCTTATTCCAATCATGGGAAAAACCTGCGAACAAAGGAAATGACTGAAAACAGGTGGAGACTTATCATCAGTTTAAAGCGATTTTTTATTTGTTTGTGCCTCATCTGTTTTCTGCTCAGCAGCCGCCACTGGCCAGCGGCAGCACTCTGGGAGCACAGCCTCAATCCGTCATCATCGTCATCTTCATCATTATCCTCATCATCACCATTCACACTGTAACTGCTTGTGCCATCATCATAATCATAATTATCACCATCATCCTCGCAATCACTGCCATCATTATCATGATTGTAATCATCACCATCATCATCATCATAATAATTATCATCATCATCACCATTAACAGCACAACCAGTACCTTCATCATCACCAGCAGTACGGTCACCTGCATGGTGATTGTAAAATCATGGACATTGAGGTCTAAAAACTGTTGGATTTCCACTCTCTTTTTACCTGGGAGTCAGATGTGTAGATAGTCTGGCCAAACGGAAACACTAATTGTTGTGCTCGTTAACTGGGAGAAATCCTGGGCTCGAATTTGATTTGAGGGCCAGATTTGGTGACACCTGATCACTATTTTTAACACCATCATCAACTACACCATCTGTAGCAGGGGTCCTCAAATCTGGACCTCAAATCCAAATCTAGCCCAGGTTTTCTGTTATCCCAGGCAAGTAAATGAACAGTTGGCGCCCCTGATTGGCCAGACTGTGTGAACACCTGACTCCCAGGTAAAGGGAGGGTGGAAAATCAGCGGTCCTCGGACCTTGTAGGGTGTGATTTGAGGACCAGGGATCTGTAGTATCATCATCATCCTCATTCACCAAAATCCGGACCATCATCATCATCATCATCATCACTGTCATCATTATCACCAGCAGCACAATAGATTCTTCATCTCTCAATGCCGCACTGGAGATTTAAAGAAGCAGCTCTTGGACAGTAGTGAGCTGAAATCGTTTTGAAAATTAGATGCTACCACAGAACGACAGAGCAGTCTGAGGTGGCATGTCCATGGCCATACGAATACGCTTCCGCAAATCTGCCCACACGACCTTGTTCTGTCAAAGATCTCTGTTCCCATTATACACTTGAATGCAAAAACGACCATAGCGCTCCGATAAAGTATGTCGGACCAGTAAGTTGTGATAAGGTCGACATTAACAGAATGTCTAATACAAGAGAAGAACATTGCATAACGCTGCAGTGAGCATGCATGAGTTTAGTAGCGGCCTCATTGTTTCCCAAGCGTGCCGTTTTAGATGTCAACACGGATTCATAGAAACTGGAGTGCTAAAAAGTCTTCATTTTGGAAGGCGTTTTTAAAAAATTTAAGCTTTAGTGAGCTTAAATTTAGTTTGTCCATGGAGGAGAGTCCAAAACGTTTAAAAAAAAGCTACATTTTCAAAATACCCTTGTACATGAGGACAAGGCGTTTGAGGCAGAGCTGCAGCCTTGGAGCTGATCACACAGATATAAAGAGACTGATGGTCCCACAGTCTGGCTATCTGGACCTCTGCCCCCTCTCTCCCTCAGCCAGTACCTCCATTACTGATGGGGGGAGATACTGAGAAAATAAAAGTTAATTACGCACACACACAAATGTACACAGTCACATGCACACTCACACTCACACACACACACACGCACACACATACACATGCACACAAATTTACACACTCACATGCACATGCACGCACGCACGCACACTCACGCACTCACACGCATGCACAGACTACTATGCACACACAAGCACGCGGACATACACACACACACGCGCACACACACCCACATGCACGCACATACTCACCCAAATGCACTGACATGCACAAAAACACAACCTAAGGCACACATGTGCGCTCACACGAGCATAACTCCGTAACTGCAAACGCACACATTCAAATTCACAAGCACAAATTCATGCACACACACACGCGTGCAAATACAAAACTACACGCAGAAATGTTGGAAATGCATGCATATCCCCAAACTGACTCACAGTCACATAAGTGCATTCGAAGTCATTCTCTCCCTACTTTCTCTCTCTCTCTCTCTCTCTCTCTCTCTCTCACACACACACACACACACACACACGCACACACACACACATACACATGCACACGCACACACACAAATTCTGCATGTAGCACATTGCCACCTCAGATTTATAAGTGCACATCTAGAATGTGCGGATCTGGCTGAATGGAATCAGCTCTGGTATTGGAAGCTATAAAATGTGCCCTTTGTTTAATGTGCATATATGTGCTTCTGTCGCAGAACATTTTTATTAGTCCCTACTCACCAAGTCCAGTGAGGTTAGGCTCAAAGACTGTTAACCAGAAGTAATTCAGTGCGCGGATCTCTCAAGGTTACTCCTGCATACTGCAGTGACTCCATCCGTCTGAATCCTCTTGCAGGGGATATTTATTAGCTCCAGAAAAAGGCTTTAACTCTGAGCAGAAATAAATTCTGGAGCAGCTTTTAAACTGCTCACCTCACCATGGTGGTGATTCTTGCCTCCACAAGATCATTGGTTGGGGGACCAGCGAGTCAAATCATAGTGCCTTTATCACCCGATTACACTTTATTTTGTTTATAGTAGCACAACTACTGATTTGGGCTTAATACTGAATCTGGACAGGAAACAGAAGATAGTGTGGTGCCAATCAACACCATCTTCCACCTCCATTTTAAAGGTCAGATATGCTGTCAGGAAAAGCATTCTCTTCACTTTTTAACTTTTTCTCTCAACTAGCCTCGAAGAATTTGGCCTGAATAAAAATCACGTAATTTCTCAGAATAATCAAGACCAATATATGGCCAACCATGATCAAAAAATACAAATGAGAAAGGGATAATTAGACTCCATGCGAGACTGTACCAAGCATCGTCTTCGTTCCTCTTTGAAGGCGTGTGCCTCGCCATTGTGCCCTAGTTTATGCTCGCTGTCCCGGTAATTGATCTTGGACCAGTCCCTCTGACTGCACCTGGCTAACTCCTCTAAGTTCCTGACTGCTCTCAGACCAGTCTGCAGAAAACACACTCCAGCACCGTGTGCTGATTTATGCTCTTCTGTTTTGTTATGAAAGGCCAACTTCGCCAAATAATTGATCCTGAATTTGGCTCGGTTCTCTAACATGCGATTTGTGTCCCAAGCAGTGAGCATGATCGAGTTGGCTTGTTGTGTTGTTAAAAGTGATTCACATTCTGATGGGTGACATCAAACCAGCAGACAGGAAATAAATGACCTTTCACAGTCTGGGGCCAGATGGATGAAAATCAAATTGAACTTTTTGGCAGTGCCATTTGAAGAGGTCTGGCTGACCATCAGGCATTTTGGAACATAAAGCCATTAGAAATTACAGACCTGCAATGGGCCCCTCATTTAAAGTTTATAAGGAAAATAATCTTTCAATAGCATTGCACATCACTCAGATAAATTGGATACCTTGCAGCCAGACTGAACAAATCCACATGGAAGACACTGAGATATTGGCCATTTTAACTCTCCAACTTTAAGATCTGAATGTACTATTTTGAAAGAGGTAATGTAAATCACAAATCACCTTTGATGCAGCTCAATCTGAATCAAAACCTTACTTTTTTATCAGATTATTATATTCTGAAAAGAAAAAGAAAAATGATTATAAACTTGAAATGGTTGGGTCATTATGTCATGGTTTAGAAGCTTTGAGAGCTCTTATTGTTGCTCTCGTCCGGGACGATATCGTTTTGCTCCCAATCGGATTGGCATTAATTGGGGGAGTTTCCCGGGCTCTATTTAAGCTCCAGTTTTGTGTTATATTTGCGCTTTAGCCGGTAAGGTCTCGAGACAGAGTACTGTTAAGGACTTAGCATATTTGAGGCTTAGTGATAGTTAGAAAGGGAATCTTTGTTTTATTTTTCCCCTTTTCTTTTTGTGTCTTCGAGCTTGCTTGTTTTCTACCTCGGACGGCGTCCAGGTCCGTTGGTAGCGCGAGTCTTGCATTTTTAGTCTGTTTGAGTCTCTCAGCTCTCAGCTGTTTTTGCCCTTTAATTCTGGCCGCTGCTTCTGGCGTCCAATATCCAACAGCCATCACACATTATTGTGATGGTCCTGTTCTGCAGTCCCTGCCCCCTCCTGCTGTCTGCACCTCCACTTCAACGAGTCACACCTGTTGCTTGTTGAGGTGGAGGAGCATTGGAGAGTATTTAAGTTCTGCACTGCCTCTTTGGCAGTGCAGCTGCATTCTGATTCCTGGAGCCCTGTCACATTAAAATATTAATTATATTTTTGTACTCAGCCTGGAGTGCGTTTCCCGAACAACGACAGAAGTTAGGTTTGAACTAACAAGGTACGATGCATCGTTAAACTAACAAACATCAGAGCAACGACTGTTTCCCAAAACCGTCGTACCTTGTTCGTACCACAGTAGTCTGAACCATGTTGGTTTGAACGACGTTAGTTTGAACCATGATAGTTTGAGCGATTGTCGCTCGAACAACAATGTTACCAGGAGCACTCCGGTCTGATTTTCACTGCGGGAAGCTTGAAAACTTGGTGTTTGTGCCTAAATACGGCAGTTGTGATCGATATTACAATACTAATTTGTCGTTTTGGCATATTATTTTGTGATTATATACAAAGTAGCAACAATACAATTTACCATTTAAATGAAAAGACACTTTAGGTAACGATTCTTTGGAAGAAAAAAAAATCTAAAGAACGATTTGCCATTTCAGTGCATTTAACGAGATGAGCTCCACCAGCGAATACAAAATATTTAAATTCATTAATTATTAACATTCTTAACAGTTATACATACATATTAAGCTTCTCTTCATAACGCACATTCTGTGGTGTAGTGGATAAATTCAAGTACATGAAATTGCTCAACCTTCATAGACTGAGGGTTCCTCTCCCACAGCGAGAGATGGCATTTTTTTTTCCCCCCATGCTGTCTTTTTATTCATGGAAACGTGTGCTCCGATGAACAAGTGATCATTAAATTTAGATGAATTGTGAGTCACATTTTCTCTTTTGATATATGTAGTAAATATTTATTTAAGGTCACTCACCTTATTTATGGGCGTAGAAATACACACACAGACAAAAATGGAATATAAAAAGTAAACATATTTATTACTTTTTCCTAACTTGAAAATTATTTGATTGACTCAAAGAACAAAAAAAGGCATAAGACCGCACAAAAAATATATTCTGAGGGCCACGGATGGAGATGCAGTGCAGTAGATATGGGGTGATGGAGGGATTGCCAGCTAGACATTACTAAGGAGAGCAGCAGCTCTAAGGAGTGCACTATAGGGAGCGCCGGTCTGTCGGTCTCCTCTTACTCCTGAGGAGAGTTTTGTCCATGCTAAGCCCAGAAGTGCTGGCGGGAGTCCCAGGGGTATAGGTATATGTGGTTTGCACGATTCCCTAACATGAGTGTCGTCCGCCCTCTGCCCACTTCCTCTAAGCCCATTTACACCTTGTCCCTTGCAGTTTGATTCCCAGGGCACCCACACGCAGGACCCCTCAACATTGACCATTCTCTCACTGGGCCACTCCACATTGGGCCCCCTCTGGCATGGCTTTCTGTGTGTCAGGGCCGCTCTTTCCCCTGAGTCTCCAGAATCCTCTCAGACTGGCAGTTCATCTACGTCCTGCACAGCATGGCCGTCACAGCAAATGTCCAGCTTCCTGAAGATCAGGCTCTCTCTGAAAAGGATGCTGAAAATGACCGTGCTTTCCACAGACCAGAAGGAATGACAAATGTTATGCAAAAAGACCTCTCTCTCCCCCACCCCCTTTCTTTTTATCAACACTTTCCCATCCATATATATATATATATATATATATATATGAAGAGTCTGGTTCCAAAATGCAATATATCCATTTTAGTCATTTTCAGTAAATCAGCTTTTTCTATGTTGGCGCCCATTGCATTTTATAGAAAAACACAAACTTTGACCATGAAAAAAACACACCAAATAGTATGCATTTCTAATGATGGGTTTTTGTACCATGTGTAAGAAGCACAGGACTATCACTTTATGGTATTATCTCAATTTTTGTAATTTTGGCTCTTATTGCGTTTTGGAACCAAACTCTTCATATATATATATATATATATATATATATATATATATATATATAAAGATACATATTATATATATTTATTTATTTATATATATATATATATATATATATATATATATATATATATATATATATATATATATATACATATATAATTTCTACCATATTCACAGTTGCAAGTGGGCAAACAACATCCTCTCCTACCGATACATAAAAATACATGAAGGTAAACAGCGAGATCATATGTTCTTCCTATGACTAGCAACACAAAGTCACAAGCTTTACAGATTAACTCAACAATACTACCGTCTTGAACCATGATCCCGTAAAGTAGGCTAATTAACCACCTCCCGCTCTAATGACAGCGGGAAAAAACAAGTGTTCAATCACTAGACAAGCATAGTTAATCGTTTCCGAACATTAAAGTTTCTTTGCTAACGCATGCGAAGGCTACAAGAGATATAAATCCAAAGATTCAACCATAGGCCCACTCATGTACAGAGAAATACAACAATATAAGTTGTACAGCTCTTTCAAGGGGTATATGGCGTGATGTACCCTGCCTCTGAATCTATGCTCCCCAAGGCGAAGTCGCGGGGAACATACACTCAACAAAAATATAAACGCAACACTTTTGTTTTTGCTCCCATTTGTCATGAGATGGACTCAAAGATCTAAAATTCATTCCAGATACACAATATTACCATTTCTCTCAAACATTGTTCACAAATCTGTCTAAATGTGTGATAGTGAGCACTTTTGCTTTGCTGAGACAATCCATCCCACCTCACAGGTGTGCCACATCAAGATGCTCATCAGACACCATGATTAGTGCACAGGTGTACCTTAGACTGTCCACAATAAAAGGCCACCCTGTAATGTGCAGTTTTTGCTTTATTGGTGGTCTGGGGACTCAGAACCAGTCAGTATCTGGTGTGACCACCATTTGCCTCATGCAGTGCAACACATCTTCTTCGCATAGAGTTTATCAGATTGTCAATTGTGGCCTGTGGAATGTTGGTCCACTCCTCTTCAATGGCTGTGCGAAGTTGCAGGATATTTCTGGGAACTGGTACACACTGTCGTATACGCCGGTCAAGCACGTCCCAAACATGCTCAATGGGTGACATGTTCGGTGAGTATGCTGGCCATGCAAGAACTGGGACATTTTCAGCTTCCAAGAATTGTGTACAAATCCTTTCAACATGGGGCCGTGTATTATCTTGCTGAAACATGAGGTGATGTTCATGGATGTATGGCACAACAATGGGCCTCAGGATCTCATCACGGTATCTCTGTGCATTCAAAATGCCATCAATAAAATGCACCTTGTTCTTCGTCCATAACAGATGCCTGCCCATACCATTACCCCACCACCACCATGGGCCACTCGATCCACAACATTGACATCAGCAAAGCACTCAACCACATGACGCCACACACGCTGTCTGCCATCTGCCCTGAACAATGTAAACCGAGATTCATCCGTGAAGAGAACACCTCTCCAACGTGCCAGATGCCATCGAATGTGAGCATTTGCCCACTCAAGTCTGTTACGGCGACGATCTGGAGTCAGGTTAAAACCCCGATGAGGACGACGAGCATGCAGTTGAGCTTCCCTGAGACGGTTTCTGACAGTTTGTGCAGAAATTCTTTGGTTATGCAAACCAATTGTTTCAGCAGCTGTCTGAGTAGCTGGTCTCAGACGATCTTGAAGGTGAACCTGCTGGATGTGGAGGTCCTGGGCTGGTGTGGTTACACGTGGTCTGCGGTTGTGAGGCCGGTCGGATGTACTGCCATATTCTCTGAAATGCCTTTGGAGACGGCTTATGGTGGAGAAATGAACATTCAATGCCCGAGCAACAGATCTGGTTGACATTCCTGCTGTCAACATGCCAATTGCACGCTCCCTCAATGCTTGCGCCATCTGTGGCATTTTGCTGTGAGACAAAACTGCACATTTCAGAGTGGCCTTTTATTGTGGGCAGTATAAGGTACACCTGTGCACTAATCATGGTGTCTGACGAGCATCTTGATGTGGCACACCTGTGAGGTGGAATGGATTGTCTCAGCAAAGCAAAAGTGCTCACTATCACACATATAGACAGATTTGTGAACATTGTTTGAGAGAAATGGCAATATTGTGTATCTGGAATGAATTTTAGATCTTTGAGTCCATCTCATGACAAATGGGAGCAAAAACAAAAGTGTTGCGTTTATATTTTTGTTGAGTGTATGTTATATGTCATAACAAATTGGGGCCATAACATATCTCCCTCGTTTCATGTAGTAGAGATACAGATGCTAAATGCTCACTATCAAGCCTGTGAGTGTAAACAATGTCCAAGGTCCTATATGTCTTCCAGACCACGTGCGTGCGTTCGTGCATATGTGTGTGTGCACATTTGTGCATGTTTGTGTGTGTGTGTGCCCATATGTGTGTGTGTATGTGCCTGTCTGTTTTAATCTCAGAGTCTGAATACATTCCCCACTCTCACTGCTGCAATTCTCAGATGCCTTTTCATTACATTTTATTTTCCTCGGCCCTTGTCTTGGCCAGGATGAATAACTCATGCCTGGTTTATATTCAGGATTGAGCACTAGGTAAATCAAAGGCAGATTTAAACATGATGCGTAAGCTCTAGAGACTGTCAATCAATCAGAACTGTACAAAACTCCCCTAAACTCACTCAAACTCAAAACTCAAAGCAGTTTTATAGATGCCCAGTGCCTCTAGCACCACAAACTTAATTACAGCCCTCATCTGAATAATTGTACTTCATTTGAATTTTTAAATCATCCCCATGTAATTATTGTTATGCAATCAGAGACCACAATGGGAAAAATGATCAGTCACATTTTCATGTTGTGGAGAAATGATGAATTAAAAATTCAAAACAATCCTCAAAACAAAGAACTGAAAAAAATATGCAAAACACGTAAAATATGATAATAATATATAATATGATTATATTATTATTCTTATTATTATTATATAAAATATACCAAAATGCGAAATTTGGACTCTGATGGTTTTTCCTTTGTGGTTTTCAGTTGTTTTTATTTTCTGGCTTAAAGCTGAGTTGTCTAAAACGCCACAAAGCAAATGGAGGACAGTCTGACCTTTAGTGAAGGTTTTCAAAGGGGTGTGCACAAGCTCTTTGTTCAGATGACTCCTGACATTAGCAGTCAGAGCAGTACTCAGTGATTAATAAAGTTTAATATGCTATAGACATATGAATCTGTAATAAATGCTTTATAGGGTCGTTATAACTCAATAACTAATCATAGAGCATTACAAACTTGCCAGTGCTTTGTGGCCTCAGGCCAATTATTGCACAGATGGCCAAAATTAAGTGTGAACATATGGCGTAACAATCATTACTGGTATTATTTATGTCACTTGAACATCTGACTATGCATTTTGTAGACCTTTGTGTGAGATTCTTAGTCCATGGACACTTCTCTTCACAATGCAAATACAACAGGTGAATGTATTAGAATGGGTAGCACAGGGATGCAGTGATCAGCATTGCTACCTCACTGCAAGAAGGTTGTGGGTCAAATGCGGCTGGGAGGGCACGTGCTCTTCCCGCATTTGCATGGATTTTCTATGGGTAACCTCGTTTCTCACCCCAATTTAAAGACCGGTCAGGCTAATGTGATGCAAAATAAAGTGGCAAATGCCCCTAAATCAGTCACTGTGTTTATAATATAGTCTCAGGCACATTATTGCATTTTATACAGTAACTGAAATAAAAATTTATTTTGAGTAATGGCAAAGTTGAGAGGTAACAGCCCCTTATAGCAGTACCCATTTTGACAAAACAACTTTGGGTGTATTAATGCTTTCTATGAAATTGTTGCAATATATAGACAGACAGCTGATGCCACAATATTAAATGTATTATAATTTATTCTTTTGAAAGTCATGGCATAGGCATGGATTGACACTGAGACCAAACAGGTAGTCTTAAATAACAGTTACAATATTTCATTTGTTATCCTTGAAGAATGGTGTTTCAGCCAATCAAAATCAAGCATCAAAACAACCCATTTTATTATTCAGCTGTAAATAACCAAGCATCATTTATGAGCTCTCCATTCCCAGTTTAAGCCGCATATAATTTTATTGTTTTTAAATTAGATTAAACGTAACTTGCAGCTGTTTCCTGACACAGCCAAGCGGCATTCGTTTATTACCTCCGCCAAGGAGGTTATGTTTTTGCCTGGGTTTGTTTTTTTGTTTGTTTGTCTGTTGGTTTCCAAAATAACTCAAAAAGTTATGAACAGATTTTGATGAAATTTTCAGGGATTGTACGGACTGGTATAAGAAAGAAATCATTAGATTTTGGGAGTGATCCGGATCTCTGTCTGAATTTTTTAAAGGATTCTTTAACATTGGGAGATTGCCATTTTCGACATTTATGCATATAACTCCACCAAAAATGGTCAGAGCACTTGGAAAAAAAAATACAGGACAAGTTTTGAACGTTTTCTACAATATATCAAAGATTGATCCTGAAAATGGAATAATTCCAGATACTATGATACTATGATCCAGAATACGAAAGTAGGGGACCTTCGGAACTTTCATTATAGGAAGAGAACAAATGAAGCTACAAACACCATTATATAGCCAAGATATTGCAGAATTAGGAAGGTGTCACCGGATTTACTGTATCTTCAAAAGCCAGGGAACTAGATCCAGAAGAAAATCACTATTACGGAAAATTTGATAGTCGTGAATAACTACTGAACTAATATTGGTTTCATTATGAATTCAGTTGCTAATGGTATGTTTTCTTGGTTAGGGAATCTGAAAAAATAGATGAAATAAATGTAGGACAAATATTTATGTGTAAATCACAACATGAGGGGAAATGTTGCATTATAAGAAAAAAAAAAACAAATGAAGCTAGAAACATGCAACAGACATCTTTAAACAGCCAAGACGCTGTGGAACTAATATTGATATAGCATTATGAATCAAATTGCCATGTTTTCATGGTCAAGGAATCTAAAAATGAAGATAAAATAAATGTAAGACTAATATCTATGGTGGAAGTCGCAATATGGAGGGAAATGTTGTGCTTGGCGGAGGTCTGCGCTCTCCGAGTGCTTTTCTAGTTTTTTTATTTTTTTGTTTTTTTCCCCAGTTTATTAAAATGAGCTGATGTTGTTGTGGAGTCCTCCCCGAGACCAGGAGATCCACATTCCCACGAGCTATGGCCAGTCTCTGACCCCTGAAACCACAGCTGCTTCTGTTTCCAGAGACAATCAATCGCTCCAATTAGGAAAGAAGAGATGATCCAATCAGTTTTTTTTTTTTTTTTTTTTGAAGATTGGGACAATGCTGTACAGGGATTTACTGCAAGAGAGAAAGAAAGAAAGAAATTTGGCACTACAATGGACTTCAATCTAATTAGATTAAAATGTAATTTTCTAAAACTCTTTTGCTCAATAAGACAAAATGATGCGCCAGTGAGGCGAGATGCTCTGACTCACTTGTGGGTTTGCCGGTGGGATAAGAACATTTCACTTGTCAATCATGTGGTTTCTTAAATCAAGCAAATATTTTCTCAGTGAGAATGAGAAATTAAGTTTTTAAGTCTTCTATTCCAAGATCAAAATACTGATGAAAACAGACATTTTGTGTGCTGTTTTTTAAAAAAATGTGTATTTTGCCACTCATTCTTCTCTCCTCAGGTATGAGCAGGTTTCTCTCATCAGGATTAAGCAGGTTTTTTTGCTCTAGGTTGAACCGGTTTCTCTCCTCAGGTCTGAGCAGGTTTAGGTTCCAGTCCTCAGGTTTCAGCTGGTTTTTATACTGCTGGATGAGCAGGGGTCTCTCCTAAGGTTTGAACAGGTGTTTGTCATCTGGGATTTTGTCTTGGGAGGGTATCCCCCTCTCAAGATTAAAGGGAAGGGGTTTCTATCTTGCCATCAGCTGTCACTCCGTTCTCTGTTTATATTACAACCCCAATTCCGAAATAGTTGGGACAAAGTGTAAATTATGAATAAACATAAAATACAATGATTTTAAAATTACACCAGCCAGTAATAGAACAGAGATAACACAGCAAATGTTGAAACTGAGAAATTTTACAATTTTATCCACAAAATGAGCTCATTTCAAATTTGATGGCTGCTACAGGTCTCAAAAAAGTTGGGACAGGGGCCTGTTTACCATGGTGTAGCATCCCCTCTTCTTTTTAACACAGAGCACAGGTGTAAGCCGCCTAGAAAGCATAACTCTGGCGAAAAGACCCTTATTGTCTTAAGGGCCCCAGCAGCTGTCAGAGACCTCTGAGATCATGGGAGCAGACTCAGTTAGGGTCTGTATGGCGTCAATTAGTCTGCGCAACTTCATTTGCCACAGCTGGAGCGGCCAACCGGCCTCGAGGTTAATGGACAGTCTCTGAGGTAAAGGCCAGCGTTGAACGTCTTGCAAGTCACCCGAAAATGACTGAGACAACGTTCGCAGAGAGAATGCCGCAGTGCCATAAACTGGACTTTTCAAAGACTACACCTGCAAAATAATTCACATTACCTCCCATAATGTTGCAAATCCAGTGTGTATTTTTTTTATATGACATAAGCTGACTGGTAAAATTAATACCAGTTATCTTTGTAATTCTGTAACTGGCATTTCATGGCAAACTGTAGTGCAAGCATATCGTGTTTGGTACCATTTTACTCCACTAAGATTCCGAAATCGCATGGTGCATATTTCGAAGGGATTAAAATTGTACTGAACCCTCATTCAATTAGTATGAAAAGAAATCTACTTCTGCTTCTCATGGTAATGCCCCCTCCCAAACCCCCTCTGAGGAGGGGTTGCATTCCTGATTACCCAAAGTGATTTATGACGCTGCTGTAGGAAGTCCTTCTGGAGTTTGGGCTTAAAAGGGAGAGAAACAAAGGTTTTAGGGAGACCGCATCCGGTTTCCCATGCGTGCATCTCCATGTCGTGTGTAGCCAATAGCAGTTTGGAGGATCACATTTAACTTCCCCCAAGCGCATCTCTATGCCATGGTTAGCTTTAATCTAGTCATGGAAGATCTTGGGCAATTTGACGTGATATTGCTATGGAAGCTTGTATCCATCCTTCCCTCATATACTTTGTGTATATGTGTAGTTTTGAGCTGCGCCAGGTATGAATTGACTTCCTCTCTATATTTTCTATAACGGCATAATTTGGTTTCTCATTTAAGCTTGTGCCTGCCTGGCAAAATTAAGTGATATTTGCAATTTGTTGAGGGTTTTCTGACTCTGAACGAACATATATTTACCAGTTCGGAGTCCTGGCTTCCAATTGGGTAACGTAGGGCTGTAAACGCATGCCTGATCAACATGCTTGGTCTGCGTTATAAGGCAGATTTTCCACGCTGTGATGATTGTTGTTTTGAAAGGCCTCGAGGAGACTCCGTTACACAGAGCGGTTGGGGTGTATTTCGTTTCCATCTCAGTCCCTGAATGGAGATCTTAGAATTCTAGCCCCAAGTCCCTGAACGCGTCTGTTAAACTTTGGGGTTACTTGCTAGGGCCCCGATAATCCCTAGTCATAGCTGACATCTATGTCAAATTATCGTGCCAATACCGCCAGCCTGTGAGTTAATTCACCGGATTGGGTTGTACTGATGTTTTGGTCTGGCGGAGTAAGCTATAGACCAGTTCGGGGTCCGATGCACAACATAGCTCTAAATTCATAAATTGGAGCCAGATCAATATTTATGCAGGCGCATAGTAACCGCAATTGGGTACAACTAAAATTTATATATCCTAAATTAAATATGGAGTCAGATTAATTGCAACCGCTACGACATGAGGACTGCAGCATCCGCAAGGCACGTTTCAGGCCACTAAAAAGCAGATTGTGAGAGACGTCATCACGTTTGGCCTGAGGCAGTGGTCTGGTACTGAAGCTGTAGCCAGACCCCATTATTATAATGGAGACCATTAAGTCCTTCTATTCCTTGGCTGTTAAGGCAAAAACGCTGAGACCTTCCGCCTAAGCTAGGACCCTCCTTGGCCTAGTTGCAAGGTGTTTACAGAAACATCTGGGCATTGAGGAGACAAGTTTCTTGAGTTTAGCCAATGGAATTTGATCCCACTCTTTTTTAATAAAGGCTTCCTGCTACTGGAGAGTTTTGGGTCTCCTTTGACAGACTTTTCATTTAATTATGCACTGACTGTTCTCAATCGGTGAAAGATCAGGACTGCAGGCAGGCCAGTTCAGAACACAGACTCTTCTACTGCGAAGCCATGCTGATGTAATGGCTGCAGTATGTGGTTTTGCATTGTCCTGCTGAAATACACTAGGGCTTGCCTGGAATAGATGTCATCTGGAGGGGAGCATATGCTGCTCTAAAACCTTTATATACCTTTCAGCATTCATGGTGCTTTTTAAAACATGCAAGTGTCCCACTCCACATGCACTAATGCATCCCCATACCATCAGAGATGCTGGCTTTTGAACTAAACTCTGATAACAGGAGGGGTGGTCTTTCTCCCCTTTAGCCCGGAGGACACAACACCCATGAATTCCAACAAGAATGTCAAATTTGGACTCGTCTGACCATAAGTCACTTATGGTCAATGGCCAATTTGCTACAGTCCATTTTAAATGAGCCTTGGCCCACAGAACATGGCGGCGCCTCTGAATCATGTTCAACAATGGCTTCCTTTTTGCATGATAGAGTTTTAGATGGCATCTGTGGATAGGATGGCGGACTGTGTCTGCAGGCAGTGGTTTCTTGAAGTATTCCTGGGCCCACTTAGTAATGTCAATGACAGAATCAGGCTGGGGCGTGATGCAGTGGCGTCTGAGGGCCCAAAGATCACGGGTATCCAGTAAAGGTCTTCGGCCTTGTCCCTTATGCACAGAGATTTTTCCAATTTCTCTGAATCTTTTGATGATGTTATGCTCTGTTGATGATGAGACCATCAAAATATTGTTCATTAATACCAATACACTAAAATTCAATGATATAGTGGACTTCTATGCGGCTCAAATGATGTAAAAAGTTAAAAATGACCTGATACCTGACTTTATCCAGAGGCTCTTCCAAAACAGAATTAGTACATACAAATTAAGAGGAGCATCCATGTTTAAAAAACTAAAGATTGGGGCAAATGTGAAACAGAGATGTTTATCATTACAAGGAGTTAATCTGTGAAATATCTTTGATATATAAATGAAAATGTGTAAAACACTGGATGAATTTAAAAAAATGTATAAATCCAAATTTATTGATAGATATAAAAGAAAAACATATAAAAGAAATATAGAGGCTTATTATGAATATTATTATGAATATGTGAACATGGAACCTTGATTTTTGTTGTTTGCTTTTCAAGTTAAAATTTCTTTATGATATGTCCTGTTTATTTCTTCAAATTATTCCTGGTTTTGACAGTTTAATGTAATGTTTAAAGGGTAGGTACAATGAGCTATGGCTTCAGCCTACACCTTTTCGCCCAATGTTCTTGATTTATCTGTGATGATCTGTGCTTTTTATGTTATTAATGGCAAAAATAAACTAAACTAAACCAAACCTTCAAAGCCTTTGTAATTTGACATTGAGGAACATTGTTTTTAAAGTATTCCACAATTTTTTTTTACGCAAGCCTTCGAGGTTGGAGAGCCTTTGATCATCTTTACTTCTGAGAGACTCAGCCTCTCTAAGACATCCCTTTTACAGCCAATCATGCTGCACACCTGATGCCAGTTAACTTAATTACTTGCTAAATATTTTTTCAGCTGATTCTCTTATATATTAATTACTTTTTCAGCCCTTTTTTGCCTGTGTCCCAACTTTTTTGAGACCCGTTGCAGCCAGAAAATTAGAAATAAGCTCATTTTGTGGATAAAAATGTAAAATGTCTCAGTTTCAACATTTGAAATGTTATCCATCTTCTATTGAAAATAACATATTGGCTCGTGATCTGAAAGTCATTGCATTTTGATTTTATTCACAATTTGCACTTCATCCCAGCTATTTCGGAATTGCAGGTCATTTGTTGCGATCCACACATCGTTGTGTTTATGTTATGTCCTTTGTAGTTGACAGGTTGATTTCTGTACATTTATTGTTGTTTTGATTGCCCACCCTTTACCACACCCTTGTAGTTCTTCCCAGTTAATTTCCTGATGTTCACCTCCCGTTGTGTCATTACCCTCTGTGTACTTACAGAGCCCCCTGGGTAGCCATTCTTTGCTAGTTTGTCTTTCGAACCCATGTTCCTCCTCAGGTGGATCTCCTTGCGAATTACCTCTTTTCATTGACGTCAGAGTTTGCTTCGCCTATGATATTTTGTACTGATTGTGCTCTAACTCATTTGTGCTTTCTGGATTATGATTTTTGGATTGCCTTGGATTGATTATCTGATTATGATTGGACTGTGCTCTGGATTTTCAATTTTTGCATTCTCCCTTGTACTTTTGCATCTCTGACTGATCTCCCATGTATTTTTGATCTCTGGTTCTGCCCCTTGGATTTTTGAGATCTGTCGAGCCCCTTTATATTGTCACTTCTCAAACTGATATTCTGGTCACCAAACTCTGGCCTGTAATTGCGGATCCTGTGTTTGCCTGTCGATTTTCAACACTGTCAATAAACTCTGGAATGGGCTGCAACTGGTTCCTCGTTCCGAGTCACCCTGTACCCTGCACGGACCTGACCGTTTCTCTCGCTCTCATTTCTCTTTCTCTCTCTCTCTCTCTCTCTCACACTCTCTCTCTGTCTCTCTGTGTTAAGTATGCTTAAAAAAACAACAAAAAAAATTCCCAACATTTCTGTTATGTTGAAAAAAAATCTAGAAAACTTTGTGGTACCAAAAGACAACAGCTCCTAACATAAAAACAGGCTCTGCACCAGGCCATCTTTGGATAAGAATCTGCTTCATTAAATGTCTCTGCAGAGACCTGAAAGGGCTGGAGTTTTTTCAGCTGCAGTCTGTGTAGGATGACACGCACACACAGGCTCATAATGTGGAGCATTACAGCCTAGATGGGGTTAGGCCACAGAAGCCGCCTCGGTGGGAAGAGCTCCAAACAAGGGCCGCTGAGGGTTTCGACACGAGATGAAAAGTTAATGCGAAATGCTGACTTCTCTTCCACATATGAAGCTCAGGGCGCCGTTAAAGCGTGCTGAATTGCAGCCGCCTGCCATTGTTTTGACATCAAAGAATTAAGGCGGAACTGAAGCAGAGGAAAATCAGCTGAGCCAAGCGAAAAGAAGTCAGAGGCCACAGAAGAGAAGAGTGGAACTCAACACTGTACCCAGCTCACCATGCTTAATCTCAATCCGGCAGAATGGTAACTCACTAGCCGTGTTGGGTGTAATATAGCACAGTACTTAAGTAACTTACGGCAGTAAGATTATTACTTTTATGAATAACTAAGTACTTTAACTACATATTTTTTTAAATTCAGGTAATAAATTTACTGTTAGCACATGAAGTACAAACTAATTCATTACTCTGCCTTCAGCGACTTTTGATTTTTTCTAATTAATGTTCTGTAATCAGGTGGTCATCAGATGCACACCAGTAAAGGTAGTACCTGGAAGAACAATCATATCCAGATACCAAGTCTTAAAAAAGCTGGATAAACTCGAGGAATTACCCCTGCGAACCGTGACCATGGTTGACCTCGGATCACCATGGTTAAAGCATGGTTAAAAATGGCCGACCGTGGTTGAAGCATGGTTGCACCTGCTTAACCATGGTCGGCCATTTTTAACCATGCTTTAACTATGGTTGACCATGGTGAACCGAGGTCAACCAAGGTCAACCATAGTGTTCTGTTTAACAAAAATGTCAAAACCATGGTTTGACCAGGGTCGACCACAGTTACTTGAACCAGGGTCAACCAAGGTCATGGTTCGCAGGGGAATGGGCTAAAGCCCAATGGTTCTCACTCGGTGAGTCGATGAGGCTTTCATTTCATCCGATCAGTTGCACACCTGAGTCTATTAATTAACAGTAGAGTTTTTTTAGACCTTGGTTAGTAGAATCAGGTGTGTAACTGTATGGTTGGAATAAAGGCCTGTCCACACACTGGCTCTTTCTGGATAAAAGCCAGTACCCCTGGTCTAGAGCTATAAAAGCAACATCTTAGCAGTTATCAGTACACTCCAAGAAATAGACGTATGGCAGGAGTCCATTTCTGTTCCCACAGGTACATTCAGCACTTATGTACCCTTTAGGGCTAATTATAGGACCTCAAGGTACCTGTGTAAACCATTTTAGGGTCTAAACGGTACTTTTTTGTTCCAAAACAAATGAAAAACCACTTCTTATGGTACAACGGCAGTACCTTTGAAGGTACTGCCCCAGTGACAAGCCTTGGTTGTCACTGGGGCAGTACCCTCAAAGGTACTGCTGTTGTACCTTAGAAGTGGGTTTTTATTTGTTTTGTGATATGAAATCAGGTAGACACCAGAAGCGAGGTGAAGGGGAATGAGGATTTATTGAAAAACAAAACAAAACAGGCACGAGGGCCAACGCGAAACTTGGCCCAAGGGGTTGCAAAAGACAAACTAAGGTGAGCTACACAGAGCAAAGAACTAAAGAGCTAAAAAGACAAAAACAAAAAACCACTGGAAACTCCAGAGAGAAGCAAGAACAGAAATAATCAACGATACTAAGGCTATATACAAAAACGAGAACAAGGCTTGGGAACGTGAACGTGAACTAGAGAACGTGAACTAGAGAACGTGAACTAGAGAACGTGAACTTGCACATGGACCGAGACTTGGAAACAAGAACTTGAACATGGAGCGATACTCGAGACACTGTCTGCCAGCCAACTTCCATCGCATCCAGATAAAGGCTTAGAAATCATGACACATGAGGGGCAACACCTGGAGAAGCAGAAACAAGAGGCAGGGCAAGATCATGACATGGACAAGATTGGTTGACAAGACTTGCTCATTAAGAGAATGAGCGTGCTCAGCTTAAGTACCAATTAAGTATGCAGTTTGGAAGCAGCATGAATGTTCAGAACAGAAAAGCACGGCAAGATCTTGAAATAGCAAAGCAGGAATCATGACAATAAACTCCCTGTCTAAATTAGTAATATTAGTAATGTGCCTATCTAAGAATTACACCACCCAGTGAGTGTTAGTAATTGTTAGTAACTTTAAAAACCTTTAATTGCCAATTAAGCTTAGAGAGCCCTGAATCCAGCACAGCACAGAAGGAAGAGGGAAATACCAAAGCCAACCAGAGCTCTGAAATGTGCAACAACGAAGGCACGGGGCGGAACGCAGACAAGCGGTGGAGTGGCTTGGCAGACCTGGCGAAAACAAAAACATGGAAAAGTAAAAACATGGACAATGAATGTGAAACATGAAATGCAAAAACCTGATACAAGAAACTGTTAAAACTGTGACTATGAACATGACTATGGAACATGAAACTATGAACTATGAACTATGGAACTTGGAACATGAAACTGTTAAAACCATAAGCAATACTGTTCTGGCCGAAGGCCAGAACCCCGGAACACAACAGTTTTGGAACATAAAAGTACCTTTTAGACCCTAAAATGGTTTACACAGGTACCTTGAGGTCCTATAATTAGCCCTAAAGGGTACATAATACCTTGGGGAACAGAAATGGACTCCTGCTGTACCCCTATTTCTGAGAGTGTACCATACACATGTACGGAACCCATCCCAGATCCATCCAAAAAGTAAATAAATGGCACTTGGAGAACTCATGACCTCCGCCATCACATTATCATTAAGCGTGAAAGTTAAGTCTCAACAGTGCCATCTTTATGCACATAGACGTTCTTTCAGCTCCTGGTATGAGAATATATTGTAAGTCGAATCCTAACCAAAATTTAATCACTTCCTCCTTGGCACAGTATCTATCAGCACAGAAAATTTAATTGACGTCCATCCATAACCTGCTGAGGTATCCCATTAATGAACGAACAAAAGAACAAACAAGAAAACTAACGCTGGTGAAAACATATAACCAACAGGCAAAAGTAAAAGGAGAAGTAAAAGCATGTGATATTTTAATATAACCTTTGATGAATGGTAACACGAGCCTTGCAACATAAGACTGGCGTAACTCTATTGTACAAGTGAAATAGCAGCAGTCTCAAGATGTTATGGCATATGATATTGGTTCAAGTCAAATTATAACAAACAATCATATTTTATTGGTTATTGTTACAGAGCCAAGCCTATATACCCACCATCACAGCCCAACCGAATCAATCTGTTTATTGGCCGGGAGGCAAGCAAAGCTCATTAAAAATATCCTAACATCTGGTTGAAAGCCTATCCAGATGGGTGGACACCATTATAGCTACAAAGCAGGGACCAACTCTGTATTCATGTCTGTGATTTAGGACTGAGATATTCGATGAGCAGGTGTTTGCGTACATTTGACCATATAATGTAGTTGGTAAATATCTCCGGGTGAATCTGCATTCTTGCGCTCTTGTCAGGGCTGACACAGGGGTTATTAGTGTAGCACTGCAGCAGGGAGGTCAGATTCTTCACTTTCTGAGGAGTGAGCTGGAGGCTATCTGGAGTTCAAGAGTCGCTCAGAGCATCAGGGCTATCGCCACGGCAACAGCAATAAAGGAGAGTTCCAGTCTACCTCTCCAGGAGTGAGCACCTGCACCCGCAAAGGTCTCTGGGTAATGTGCATGAGAGCATTTCAAATCGGCTCCCTGTTCTTAACCTATTAATAGCGACAGGCGCGGGGAAGAGTGGTTAATTTAATGGGTTTGAAGAGGCATGTAACGCTGGCTGGATCTCATGCACCACGCCCCCCACCCTGGGTTTCTATATCGGTGTCTGTACACCCACCTTTCCCAGTGACAACAGAACGAACAGAGACACAATGTGCTTTCGAGAAGGTGCGCCGAGCTCTCCGGTGATATGACAGGCTTGTGATAACTCTATCCGAGATAATAAAGCTAGCTCAGAGACAGCCTGCACAGCCACATCTCCGCACGCAGTCACAGTACTCCCGCCACTCTGACGGCTAGTCGAACCCAATGGCAGCCCCGGCGAGCTTCGACTGGCGATATTAGACAGCCAGATGAGGGAGAGAAGACAACACCTCTCAATACCAGAAGAAGGAATGGAGTATAAATGCACTGCTGAGGTAACGTAGCAACCTCACTGTATGAGGTATAGCACAGAGCATGCTACGTTTATTTATTTTATTGCTTAACAACATCTTCAGCATTTTTTCAGCTATGTCATTTTCTCTTCTGATCATTGTTGGAAATCAAAGAGCAAACATGCCTTTAATTCACAGCAATGGGCAATTTAGAGTCTTTGAGTGGCCTCACCTGCATCTGTGGGAGGAAACCAGTGTCCCTGATTAAACCCATGCAAACATGGGTGAGAGCTTATATACTCCGCACAAAAAGGTCTCAGGCCCATGTTTGCCCCCTCTAATCTTGCTGTGAGACAGCAGCGCTACCCACTGTGCTGCCGCAAAATAAGCTTCCAGACAACAGACTGTGTCAGAATCAGCCAGTGACTTTCTTCGGGGTCCGTAAAAAGAACATCAGTGGACGGAAATGCAGTTTTTTTGGCCCCACAATGTTGTAGAAGTTGGAGCCAGAGACTATACAGGACTGGCCCCTGAATCTGAGACTCACACTATATAGCTTACTATTGTCTAAAACGTGCAGTGGCTCAACACAGCTTCAAAGGAGGCGATCAGATGGCAAAGAGGTGCACACTGGCTGTACATTTTCTTGTGGAACTTGGCATTTTTATGTTACGGTAACCATTAAATTAGCTACCAAATGGCTTGCAGCATAGAGGTTCGCTGGGAGCCTTCAGTGGTCAGATGTTTAAATCCCATCCATGACATGACTAGCTATGGCAGGAGGGCTGCATGGATGAGGTAACAATTGACTGAGCCTCACAGTGAATAATACCGGTTATGCGATTAAATATACAAACTATTCGTGTCATTGCTCTCTAGAGGTCTCTCCAGGTTGGTCAGGTGCCCTGTAGATGAATGTTTTGCTGTGATTGCATCTGATAGCGCAGGCAGTGTGTAGTTAGCAGTGCATCTGTATGGCGCAAAGAAAGGCGGGCTTAACATCACGTGACTCGGCAGAATCATGTCCCACGGCGTCCTGCTGAGTCAATGGAATCAGGTCTGTGTGATGGACTGAACAGTTCAGCTGTGTTCAGGAAAAAGACTGACACCAACTGCCGTGTGGCTAGTGAGCAATATCTCAGGAAAACCCTGAAATAACACGGGAAATTGTCAAAATCTCACCTTGGTGACTTGACGCGGACAAAATTACTGCAACACAAAGGCCCGTAACACTGACTCACTGAAACACGTAATTACAGAATGCCTGTGTACCCAAAGAAGCCAGACAAAGAAGCATCGGCCAATTGGAAGACAGATCTGGGCCCGCCTCTGCCAGGCACCGCACCAATCCCACAATCCCCCACATACCCACCCCACCCCACCATCTCTAACCTCCATCCCCAACTCCTGCAGCAGCTGTCTGGGGAGTTTCTGTGATGACCCGAGCCTCCAGATCTGATGGCATGTGATACCTGGGGGATTTGGTTCTGAACTTGCCGAGCTCATTCCCCATTAAACACCTACATATTCAGCAGGTCAGGGCCAGTGATGGAACAGAGAGGTAGAACAGTCAGGGACACAGAGTGACTGGATGCAGGATTTCACTCCTGGGAAGACGTGCGCATGCGTCACCGGGGTTGAGTAACTACTTCTAATGCGCCAACCTTTAAAACATCAGAGGGTGCAAATTGCTTGCAATTTCTGACATTTATTTTCAGGAGATTACTGAAGTGAAGGTTCTTCTTTTGTGCTCGCAAGGGGCTTAATATGATCAGCAATCTGCAAGAAGATGTGGGCACGTGTGCATACATACACTGGTATGTGCACACACACACACACACACACACACACACACATACATTCACACACAATGACAGACCCGCTCAGACATGTACATGGTCTCTCTGTTTCATACACACACATAACACGCACACACACACACCCCACAGCCGCACATACATGCGCACACAGACAAACCCACGCATACCTGCTCTCTCTCTCTCTCTCTCTCTCTCTCAGACACACACACACCCCACAGCCACACATACAGTATAAGGACACTGGCAGATCCGCACACACACACATGGATTCATACAGACACACCTCTGCCACACACACACACACGCATGCACACACACATGCACTCATGCAAACACACCCCTCCACACACACAAGCACACACAGACCATCACATGCATCTGCAAACATGCCTCTCCACCACATTACACACACACACGTACACACACAGATTCATTACACACACCCGCAATCCCCCCTCTCCACAAGCATGCATACACACAGACCATAACACACACCTGCGAGCACACCTCCTCACACACATGCGCACACACAGACCATATCACACCTGCAAACACACCTCTTCACAAAGACACACAAACAGACCATAACACACACCTGCAAAATCTCCTCTCCACACACACACAAACACATACACACACAGGCCATCAGACAAGACACTTTTCTGCAGACGCCTCTTTGCTCACAGTCCCTTGATCCAATAGTGCTGAATCCTCACAACCCTATTTCAACATCTCAGAGAGAACGGCAGGGGAGATGATGTCTGTAAAATATTTATCACTGTCGAGTCCAGTTGTGTGGGATGGGAGCTGTAAAACTGAAATGCAGTGGAACATTCTAGAACAAAGTCCAGCACTTTTCTTTGTTACTTCTACTGTTTCTGATGCTGCGCAAAGAAAAAAGCAATGATACAGGTGGAAATACTTAGAGACTCTGAATTTCCCATCGGGCTGAATGGGTGAATGCGTGCGCCTGCAGTGGATTGGCGATCTTTCCAGGGGCCGTTTCCACTTCTCAGCCAAAAGGTGCTAGGGCAGCCTTCCTGTAAAAAGAATTTCTTGAAACTTTGTGCAAACGAACATATTGCACCTAATTTTTACCAAATATTTAGGATGGATCACTTTGGGAACTATATTCATTTTAATGTTAAACTTTCAATTTGTGATGAAAAATGTAGCCAAAGTATGCTTTTCACGGCTTCAATTCCTCCTGGGTGTCATATTTTCAATGAAATTAAGCCACGTTTGGTGTCAAATTGTTCCTTAGGATGGCAGCAATAATAGCAGTAATCAATTTTAGAACTAACACTGTAATAATTGGGAGTTATTCATTGATTCATCCCCATATGTTGGTTTTAGGGGGGTGCTCATCTAAGTTTGGCCCACATCTGTCCTAGCACATACAACCCCAATTCCGAAATAGTTGGGACAATGTGTAAATTGTGAATAAAATCAAAATGCAATGACTTTCAGATCACATGAGCCCATATGTTATTTACAATAGAGCATAGATAACATTTAAAATGTTGAAACTGAGACATTTTACATTTTTATCCACAAAATGAGCTTATTTCTAATTTTCTGGCTGCAACAGGTCTCAAAAACGTTGGGACACAGGCAGACAAGGGCTGAAAAAGCTATTAATATATATGAGAATCATCTGAAAGAACATTTAGCAAGTGATTAAGTTAACTGGCATCAGGTGTGTAACGTGATTGGCTATAAAAGGGATGTCAGAGAGGTCGAGTCTCTCAGAAGTAAAGATGGCCAGAGGCTCTCCAACCTGTGAAGGCTTGCGTAAAAAAATTGTGGAATACTTTAAAAACAATGTTCCTCAATGTCAAATTGCAAAGGCTTTGAAGGTCTCATCATCGACAGTGCATTACATCATCAAAAGATTCAGAGAAACTGGAAAAATACTTCAAGAAACCACTGTCTGTAAACACAAGTCTGCGGCGCCATCCACAGATGCCACCTAAAACTCTATCATGCAAAAAGGAAGCCATTGTTGAGCATGATCCAGAAGCACCGCCATGTTCTGTGGGCCAAGGCTCATTTAAAATGGACTGTAGCAAAGTGGCAAAGTATCCTGTGGTCAGACAAGTCCAAATTTGACATTCTTGTTGGAATTCATGGGCGTCTTGTCCTCTGGGCTTAAGAGGAGAAAGACCACTCCTCCTGTTATCAGAGTTTAGTTCAAAAGGCAGCATCTCTGATGGTATGGGGATGCATTAGTGCATATGGTGTGGGACACTTGCGTGTTTTTAAAAACGCCATGAATGCTGAAAGGTATATAAAGGTTTTAGAGCAACATCTCCTCCCCTCCAGATGACATCTATTCCAGGAAGGGCCTTGTGTATTTCAGCGGGACAATGCAAAACCACATACTGCAGCTATTACGACAGCGTGGCTTCATAGTAGAAAAGTCCGTGTGCTGAACTGGCCTGCCGGCAGTCCTGATCCTTCACCTATTGAGAATATTTGGTACATAATTAAACGAAAAGTCTGTCGAAGGAGACCCAAAACCCTCCAGCAGCTGGAAGCCTGTATTAAACAAGAGTGGGATCAAATTCCAAAGGCTAAACTCAAGAAACTTGTCTCCTCAATGCCCAGACGCCTCTACTCTGTGTTAAAAAGAAGAGGAGATGCTACACCATGGTAAACAGGCTCCTATCCCAATGAGCTCAATCTGTAGATAAAATAGTAAAATTTCTCAGTTTCAACACTTGCTATGTTATCTCTGTTCTATTGTGAATAAAATACTGGCTGGTGTGATTTGAAAGTCAATGCATTTTGATTTTATTCACAATTTACACTTTGTCCCAAATATTTCAGAATTGGGGTTGTATATGATACAAAAAACAAATGCATTTTCTAGGCCCTCATACATCTCTCCACAGTCAATATGGTAATGAATCAAAAGCTTTCATGGGCAGTTATTGTGTTCCATGGTCTGTGTGCCTGGTTAGTTAATTTTAGGTTTTTATTATTTTGGTATGTCAGTTTTTAGTCCATGTCTTAGTGTTCACATTTTATTCCTCTCCCGTTTAGTCCAGTCCACGTTTTACCCATGTACTGTCTTTGCTTTCTCCCCGGTCGCGTCACTAGTTTGTAGCAGTTTCTGTCTTAATTGATTGTGACACTATTTCGGGTGATTTAATGGATTCTGGGTTTCATCCTTCCTTCTGTTCTCGTTTGCTAGTTTCCCCTTGCTTTCCTATATCTACTAACAATTACTAACAGTTTGTTGTTTTCTCTTAAATTACTAACCACTACTAACATTGTATATAATACTAATCTACCGACGAGCACCCGGGATTGTATAGCTGCACTTACTAATTGACTAATTATCTCTCAGCAGTCGCCCTGTTCTTGTCTCCGCCCTTTGCTTTTCTATTCACTGGCTTTGCTAAATTTTCTGCAGACCCTCTGCATTCTTATTAGCTATTCTGGCTCTTATTCTGTACACTTAGGAGTTTTTTTTATCCAGTTTATTTATCCCGTCTTTGGGATTGTCTTGTGATCTCCGTCTGTGTGTTAATGTTTATCTGTTTCATGTAATTGTTTTCCCTCGTGTTCCACCCCTTGTTAATTATATTAAGTTCCTGCACCTGTGTGTATGTGTTCCCCCTGCCTTTATCTGTCAGCCTCTCAAGCAAGCCAGTCAGATCTGACTTCGCTCCCACTCCCGCTCACCCCTCACCCGGCCCTGTGCACTATCCTCTGGTCCCCCTCATCTTCTGTGTGTTTTCTCAGCCGCATCTCCAGCCCAGCCTGCCCTTCCTGCTGCCTCCAGCTGCTGGTGCTCCCTGTCTTCGAGTTCTGAGCCCTGTGTGCTACCTGCCCTGAGCCCTCTGTGCTACCTGCCCTGAGCCCTGCGTGCTACCTGCCCTGAGTCCTGTGTGCTACCTGCCCTGAGTCCTGTGTTCCAGTCGCCTTCACCGTTTCCTGAGCCAGCGTGCCTGCCGTCCTGTCTGCCCCCCTCCCGATGTTCTCCCTTACCCTTTTCCTGGCCAGCTGTGCTGCCCGAGTTAGCCATCTGCCAGCTGTGCCCACTGTCTCGTCTTGTGCCTTCCCTCTGCTAGCTTTCCAAGTGTCCCCTAGCTTTCCGAGTGTCCCCTAGCCTTCCGAGTTGTCCTGAGTCTGCCCCCTGTTTTCTGTTCTGGATTCCTGAGTTCTATCCCATTCAGTGCTTGGCACGATGTCTTATTTGGCCAGAGCGCCCCGTTTTTTCCCCTGTCTTATTCTGAGTTTGATTTAATAAATTATTATTTTGGATCCCCGCACCTGGCGTCTCACTCCCCTTCTGTCTCCTCCAGTTCTCTTTGTTTCTAGTTCCTGGTCCAGTTCCGAGTTTCAGAGTTCCCCGAGTTCCTAGTGTGTTTCCCTCCCGTTTTCTTAACAGCAATTTTCCCATACTGACACAACTCCCCCTTTTTTCCTAATTTTTTGGCAAAGGGTTGTCGCACCAAAAATTGATCTGATTAAGGTTTTAATAATCTATGCCTCCTTGTGATAAATATTTAAAAACCTTTTTTTTCATGATTTTGGAAGCATCTTTGCCTCACCAAAAGCTTTATAATGTACCTAAAACTTTTGCATAGTACTGTATGGTGGATTGAAATTCAACACAGTATTTCCCATCTTTATTTATTGAAAGGAAATGTGCTCCAAACCACATACAGTGCAATTCAATACATCTAATTACTCATTCATGGAAACTGTTTTTTTTTGTTTTTTTTTCTTCAGATAGTTGGATGTTATTAATTTATTTTTTTCCATTTCTGTTGGTCATAAAAATATATTTACAGCACAGATATTTACACTGCAAGACGAGAAGCCATTAAATCGCCGAAAAGTGTTGTTCAGGATCTGAAGAGACACAGAACACTACACACGAGGGGGGTCTTTACGTGGGCAGAAAAAAATAAAATGCGGAGACGGCTGGAGTTCCACCTGCCTCTGTTGGTTCATCATTAACACCACGGGGCTCCTGGATTTTATAAAAGAGCTCTGTGATTTGCAAAGTGCTTCTGTTTTTGTTCTAACAGCAATAAAAGGAAAGTATAATGCCAACACAGTCTGAGATAGATACACAATGGACTGCGGTCGACCACCCAATTGAACACAAAAGCTGAGATACAAGACCAAGAATGGAACAAAAGTTCCATAATGAGCAGTCAGGAGTGTGCGCTTGTGTGTGTCTGTGTGTGTGTGAGTGTGTCTACATGAGCGTTTGCTTTTGCGTGCATATGCATGTGCATGTATACGCTCGTGCGTTGAGTGAGTGAGTCTGAGCAGGTGTGTGCAGGTGCAAACGCTGTATGTGTGCGTATTGCGCAAGTGTTTTGTTGAATGTCTATGCGTATACCATACATGTATTAGAGTGTGTGTGTGTGTGTGTGTGTGTGTGTGTTTGTGTGTTTAGGTTAGTGTATGCAGGCATGTGTGTGCGCACATCCGTGTGATCATGTGTGTGTGGTAGCTGGCAGCAGGATTTGGTCTGTGGCTCGTCTGCTCCATATGATCACCTCATCTATTAATGCAGAATTTATGAAATAATCACTACAGGGAAGGTTAGAGACAGAGAGATGAAGACTCTACAAGGAAGAATACAGAGTGCGTTCTGCGCAAGTGTAGCTTAGCTGTGCTCTAAGGTCAAAATGAGGCTTTGTGTAAGTGCAGCTTAACTGTGCACTAAGGTCAAAATGAGACTAAAAATTAGAGCACCTTAATTGTGCTTTAAGATGAAAATGTGGCTTAGTGTAAATGCAGCTTAAATGTGCACTGAGGTCAAACTGAAGAACAGAATAGGCAACTAAGGTCAAATTAAGCTAAAAAATAAGAGCAATTTAACGGTGCTTTAAGCTCAAAATGTGGCTCAATGGAAGTTCAAGGTACCTGTGCTCCAAGGTCAAAATGTCAGTAGCTTAACTGTGCTCTAAGGTCAAAATGAAGCTCAAAATAAGAGCAACATAACTGCGCTTTCAGATGAAAATGAGGCTCAGTGGAAGTGCAGTCTAACTGTGCACTGAAATAAAAGGCTTGGCTGTAAATGTAGCTTTAATATGCTCTAAGGTCAAAATGGCCTCAAGAGGCCTGGTGCAATGGCCTCCCCCCACAGCGCGATTTATGTAATATGCAAGCTGCAATGAACTGCCAATCTGAACCTGTTTACATGCTCTCCTCTACTGATCTAACGCCAACCACCTCAGCTCCTGCGTCATGTGTCTGTGTGGCCATCCTCCATAACGTTGTCTAACCACAGCAAGAAGGTCTCAGGTCGGAATCGACCGGAGCCTTTTTTCTGTGTGGAGCTGCCATGTTCTCCCAGTTTCTACGTGGGTGTTAGGTACTCTATTTTCCTCCCACGTTCAAGACGTGCTATCATCTTATCTTGCATAATTTTAAAATGAGAAATGTGCATTGCGGTGCGATCTGTTCCGAGAGCAGTCCCAGGTGGGGGGTGGGGGGAAGGGGGGCAGGTTAGATTGGAGGCTGGGAGACTGAGCCGAGTAGAGCAGAGCTGTTCCAGCTAAAGTCGGCTATATCGCTGAATTCTGATTTTGATTGCGGTGGTCAAAACCAAACACAGAGTTAAAAGGTCACCGAGCAAAATGTCTCTCAGCCCTTCAGAGTGAATATATTTCTCGTGAGAATTGTTTGTTCGTTGACTGACTGTTGACAGCAGTGTGAAAGTGTTCACAGACCGTACTTCCCTCCCGGAAACCGGCAGCATTCTTATCTTACAGGGGGTTGTGCACTGACATTGCTCAAATGAATAATGAAAGATTCCTGCTTTCCTGCTTCTTTAACAGACAAAACAAACGAATTGCACCCTGCGTTCTGCAGAGGCGAAACCAGGTCGTCTTTCAACAGCTGGACACAAAGGCGAACAAGGCCTCTTGTTAAGCTGCACAAATTAGAGTGACAGTAAGACCTCTACCGACCAGTTATGATTAGAGCCTTCTGGTGGCATGGTGACCATATGCTGCTTTTGAGAGCCAAACCACTGTTATAAATGATTGAATTTAACAGTGAAATTTACACATTGTCTCCTTGTTATTCTAACTGTAAGTGGAGTCCTGTGCACATTTTACTGTGGTTTACAGTTAAAATACACGGAACCTCAGTTATAAATTGATTGTAAAGTTACAGTTAAATTGACTGGCAAAGACGGTGCCAGTTAATTACAGCAAAGCTGGCTACCTTCCATGATCCTGAGATAAAAATCTCACAGCTTCTTTTCTCCTCCCTCACATTAACACAGGGTGGTAGGTTCTAGTCGCAGGAGGGGTTTTGCTGTTGGAAATGAGAAGACTTGGACTGAATGACTTAACTTTGGTTGCTCTAGTGAAGCAGCTAATTGCAGCCAGATTGGTAAATTGTTCTGCTTCACGATCAGAGTGCTTGTTCTTTAATATTTAAATGATGATGTAACGTTGACTTCTGGCTACTGGACGAAATACAGTTCCAGAGCACTGACTCAGGAATAATTTTGAAAGGATGCTCTGAAACTACCAAGGCTGGATTTCAAATAGTAGGGCTCTTGACTTTTGAGCGAAACTATCAGAGATATTGTAAAACCCCAACAAAGCAACAACCAACGACGGACATTGCCCGGGGTGAAGGTATCACGTGTTCTCTTAGTCTAACTTTAATTAGAGCATTCTTCTGGCTGGAGTGAATCACAATAAAATGAATAATCTTTCACCGTCCGAGGACGGGGCATGAAAACGCAATGGTTTCGATTAATCTGACTCCATACAACAAGTAGAATACAAAATTTAATTAGATCCTCGTTTAAATATCTGACTCCAAATTAGAATTAGAATTGATAATTTAGGGAACACCTGCGTGAATCTCGAAACAGTGATAACCAGTAACTTAGACTCTAAGGACTAACATGAAGTGACTATACCTTGAATTCCTAACAGACAACCACCGCCGCTACATTAATGTTCTTGGGCATTAACACCATGTTTGAATCCTAGTCCGTTGGTTAGATTAGCGGTTGGCAGTCGACCATCATTGCAATAGCCTCTGCTGGCATATTACAGCGAACCTAGGATTATATATTAGCCCAAGGGTTCTATAGGTTAAAACTCAGAACCAAAGTATATAAATCCTTACAATAGGTAGATCATGGTTGCCTAAGCCAACTTAACCAACCAATTCCCACACCGGGCCGCTGGCCAGTCGTTCCTCAGTGGGGTTAAACTATTCCCCTAGGTATTCGCCGAGACGGGGCGAAGAAGAATAAAAAGATTAAAAGACAGGAGACCACGCAAGCTAGGAAAGGAATAACAATAATTTAATTCACCAGGTAGGCACAACTTGGATCAAACAAATCAACGCTAAGCCAATTACCAGTTACACATAATTTAGAGGATTTAGAATATTTTCATACCTGGAAAAAATGAATGGCCACGCGGAGCTAAAGTCGCCCCACGAGGTCGGGGAGAACTCAAATGCCCCCCCGCTCTGCAGAGCAAGGCGTCATGTGACCCCTCCCCAACTCACCTAAGCGTGTCAGATGTTGACAAAGAAGAGACAGGAAAAGAAGAGAGCGCCCCCTTAGGATCTCGTACCTTTAAAGGCTCCAAACCACACCTCCGAACAAGGTAGAGGAGGGGGTGGCCGAATCAGAGTTTTACTGGCCTAGGTGATAAGATTAATTTGCGTAGAGAGGAGACTAGGGTAGTCGCCCGAATTAATCTTACAAACAAGATGAACCACATAATTGAAATGAAACATGTTCCATTCAACTCCTTGGACTCCCCCGAGAATAAAGAGACCAAACATGATATGAATATGTGCTAAAATGATGCAGTTGTCATGGAAAAGCCTTAAAATGGAATATTATAGCCCAATAGTGTGATAAATATATATGAGGTTCCTTTCTAGGATATTGAACGTAAACATAATATGAATTTGACAGAGATTTAGATCGTTTAAGCAGATTAATATATCTGGGCTTAAATTTCAATGGGACCAGTGATGGAACTCTGAGGAACGCTGGGCAGCCTGGACGTAATGGCTCCGGTTTCCTGCTGTGAACAGAGCAAAAGATGCCACTCTCACCGGCAGGCTGTAGGATTATAAAAGTTTACTGCTGACTCTGGATTGTGTCAGATCACCCAAACATTCAGATTTTACCAGCGTAATGAGCATGTGTTCCAACACTAGGATTTTTGACCTATGTTGTAAGCCAAATCAAACTTTCAGGTTCGACAATAGTTTGAAGGATCCTGTTCTGAATGCAGGGATCAGTTCTCGTGTCCAATCAAAGATTATCCTTGAATTAATGGTTCTGTTCTCATGTCCAATCAAAGATTATCCCTGAGCGAAAGATGCAAAGTGTAAAATGGCATATTCTGCATGCCTACAGACATACACGCACACACACGCACAGACATGAAAACACTCACACACCCGCATGCGTACAAACTGTCTTCAAATTCAATTGGAAGAAGCATTACAAAATTATACTTATTCAAAGACAATGACATTTTAAACGTTAATGGATTTTGCTGGTCTTCGCCTTCAGAATAGAAAAGATTTAATGGCTCATCAGTGTCAACTCACCATATCTATCCGCCCTCCTCTTAAACATACTTTATCCTTCTTTTTCTTTTATTTTTGCAATAAAATAACCCAGATGATACAGGAAACAATGACTTGCAGAATACTGAGCTCTCACCCCCTCCAGATTACCACCGTTAGTGCAGTTGTATGCAGTGTTGCTCGGGGTGACAAACGTTTTATTGCACATTTAATAAGGGCATTATTGGAGGTAATCATTTCAGTGATGTGCTTTAACAATCCAAAATCACCTCTCTTTGTGTCATAATGTCTGTTCCTGTCATCTCAAAATTAGCTCCTCAAGTGCCCTAATTTTCTTTCTCTCCCCGTGAACTGATTTCTTTATCACTGTTTTTCTTTCTGCATCCATCCTTTATCTGGTCTGTTACAGTCTAATTAGAGTCATGAAGTTGGGTTCTGTAGCCTATCCCAGAATGCACTGGGGGAGGGGGAGATTGACCACCTCTCCATCTCAAGTACAGACACAGTTCTCTCGAGCTGCTTCTTACATGACACACACCCTGTAATGTGCAGCTGACTCAAACCGACCATCGGAAGATTTTGGAATTCTCCCTGTGCTTTTTTAATTTATGTGGACTGGCCTTTTTTGTGCCCTTTTTCTTCTTTTTTAGGATTTTACATCACTCATTTTCTCTCTTTCTCTTCCTGATACATACATGCATAATCATGGCTGTGTTCGGCCTCTGGAGTTCAACTTCAGCAGTGATTCTTCTCTCCAGGTCATAAAGATCAGCGGGTGGAGTGACGTACACCTTCGGCGTCAGGTGGCCCCGGAGGAACATACCCAGTGGGGTCAGGTCAGGGTCACCGGAATGGTGACTTTGAGCGTGTCTGGTGGACGCGAGATGGGGTTCCCCCACACAGAAGGCGGATTGTTACCGACCGCCCGACCGAACTGTCTGGCAACAGAGCCGTGGCACTGAGCCGGCCAGTGGAGTGGCCCCCGCGGTCCCCCGACCTGACCCCACTCGAAAACTTCCTCTGGGGCCACCTGACATCAAAGGTGTACGACACTCCGCTTGCTGATCTTGATGATCTGGAGAGGAGAATCACAGCTGAAGTTGAACTCCTAAGGCCGAACACAGCCATGATTGGGCGTGCGTGTGGAGGAGGACACAAATGTGTGTGGCAAGGAACGGGTTTCATACGGAGGACTAAATCTGCGGGAGTCCTGTGACATTTGAAGTGTCTGCCTTTCAGTTAAAATCCTTTTAAAAGTAAAACTATTCCAATCTTGACTCACTGAGCAAACTTTGTTACTGATTTTCAGTTTCTCACTGATATGTGAAATCAGGGGGTAGGTGGTTAACACGTAATCATTCTTTTCTTGATTTCTTGTCAACACATATGACCAGATTTTCTACACATCTTTGCATTTTTATTTTATGGTGTTTTTTCAGAGAGTCTACTTCTTTTGATACACCCTGTATAGTAATACTATAGTTATGCCAAACAATACTATACCTATTACTAAGAAATACCTATAGGATATTTTATAAAGGGAACATACAAGTCTTTTGTTTAAAAAAAAAAGTCAGCTAAACTTTATTGCTATTAAAAGGCAGGACTTTGTTGTGGCTTTCTTCAAAAACAAAGTTTGGAAGTCAACAAAATAGCTCTGAAAACTGAGGGAAATAAGAAGGCTTGTTTTTACATTTGATTTACACAAATTCAAGGACAAATTTAGATTAAATCCCAACCACTGACTTGCTTCAAATCAGCCCGAGATGCTGATACGGTCTATCAGCTCAGTTTGCCTTTAAGCTTAACTCCTCCAAAGCCGCTGCCTGAACAGATTGTCCCAGCTTGCATGCCCTGGCTGCGCACAAATTCCCAGCGCTACCACGCTTTCCTGTGATCTTCACACCGTTTGATTTCGCCCCTGCAAACAGCTGCAGTCCTCCTCGGTGGGGTTCCCCTGTGTGGGAGCAGGGCTTTGGCCAGATCAGACCACCCCTGCGGAGTGATGTGAATGAGAAAGTGTCCTAAAGTCTGGGCACAGCAGGACAGACCCTGTGGAGAAAACAGCACTGATGGGGTGCCGACCTTTCTGATCGTTTGTGTGTTTCTGTTTGTGATTGAGGCCTCTCTCCCATCGCCATCGCTGTGCATTGATCCCTCTCATACAGGCTACGACCGGCCCTCTGTCCTTTTATCAAACCAAACCTCTGGCATTTGAGAAGGGATGAGGATGGCAGGGGGTCTGTGCTGTGATTGTTTGTTTGTACTGGGTCATTTTGAGTGGCTGTTTTTATGATTTATATGATGCACTTTTATTTTTTATCTTTTAATTATTTTTATAATGTCTAAGTATGTTTCAATAGAATGATTTATAAAAAAATTATTATAAAAAAATTTATAAAATCTCTGATGTATGTCTTATGATAAATATGTGTTGTAACAGTGTGTTTGCTGCATTTGGATTTTATGTGGATGTTACCGTTTTGTGTGCGTGTGTGTGTGTTGTGTGTGTGTGCGCGTGCATGTGTTTGTGTGAGTGAGTGTAATGGGCATGTGTGTAACCTGAGAGAGTGGAACCGTGAGTTTAGGGGTGTGCATGCCTGTGCAGGTGTGTGTGTTTGTGTATGTGTGCTTGTACATGTGTGCATGCATTTGCGTGTTTGTGTTGGTGTGTTTTGTGTGTGTGTGTGTGTGTGTGTGTGTGAGATAGAGAGAGCGTGACTGAGAGAGCAGTAGAAGGAGGGGTAACCCCATGAATGAAAGGTTTTGTGAAGATAGAGGCAGTGAGTACATCTCGCTGTTCAGCATCTTGTAAAGGGCTCTCTGATCTATAATACATGTGCTTTCTGACAGGAAGCTAAGGGGGTGGATGATGCTGTATGGCCCAGGCTGCCTTCTTTAAATATGTCAGAACACTCAGCTTCTCTAATTTAGGGCATCAAAACTCGTTTGTACCCTCCATGTACCCAAATCCCCCCAGTGGCCGGGCAAACATGAATGACAGGGATGGGGGGAGGGTTGAGGCGGTTTGATTCCTGACAAGGAGACTTCCTTTGAGTCTGGATACTAACTGAGTCGTCTGTGAGCAATCCAAAGAACAAGACCACGACCACAACAAATTCCAGGACAGAGTGACCTTCATGACCATTTTCTATTTGTGAAGCTGGACAGTCCCTTACAATCATGTAACTTTTTGTAATAGTTTAGACCAGGGGTCCCCAATCTTTCCCAGAAAGGGCTGGTGTGGGCGCAGGCTTTCATTGCAACTAAGCAGCTACACACCTGATGCTACTAATCAAGCTTATTAGCAAAGAGTCCAGGGGTTTATTGGTAGTATGAGGTGTGTAATTGCTTGGTTGCAATGAAAGCCTGCACCCACACCGGCCCTTTCTGGGAAAGATTGGGGACCCCTGGTTTAGACTCAGATTACAATAGTGGTAAACAACCCAGCCCCTGGGTGAAAAGCAAAAGCAGCATCTCCAAGTTTTCTCTTGCCCTATAACTCAGCGAGCTCAGTGACCCTCCTTCATGACACTTACTGCTCAGTTTTTATTCTGGCCACCTCTGTTGACATCATTTCCCTCAGACATGGCGACCCAACCCTGTTCTTGGAGATGTCTGCGTTTGCCCTGAGGGGTGGGTGTTCATTCCAACCCTTAACAAAATGCATCTCATTGAACTGGCTGACAGCTTAAGTCGAAACTAAAACCTGCAGGACAGTTGATCTCCAGGAATGGGTTTGGTTACTAGACCACAGCATCTTTGGCTCATCTTATAGAATTGGTTATAGATCACCTGCAACCACAGGAGAAAAGCCCTTGAGTCAAAAAAGTCTGGCTAAAAACTTCTTATGCCCATTAATCCTTACATAACACTGCCTCCTGAAAAATTGATTGAAATCTATACGAATGCAAAAAAATAGTGAACCTGTATTTTGTACTTCAGCTTGCAAAAAACCTCCGATCATTATTTATTTATTTCTTTATTTATTTATCTATCTATTTATTGATTTATTTTCTGAGACAACATGGGGCAGCTTTCCCTGAATCCATCCTGGGAGGATCACTATTCACCTTCTCTGTTGAAACTGTGGCATTCTGGGAAAGGCCATCCTCCTCCTGTGAGGAATTAGCAACAAGGCCTTATCTGAGATGAGACATGGTTTGGTAATTAGAGATCTTGCTCTCTGGGTTCGCTCTCATTTTTCACAAGGATGAAACGTCCAAAGAGAAAATGTTTAATCAAATGTTTTCAGTGCAGCTCTACAGGGACAGGAATGTGTACTGACTTTAGAGGAGTGGGGTTTTTATTTACCCTTTTTTTTTGGGGGGGGTATGATGAGGATCTGTCACCAGTGTCATTAAATTGCCGACTCAATGCGGTGTTCAGCCAGTGCATCTTGTCTCATTGTCATTTTTAAATCTTATTACTGAGAAAGATAATGAGACAACTGTTTTTTTTCATACTGTTCTTCCTTTATTCAACAGTGTAGTGTATGTAACATGAAAGGCACAACATTCCCAGCCTGTGATTTTTGCTTTTTTGGTGACCTTGACTTCAACTGATTAGATCCAAAATGTAATCCAGCAGTCAGTGGACCACTGTACACATTTTTTTTTTAAATCCTGTGTAATTTTATCAAACAGTTTTTGCACTAGACAGCTGGTGTAGTGCACACAGACAGACAAATGACCCCCAAAACAATACCGCTTGCCTTTTGGATGCGTCTTCTATCACTACGAGCAGAGAGAGAAAAAGTGACAGAGAAATAGTGGTGAGGAGGGAGACATGACCATCTCAGTCATGTGTGTAAAATCCCGTACAAAAAGGGCTGGGATGAGCGTTTGGTCCAGCCCAGCATAACTCTTGATTCAACTGAAGATGTTCGTCACAATCTTTCGTTCGGTAGAATCAACTTTCTTGAACCTGCACCTGCACCTGCACAGGCTTACAGCGCCCTCCATAATTTTTGGCACCCCTTGTTATGATGTGGTCTTTAGCTTCTAATAAATTCAGTTTTTTTTTAAATAATATAGGACCACATTGAAATTCAAGTGCATTTATTCAGTGGGAAAAAAATTCCAAATGAAGAAATAATTATTTTACATCAAATTATGTGTGCCACAATTATTAGCACTCCTGATGTTAATACTTTGTACAACTCCCTTTTGCCAACAAAATAGCACCTAATCTTCTCCTATAATGTTTCTCAAGATGGGAAAATACAGAAAGAGGGATCTTTGACCATTCCTCTTTGCAGAATCTCTCTAAATCATCCAGTGACATGGGTCCTCTCCTCTGCACTCTCCTCTTCAGCTCACTCTACAGGTTTCTAATGGGGTTGAGGTCTGGGGACAGAGATGGCCATGGGAGGAGCTTGATTCTGTGTTCGGTGAACCATTTCTGTGTAGATTTGGCCACATGTTTGGGGTCATTATCTTGCTGAAAGACCCAGTGATAACCCATCTTCAGATTTCGGGCAGAGGCCACCAGATTTTGATTTAAAATGTCCTGGTATTTCAAAGCGTTCATGATGCCATGCACCCTAACAAGGTTCCCAGGGCCTCTGGAAGAGAAACAGGCCCACAGCATCACCGATCCTCTCCCATACTTCACAGTGGGCATGAGGTGCTTTTCTGCATACTCATCTTTTGCGTTCCGCCTTGAGTGTTTGTTGCCAAAAAGCTCTATCTCGGTCTCATCTGACCAAAGCACACAGTCCCAGTTGAAGTCCCAGTACCGCTTAGCAAATTCCAGACGTTTGCGTTTATGATTGTGAGTCAGAAAAAGGTTTTTCTGTGCTTGCCTCCCAAACAGCTTGTTGGCATGTAGATAGCGCCTGATGGTTGTTTTGGAGACTTTGTGACCCCAAGATGCTGCCATTTGTTGCAATTCTGTAACAGTGAGCTTTGGAGAACTTTTTATTTCTCTTACCATCCTCCTCACTGTGCGTGGTGGCAAAATAACCTTGTGTCCTCGTCCAGGCTTGTTTACCACTGTTCCAGTTGTTTTAAACTTCGTAATGATTCCTCTGACAGTAGATATGGGCAGGTGCAGGCGAGTGGCTATTTTCTTGTAGCCACTGCCTGACTTGTCAAGGTCGACACACATCTGCCTTAATTGAATGGTGTGTTCCTTTGTCTTTCCCACGTTGAAGAGTGGATAAGAGAAATGGTCTCTGTGTCACGTCATATTTATACCCCAGGGAAACAGGAAGTAATGAATTACTAATTAACTGTTCCTAGATCAACTTTGTAAACTACTGTAGAAATGACAGAAATACTTCAATTACATTTATTTCCTAGGAATTGTCAGGGGTGCTAATAATTGTGGAACAGGTGATTTTATGAAAAATAATTATTTCTCATTCAGGGATTTTTTTTTTCCCCTTAAAATTCACTTGAGTTGAAGGTTACATTTTTCTACAATTTATAATGTGAGCATACGCTTCTGGAATAAAAATTGAATTTATTTTAAGGCTTTTAACACATCTTAACCAGGGGTGCCAATAATTAGGTAAGGCGCCGTATATGGCTCAGAGGTACGTGAATCTGAGAAGGCCCAGTCACACAGCCGATCACGCACGAATCACTCACAAATCACGCACAGATTGGGTTTGTGCGTGCTTGTGCGTTGAGAAATTGACCAATTTTTCGGGGTGTTGGGGGTAGAAATCTCGGACGAATCACGCATGAATCGCGCATGAACCACGCATGTATCACTTACAATCACTGACATATCGCGCACGTCGACGCATAATAGCAAACACGGTGCAGTATTCCACGAACATTCGACGCACGCCCCACGCATTAATCACCGGCGGAGCTCGTCCAAACACGAACGCTTCACGTACATTCCACGTACAAGCACTTTCGTTCCGCGCATGTCGACGCATGCCCCACGGATGAATCACTGACGGATCACGCACGAAAAACGCACCTTCGGCGTCACTATCGCTTCGGTTCAGCGCATATAAAAAGCGGTGAACGACGGGAGTTCCTCAGTACCTTTCGCCAATCAAGAACACTTCAAGAGATGCCACCCAGGAAAGCTCGCTTGCCCTCAAAGACAAGGGTGCAGAAGAAGAAAGCTGCTGAAGAAGAAGAAGTTCTGCAGCAGGAACACCATAACATCTCTTCTTTGAGGGTTCATAGTGATATGGACCCCTTTGCAGCAAGGTCTGGAATGGCAAAAGTGCCCGAAATGGCTGCTTTTATATGCCAAAATACATACGTGAGTTGTCAGTGGTTCGTCAGTGGAACATCAGTGAATCATCAGTTTTCTGTCAGTCAGTCGTGCGTCGGAAATGCGTCACTCGTCAGTGGATGTGCGTCGTTATGCATTTTCCGTCAGTGATATGTCAGTTATTCGTCAGTTTTATAATTGATTGTCAGTGGATGTCAGTGGAATGAACGTGATACGTGCGCGTTTCATGCGTGATATGAACGTGGGGCATCAGTGGACGGACGTGGACGTGCGCGGATTCAAACCAGTTCTGACGCATAAGCACTGACGGCCGACGAGTGTCCCGCGCATAGTTACGCATACTCGACGCATAAACTACGCATGCCGACTCATGAATTACGCACACCAACGCACAGTTGTGCGTCGGAAAATTTTTGAACCGTTCAAAACTCAAAATCACGCACAAACCGCCTTCGACGCACATCCACTTACAATCACTGACAGTCCACGTTCGTTCCACCTACGAATTACGCATACGACGTACGCTCCGCGCAGAAATGAAAATCTGTGCGTAATTCATGCGTAATTCATGCGTTTTCGCTGTGTGACTGGGCCTAAAGTCAGCATGGGCTGAAATTCACCTGGTCTCACCATTCAGGTTTTTCAGGGTTATTTCCATGAGCTGCGAGACGCTTGACTCTCGTAGCCGTGTGAGAGCAGGCCGCAGTAATTTTGGCGGGGCGTAATGAAAGGGCGGTGAATAATTCAGGACAGTTCACTACCTTTTTCATCAATCTCACCCGAAGATACTCTAGTTCCTGGCCTCGCCGTACCCCCATCTTAATTATTAACAAAACCTCATGCTAGAGTGAAGGGGGGATGGGGGGAGGGGAGAGGTTGGGTTTGAATGAGAGGGAAGATGTTCCTCCCTGAATTCAGTTGGAGGCGCTTAACATCGAAAAGGCTGTACTGGGTTGATCATGAATTCACATTCATGCTGAGTCACGGTGAACAATAGACAGCAAATCGAGTGCAGACAAGCAGACAATGGTAAATTCTGATCAGAGCAGCAAAAGGTAGAGGATGGCTGCCACTGACGAAAATTACCATTGTTAAAGTTGAAGCTATTAAGCTTTTAACTATGATAATCACTGTATTTCCAAACCGGATATGACAGGACACAAGAACACAATGTGGACATGGGAAACAAGAAATAATTATTCCCCAACGTAAAAAGCCTTATCAAGCTTAAGCACAATCATCCTTTACCCATCCATGTTGTAAACAGACTGCTTTAAGGGACAAACATGGAGTAAGTACCACTCTGACACCGTCCGCGGATCCTGCTTTTTTCCCCGAGAGAAATTTCCATTTTGACATCAATGGGAAAGCAGCATAAATCCTATTCTATTTGGGCAAAATCCCATTCAAGTTTGGGGTTAAAAGCCATTATGTGCTGGATTAAATGTCATAAAATCTCTTTTGTGCTTTGGGTTGAATTCCATGCTGTGTTGGGTTAAATGCCGTTCTCTGTTGGGGGCTAAATGCCATGTACTTATTATTTGGTTAAATCCTGTGATGTGTTTGGTGAAATCCCATTCTGTTACAATCCTCATGTCAGTGATTGTCTCCTCCGCAGGTCCAGCAGTCAGTGTGTTTTTGTGCAGTTTTGTCTCCTTTAATCCTTTTATTGTCTTGTCTCCTCCCTTGTTCCTAGGTGTTATCATTCGTATTCCTCGCCTCTTTTGTGAATGTCCTGTCCACATGATTTCATTGTGGAGTCAGTGTGGTTGGAGGATTGTCATGGTTTATACCTTGCTAAACCTTTTGGTCAGTTTCTGTTTTCTAGTATTGAGCTAAGCTCCACTTCAGTGTGTTTGGTATATTTATGATAAAGAAAAATGAAATTACTCTACAGAGTCTTATTAATAGGAACAATTTCCCAAGCCTTAAATTGGTGTCCAGGATTGGGACCGCATTCCTGTCAATCCTTTGGCCCTGTCTGGTCCTCTCAGTCAGTTAATTAGGAACACCTCCCAAACCTCTATCGGTATCCAGGATTGGACATGTGCTCCTGCTAAAACCCCTCAGTCCTGTTGGCTTGCAGTCTTGCTTCTGTGTAAGGATTCTCCATTTGGCTTATGGCCTGGAACAGCCAGTGGCCGGGGTCAGACAAGCCCAACCCTACCCCCATTGGTCATCACCAACTTAGATGAACTACACCCTTCCCAGTTCTGGGCTTCAACTCTTTGCTCTGCTATTACCTTATTCCTACTAATAAACACTTCTTTGTGGATTGTACCCTGCATCTCCATGTGGTTTCTCATCAGTATCATAACACATTCTGTGTTGGGTGTTAAATGCCATACTGATTCAGATTAAATGCAGTGACGAGCTGGGTAAAATCCCATTCTGTGTCTGGGGCTAAATGCTGTACCGTGTTGGGTCAAATCTGTTGGGCTTTAAATGCCATGTTGTTTTGAATAAAATGTTGTGATGTTTTGGGTTAAATCCCATTTGGTTAAATGGTTAAATTCCATGCTGTGTTGGGTTAAATATTGTGCTAGGTTAAATCTGATTTTGTTTAGGGGTTAAATTTCATGTTGTGTTGGGTTAAATCCCATTTTGTTTAGGGAAAAAATTCCATGCTGTGTTGGATTAAATATTGTGCTAAGTTGGGTTAAATCTGATTCTGTTTAGGGGTAAAACTCACTGTTGTGTTGGGTTAAATCTTGCGCTATGCTGGCATAAATCCCATTCTATTTTGGTAGTCAGATGCAATCCTGTGCTGGGTTATGGTCAACCTCATTCAGAGGGATTTAACCCAGACGTCTAGCTCATTTTGCCCCTCTGTGAGTAGGATGTGACTCCAATCTCCACAAATGTTGTTCTTGTCAAAATGCCATTGCCCAGCATTAATACATATGATTCCTGATTGCAGACTATGATTAGTCATATACATGAGTCAGGTGCTGTAGTGTGGTAGGATACATTTCCTATGCTCTTTTACAAATATAATTTCACACCCACAAACTCCACCACCTCTGACTTGAGACGGAAATTACACTGCAGCCCCAGCTTCTTAAGTACCCCCCCCCAACCGCAATCCAATTCCCCCCGCCCTCCACTCAGGTTTTCATTGGATTAATCAGGCCGTTTTAACAAGCAGACTCTTCCTCATTTCACCGCTGTGACCGTACCTCAAAAATCATTGACTGAGGATGCTTTTACGAGTCTGTTTACTGCCTTTTTACCTAGTTATTCCTCAGTGGGGTCCAGCCGGGGCGGGACTCGCTGAATGAGCAATATGGCCTTCCTTTACGAGGGCGTGAAGGGTGTTCCCTTGAAGGGCAAACGAGACTATAGATTAAATATCTGCAGTTTTATGGGAGACCTGGGGAGCGAGAGAACAATTCGATGCCAGAGAGCAGATCTACATTGTTTCTGTTGGGAAATATCATATTCGATTGCGAGGGCAATATATCTTACGTTTAATGCCTCCTTTCCATATGAAGTCCCATGGATTTTACACTGGTGTTTGGATGCTTGGATAATGGCTACAGTAAATATAGTCTCCATTGTGTGTCAATTTAATGGTAACCATTAATTATACTGCTGCAAATGCACAGTAAGGGAGATAAAGACTGGAACACACACAAAAGCACGGATGAACACATACGTACACATTAACACACACAGGCACACACACACACACGCATATGACTGCTTAGTTTTTAATGCTCATTAGCCCTGTTGTGTCCTATTTTCCCTGCTTCTCACAGCCTTTGTGAGTGTTTTTTTTTTTCTTTACTCATTTACCATTCTCTTTATGAGTCTTGTTTTAATCTTCCGATCTTTATTTTATTTCTGGTTCTTTATATTATTTCTTCTTGTGCAATCACTGCAGCTTCCAGATTACATTTTACTGCTTTTAGACTTGTGTAACAGTACATGACAAACAGACTTTTTTATAAGTTAATAATATACACAAACACAAATGCAGGCACGTGCACATACATACACACACGCGCGCGCACACACACACACTTGAGTGCAATTATGACTTTGATTCCTTTATCCTCTAAAGTGCAGAACGACACACTGTTACAAATCATGAACGAAAGAGGTGGCATTTTGTGACGTGAATTTTTATCATATCTCTCACGCAACCCCGACTCACTCTTCCCTCTCCACCTCTTACTCTCCTTTTTCTCACCGGTGGCACAGTGGTTAACACTACTGCCTTGCAGCAAGAAGGTTGTGGGTTTGAATCTGGCCTGGGGCCCTTCTGTGTGGAGTTTGCATGTTCTCCTAGTGTTCGCATGGGTTTCCTCCGGGTACTTCGATTCCCCCCCACAAAACATGCAATATAGGAACACTCCTGCATGGCTGTGTGCGAATCTTTGGCGGTGGTCGGAGGGGCCATAGGCCCCATGCTTCTGTCAGTCTGCCCCAGGGCAGCAGTGGCTACAAAAATATAGTTTACCACCATCAGAGCGTGAATGTGTGAGTGAATAAATAATCTATCCATTGTGAAGTGTCTTTGAGTGCCCAGAAAAGCGCTATATAAAACTGATGCATTATTATTATTATTACTCCCACTTCACGTCTCTTCCTCCAAACTGTCTCTTTCCTCCCTCACTCCCTCACTTCCCCGAGCTTCCCGTTCACCTCCCACTCTCTACAGAGACATTCTCCCACTTTGTTGTGCAGTTAAAAGCTGGAGATAAAGGTCTTGTAAATATTTAACTTCCTCCTGAGAAGAGAGAAGATGAGGGATTTGGGTCTGTCTTTGATGATGTCATCTAAGTGAGCCCTCAGAACCCAGTTGTGCTGTTAGACTGCAGCCTCAGTCAAAGGCTCGGCAAAGGGAATTAGAAGCCAAACGAAAGTTGTGTTTTAGTTTGTGCTGTCAAATGAAAACAACACTGGCCCATCCAGAAATATCATGCGTGGGAAGGTCTGAAACATTTATGTTGTCGCACGAACTTAGCTGTTCCTAGCATTATGAGACACAATTACTGTCCCACAACATGTAATTAGTGGGTGATTGCATCTACTGTACATTGAACTGGAAATTAGCAGTCTTTGTTCACTGTTTTTGTGTGTGTGTGTGTGTGTATCTGCGCGTGCGTGCATACATTAGTTAACACTTAGTGTGTTGAATCTGAAATTCTCTATTTCAGAATTAAAGTTTAAGTGTTGCATGAAATCTGTGCATCATCGGCTCATAAATTTTCAGTGCCTCGAAAGATTTCTTTTTCACTGATCCACAGCATTTTATTGGTTATTCTAGCCAAGAAGTCAACAAACCAGCTCAACATCTGAGGGGATTTCATGAAGCAGGATTGTTGAGTGGTCTGGATAATCTTGTTTAGTAAAACCTAACCGGAACATACACTCAACAAAAATATAAACGCAACACTTTTGTTTTTGCTCCCATTTGTCATGAGATGGACTCAAAGATCTAGAATTCATTCCAGATACACAATATTACCATTTCTCTCAAACATTGTTCACAAATCTGTCTAAATGTGTGATAGTGAGCACTTTTGCTTTGCTGAGACAATCCATCCCACCTCACAGGTGTGCCACATCAAGATGCTCATCAGACACCATGATTAGTGCACAGGTGTACCTTAGACTGTCCACAATAAAAGGCCACCCTGAAATGTGCAGTTTTTGCTTCATTGGGGGTCTGGGGACTCAGAACCAGTCAGTATCTGGTGTGACCACCATTTGCCTCATGCAGTGCAACACATCTTCTTCGCATAGAGTTTATCAGATTGTCAATTGTGGCCTGTGGAATGTTGGTCCACTCCTCTTCAATGGCTGTGCGAAGTTGCTGGATATTAGTGGGAACTGGTACGCGCTGTTGTATACGCCGATCAAGCACATCCCAAACATGCTCAATGGGTGACATGTCCGGTGAGTATGCTGGCCATGCAAGAACTGTGACATTTTCAGCTTCCAAGAATTGTGTACAGATCCTTGCAACATGGGGCCATGCATTATCTTGCTGAAACATGAGGTGATGTTCATGGATGTATGGCACAACAATGGGGCTCAGGATCTCATCACGGTATCTCTGTGCATTCAAAATGCCATCAATAAAATGCACCTGTGTCATTCGTCCATAACAGATGCCTGCCCATACCATAACCCCACTACCACCATGGGCCACTCGATCCACAACATTGACATCAGCAAAGCGCTCACCCACACGACGCCACACACGCTGTCTGCCATCTGCCCTGAACAATGTAAACCGAGATTCATCCGTGAAGAGAACGCCTCTCCACCGTGCCAGACGCCATCGAATGTGAGCATTTGCCCACTCAAGTCTGTTACGGCGACGATCTGGAGTCGACGGATGAGGACGACGAGCATGCAGTTGAGCTTCCCTGACATGGTGTCTGACAGTTTGTGCAGAAATTCTTTGGTTATGCAAACCAATTGTTTCAGCAGCTGTCTGAGTAGCTGGTCTCAGACGATCTTAGAGGTGAACCTGCTGGATGTGGAGGTCCTGGGCTGGTGTGGTTACACGTGGTCTGCGGTATTGAGGCCGGTTGGATGTACTGCCATATTCTCTGAAACGCCTTTGGAGACGGCTTATGGTGGAAAATGAACATTCAATGCCCGAGCAACAGATCTGGTTGACATGCCTGCTGTCAGCATGCCAATTGCACGCTCCCTCAATGCTTGTGCCATCAGTGGCATTTTGCTGTGAGACAAAACTGCACATTTCAGAGTGGCCTTTTATTGTGGACAGTCTAAGGTACACCTGTGCACTAATCATGGTGTCTGATGAGCATCTTGATGTGGCACACCTGTGAGGTGGGATGGATTGTCTCAGCAAAGCAAAAGTGCTCACTATCACACATTTAGACAGATTTGTGAACAATGTTTGAGAGAAATGGTAATATTGTGTATCTGGAATGAATTTTAGATCTTTGAGTCCATCTCATGACAAATGGGAGCAAAAACAAAAGTGTTGCGTTTATATTTTTGTTGAGTGTATGTTTCATCCCAGTCCCTGTTCTGTCTTTATGAGGGTTCTGGGATTTAATATCCAGCTCAGTGAGTCGACCCTGCTAATACAGGTAAAACAGTGTCTTTTAATCGCGAATGTTCCCCCATTACACACAACCGTCGTAAAATAGCCATCAGTGACTTCAGTTGCCTCAATGACTTTCTTTACAGCCCATTACAGAAATTTAAGGCCTGTTCTCTGAGTGCTTATGAGATACCAGAGAACGACACACCTCCAGTGTTAGTTCATGCGGCGAGAAGTCGAGAGCTCTGGGAGCAACAACCTCGCTATGGGTTTCTATATCCATGAGCTGATCACACTTATCTACTCAACCTCCTCACAGAACAATGTTCGTTGCACAGCAAATCCGGGCAACTGAAACAAGATATTCGAATGGACTTATATTTTCTAAACCTGTGTTTTTTTCACCTCTGACAACAGTATTTTAGTTATACAGTCCATTAAATGTTGAGATAATTTAGTTTTGAAGGTAATTAAATACACACTATGTCATGAATGTGAAATCTTTGTAACGAGGGTATGGGGTTAACGTAATTATATTTTCCTCTTTTATGCATAGAAGTAAAACACCAATGGAACTTGTCATCCATGGCGACAGATCTCATATGAACCCTTACACTTCCATGTACATTTTGTCTTGCAAAATTCAAATTAGCCGTGTTCCCTGAGGCGTGAAAACTGAACCACAGCACTGGTGTCAGTCAAGGGAGAATTACATGGTCTATCAACACATATGGCCAGATTTTCTAAACATCTTCGCATTTTAGTTTTATGGTGTTTTTTTCTGATAGTGTACTTTCTTCTGATACACCCTACATTTTCTAAACCTGTGTTTTTTTCACCTGACAGCAGTAATTTAGTTATACAAACCATTAAATGCTATGGTAATTCAGTTATGATGTTAATTAAATACACACTGCAGGATCTTGGATGGATCACCCTTTTTCTGCCTTTGTCCCAGTGTGCAAATGGATCCACAGGAGACTGGAACATAATACTGTTGGGGTAATGCCTCGGACAGAACACCAATGTTGGGGTAATGCCTCGGACAGAACACCAATGTTGGGAAAATGCCTCGCATGGTGGCACCTTTGTGGTGATAATGCCCAAGCAGTGGCGACGTTGTGAGTGCTATGGCACGTCACACGAGGGCGCCGGCTGTTGGGGTTACACCTCACAAGTGGACACCATGTGTGGAGGCAATTTGCCAAATGATATTAATTTGACTATCAAAAACAAATGATATTGTAATATTAATATTAACATGAATACCTTGGGGCACCACCCTTCCTCAGCGAAGGGAAAACGATAGCCAATTAATAAAACCTCGGTCTCAATATCAACTAAGCTATTAATGTGGAAATTGATTAATAATTAAATTCATAATTGTAACCAACTTACCTAATCAATAGTTAGATTGAAGGATTCGGGAGTTCTACAAAGACGAACTTTTCATCTGTTATTATGGTGAAAAAAACACTCTGTCAGGTCAAATCTGGCCCACAGACATAAACGCACTTGTGCTTAAAAGAAATTATACACCTGAATGGGAAAATACATCTCCGTCCATAGAAACTCGCATCAGAAACTAGTCTGAGAGCAGAATGAACCTTGGAACGCTTGGAAAAACACGAAAGACACTGTTGCAAGACCAAATCACTCTCGTCTAGAGGAATATGCCACTGCACTCTGTAGCCACTCAGCTGCAATGTTTCTGCACCATTCAAAACTCACGAAGGATAGACTGTGCGGAGTCTCATTCTTTAGCTGTGACTGCATTCACGTTATAACATGACCTCTCATGTCTTACTGCTGCATTATGTTAAGTATAATTTTTTTTGCTGTCTTTTTAAGAAAAATTTGGCTCCCAAGATTTGGCTTCCACCATATAAACAGTAATGTCTATCAGCATTTTGACTATGGACTGTCTAGTAATGACAACACTTAAAAATTATGTCACCGACCAAATATTTACGTATTTCACCATACGGAAAAATATATATTCATCTGGAGAGACACTTGTCGGGAGGAAACGAGCATGTTCCATTGGAGAGTCTGAGATAAAGACCTCGGCTCAGGCGGTGCACATTTTCAGGGAGAGGTTAATCTGGAACGGAACGAGGAGTATTCTCGGGGTACTTCACATTCAGAACCTTGTATAACAGGACCTGCCTGTCAATCAGAGTGGTGAAAATTAGCCGTTGCTATGGGTGATGGGTGCTGAAAGACCACACTCAACGACACTGCTCTTTTAAACTCCGTTTGAGTTCCATCTGTGGAGGAGATGGGGGGGGGGGGGGGATGCACGCCACACTAAACAGATCCGTCTTATCGAGCTTCTGCCTTGTTATGAGACTTCGGCCTTAAGTTCATGGGTGTCGTGAATTCCGATATACCTTCGCTTCGTTGCTTATGTAACCCGGTTTGAAGTGAGCATCACAATAATATTTCTTGTTCTCTTTTCAAAATATCGTATTGATAGTAAAAAATAGTAAATAGTAAAAAATTCGAAACTTGCTTCTTTTTACAAAACATATGAGACTAACTGTTGACAATTTAACATTTTTGACACCTGCACTTTGATAAAAAAAATAAATGGTTTCAGGAACTGGTGGGCAGAATATACAGAATATATTCACTGGATCATTTTTCTCTCTCTTGACGAAGGAGTATTAGCTTGCTTTTAGCGAACATTTGCTTAACCAGAAAAAAGATTGTCAAATCTTAAAATTAGTAAAAATATCCCACCCTGGCAACGTTTTTCACCTTTTAGGTAGCTAAAACTGCAATTTAAATATGATTTTATTTCTCTATGTAAGATTTAAAAATTTATCAAGACTGCCTTTTTTTTTTTTGTCTACTTTTGTTTTTTTATTTGTTTATTTAATTGTGCAGAACAGGCATTACCTTACAGTCAGTTAGCTGATGCCTTTATGCTAAAATGCAACAGGACTAATTGTGGGTCAATGTGCACTGGAGTAACAGGGGGTTTAGGGCCTTGCTCAAGGGCCCAGCAGCTGCGCTGATCTCATTGTGGCTTCATTTAGGCTTGAACTGTTATGATCTGTGATTCTGCCTGTTCTGGTTTATGTATTTTCCACTTGTTTATTAGTTCGTGCCTTTTCTATCATCTGGTTTATGATTTGCTGGTTTCTTGCACATTGTTTTCCCATCATGTCTTGCATTTTCTACGTTCTCTACGCCCCTGACCACGAGCTGCGACTTTTCCGGTGATTTCGGAAGTTTCTGATGTTTCACGAGATCCTTCATGCCTCGTTTACTTCCTTCAACTCTAAATGACTAATTAAGCGCTAATCCTACTAACACTCTGTGTTTTGTTTTGTCTAGTTTAATTACTAATACTTACTTATATACTAATCCTGTAAATAACTAACATACTAACTTGCACATTTTGGTAACATTAATACTGCACAGCCTACTGTCTTTACTAATTGATTCTCTCCACTTTCCACACTAATCTGTAGCTCTCCAAGTGCTTTTCCTTAGTTTCTGCAGATACTTTGCAACTGTCTCTTATACAAATCTGTTTCTACTATCTCTCCCCACTTAGGGACTCCTTCAATGGAGCCGTTGTTGTTTAAGGATGTCGTGTGAAAGCTAGTATTTGTCATTGTTTCCCATTTTGTATCGTTTATTACCGCTGGTGTTTTCCCCTCTGAAATAGTGTTTAGATTATCCTTCACACCTGTTGCCCCATCGAGCTCGTTACCCCCCCGTGTATAAAAGTCTGCTTAGCTTTTGACAGACCGTCAATAAACTTTGACTGTGCTGATTGCCTTGCATGCCAGTGATTCTGTGACACCCTTCTGCCCGATTTCGATTTCGGTCCGTACCTGTCTGGATTCGATTGCCTTCTTATTACGACCTTTTTCTGCCTGACCACGTTTTCTGTGTATCGCTGCCCTGGCTTATGAACTCTGATTTCAGACTCTCGACTCACCAACTGTTCTGCGATTTGATGCTGTACTCAGTGCTTTTTGACTTTTGAACCCCTGCCTGTTTTTGGATTAGCCATCGGACCTGTTACTTTGATCACCTGGCTTGAACTTGGACTAGTAATGAAGACATGGGGCCGGTTGCTCAGACAGGGCTTAAATAAAGACAGGACTAGGCCTAATCTTGACTAGTTAAGCTAGGTCATTTAAGCCGCTTGCTTGAACGTGTCTCAACTGTGGCTTAGTAAGTCGAAGACTATGGAGTCCTGAAGTAAGCTAAGTAAGACCGATTGCAAACACCTGGGTTAAGTCTCATTTGTTGTGGGTGGAGCCAGACTAGTTTATACAATGGTCCTCATGAAAACCCGGAATGGAACAGAAAACACCATTTTTGGTGAGAACATTGATAGAAAACAATACCAGGAGCTTTTATTTTGAAAGAAAATGGTTTTATCTTAACTGTCAGCCAAGTATTTAAGAAAATGATGTGATGTGACAGGTGTGGATCTTCAGTTGGAGCAATGGCAATGTCAACCAGAATTTGTTCTAAGAACTACACCGAGTTGGAAAAGACGCTACTTAAACAAATTGCATCAACCCATCCGATTATTGAAAGCAAAAACCACACTGCTGCTACTAAGCAAAAGAAGAAGAATAGTTGGATTGCAATTTGCAGTGAGTTCAATGCAAATGAAAATGTAACAAAACGAACAGTGCAACAACTTCAGGTGAGATCTTCATTCATCTCTTAATGAGATTATCAGCATTTCGCTTCTTATATTCATATTTGTGTAAGATTATTTCTATTGAATGGCATCTCCTTTTATAGACTCTCTGGAAGAACATCAAAATAACTTTAAAAAAACAGAGTGCAGAAGCAAGAAGAGAGCGATTCACCACTGGTGGTGGACCACCAAAAGATCATCAAACTGATGAGTTCAGTGATGTGCTGTCTGGAATGATAGAGGACCAGCAACCCCTGGATGGTATTCCAGATGATGACCATTTGGACAGTGCAAATGAAGAACTGAGCCTGAGCCCAAATGGTAACTTCCATATTCAACTGTGTCAATCTTCATTTTAGGTCCATATAAGTAAATGTGTGCTTCTAAGATTGTTCATTTTCCCGGAAGAAACAATTGTGACTGAAGTGACAGAGCCGGTGCACAATGAGTGTGTACCCTCCACATCTGCTACAGCTGCCGCCACAACTGAAGTCGCCAGCACCTGTCAGCGAAGAAGAGTAAAGATGACGATGCATGAAAAGTTAGCCAGGGAATTTCATGAGCAAAAAATGAAGTATCTGAAGGAAGAACACGAAATGAAAATGAGAATACTCCAGGTTGAATTGGAAATGAAGATGGAGGAGAAAGCTATGAACACATTGAAGTACAGTGCTGAGACAATTGTGCTTAATTCTTGTGATCCACAATAAAAATGTAATTTCCCATGAGTATTACATGAGTACCATTTTATTCCAGCCTTGACACTCATTTAATTTTACTCTTAAATTATGTACAAATTTAAACAATAAATGCATCGCACCCTAGTTGAAGTGCTGCAATGTGAAGGCATTCCTGTGTGCAAGTCCTTGTTGGTCATTGACTGCCACAACCATAGGCACATCTGCTTCATCTTCCTCTTCCTCTGGAGGATCAGGACAGCGCTGCCTCCTCAGGTAGTTGTGCAGGACTGCTGTGGCAATGATCACTATGCAGCATCTTCTTGGGTTGAAGCGTAGTGTGTTGCGTAAACACTGGAATCGATTTTTCCATATTCCAAACATACGCTCAACCATACCTCGAGTGCGGATATGAGCCCTGTTGTACCTCTTCTGTGGCGCTGTGCTGGGATTTAGGTATGGTGTGAATAAAAATTTACTCTGGCCGTATCCACTGTCACCAAGCAGTAGTCCACTGTGTTGTCCCCTCAGAAACTCAGCACACAACGAAGAATTGAAAAAGATCCGTGAGTCGTGAGTTGCACCTTTCCAACGGGCAACAATATTTGAGAACTCCAAATTAGGAGTGCATACACCCTGAACATTGATGGAGAACCAGTTCTTGCGGTTCCTGTACTCCTCAGTATCAGGAGTTGATGGGCATTTGATAGGAACATGACATCCATCTATACAGCCAATCACTCCTGGAAAGTGTCCATATTCATAAAACTCAACTTTATAGTAGGCTTGGCTAGCAGCATCAGGAAAGTTGATATATGTATGCTTCAATCCACAAATGGCCCTGCAAACTTTGTGCACTATTCTACATGCAGTTGATTCATGGACACCACACAGATCACCTGTTTCGCGGTGAAAGCTTCCAGATGCCAAGAACCTCAAGGTAATGAGAACTTGGAGGGGAATAGGTACAGGCCTTCCTCGTTGAGATAGAATGGTTAGTCCAGGCTCAAGCAAAGTAATGATTTCCAATGCATTTTCCTTGTACATCCGAAAGCGGTCTCGAAAAGTTACTTCATCAAAGTAATTCAATGGATCACTTCTATCCACAAGTACCCGTCTGGCTAGCCTCTGTAAGGCATGTTGGTCTTCATTGAGGTAGTTCAAGTACTCCATGCTTCCTCACAGACAGTGTTAAGCTGAAGTTAAACCTGCCTCCTTGGAGGATTAATTTAAGCTTCAATTTGGTTCAGTTTAGTCCTAGAATAGCTCTAAACTTCCTTCTTGCAATCAGCTTAGTTTAAACCAGAATACACTAAGTCTGTCCTATTTTAAGCTATGTCTCTGCAAGATGTTTTGAGTTAAGCCAGTTTAAATGGCTTTTTAGTCTGGAACTAGGCTTAAGCCATGTCTGAGCAACCGGCCCTAAGATTTTTGCTTTCCGGACTACTTGCATTTGGTTCCTTGCACCAGACATAACATGACTAACCAATCCTCTGGGTCCCAGGCAAACACCTTTATTTAAATTTAATTAACGCCAGCAGCCCCTATATCAATTTATTTCCAGCTGAAGATTCACCAAATGCCAAAACTAGTCCTCTGTTCCCTTCTTTTTCCAATATCCGCCTCTACATGGCAGTTCTGAATCTGCCTACCCCTTTAAGACCAGAGGGAACCATCCCATCTCTCTCTCGCTGGCTCCTCTGGTCCCCTTACCTTGTTCCTCACAGGAGCCCTTTTGTTTGATCGTTTTCCTACGCAGAAGTTTTTTTTCATGACCGCTTCTCTTCCTACTTGTGACTTCCTGCCTGTTTCTGGGCCCAATTTTCCCTCTTTAACTCTCTACAGTGCCTGTATGAAAGCCAGTGGGAAGGTAAATTTCCAGGAACAGGGTTAGTGACCCCCTACTGCAGAGGGAACATGTTTATTTAACCAGGGAAGTTCCACTGAGAAACACACTGCATCCGAATCCTCTTACATACACAGCTTTTTTCCTTTCCTCTGCAATTTCTTTGACCTCCCTAGAAAACGTCACATAGGTGAAGAAAGATTTTAAAAATACCTTGAGCCTGTTTGAAAAAAAAATCAAGTGTCCTTCAATACGTCAAGAGCTTGCAAGCAAATACAGCCTTAACAATTCATTCGCAGACTTCAGGACCAAATGATGTTTCCAGTGGCCACAGATGCAGAGTCCGTATTCAATCTTTCCATTCTTCCGAGGTTGATCCTGTCTTTCCTCATAAGGAAGCAACTAAGGACCCAATTGCCTCCTTTCCCTCATGAAATAGGCTATTTCCTCACAAACCTTCGTTCTAGTGGAAGGTTTCTTGCTATTCGCAGAATTTGGATGAAACCCAAGTTTCTCCTTCTCAAGGAAGCCCTGAGAGAAATGTCAGGCGGAACAGCTATAAGTAAGGAAGGTCAGAGAGAAACAGGTACAGCCCCTGGATACATTTTGTGGTCAAAGACCTTCGTCAAACAGCAGAGTTAATCCAAGCTTCATCTCTCCAGATCAAGTCAGGATGCTGAGCTCCACTGAGAGACTGAATCAACAACTACTGGGTTACCAGTCATGCAACCTCCCTCTAGCCTACCCTGACCTTATCACTCTCCTGCTGTCTTAATATAAGACTCACCTTCAACCTCTCTCTCTCCTTAACGCCATTTCTCTCATTCTCTCAGCTTTTCAAACAAGCTCATCAGAACAGTGTCACACTTTGGTGGTCGGTCTATCTCAGTGAGGTGACCTTTACTGACTGGTAAGCATTTCCCTCGGCCCATGTGCGATCCCCACAGGGCTCTCTCGCTCGACTTATTCTCACTTTCTCCTCATTCTGAGAGCGCTATCGATCGGTTTGCAAAGAGAAAAAGGCTCGACCGAGCTGCGTCTTTGAGTTCTTTCACAAAAAGGTCATTTTGACATTTGTTTTTTTTTTTTTTTTGTTTTTTTCTGAAAAACCATTGAGGGTGACCACAGCTAGTTTGTTTTCAGAAACCATTAAAATATAACACTTACATTTCAGTGGTTTATAATAGTCATGGCAGGGGTTCCCAGTTATAGAGTGAAAAGGCCAGTGTGATGCAGGCTTATATTCCAGCCTGCAGTTACATTCCTGAATCTTGCTATCAATTCCTGGAGTCTAAGGACTTTGCTAAGGACTTTGATGGGTAGAAACTGGCATGTAAGCCCTTGGTCAGAATAAAAGCCTGCATCCAAGCTGGTCCTTACAGGTGGGCCTTATATCCTATCACTGCTGATGAAGACTAAGTAAACTCTGACCACATTACAAGAGAGAGAAATATAATTTAAGTTACTCTGAGGGAACCTCAGCTGTAAGAGCTGCTCATGCCCAAGGGTTAGGGCCCGCTTGTTATTCCCCGCCAGGACACAGTGCAGTGAAGGGTCATTGTGATGGAACTTGTCCATCCATCCTTCCGTCCTCATAAGTGAGGACAGGTTTTCTCTGGTTTCTATTGTACCTCAATAAATAAAAGGAAATTTTGTGCCTGTATGCTAGCAGTCATGATCTTGACTGGGTTTGATAATGGGAACCCACGATGGCAGGGCATGTTGATGAGAATGTCATCTTGTTCATTTAGGGTTTTCTTGCCATCCAAACGCAGAATGTCACCCCAGACACTAATCACCTTGCAGTGTTGCGTCAATGTAGGTCAGCCTAACGGCGTAATAAAATCCCGAAAACAAACCGCCCGGACTGCAGTGGGCTAAAAGCGGACTCAGATCAAGCACACACAGCCATCGCGGTGAGGGCTTCTCTGTGCTAATGAGCTGTGGTTTACAGCAGTGTCCAGGTCACCTTTACATTTTTTTTTGTTCTGTGGTGTGCATCAAAGATGTGGGGGTCAAGTTCATCTTCTGACCTACGGTGTGAAGCACCCACCCCCTACTGCCTCCGTTCTTCCTGACCCCACCTGCCCACCCACAGTCTATGAAAAGCTTTTGATATAGTCCTTTCCTTAGTGAATTAGCACTTCCAAAACCTGTCCTTCATTTGTGTTGCAGCTATGTCACTTGCCCAGCAGTGTAGAAATGGGCCAAAATAATTAGATCCTGGAGCTCAGTAGCTGGGTATTTTTCACCTTGTTCATGAAAAGGATCTCTGATCAAAACAGGTCTTCGGGGCCAGGTTTAATGAGGGGAAATGAACCTCAGCACAAGGGTGAGCTTGAGAGAAATGCATGATGGGTTGATGGGGTGATGGTTCTTTTTAATATCCTCAGTGATGCACTCAACCCTCAAATCTCCAAGGATAAATGTTCATTTAAACCTCATAATATCCTCAAGAATGGCCATATCCTGAGTTTAATAGCCGTGAAAAACCCTCAAATTTCATTTCAAAATGTACCAAATTGGATTACTTTCGAATGAATGGTCCTATTGCCGTTGTAAAAAAAAGTTCAAAGTTTTCACTTTAGTAAAAGTGGTACAACATCAGGGAGCAATAATTGTTTTTTGAGATTTTTTTTTAGATGTTTGTTAATTCTGAAGTGATGCCGTGTAAAAGCAAGTTGTGTGAACTGAGTGAATATTAGTGCACTGAACAGCTAGTGTATAGCGAGTTCACTGATTAATTGATGAGTCAATTAATTTTGATATTCTACATTTTTTGTTATTGTTGTTGTGCTAGCCAAGTGGAGAAAAGTGATCTTTTTTAACAGTTCAACCACAAGCACAGCCTGTGATGCACAATCGAAACAAGCAATGTTTCAGAGAGTGTTTCTTGCCTCGTTCATATTTAACCCCACTGTAAGCTTCTGCTGAATAAATGATCTGGAAAATCAAATTTACTTTGATATTTGAATTCTGTTGTCATGGCTGATAAACGCAATGTCTGCTTATCAATCCATCAATCCATGAAGCAGTCCATCAATCAATGCTGGTGTGACTGGTAAACCAGTACTGGTCAACCCTCTCTTCGAGGGACACCAGTCAGATCTCAGTATTTGTTGTGTTCCACCATTAACCTCTTGTGACGAGTCCGTGGCTGAGGGGAGTATGTCTGGATTTAACGGCCGGGAAGGGCTCACTCCTACTCCGCCGGATTAGATCGTCCAAGTGGTGAGAGAAGATGTGAGGTAGATAAACCGTTCTATATACATAAAAGAGACGGACTCGAACTTGGGGGCAGCTAGACAATAGCTTTATTAAGGCACTCGATAGCCATGCGTGACACCGTACGAGTTGTCTACCATTTTTATACTCCCCCTCTCTCATAATCTGCACAAAGCCAGATCCTTATACAGTGCGTATCAAAAGAAGGTAAACCAGCTTCAGCGGATATACCGTGTTAATATCGTTTCACTATTTCTATGCAATTTGCCAAGGAAGAGGACATCCTTAACTCTTCATGGATACCACTGACTACATTACTGTTGCGCATGCCTGATTAAATGACCTTTGAAAATGGCAGATTCAAATTTCATTTTTCCAAGTTTTATTTACCAATGGAGGTCAGAAAAAAGAGTCTATGAAACTTAGTGAAAGTCAACACACTGCCCTCCGCCTATGCACAAGGCAGGGGGGTTTGTTTTTTTTTTTATTTTTCACGTGCTCATACATTATCAACAGTTGGCGATTCTGCAATGACTCAGAATTACCGGGAATCAAATTGTGGCGGTCCGAGTTCATTCTGTTGCACCCCGGCACAAAATGGTCTATGAGTGGGAAACCCTGCACCGACTCCTTCAACATGTCAACCTCCCCTTTCAACGCAAAGCTCACAGCGACGTGTCTTTAGCTGCACGTCTCACCATATCCGGATCATTCGCAAAGCCTGAACTTCATTTCGAATGCGCTCTTCCAGTTCGTCAAGATCTCTAGGAGGCGTCACAAATACTTGGTCCCCAAAGGAAAAAAAATCACGTGTCGATTTCTGAGTGCCTTTCATGCATTACCAAAACTTGGAAAATGAAATTCTAATCTACCATTTTCAAAGGTCATTTAATCAGGCACGCGCAACAGTAATACTGCAGTCAAGGGTATCCATAAAGAGCTAAGGACCCCCTCTTCCTTGGCAAATTGCATTGAAATGGTGAAACTATATAAACTTGGTATATTAACCCGTTGAATTTGGATTACCTTTTTTTGATACACACTGTATATCTTCACGCCGCATGCAAATACACGTCATCACATTGATTCTAGGGAACTTGTATCATTTAGTCACATTCAAATACCCGTTTATCATGCTCATTACACCCTCTTCTCCTCGAGGAACCCCAGCCAGATCTCGGTATTTGTGGTGTTCTTCCATTAACCTCTCTAGATGCAACAAATCAAGCCCATGAGTAGCTGTATCAGTGCTGGCTGGATTTGGCAGATGTGCCCCACAAACAGATTCGGAGAAAAACAGGGCCACAGTCTGTCTGTCTCTGATCAGAGCACTTATTCAATGCTTTCCCATTACATCACACACTTCCTACATACTTTTGGGTTCACTATTTCAGTTACAAAAATAAGCAACCTCTTTCCAAAGGTGCTGCTCGTTTTTGAAGCTGGTCAGGGTGGCCTTGGATAAAGCCGGTGATTTTCCACACCGTTCACTGGCTCAATTATAGCACTTAATTCAGAATGTGAGAGAGCCGAACCAGGGCCATGTCCTCTGGGGCGACAAGTGGCTGTGACTGTGACAATGGTGGAATTATACTGTGTCACACAGACTTTCCCCGCACGAGCAGCTCATCCCGCACCTCCCAGAGGGAATCGGATTCAGCCTAGTACATTCTTAGCCTCTCTTCCACCTGATGATGCCTTCAAATAAATGACATGCACACACGTAGTGATATGAAAAAAAAAAAATATATATATATATGTGTGTGTGTATATGTGCATATATATAAATATATATATGTGTTTTTCTATAAAATGCAATAGGTGCCAACATAGAAATAGCTGATTTACTCAGTACTTGACTGAACTGGATATATTACATTTTGGAACCAAACTCTTCATATATATACATTTGAGGTCGATGTCTGTCTGTGTGTGTGTATGTACACGTTTTTCTCCTACATTTCTCAACCGATTATCACCAAATTTGGCGTGAATATCCACTTGGACACCAGGAAGGACTTGACGTCGCCCAATTTTTGAAAAACGGTCATGCGCGCAAAAAAATGGCAATTTCACTGCGGGTAGCGGGTAGCAGCTAGTATATATATATATATACACACATGCTCAAACACGTATGGACTGTTGCTGTCACCCTTCTGTGAAGACATCACGTGAACGTAAAAGAAGAACGCTTAAATGTTCCTATTCAGGATGACTTTCAAAAACAACTATATTTCATATCCCTCTGTCATTCTGCAACATTCTAATTCATGATGAATAAACAAAGAAAAGAAAAAACAATTTAATGGCAATGCTGAAGAAATACTTCTATCAAAATGTGACTAAGTTTGCTTCCGCTTTGTTCCTGAGGCGGTCTAGCGGGCGATTCCCACTGTGTTCCCTTGCCTGCAAGCTCGGCGCCACACAACCGCACAAGACCCAGTGGTTAGTCTGTCAGCAGCGCCAACACCGTCCAATACACTGAAGCCGACACGATTAGCGTTTCCATGCATGCTGTGCGACAACCTGAAATGCATTCTGTGTATCCATGGATACGTGACTAAGAAGTTTTTTAAGTGAAGTTCATTATTCCTATTGTTGTGATCACAAAGAACCAGACTAAATTAATAAATGGGAGGTACGCGAATGCAGCTGCTTGAAAATGTAAGTCATTTGGAATGAACACAAAAACCTGAAATCACGCGGTCCAACAGCCCCTATATTTCTGGTGTGTTCTGTTCTCTTTGTAGATAAACGTGTCAGGGAATTTAATGGAACCGTGTTAAATGGGTAATTATAGCAACCCTGGTTTCAGTGGGATTGTTAAAAGGAACAAAAATTTTGCAGAGTATGTTGAGACCATGCTAACATAAGCCTATCATTTAAATGGAATTTAACACCTCCCTTTTCATGTGTTTCACAAACACTCTAATTACAACTGTTAAAGCTGTTAATTATCTTTTTGTTCATCTTTATATACGTACTTATAAGTTTATCCGCGTCAGGGACAAGGGCAAAGGAATGAGTTCAAAATTGGGGGGGACCAAGGGTGCTGGTTTAATGTGAGAATTTATAGGACACATATGTGATGCAAGCAGGCGTAGCGCGCGCGCAGGAAAATTTTTGTAAATCTGAGTGCAGATATACTATATATTTACTGTATATGGCGATTATCCGAATGAGTGTTTCTCCATTTTTTTAAAATTAGGCTACGCAAGGTGCCTCCAAAATTTTCAGACAAAGATGCCACATACATAAACTTGCCACAACCTTAACTGACAGTCGCAAATCATCTCAGTGCACTCAGGAAACCCACTTAGATCTAGTAATCTGGACATTGATACCAAGTGAGTGGATATATAACTACATCAGCAAGCCAGCTCGCAATCCTCTCTATTAAGCATCTTAATATGCGGTAATGCTATTGCAGCAATGATAAACACCTCAAAATGAACCACTGACTGTGAATTGGACAATCCTTAAACCGAGCAAAAATCAGACTGGATCATGTTAAATATGTGATTACGTGTTTCTTTCATTTCCCCCACTGAGCCAAAGTTGGTTCGGACATTTTGACTTTCAAAGGTTATACTTGCTGAACATCATGAGACTAACTTTAATGCTTTCCCTATAATTCCACAGAACAAGTCATAATTATGACCTCACCTGAAGCCCTGATACACCTATATCCTCAACAGCTTGCTCTGTTTCTCTAGCCTGCTGCTGTGGTTCCTGCATGTAAAATAATGATTTAATAATGGCACCTTCGTGGGATTTCTCCACTGAAATTCGCCTCGTAATTTGACATATATCCACCTGGCCTATATTTAACTACTACTGCTAGCAACCCGATTACTAACCAACATGTGACAGAAACCAGGTTTTTGTTTGCTAGTTGACACTAGCGAACATACTTAATTAACATTCGTATAAATAATGAAAAGAGTTTCTGTCATCGGACTGCCTGCTGTCGACCGTTGCTGTCTCCCGCCTCACAAACACTCTCCGAGCTGGTGAGGGAGGGGCGGGCCAGTGACGTGACGCTGTGTTGCGCTTTCAAAATAAAAGCATGCAAGTAAAAAATTTCAAAATCAAATATTTTTCTCCTCCGTGGTATAATTTTTCGGTGGGACAAATGCGCCTGTCTCCGATATTGGAGGGGACACGTCCCCCCCGGTCCCCCCCCCCCATTGAGTCCAGTCCTTCAGGGCCGAGAACCGCTGGTTTTTCCACCCTCCCATTAGCTGGGAGCCGGGTGAAAGGCAGGCTTGGCAATCAGAGGCACTAATTGTTCAGTTACTTGGTTACTCACCTGAAAGAAAAGGAAACTAGGGCTGAATTTTGATTTGAGGACCAGATTTGGTGATCCCTGCCTTAATTTATATTCACCTCGCGGTGATATTTACAGGTGATATTTGATTACTCATCTGGGGTGCGTTTCCCAAAAGCATAGTTGGTAACTAAGTTAGGAACTTACATAGTTCATCCATTCACAGTCACAATGTCAGTTATCATTTATGCTTTCGGGAATTGCACCCCTGGTTTGCCCCCGCTCAGTCAGTGTGATTTACCCTCGTTATGTGATATGGGGCAGGTTTGAGCTGAGGAGGAGTCGCCACCTTGCTACCGGGTATAGGTTTTCAAAAAATAAATTAGAAAAGCACTCAGAGAGTGTAGACCTCCGCCAAGCACAACATTTCCCTCCATATTGCGACTTCCACCATAGATATTAGTCTTACATTTATTTCATCCTCATTTTTAGATTCCTTGACCATGAAAACATGGCAATTTGATTCATAATGCTATATCAATAATAGTTCCACAGCGTCTTGGCTGTTTAAAGATGTCTGTTGCATGTTTCTAGCTTCATTTGTGTTTTCTTATGATGCAACATTTCCCCTCATGTTGTGATTTACACATAAATATTAGTCCTACATTTATTTCATCTATTTTTTCAAATTCCCTGACCAAGAAAACATACCTTTAGCAACTGCATTCGTAATGATATCAATATTAGTTCAGTAGTTATTCACAAAAATCAAATTTTCCGTAATGGTGGTTTTCTTCTGGATCTAGTTCCCTGGCTGTTGAAGATACAGTAAATCCGGTGACACCTTCCTAATTCTGCAATATCTTGGCTATATAATGGTGTTTGTCGCTTGTTTGTAGCTTCATTTGTTCTCTTCCTATAATGAAAGTTCCGAAGGTCCCCTACTTTCGTATTCTGGATCAGAGTATCATAGTATCCGGAATTATTCCATTTTCAGGATCAGTCTTTGATATATTGAAGAAAATGTTCGAAACTTGCCCTGTATTTTTTTTCCAAGTGCCCTGACCATTTTTGGTGGAGTTTTATGCATAAATGTCAAAAATGGCCCTATCTCCCAATGTTAAAGAATCCTTTAAAAAATTCCTGGATCCAGACGGAGATCCGGATCACTTCCAAAATCTAATAATTTCTTCCTTATACCAATCTGTACAATCCCTGAAAATTTCATCAAAATCTGTTCATAACTTTTTGAGTTATTTTGGAAACCAACAGACAAACAAACAAACAAACAAACCCAGGCAAAAACATAACCTCCTTCGCGGAGGTAATAAAGGCACTTACAGGAATGTTGAATGTCTGCATACAGTAAAATCATTCCTGGATGCAGCAAAACCAATGGTATCAGTTCAGTTTGCTTATTATGCGGCTGCATATTTTTCAGATTACAGTACCAGTCAAAACTTTGGACAGACCCAGTTTCCCAACAATTAGATATTTAAAAATAAAAATCTCTTATCAGCTAAGATACAATACACATATAGTAAAATGAAAAAATTAAAAATATTCAAATAAAGAACAAAAGAACATAAATTACAGCATTAGTAATAACCTGTGAATAATAACTACCATTTATAGCTTGCCAACAATAAATTAACTATTAACTACACTTTCAGATATTATCATTTCACATTTTATTAATGCTGGCCGTCATAAAATGTTACCAATGAATTTCACAAAATAGAAATGAAAAAAAAATACTGAAAAAATAGACTATAAACAGTACCATAAGGTCAATTGATATCATTATTGCTGCCTGAATAGTGAGTGAGATATGGAACCAGTCTGGAAAGTTTAACGTTTCCTCTGCTTATGGTTTGGGAGATCCAGATGCTTAAGAAAGAAAGAAAGTTTTCAAAAAACTTTAAACAAAAAGAATTTCCACTTTTTAAAAAATTTGAATAATTAACCCTTTTTTACTACCCTTTTTTTAACTAAAGGTCAATCTCCCCTCATTTTATTTAGGACACATTATAACATTCAACTTTAAGCCAGAAAATGAAAAAAAAACAATAATTATGCTGAGATCATTGACCTTTTAAAGTTTAAATTTTCATGTCATTTTCCGCTTGAACTGGCTCAAAGTCAGAAAAAAAACTATTTTTTCCAGATATTAGAGGACGAGGTCACACCCATATTTTGTTGCAGTCAGTGGCAGTTCCAGTTACCATGGCACCCTGGGTAACCCTCTCCTTCGCACACCCCCCCCCCCCCCCCCAGAACTCTGAGATACTCAGAACTTTTAATACTTTTAATTCGCTCAGTATCATTAATGTTTACACAAATAAGGCAATATGCAATCAATGAGTGCATTCAAAATAAAAATAATGAATTAATGAAAAAAACATTAAATAGACAGTGCTAGAGGGTGTAGCCAAATATTTCAAAAGCGCCCCCAAATTTGCAGTGAAATACAATAAGTCTCTGGCACCATATGCAGGCTATTAATTAACTATAATGTGCATTTGATCTTGTATATTGTAGGCCTATTCTGCTTTCAGAATAGGAACCAGAACCAACACAACAACTCTATCAGTGTATTACACATTACATGCATCTTTTAATTAAGTTTACAGCAATGAAAATGTCATTTTCTAAACCTAGGACCTAGTCAATACAATAAATAAGCTTTACATTGTCTGCTAATGAAGGTTAACCAAATAATGAAATGCTAAGTCAGATTAAATTGTTTCAAACTTTTTTTTTCAGCCCAGACTACATCATCCATCATCATCCATTTATCCATGATAAATTATATCAACACAGTGTTATTTACTAGTCGAACTGACAGCAGATAGAGTACATTACATATAGATTATTTTTGCCTATTTTATATGTGAGAATAGCAACATAGGCTAACAAGTAAAGAAAATAGAATTCCATATTCAACCTCCACCAATATCAAATTAAATCATTACTTTCTCTGTAATTCTTCATTACTCTATGTACTCAGAGAAGCATTCGGTGTGTAAAAACGTCAAGTGTACATCTAGCTGAGAGAATTTAGAGTTTAATTTCTAGTGCTGTGCTGCTAGATGTGGTAGTGGCATATAACGTCAGCAGCCTTGATACTGATGACACACTGAGTTACGAGGGCATGCAAAGCATGTGCATTCGCAAAAATAAATATTAATATTGAATTCTAAACCCCCTTGTCACTAATAAAATACCCCAAAATATATTGGCACCCCGTCCTCAAATTGTTAAATAAAAATCCTAAAAGTGGAGTTTGATACTAAATTCTTTCCCAGTTCATTGCTAAGCTAACATCATCGATAACAGACTTTTAACGAGGTCTAGAAAGTATTAAATGTGATAAATAATTATTGTGAAATCTAAGGCTCTAAAGGCACTAAAATGGTCATTTGCGGGTATTGGTCTGGGGTAACGTTATAGTTTTTTTTTTTTTTTTTTTTGCGCTCGTCCGCCTTCAGAAGATCAGAGCTCAGAGCTTGAACGAGTTTTTACAATTTATTTTTGTACAACAGTGAATGATCTTCCACCATGTAACAAATTCGGTTATTTTAACGACTCTAACATTGAAATACCATCACCCTCTCTTGAGCATCTAACAGCAATCATAGCTTAACTAACTTACTGGGATTCAAAGTTAGTGAAGATAAAAACGTTTTCTACGTACTCCATGTAGATCATAAATCCTATGTATTTGGCTCATTGAAATTGGTTGGGAAGTGTAAACGTTATAGATTGAGGTAATACACATCTCCCCAATTTACTTGCATTTGTTTACATGCAGATCCTGCACTCCCTGATATGGGTGATGCTCTAACGTGTCAGAGCAATGAACCAAACAAAACTATTAATGTGGCATATACTTATATGTACGGCTAGACCCTTCCCCTCTCTCACCAGAGAGGCGTATCCTTGCCAGAACGTAGGCAGCCAGCAGCTTGCCGAGTTGACTAGAGGGCGTCCAGGCACATATTTTAAATCCACTGACTGGAGTTATCTAATCAAGTGATGGCAGCAAATGGGTTTTTTTTTCACTCTCACCGGTGCCCCCAGTCACGATGCTATCCATGTCTATATCTGCCACTGGTTGCAGTGCTTCATTAAAACTGAAGTTGCATCACATTTATAGTCAGTGAATTATTCAAAACCAGGAGACTATATTCTAATGACCACAGCATTACATCAAATATAAGTCATGTACAGCTAGTGCATCATTTTATACACATTTCCTTATAATTAAGCAAGACATTTTAGGGATCATTGTAGACCTTAGTATTACCACTAGAACTTAATATAGGCCTAATGTCCTACAGATTTGAATACCCCAGCTGCATTTTACAGATCCATATATGTGTTCGCAAGTTTTACGGGGTTATTGTGTCAGGGATGAAAGTCTGAAAAATATTATACATCATTCTGCTGATATCAGGCATGTTGTCAAATGTTTTCATGGCTCGATGAACTCTCGCAAAATTGAAAAAAAAAATGTATATAGTATATAGGTTTTGTGTATATAGAAGGAATAACTACTTGATGCTCAGTATCATTGTGGCCTCAGGGTTTGACATTTTTATAATCGTCTGAACCATCTGATTTCCAGAGCAAAAGATGCATTTGATATGGATGCTCAAAGGGTGCAACAATTACCAATCCTATTACCAAAATTACAAGCCTCTTGATTTATCAGTGTAGTGTGAAAAAAAATGCCACTAGATGATAGTATTGACTTTTTTTTGGGTGAAGCCAGTCTGGAACTAGGTTTTGGGCATGTCCTGGGCATGTCTGAGAGGGGAAGTCCCAGAGAATTGAAAAAAGTCTAGAGGGTGGGAGGGGGCTGCAAAAGAGTATATAAAGAGAAAAAGTGAGAGAGTAAAGTAGTAGGAGAAATTGCAAGGAGAAGGATACATTTGACCAGACATGTCACTCTTTTGAAGACCTGTGAAGTTTTTTTTGTGGATTTTTGTCTGTGTTGAAGCATTTCCCTGTCCCAGGACATCGCCAAGCAACCCCATCTCAAGGGACTGAAATTTTTTTTTCTTGTATGTCAATCTTGGTCAGTAGTATAAATTGTAGGTTAGTTGTAAGTCTTTGTTTAATTAAATCTGTTTAAGTTTTAAAATTTTGTCTGTCATCCCTTGCTGTCTCATATGTCATAACAAATTGGGGCCATAACATCAGGGAATGTTTTCAAGTGTTTGGAAATTAGCTGCTGTTATAATGTTCAAAAATGGAGATCTTTTTTTTTTTTTTTTTTTTGCCAGTATTGCAGGCCAATCACATATTACCGACAGTGTCAAAGGTTGCAGAGAAATTTGCTGCTGAGCAAATCATCTGCCATCTGAATGCTAGTTAATTTGTCTGGCACCCAATTTCCAACAAAATTTTGCTTTGGAGCCACTTACTCAATTAAGGCAGTCAACTGTTTTTTCACAGAGAAAAATCGAATATCGATTGGATAAAGGTGGTGTTATTGGAGTTGCATTTTATGACCACAGGAAGAGCATTGGCATTGTTAATCACATAATTATCATGTCTAAGTTCTTGCTTCATTTTTTTCGGATACACTTAAAAATATAGGAACAAATCTGTTAAATCAATGTCAGAATCTCCTGCTCTCCATCTGTTCACAGGTGTCCCACAAGGATTAATCCTGGGTCAATTACTATTTACATTATACATCAATGATCTTCCAACTGTCTATCGTAACACCAACATCCAAATGTAGGCAGATTACATGTAATTTAATTACTTACTAGCAGTATGCCACACAATTTTAATGAACTCTGTGACTCCATGGTATTCAAAACTTTGATGGTTAAAGCAATGCTGTATGCAATTAAATGCATCGAAAACAGTATGCATCTTTTTCGTGAATACAAGCAGTTATAGTGTGGTGCCGGATGTCTTTCTATCAGGAAAGAGGCTCAAAGTTCTATTTTAATGCAAATACTGCAGAGTTCTGATTGAACTGTTAAATTCTTTTATGGCTTTGGTAAAAAAGGTCCACAACTGAGCAAAATGTAATTTTTTACAAGTATAAATCACAATATTACAAGTCAACAGAGGTGGCTAAGATGTGTGTGCATTCTGTGGTCATTTCCCATATCGCTTACTGCTTAAAAACCCCTCAGTTTACATTCTCTAATACAACTGTACTGGACTGTTACTCCATCCAAGCTACTATTTGAGAATTGGGCACATGCAGTTAATTGAGAGCGATTTCAATAAAGGATTGATTAGTACTCACATCTGTAAGCTTTGAAACTCAATTGCACCTCACTGCTCTCAAACTGTAAGTGCTGAACTTCCCTTGCAGTCTGCTGTCACTGGTCTCTATCTTGAAATTTCCAGTCTGCCTTCATGTACTGTATCTGCGTTCATGCCTTTTGCTGTGACTTTTCTTTCATCAGATTGACTTATGCATTTCATATATTGCACAAGCTTCTCATGTCCCTGCTCATGCTTTTCATGTTTCAGGGTTGTATTTAATCCATATTTATATTTTTAAACTTTTGTGTGTCTTATGTTATGACCCTGTGTTGCATATTTTTAAAAGTACCTGACAATGTCGTATAAAGGTGTCCTTAATAATTTTTTTTTAACATTAGTATTCTCTTTTCTATCGGACATTGTTCTCCATGCTCACACGTGACCTTTCTAACTTAATCATTTCAATCTTATATTCTGTTTTTAGGGTGACTTTGTAACATCTGTCCATGGTCTGCAGGTGGAAAAAATAGCTTCTTGGCTAACTCTGGCGCACTAACAGATTTTTTTTTCTCAATTTGCACTGTCCTTGTTAAATAAACTAACAAATACATTTTTTTTAAATGTGTAATAATTACTCAGCATACCCATAGTTTTTATACAACCGAAGTCACATCACAGTAATGGCAATTAGGAGTACATTGTCCTAATCACTGTAATTCTGACTTCAGTTTTAATGACACCATCGAGCTGAATGCGCTGACATTCAGGCCCCTTTAACCTGTGATATGAATGTATTCAACGCACACAAAAAAATTATCCAATGACTCACCACACACACACACACATACAACCTACAGAAAACCTTGAAATGGCATTGTACTAATACCCTAAAGCAGGCAGCATTCCCTGGTGTTCAGCACATGGAGGTGGTAGCGCTAAGGGGATTAGCATCATAGGGCAATAGCAGGAAGATGTGGGGAGGGGGAGGGGGAGTTTCCCTCAGGGCCTGACTGCAGTGACGCCTCATTGGCTGCTGGCCAGTCAACTGTGCCAAGGGCATGTCGGTTGTCACCCCACGATATTCTCACAAACCTCCCAGAGATAATAATGCTCCAGACATCCCTTAGAAAATTAGCTGTCCCATATCTCCCAGGAGGACTTTTACAGGGTGGGGACGAGAGGACATCCCATCAAACCCAAAATCTCTTAGGAGCAGAGGCAATCAATTTCACCCATAATCCTTGGCACCAATCGTCCTCAGTGTCAAATAAACTCTGCTTAAGTATTTTTAACGCTAATAGTGTCCACTTTGGACACTGCTGACTATAATTTAACACCACCAGAGTTAATTTAAAACTAGTAATTTTCCTGTGTGGGAGAGCAGGCATTCCATCTTACCCAGAATTTCCTCAAAAGACTTAGGCCAGTGACCATTGAAGGAACAGGCATTTCTGTTTACCCATGAAGTACAGATATTATCCTATAACTTCTGTCCAAACCTAACACTGAAATGCTGCCTATTTTCCCCACTGATGGCAAAATATCTAAATTGGTTTCACCTCCTGGAAATTCTTTAAGGAGGATTAATGATCAAGAGCAATGTTGTGGAGCTTCCGGTCTGGGTTCGGTATCTGCTGCGTTTGATAAGAGGAAGCAAGGCAGGCTCAGAGGGATAAAAAAAAAAAGAAATTAGAACTGCATCTGAATTTCAGACATAAGCTCTTTGGGAGGGCTGCCACCAATCTTTTACTTCACTAGCCTGTATTACTTCTGAATAAGGCCTCTGATTGACTTACAGCTGAAACATTTGTCTGGGAGTCCTGTGATCAGGTCTTTGAATCCCAGCCATGCCACTACCAGCTATGGCTGGAGATCTGCAATTGGAGCAATCGTCAAAAAAAATTTCCAGATCTTCTTTTTTTGCCAAAATTTATCACACTTCCGAGACTACCACACCTCCGGTGCGCAGCTTGCAAGTGCTTAGGTCTATTAGGTCTATACGATAGCAATCTCATCATCCACATCAGTGCTTTTCAAACTACTCCTGGTGTACCACCTCTCCTGCATGGTTTGGAGCTCGGCCTGCTCCAGCACAGGTGAGTCAAATGATCAGCTGGTTTCCCGGGAAGATGCTTCTGTCATGGTTATGGTCTTTTGTCATGTTTATGTTAAAATTCAGTGGTCATGATTTTGTCTTTAATTTATTCTTTTTGCTTATTGTAATTCTCCGGTTTTAGTTCATTCCATTTCTCAGTTCCATTGCACTTATCTCCCCAGGAAATGGGCATTAGGGCGTTTTTTTTTTTTTTTAAACTGACGACTGCTCGAATTGATGAGCTTACGTCGGCTAAAATACATCATTCTCTCCTTGCCCTTGTGGCTACTCCTGATGATGCGAGGACTGCGTTATTCTCCGACAAAATAGGCTGTTAAGAATGCCAGGTAGATACCAAGTGCAGGATCAGATTTAATCAGGAATCCAAACTCGGGAAAAAACGTGGCTCGCAGGCCGAAACAAAACACCGTGCACCCGCACTGAACAGGGAAAATGCAAGTACTCTGCACACACACTGAACTGGAAGAACTAAGGTAAACACTCCTCGAGTGGCACTTAAAGGCTAATTACTGAAAATAAGAAAAACTACGGAAGCTCGGGACTTGGAAACAAAAAGCTTGGGGTACTCGGGAACAGCACTCGGAAGGGAAGCTCTGGTTCTGGGAGCGCCGCGGTATCTTGTGATTTCAGCGAACTCTGCGACTTCAGCGGACTCAGCGGGTTCAGCTGGCTCAGCGGGATAGCGGGCTCAGATAGCTCGAAATGGCACAGATGGCTCGGATGGCACAGCTGGCCCAGATGGCTCAGATGGCACAGCGGGCTCAGATGGCTCGGAAGACACAGCTGGCTCAAAAGGCTCGGATGGCACAGCTGGCCCAGATGGCTCGGAAGACACAGCTGGCTCAAAAGGCTCGGATGGCACAGCTGGCCCAGATGGCTCGGAAGACACAGCTGGCTCAAAAGGCTCGGATGGCACAGCTGGCCCAGATGGCTCGGATGGCACAGCAGACTCAGAAGGCTCGGAAGACACAGCTGGCTCAAAAGGCTCGGAAGACACAGCTGGCCCAGATGGCTCGGAAGACACAGCTGGCACAGATGGCTCGGATGGGCACAGCAGACTCAATGGGCTCAGCTGGCTCAGAAAGCTCGGAAGGCTCGGATAACTCGGATAGCACAGCAGGCTAAAAGCTGCTGCAGGACGCCGCCCGCAAGGGGACCATGCCACAGAAAAAATGAAGTCCCGTCTTAATTCTGTACCTTCTTCCCAGAATAAATATACAAGGAAGGGGGCGGGGAACAGCAAGCATCCTCAGGGGGAAAACAGAAACTCGTGGGATTAAATCACGAGGACCGGGTAACAATAACGACTCGACAAGACGCTAAGACCATCAATCAAGCGAGACGGTTTAGACTGAGGTCATCTAAACGTGACAAGTAAAAAAGCACCACAAGGAAAGCGAAGGCAAGCTCAGGTCTTTTAAATGCAGTTAATCAGATAGCTCAGGCTGAATTACGAAAGCCAGAAACGCACACACTCATTAATGAGTTAATTAGTTTGGTAACTACGAGATAAAATATTTACAATCACCCTTAAATAAGTGCTGGTTAGTACGGTTGGTAATGGCCCTACCAGAGAAAGCATTCGCTCAAAGTTTTCAGAGAACACATTCACTCAGAGTTTTGCGAGACCCAGAATTAAACACTGGTGGAAGCAATGAATGAAATACCAAAGCCGAAACCGAAAGAGGAAACATGATTGGACAACGAGACTCAGGCATGCAGGCTGTCACACGACGTCACAGGAACCAGACGGGGGGGAATAGGTGGTCCGGCCGCGGGAATGGAGCTGAAACACAAACCGAGAAGCACAGAGAAAAAAATGCACAAGCACAAACAAGCACCCAGGGCAGAATCATAACATAGGCAGTGTGTTGTTGGATGTGCACCAGCATAACACAAAGAAGCGAGGGAATGTCGTCAAGAGAAATGCCGCGGCATTTTCCTCCAGAGTTCATGCAAACAGCTCACTACAGAAGACCAAACAGTATGGAAAAAATAGCTTCTTGGCTAACTCTGGCGCACTTACAGATTTTTTTTTCTCAATTTGCACTGTCCGTGTTAAATAAACTAACAAATACATTTTTTTAAAAATGTGTAATAATTACTCAGCATACCCACAGTTTTTATACAACCGAAGTCACATCACAGTAATGGGAATTAGGAGTACATTGTCCTAATCACTGTAATTCTGACTTCAGTTTTAATGACACCATCGAGCTGAATGCACTTGACATTCAGGCCCCATTAACCTGTGATATGAATGTATTCAACGCACACAAAAAAAATTATCAAATGACTCACCACACACAAACACATACACACACACACACACACACACACACACACATACACCCTACAGAAAACCTTGAAATGGTATTGTACTAATACCCTAAAGCAAGCAGCATTCCCTGGTGTTCAGCACATGGAGGTGGTAGCGCTAGGGGGACTAGCATCATAGGGTAATAGCAGGAAGATGTGGGGAGGGGGAGGGGGAGTTTCCCTCAGGGCCTGACTGCAGTGACGCCTCATTGGCTGCTGGCCAGTCAACTGTGCCAAGGGCATGTCGGTTGTCACCCCACGATATTCACACAAACCTCCCAGAGATAATAATGCTCCAGACGTCCCTTAGAAAATTAGCTGTCCCATATCTCCCAGGAGGACTCTTACAGGGTGGGGACGAGAGGACATCCCATCAAACCCAAAATCTCTTAGGAGCAGAGGCAATCAATTTCACCCATAATCCTTGGCACCAATCGTCCTCAGTGTCAAATAAACTCTGCTTAAGTATTTTTAATGCTAATAGTGTCCACTTTGGACACTGCTGACTATAATTTAACACCACCAGAGTTAATTTAAAACTAGTAATTTTCCTGTGTGGGAGAGCAGGCATTCCATCTTACCCAGAATTTCCTCAAAAGACTTAGGCCAGTGACCATTGAAGGAACAGGCATTTCTGTTTACCCATTAAGTACAGATATTATCCTATAACTTCTGTCCAAACCTAACAGTGAAATGCTGCCTATTTGCCTCACTGATGGCAAAATATCTAAATTGGTTTCACCTCCTGGAAATTCTTTAAGGAGGATTAATGATCAAGAGCAATGTTGTGGAGCTTCCGGTCTGGGTTCGGTATCTGCTGCGTTTGATAAGAGGAAGCAAGGCAGGCTCTGAGGGATAAAAAAAAAAAAAAAGAAATTAGAACTGCATCTGAATTTCAGACATCAGGCTGCCACCAATCTTTTACTTCACTAGCCTGTATTACTTCTGAATAAGGCCTCTGATTGACTTACAGCTGAAACATTTGTCTGGGAGTCCTGTGATCAGGTCTTTGAATCCCAGTCATGCCACTACCGGCTATGGCTGGAGATCTGCAATTGGAGCAATCGTCAAAAAAAATTTCCAGATCTTCTTTTTTTGCCGAAATTTATCACACTTCCGAGACTTCCACACTTCCGGTGCACAGCTTGCTAGTGCTTAGGTCTATTAGGTGCAAAAAACATTGAACGATAGCAATCTCATCATCCACATCAGTGCTTTTCAAACTACTCCTGGTGTACCACCTCTCCTGCATGGTTTGGAGCTCGGCCTGCTCCAGCACAGGTGAGTCAAATGATCAGCTGGTTTCCCGGGAAGATGCTTCTGTCATGGTTATGGTCTTTTGTCATGTTTATGTTAAAATTCAGTGGTCATGATTTTGTCTTTAATTTATTCTTTTTGGTTATTGTAATTCTCAGGTTTTGTTCATTCCATTTCTCCATTCCATTGCACTTATCTCCCCTGAAAATGGGCATTGGGCATTTTTTTTTTTTTTTGTAACTGACGACTGCTCGAATTGACGAGCTTACGTCGGCTAAAATACATCATTCTCTCCTTGCCCTAGTGGCTACTCCTGATGATGCGAGGACTGCGTTATTCTCCGACAAAATAGGCTGTTAAGAATGCCAGGTAGATACCAAGTGCGGGATCAGATTTAATCAGGAATCCAAACTCGGGGAAAAAAACGTGGCTCACAGGCCGAAACAAAACACCGTGCACCCGCACTGAACAGGGAAAATGCAAGTACTCTGCACACACACTGAACTGGAAGAACTAAGGTAAACACTTCTCGAGTGGCACTTAAAGGCTAATTACTGAAAATAAGAAAAACTAAGGAAGCTCGGGACTCGGAAACAAAAAACCTGGGGTACTCGGGAACAGCACTCGGAAGAGAAGCTCTGGTTCTGGGAGCGCCGCGGTATCTTGTGATTTCAGCGAACTCTGCGACTTCAGCGGACTCAGCGGGTTCAGCTGGCTCAGCGGGATAGCGGGCTCAGATAGCTCGGAATGGCACAGATGGCTCGGATGGCACAGCTGGCCCAGATGGCTCAGATGGCACAGCGGGCTCAGATGGCTCGGAAGACACAGCTGGCTCAAAAGGCTCGGATGGCACAGCTGGCCCAGATGGCTCGGAAGACACAGCTGGCTCAAAAGGCTCGGATGGCACAGCTGGCCCAGATGGCTCGGAAGACACAGCTGGCTCAAAAGGCTCGGATGGCACAGCTGGCCCAGATGGCTCGGATGGCACAGCAGACTCAGAAGGCTCGGAAGACACAGCTGGCTCAAAAGGCTCGGAAGACACAGCTGGCCCAGATGGCTCGGAAGACACAGCTGGCACAGATGGCTCGGATGGGCACAGCAGACTCAATGGGCTCAGCTGGCTCAGAAAGCTCGGAAGGCTCGGATAACTCGGATGGCACAGCGGGCTCAGAGCTGCTGCAGGACGCCGCCCGCAAGGAGACCATGCCACAGAAAAAATGAAGTCCCGTCTGAATTCTGTACCTTCTTCCCAGAATAAATATACAAGGAAGGGGGCGGGGAACAGCAAGCATCCTCAGGGGGAAAACAGAAACTCGTGGGATTAATTCACGAGAACCGGGTAACAATAACGACTCGACAAGACGCTAAGACCATCAATCAAGCGAGACGGTTTAGACTGAGGTAATCTAAACGTGACAAATAAAAAAGCACCACAAGGAAAGCGAAGGCAAGCAGGTCTTTTAAATGCAGTTAATCAGATAGCTCAGGCTGAATTACGAAAGCCAGAAACGCACACACTCATTAATGAGTTAATTAGGTTAGTAACTACGTGATGAAATATTTACAATCACCCTTAAATAAGTGCTGGTTAGTACGGTTGGTAATGGCCCTATCAGAGAAAGCATTCGCTCAAAGTTTTCAGAGAACACATTCACTCAGAGTTTTGCGAGACCCAGAATTAAACACAGGTGGAAGCAATGAATGAAATACCAAAGCCGAAACCGAAAGAGGAAACATGATTGGACAACGAGACTCAGGCATGCAGGCTGTCACACGACGTCACAGGAACGAGACGGGGGGGAATAGGTGGTCCGGCCGCAGGAATGGAGTTGAAACACAAACCGAGAAGCACAGAGAAAAAAATGCACAAGCACAAACAAGCACCCAGGGCAGAATCATAATATAGGCAGTGTGTTGTTGGATGTGCACCAGCATAACACAAAGAAGCGAGGGAATGTCGTCAAGAGAAATGCCGCGGCATTTTCCTCCAGAGTTCATGCAAACAGCTCACTACAGAAGACCAAACAGTATGATTGTGTTCAGGGAGGAGAAAGGCCCCCTGCCCAAAATAAAAAATAAAAAAAATCTGGGACAACAGCAGTCAACCCACCTTCAACTTCTGAAGCCCAATAAGTTGCAGAAGTGCACATCCAGGCCTCTTGCACCCAATATGAATAAGTCGCGTGATTCTTTCTCATCAATAAGCGCATACCGAAGTTCCATCTCACTTTGGTCGTGTGACTCTTTCACCCATAGCGGCATTCAGGTATTCCAACTCTTCGGATCATGTGACTCTTGCATCCATAGGGCACCTCGGCGTACACCAACAGAGTACAGAACACTTGTCATTAACATCCTTCTTTTGTTTTTTTACCGCAACTCACCAGCCACAATTGCTATGATCACACAGGCTAATAGCGATTTCAACTGTCCGGCTCTAAGGAGAGCTTTTTCAGCATTCATGATCAAAATAAAAAAACGAAAGACTAAAAAAGGAGAATCAATGTGTACATCTCTTTTCTGAAGATCTTTTGAGGATAAGAACTGAGATTGGAGCATACTAAGCGGGGCCACAGGTCTTAAACTCCAAGATAGACTGAAAACGGGCTGGTTGATCCAGCTTGGATATGGCCTTCCAGTGTTTTCCTACCTGCTCATTCTTTGTGAATTAAAAGATTTTTTTTCCTTTTCTTTTTTGTGTTATTTTAGTTTTTCTTTTCTCTTGACGTCACCTTGCCCCTAATTTTAGAACTCTTTTAGAACCACGGTTGCCGGGATACGAACCGGAATGACAAACTCCCCCACTTCCTCCCAGTTCCATTAGAAGGCTAGAACATTTTGAAAATGCATCGCAGATTCTATCAGAGCCACAATTCGCCGAACGAGCGTGCTCTTGAGGTTGATTAATGCCTTAATGGGTTCTGCTTGTCGTCAACAGTTGCGCAACTCCGCTGGGGGAAAAAAAAACAGGCCCTCAACACGCGTCGAATTAAAAGCACCCATTTAAGTTGTCAGCCATATTCATAAGAGGCATTTTAATTAAAGCTTTTAAGAAGAAAAAATCCCTTAAAGGAGAGAAAGCAAACACAGGCACGTATAATTACGCCACTTATTAAGTGTAACTATGGGATGCGGGATCTCTTTGGCTTGACTGCTACGTCCTCCTCCTGAAGCATATTTGAATAACTGCTCACACTGATCTTAAGAGGGGTAGCTGATGTAGCCCCTGAAATGATAAATATAAAATGTTAAAATGAAAAGAATAAGGCCACCGTTAGTGACATTACAGCACCGCAGCCTGGGAGAGGGACGGGGGGAGTGAGAGAGAAAGAAACAAACAAGAGAACGACAGGTGAACATTAATGCTGGCAGGCAGGCAAGGGAGCATTAGCACTTATCGTCAAACTGACATGTCAGGCCCGTGTAATTACAATTGCATTCCAGACATCACCGGAACATTCCGCAACAAAAAGGGAAAGCATATTTTAAAATAGTGGTGGAGGCGATGTAGCAGTAGGTTGTATACAAGGTTAATAACTACTGTTTTGCATCAGGGGGAGACAAATAGATCCATTTCTGACATAAATACACGCAATAGTCATCAGTTATCGCATTAAAGAGGACCCCCCCCCCCGAGCTCCCTACGACTGTCTCTGGCAATCAGTGATGAAGCAGCCATTTCCCCCTCTCACTCATTTAGTGCTCGAGTATGACAAAAATAATTATTACTTTTTTTTTTTTTAAGTATTTTTCCTTTTGCCTCCAGTCATATTGATGTTGCAGCAGGAGCAGCAACATTGGAACCATCAACTCGTTTTATGATTTTGTCCTGCGAGAAATAAAAAGTTCATGAATAAAATGAGAGCCACCATTTTGTTCTCATATTTCTTGTCTTGCTCTCTCGTTTCTTATAGCATTTCTCACGGTGTCCATGAACATTTTGAAGCATTTTCTAATTGAAAAGATCCATCAGCTTGCAGTGTATGTGAAAGCATATCGTATTGTGCACAAAATTCCTGCTGTTTATATTTCGATGCTCAGATTTCTGATTGATTTCAGTTTTTAGGTCCTCCAATTTCTACTATCATACTTTATATCTGTGCAGTAAATATTTTCGTGGAACATCAGCAGTGGAATACCAGGTCAGATTCGGAATCTGTTCCGTAAAATATGGAAAAACACTCCTACAGTCTCTGAGTTTCTCTTTTTCGCTTTTAGTCTCGCTCAGTTTCTTCCTCCATGAAGACCCGATACTCAAATCACAATCCTCCACTCTTCTTCTGAATTATGACTGGAGGATTTAGCGGAGTAGAGGAGGCTACTATCGCTTTTTGAGATGTGCCCTCTATTTCTTCTCCTCCCTCCATTTCTTACTGTCTCTGTTTCTCCATCACTTTGGCCCTGTGATCATCACTGTATTTCTCTTAGCGTGTTTCTTTCAGTTTCCCTCTGTCCCTCTGATACAGTATCATCTCTGTGCCTCAGACTTGCTGTCTGCACTGGAGTCTTAATGAGAGTTTGCTAGTGGATGCAGAAAAAAAAACAATGTTTGGTGTAAAATCAACTTTTATAGAGTAAACATGGTCCTTGATGAACCCCCACATACTTTGTGAGTGTTGACTTTACACGTGACATAGTGAAGTCTACTTTATCCAGACAATGGACTTCTTTCATTGGCCCTTACATCCGTGGATGTCTGAAGCTGAGGGAGTCAGTGAGATAGTGAGGGACTGATATAATGTAACCATTGGTCGGCTAGTAGAGTGTACTTATCCCATTGGTTGTTGCCGTTTCACGCTGACTTGGCACAATTTGTATTACATCACCAGCGCGCATTGACAGTTGATCTTACACGGATCTACACAACTTTTTTTGCTATGTTCATCGCGGCCTTTACAGTGCAGGAATTAACATTATAAACAAACCTACTGACTACCTCTGTAACAAACTGCCCACAATTTCACACACCGACCATAGATGAGGGTCTAAATATAGAGGATCTTACACAAGTGGGCTTGTCTTATGAAAGTTATGAAACGAGTTGAGTAAATGTATTTTTTGTGTGATTGAGTGTGTGGGAAAAGCAAAATTTATTCAACTCATTTCAGAATTTTTTTTATGACTTAACTTTTACTTAACTGAATCCTGTAATTTAATATAAAACAAATGCAATTTCTGTTAGCGCCTGTTACGTGTTAGCACTGAGCTATCTCTATTGCTCCGCTAACTGTCACTGAGTCAATGACATTTGCGTTTGAACTAGTAGCTCAGGGCTCTCCAAATCCGGCCCTTGAATCCAAATACAGTGCTGGTTTTCCTTCCTTCCAGGCAATTAAGTGAACAACTAATGCTGCTGATTGGCCAAATTGTCATCTCACCTAACTCCCAGGTAAAGGGAGGTTGGAAAACCAGCAGTTCTCGGCCCTCGAGGAACGTGATTTGAGAGACCCTGTAGTAGCGTTTATAAATTCTGTCAACTGAATAGATAGCTAACATTAGCTCGCTAGCAAACGAATTACTGTAACATACTGGTTATGACAAAGAACTGCTTGCATGCTTGCTAGCTAGCAAGCTAAGTAATGTGAACTTAGTTATGAGAGTGGCACTTCGCTAGCTTGCTACAGCGCTGAGCTCTACCGATTGACGTCGCACTAAGTATTCAGATTGGCTAAATATAAACAGCCTGACGTAACGCAGAGTAATTTTTTCCCATGCTCTCGGCCAATGAAATTTTCGCAAAAGTGATATGCACCGAGAGTAATATCAAAAATATGTCATGAGCTGGGCTATGGGAAAAGTACCACAGTTATGTGATAAACTAAGTTTTGACCTGGTCTTCTTTTTCATTGCCAGGGGAGTCAGGAAAGGGGAATGACAGCAGAGGGAGGGATAGAGGGAATGATGGAAGGAAGGAATGAGTACTTATAAGAGAATACCGAAGGAAGGAAAAGTGACTTTAATGGAGCTGGAGAGCAAGTAATGAATCACTGAGTGCGTCCGTCTGGGGGGGGGATAAAAGGAAATACTTGGGGTGAAACGGACAACAAGAGAGATGCACACGAAGCGTGTATAATTAGGGGAAGGGCATGAGAGGGTAAAGGTGACATTTTGGCAAATAATGCAAAGCAGAGCTGAGCGAGTGAATCAGGAAGTTCATACGAATTTATTTTTCACCGCCGCAACAGCCTTTCAATCATCACGTCATTGCCGAAGGCGATAGCATGCCAGGGAAGAGTTATTTATGAACCCTTTTCAAAAATAAAAAAACTACTCCCACTGCGGCCCGTCACAGCCACATCATCTGTACCTGTTATCCCTGTTTGAACTTTATCCAGCCTGCTCTAATTCACTCCTCAGCTTGTTCCCCACGTCCCTGACAGTAACGCATGTAATACAGCTGGTAAGCAATGATGAGCTGCAGGGCCTGTGTTAGTATTACAGAGTTAGCAGGATACCTGTGCTCCTCAGAGCAGGTGTACTGTAAATTTGTCCCTCAGCGAGTCAAATTAACACTTATACCGTACATTTGAGACCATGCATCAGCGTCTCAGTAACTGTGTAGGATTTTTCTTGAATTTCATGTCTGCATTATTTTTCATTATCATTGATGCATTAATTGTGCTCTTTTAGTTCATCTATATATTACTTTCTTTCGCTTTCATTCCCCTGACACTCTCCACGTGCTTTCTGTTTTTATTCCCGCACTCATTCACTCGCTCTACCTTTTCTGTTTGCTATGAGTACACCTGATATCCTCATTTGTAGTCAACATGTACCTGCACACTCACTAGTTCCCAAACCTAATTAGTATAATCTCTCCCTTAAAATTTTGCTTCCTGTCTGTGTCTAACTGCAAGTTTGATTGAAAGTTTTCTCCGCACCTATTTGTGACCGTTCCACATGACCCTCGAGATCTTTTGGTTACTGTTGTTTTTTTTTTTTTTTTTTTCAGGATCACAATTTATCCTAGTCCTTTGCGCACTGTTAAATCCTGTGTATTCTTTTTGCTGGCTTCATGGACTACCGATTTAGCACATCCCTTTAACTTGGCACATCTACTGTTTGGCTTTTGATCTGTGGGCTGTTTTTTGATTTCGATTATCCCTTTTGTGCTGCATTCAGCCTGTGTTTTTGGGGTGGACTGTCCGACTGAGATCTCGAATAAAACCCTTAAACTGAGCCCTTGTTTGCGGATGACCTCTGACCCTGCCTCCTGTCACCGTTCTTTCCAGAATGAGATCAAATGTGAGAGGTCATGTAACTCTGACCATTTTAAGGTGAATACCATGGATGAAGGTTCTGGACACTGTTTATGAGCTGGGGAGGTTTTGTTGGTGATTGAATAACTTGTGGCCTTTGTCGTACACCCCAGTCGATTTACCTTCACCTTCTATTCTCTTGTATGTTACAGTTATGCCGGGGAGCCTCTTTTCCAAAGAGATTCACAATAGATAAGATTAAGCTGCTCTGATCTTGTTGAACCGTCCCTGGGGCTTGAGCTCCTGAAATTTGCTTGCCACCCGGTAACAGCCACAAATAATAAAGTTGCTGCTCTGAATGCACACTGAAATATTGAAAATGCATGGAAAATTAAGCTTGGAATATATTGAGTATAAAATAGATTTAAGACGCAGGAAGCTTAACTAAATCAGAATACGTGTCACTTGTCACTTTTTTTTAACTATGAGGCTTTTAGCTGATCACCTTTCCATTGTCAGGGTGCCAGGCAGACTTATAATGCAATACTTTGTGTTCCAGCCAAGTTCAGAATTTGGCGTTTTTAATTTTGTAATAGTCCCTTGAATTTAATAAATGCAAATCAATTGGTCAGTGTCATTTTATTCACATGGGACAAGGAATTTAGTCCAAGCAGTTTAGACACAGGTGGATTAGAGTTCTTTCGCACAATGAAAGTTTCAATATTTCACTCAGAAAAAAAATAGACAAGAATATCACTACACAAAAAAAGGACATTGGGCACACTACTGGTTATTCAGGCAGTCATATAAAAGCTATATATTTCTTAGACTGCAATTTCTTGGCCATTGTCTGGCTTGTCTAAATTGGTCTCCTCGCGCTGGTATTATCCAACTGAATTGATACGGTGCCACAGGGCCTCAGAATGAAGATATCTTTAGAGTGTGAGAAAGCACCGACAGGTTTGACATTTTCATTAGCGCACGAGAGCAGCATTAGTCAAACCCAACTAAAAGACTGAAGAGTATAATGGCTGCAGTTGCCCCAGTGTAACCTGGCAAATGCTATTTCCCCAATGTCGAGGTGTACGCCAACTCACAGGGGCAGTGACTACATACTGTCAGGAAGAACAGCGTAAGCCGGACAGCGCATACAGAAGGGACTCATTTAGACTTTTGCTTGCAAGGGGATACTTTCAGATTTTTGGTGTGCCTCACAGTAAAAAGTAAAAAGTTGACTTAACTAATTATAAGGTAACCAGCAGCAAAGCTTTTTTGATTTAGCTCAACCTCAAGTCCTAAAACTCATTTTTGGCAGAACTTGGAGCTTGAATTTGAGCAAAGTCAAAAATGCTTTGCTGCCGATTTCCTTACTTTTCCTAGTAGAGTCAACTTTTTTCTTTCTTTTTTTTTTTTTTTTTTACAATTTATTAAACCAGGGAGTGGGTTGGGAAAAGGACATGGGGCCTTTTACACTTTGTGGCGGTGAAAATGTTGCCAATGTTGCGGGGGATGAACTTTCAGATAAAGACCTCAAAGTTAAAAATTCTTTGCTAAAGGGCACATGGCGCTGTTCTCCACAAAAAAGGAGAGAAAATGGCTCCTTCTAGAAGAAAAGGTTTTGCCTTGGCAAAGGAAGTGTTTATCTATCTGTATTTACTGAAGCGCTGGACTGGGCTATGTGCGGCACTGGGCATACCGCCACAGATTTGATGCCAGCTGGCTTAACCGAGCGGTTCCCAAACTTCTCTGCAGGGACCCCTGGCTAGTTCTCGCACGCCTGATTCATGTAATGAAGGACTTTATTTGTTCTATCAGGTGTGATTGCTCTGGAGCCTGGAAGTCCACTGATTAAACCATCCTTGTGCACCAAACACGCTCTGTTAGCACATTTTCTTATCCTGGACGAGGCAGGGATAAGTAATAAGTAATCATGAGGCAAGATCAAGAATGCTAGATCATGATTGGCTGGGCCACCTGATGCATGAATATTCATTATCAGTGAGCTTAACACCACAGGACTATGTCATCACTTCATCTCTCCCTGTCTTACTACGACCTATCACAGGTTGTAATGTAAGTTAATATTCTTGTGTTCAGATAACCTACAAAATTAAATTGCTTTCCCTGCTCAAAATAGTGGGGATGGGGTTGTGGAGCCCTTCCCATCATACAGTGGGCTTGAGGCAGGAATAAATTTGAGACAGTCTGTCAATGCATTGCATACAGGCAGCCTAACATACTCACCTTTTGTGAAGATAGCAGAACGTACAGACCACATACAGAGGCCCCAGTCTGGATTTGAACCTTCCGTTTCTTTGCTGAAAGGCAGCAATGCTACCGACAGCACAACCATGATGCCCACAAGTTTGTTTTTCAGGAACTAAATTTAATTTGGCAGTCTCTTTGGTGAAGACTCAAAATACATGAAATAAACTGTGGGTGAAAAGGTCTCTTTTGAGAAGAGGGACCTGGGCCAGGATGTTGAGAGAGTTATTGGGACAGTTTAGCTCTCTGTTGCTCAGATCCCAATCCTCAACCCGTTTGCACATAATGCTAATAACGCCAATTTTTCCTGTTGTTCATGAGCCTATTTAAGGCTTTAAATCTCAGTATTTTTGTTACAGAGACTGTGGAAAATTATTCCAGTTAAGCAAGACATTTGGAAATCCAATTACAGAATTGTTTAGCAATAAAATTTTGGAATTTTTGGATGCCGGAGTCTAAAGCTGCACAGAGGGGTTAAAGGCTGGTTTCTCACAGTCCCTTTACCTGAATGTCAGGTGTGAAGTCATTTCATCCAAACTGGACTGCTGCTTGTTCACTTGTGAATGAGTGGGGAAATAAAACAGGGCTGGATTCAGATTTCCAGGCAACAGTTGAGGATCCTGCGTGTGGTGCTAACTCGCCGCAAGAATCAACATTCATATTCAGCGAAAGACCTGAGGCTTTATGATTTACTGCTCAATACTGGCTGGCAAATTGGCCTGAGTTTCTCCAGTCCAGGGTTGTGCAAACAAGTTTCCAGCTTGTAGGCTAAATGTGTCAAATTCTACTCGTGTAGGGCCATGGTGTTGGCTGTTTTTGGCCTGTGTCTACATATTCTATGCATGTGAGAGTCCACAAGCCTCGTTCTCAAGGCATTAATCAGCTGCTGATTGAAAGGAGATGACAGAAGGCCTAGAGTTGACCACCCAATCTATAGGTTGCAAGTCCAACCTTGGCAAAGTACGGACACACAAGAGATCTCCTCGAGCTGCTGATTAGCAAAATTCCAGTATGCTAAATTAGGGTTGAAATGAAAGACTAAAAAGAGAGGATGGTTGACCTCCAGGAGTACTGTTTGGGAGCCCTGCTTTAACGGACCCCTATCATGTCACCAGGTTCACAGCCAATTAGCCTCTACAAGCCATTTCACGATCTTTCCTTTGTGACATCAAGAAGGGGGTGGAATGACAAAGAAAGTTGCGTTAGCATCCGTGATCATGGATACTTGACCGTAGGATACCGAGTGTAGAAGCAGAACTAATTCTTCACGCATCCAGGACTTTTTCTTGGCTTGATTGTTATATCGTTTGCAGTTTCTCAAGTCTAACTGCATTGTTGCTGTCATGCCGCTACACAAGCTGTACAGGAAGTGTGGCAGTCCCAGATGTGTAAGAAATTTTGGTAAAAAAGCCATACACTGTAGGGGTATTTTAATTTATTTTATTTTATTTTCTCTTGGTGGTTGCTTGAATTGGCTGTGCACCTGGAGACATGATATAAGACCTTTAAGGTCTCTGTTTAATGTTCTACTTGGTTTTCTCAAACAACAATTTTGCTAATAAAGTCCATATGTTTTTTCATCTTTTCAAAAAGTGGCAATTATTAAGGATTTTGAGTGAAAAAAATTGAGCAGGTGAAGTCCTGAACATGCGTGAGTATACAGGAAGTCTGTGGGAACACACCGCCTCTCACTCATTACCACAGAAGAGAAAAAGCGCATCATAATTACCAGCCATTTCCCAGCACACACGCCTGCAGGAAGACAGTCTGCTGCTCCACATGGCTGGCAGTGCCAAGCAGCATTGTGGGAAATTAAATTTCTGTCTCCGTTAGTTATTCTTTTTCATTGCTTCTGGAGATTTCAGGCTTTTTCGGTCGGGTGAAGAACTGGCATTGGCGATTGCATTCATTGACTATGAGGAAAAAGCGTTTTCTAATCTTAGAAAGCGAGGCAGAGTCAAACTTTACAGTGATTGTGAATCCCGAAGCACAATGATAAGCACGACAAATGTTGTTTTCTGAATGGCTCCAGATCCTGATCTGTTGCTCCACCACGTCACTCCAATCTGGTTATCAAGGAAAATATTGATTGGATGCCAAAGACAGCCTATCTATGGAGGCGAGCCAGAGGGCCATTTCTCCAACGAGTATTTTCAGTACTCTTTGCCTCCTGGTAAAAGAAATGTTGATGCTGCCTCCAAACTGGGCAGGCCGTTCTTATTCAGCGCTCACGTTGATTGCTATGAAAAGACTGTGCTACAGAATATGGACGCAATGAGACTATACAGCGGTAAAGTCCACATAGGGAGGAAGTCAGGGTGGATGGTAAGGTGAACAGGACGACAGTCTTTGTTGCGCAGTGCTGCTACTAACTACAGTGGCTGCGTGATTATTGTTGAGACCACGTATTAAGGACGAATTTGTGGGATTAGTCTTTATAAGACAGCATATGATCCATTTTATGAGAATATGTTGCCAACAAAGGGTGATTTTCTTCCCCCAAGGGTTACCACTGTTACCACTGCAGAAAAATGCTTCAATTCGTACTTGAGAAAGAAAACACTGTGCGGATCTTTCTGACCCACAGCCTCAGAAGCCTCAATTCCCTTGATGTCACGCGGATGCAGTGCCGGGTCCGTTTTGCTCATTTAAATCCAATGTTATATTCACTACATTAAATCACATTAATTATTTAAAACGACCATAAGTAGAGCAACTGGTGATGCTATGGGAGACATTTGCATTCAACGCATGATTTTTTAATGAAATTACATATTCAGTTTACGGCTGGGGGGACAGCAACCTGGACTCTGAAAGATTTTTTTGCAACCTGGATATTACCATCATTTTGTGGGAGATTATTCAGACTTTCGCAATAAATTTATCGGGCAATGTCACAAAATCTGACTGTATATCAAATGTCATGCCTGTTCTCAGACTGGTAGTTGCTTTCAATGTCCCTCGTAGTGAGACAGTATGGGAAGGGGGAGAGGTGGCTGATATGAGCTGTATTTTCAAATATGAATTAATTTAATCCATTATTTTCAAAACTATACAGACTAAATAGAATTCTGAGTGTAGATAAAAAAATATTTTTTTTGAGCTGTTTGAATTTCAAACTCCATGTACTATATCAAAGAGAGAGCGAGGAAAGCACCGGAATATCAATGAAATGTAGAGGTAACTTCACCATGACAGCAGGATGAAAGCTTAACAAACAAATGCCACTTTCTGTGTTTGTGAAAAGGGCCTACATACAGTAAGGACACAAACGGACAATCATGTCTTGATCTTATTATCACAGAACAAACTCCACTGCGGCTAAGATGCTTAGATTTCATGACACACAAGAAAATACAAACTATAATTCACTAAGTATTTTTATAATATGAAATATTCAAATAAAAAAAGCATTTTTGTTTCATTGAGACTGCGAAGCTTTCTGTGGGAGTTAGATGAGCTGTTCTGACCTCTTTATTTCCGCTATGTCTACCAGCTACAGCTACATACTACCTTCTAAAGACCAGCCAGGTTTAGTATTTTAATTCTTTAGCATAAAACAAGTGCATTGGATTTAAAAAATAAAACATACCGCAGTGAAGATATTTTTAAAAATATACACACAAGATAGGCTTCAGCAAAAAGGACCATATGGCTCTTGATGTTTTTTTTTTTTTAAGTTGTTAACAGTATGTCTCTGCCGTTGAAGCAGTGTCGTTCATTCCTGCCGTAGGAAAGCCATGGGGTATGGTTAATTTAATAGTCAATGAATCAACTTCACTAAATCAGCTTATTACCGCAGTCAAACTTCCCCTGCATCGGATTTATAAATACAGAATTTTACAGTGAAAACAAAGTTACTCTTTCTAAAGTGTGAATCATGTCGAACTTTGACCTTTTCATGATGTCACGGCCACCCCTGAGCATTAGCATTAGCATTAGCATCACCTGGGGTAAGAGGAGGGAATTTCACTTTGGAAGGAGTAATCCTGCATGCGTGTAGCAGTCTCAATCTGCACGCACACAAGCGTGCACACACACACACGCACACAAGCGCACACACACACACACGTTACCGGAGACAGCAAGGTAAGTGAAAATATAATGGTAATGGGACATTGACAATGAAAACACCTGCCCTGTGAGACAGGGTGGACTGTCAGAGGCGATTTCCCACTCTGAACCTTAAACATACATTTTGAGTTCCTTAGCCAGGGCTACAAGCTGTTAGCAAAACAAATTCATTTTTCAGGAGTGCAACAGAGTACCATTTGATGCAGCTCAATAGATACTGGATTTCACCGGTCAGCTGCAAAAGTAAAGAATGCAATTAAGGTCATTAGATACTGGATTGTCTCCAGTAAAAATGGCCAGTAGGGCCTCTAAATGATGCCTGTTTTTACCAGCAGGACTGAATCTTGCTATTTAAATAATAGGTTAGTTTGTCACATTCACGTTCACTTCCAATAAAAATAATTATTAATTAATAATAATTATTAATTAATTATTATTATTATTATTATTATTCCAGTAATTGCCCCCCCTTCCCCCCCCGCCACACACACACACACCCTCACATATTTCCGTGATGAGGTTCGATGCTCCCAACTATTTTGCCTGCTATGCTTGTGAGAGTGAAGCACACAGTCTGAGGTTTTTTCCAGTCCTGTTGGATTCCAATGAAAATTGAAAGTTGCAGCCCTGGAGTGGCACCTCCTCTTCGAGATCTGTTACACCCCCCCCCAACACCCCACCCATTACCGCCTCCCTCATCACCATCACGCCGCCGAAACCTCCTCACATGTCGCCGGCGCGGAGTGCGCTGGTGGGCGTTTCCACAGCAACAGGATCACGGCTCCTCATTAAGAGGACCGCGTCGCTGACGGGCGATGATGAGACGCGGAGGGAGAGGTCAGCCTGAGGTCGACCCTCCCACGTCGACCAGCCGAGAGTGAGCGAGCCAGAGACGAAGGCAGCTACTTTGGGGGAAATGGTTTTTCGAGCATTGGCTGCTCAGGGAAATCTTTCCCAGAAACACAGATGCTAACTTACATTGTTGGAAGTTGGAACCATTGACAGCGCATGGCCGACCATGTAAGTAGCTAAGGTGGCAGGCATTTAGGCTATTGAAAAATGTGCCCCAGACCTCTTAAATTGATCATTCAAAAATATATCCATAAATATTTCTGTAATGAAAACATTCTTCAACAAATGTATATTTATATACCCATGACTGTAACGTGTCTGAGAATGAAACATTTGGAGCTCAGTCACTTGAGTGGCCTACAGGAGACCGTATTTCCTTGCTGATGCCAGGGTCTTGTCAAACATCAGGACCAATCACCTCCTCTACCCACTTAAGGTGCGAAATATAGCTTTTGATTGAAATATTTGTACTATAGCTGGAAGTAGAATATTCTAAAACCGCTTCACTTGGTCTTCTGTAACGAGACCCTGAATAATGTACCGAGGGCCACCACTGAGCAATTTCCATACAGCATCCAGCCATTTCAGGGGAAATTTTAAATGATGTGCACAGATGGTGAGCCAAGCTTTTGGCTATAGCTTTATCTGTTCCAGGTTTATCACAGACACTCGATTCAAACACATTGCCTCGGGGCAAAATCTGCTTCTGAACAGTACTGCTGCACCTGAAGCGCATGGAGACACACACACACACACACACACGCACACACACACACACACACACACACATGCGCGCGCGCGCACGCACACTGAAGTGGGAGATGAGTACTTTAGAAGCATATATATTCATCTTGCCAGGTTTATTTTTTTATTTGTTTGCATAACTGAAACCTGCTCTGTTTAGATAATGTCAATCTGACAGACTCCCAAGCACCTGCAGTTCGCCTCTCTCGCATCTTCCATCTGAGCCAGCACTCCCCATCAAGCACCCCCTCCCAGCCTTCCCCCATCTTCCTCTCCATGTTTCCGTTATCGCAAAAACTTTACTCTGTCAACTATACTTAATGAGTCACTGTAGAGACATCTGCAATCGCCTGGAAAAAAAAGCTCATATTCCATTAAATGCCAGCTATTTTTGCACATGGTATTCTCTCTCTCTCTCCATTTCTGTCACCCGTTGCCGACTGCAATAACAGATGAACATGCAGACTCCTCACTAACCAGCAGGGGTCACTCTTAACAGTCAATTTCAATCTTCTGTTCAGCCCCTGTTTAAATAATACTGATGATTAAGGAACTTAATGCTGGACAAAGCATGTACGTGGATGATCAATTGAAAAGAAAAGAAGAAGAGGTGGTGCACGTTTAGTCTGTATTCCTTCCTTGGAAATAACAGCGGCTCTTTCTCAGCTTCTGTTCACACTAGAGAGAGCGCTGAGGAACCCGAGCCCCTCCTAAAATGCGTGCCACGTTTAAAAATAAAAGATGACGCATCACATTGAAAAGAATAAATAAGAAAAAAAAATGCGAATACCAATGAGAGCCAGAATTTATGAGTTCCAAAAAATATTTAAAAAAAGAGGCATGTGCAGGCAACATAGGGGAGGATGGGGTGCAACCTAACGAGGGGCATGTTTAAACATAGAAATTGTGTGTACCTGTATTAAGCAGGATTGACGTATTGATCTCTACTTATGTATCATAGTAGACGAGTGGCAGGCTGAAATCAAAGCTTCATCACAAATTACACAAAAGTGTTTTTTTTTTTTATTATGCAAGTGAATTTTTTTTTTAACCAAAGTGTAGGATAATTAAATGATGAATTCAATAAGGTGCCAACTCCAGGTTGAAAATGTGTGGAGTTGGGCCCTTGTTAAATTCACCAATTCAGCTGATATTGTTTAAAAGCTTCAGGCTCAAAACATGCGCCATTCATGACACTGTCTCATGGGTTGTCACATGACCGTTTTATCCGCCGACACAAACGAGCGTAGAAAGTGGACCAATAAGAAGATCAAACAGCAGAACTTAGTCCACATCAAACACATTATCATCCCGACGGGTCATATAGTGATGCTACCTGCCCAAGCGTCGATATAACACGCAAAAGAAGGCTTTTGGTGACCCTTATTTGACACTTAGGGTTCGGGTTCGGGGTAAGGGTGAGGGGTTAGGGGGTAAAGTTTGTTTTAAACTGGCCTTAAATAAGAACACCAAAAGCCTCCTTTTGCGTTGTATATCGACGCTTGGTCAGATATCGTCACTATTTGACGCGTTGAGATGAGACTGGGGTCCCACTTCATGATGCTGCTTTACAACATGGCCTGGTATACAAGAAATGCAGAAGGCACTATATATAATATTTCATATTTCATGTATATCATAAACATATTCTGTCCCAATTTGCCTACTGCATGGTAATTAAGCGCACTTGCTTTCTATTTATTAACTTAATTTCATATTAGTGCCGTCTTATGCAGCCAGTCACACAAAATATGGACCATTTGTACTTGGCGAGTATCAAAGACTATAGTGGAACCGTGTATCTTAGTCAAATATATTTGCTGAAATGTTTACTGTCAATCTGAACTGAAGCATATGACTAAAAGCATCTGGTTTTTCCCAGGTCACCTTTGAAATAAAATCAAATTACAATTTATTTGTATTGCGCCTTTGGCACAATATTGCTACGCAGAATGCTACAAGCACTTAGGAGTAAAAGATCTATAAAAAGCAACAGCGCAATAGAGGAAGAAGACGATAAAAGGTATAAATCATGAATGATAACAAGAATTCATGAAAAAAAAAACAATAGTTACGATAAAAAGAAGTAATAAACGTGAAATCGGGTCAATAAAAATAAATAAAAGAGAAATAAGATACGAGGTAATAACAGTGCTGTAAAACAAGTGAAATAAAAGACATAAAACTTGTGCAATAATGGAACACTGCAGGAACACAGCTAATACGATACAGTAAAATGAGTGAATAAATTGATACGATACAGAAATAAAGCCATGGATATTCTTGGAAGAAACAAAACAAAAAAAAATCTGAAAATATGTGTCAAGTCAGGCGAAAAATGAAGGGCTCAAGATTAAACTCAGACTTTCACTTAATTTCCGCATAAGTACTGCAGGTTCAAAGTCTGGAAAATCATTGTTTTCCATATTGTCAGATAATGTCACAAAGATATTGTACTGCTCCTCTCCAGGGGCAGTCCATTCCTCTGCCTACCTGCCCTGCATCAATTATTCAATTATCTGTTTCCTTCATTCTTGATTATACCCACCTGTTTCCTTTTAGTGAACTCTTTCAGCGCCGTGGGCGACTATAGTTGCCCAATAATATAAGATATCAAAGTCAGATGCTGTTGAAAACCTATCACGCGGCAACTTGTTTAAAAAGGAGCTCTTTAAACAAGTTGCCGCGTGGTAGGTTTTCAACAGCTCAGGATAACGGCATTTTTAATTCCTCAAAAATGAATTCGGCACTCAAAGGGTTAATCTCGCTACCTCAGAGTATTTATACCTTAGTTTCTCCCCATTCGGAGACAAAGGTAGCCTTTGTCTTGAATTCCCCGTTGTGTTTATTGCACTCCCCTTTATGGTCTCCCGAAGTTTGCATTTGTTTAATTATCCCATCTCCTACAATTTAATAAACTCCACGTCCCTGCAACTGAGTCCTCCTCTGCAATCCTTGCCCTGGCGTCCTTCATAACATCCCGGGGCGTCAGAATGCGACAGATATTCTGTTTCTGCTGGTCGCAGTGCTTCACTGAAGCCACATCACACTCATGCTCAGAGAAATATTCTAACCCCGGGCGCTATGATTTTATGGCTGCTGTGGAACCGAATAATGAAGCCAATAGTCTGTTTTTTCCAATTTTGGTAGGCAAATTGTCTGAAAATAATTGAGGGACAGTTATAAGCATAGAGACTGCTGATGTCTGCGGAGCCCCTGGTACCAGGAAAAAGCCTCCACAACTCGCAATTACAAATTAATTCCAGAACAAAGTGGGCTCTTCTTTACAGTAGTGTTCATATTCATTGGACACGGAAAAATTAATAGAGGCGAAAACCAATGAATGATCTACAGGGGGTTTTGGGGGAAATTCAAATGATAACAATGGAAAGGGTTATAGTGACAGAGGAGGGGAGGTGTGGAATGATCTCTTCCTCCACATGGCTACAGCATTACATCAAATGGAAAATATCTAGATCTTTTCCATCATTTTTTTAACTGTTTCCCTGTTATTCTGCAAGACATATTTGGGATCTTTGGAAACCTGAGGATCTCCACTAGAATTCAATATATGCCTGAAGTTCCACACGTTTGTATTAAGCAGTTGTATTCCACAAAGCAACATATGGGATCACACAGTTGAAGGGGTCAAGTGCAGAAATTGCTTCAAATTCTCATTTTATCACATAACTTCAGGACTTTTCCCATGGCCCAGCTCATGACATATTTTTATTATTATTTTTAATATTTCAATCACCATAGGATAATATCACTTTTGCAAAAAATTTCACTGGCTGAGCGGGTGGGAAAAAAAATTGTTCCGCATTACATCACGCTTTAAATATTTAGCCAAACTGAATACCAAATGTTGGTTAAATTGTTGATTAAATCGGTATGGCTTAGCGCTGTAGCAAGCCAGCTAAGTACCACACTAACAACTGAGTTATTGTGTCCAAGCTAGCTAGCCAGCGTGAACGGTGTACCTTTCAATAACCATGATGTAACATTAGTTTGTTAGCTAGCTAGCTACTCATTTGACTGTGAATTTAAAAACCATGGCTAATTCGACAGCCAATGTCAGTGACTCAGTGGCTTTCGGAGTACCAGACTGATAGCGTTTGCTCAGTACTAACATAATGGGAATTAGCTACCAATACAGCGATAACGGAAATTACGTTTGTTTTCTATTAAATTCAGATTCAGTTTTGTGATAAATAGAATCTTATACTCTTGGATGTGCCATATGAAAGTTATAAAAGGAGTTCAATAAATTTTGAGTTTGTTGCTCGTTACAGCATTACTCAACTCGTTTCAAAACTTTTATATGACATGGCCACTCATGTAAGATCCTCTATCTTTCAAATCCACTGGAAAGCTTTTCCAAAGGGGACGATCATTATCACTAAAAGCTGCCTCCATGCCTTTGTCCTGTCCCACGGGTCAATTAAAAAGCCACTGCTGGAATACCAGAGGCTCATAGAGAGCTTGTCATGAAAGCTGTCTAAAAAGTGTTCAGCTTCAGATCCCTGGAGTGATCTGAAAAACTTTGTTCCCCATCATGTTGCCAAGTACACAGCCAATTATTTATTACAAAAATAGTCAAAATCTCTTTCTTTGTGACATCATATGGTGAAGTGACTGCCCAGCGGGGAAAAAAAGGAATTGATCAACCTCATTACATTACATTAAGGGACTTAACTGATGCTCTTATCCAGAGCAACATACAAAATTGCAAAAGTTCAGTACAAAAGTGCAGAGCTCCAAGGAGGCAAGTTAAGTGCCAATAGTTCAAGTGACAAAGAGCGCTTAATGAAATAAGTGATAATTGAAAAAACAGACAAAAGAGACCAGTAAAGTTAACAAAAGGGAACTAAATGACAGTCAAGGAACATGGATGTGACGTCAGGAGAGTCAAACTGAGGGCAGTGGAGTAGGTGAAAGGTGGAGCCTGAAGAGGTGGGTTTTCAGGCTACGCTTGAAGGTGTCCAAGGACTCTGACATTCTGACCTCGACAGGAAGATCATTCCACCAACGGCGAGCCAGGACAGACAGCTGTCTTGAGCGGGATGAGCAGGAGCAGAGAGGAGGTGGAGCCAAGCGACCCGAAGTGGCAGAGCGGAGTGTTCTAGTAGGCATGTATGGTCTAACCAGTTTCTGGATGTAACTTCAGCCAAACAGTTAATCAGTTCCTTCATCATTCTCGGTGATCCCTCCCCCTTGTGATGTCACAAAGGTCAGAATATGAAATGTACTGTGATGACTAATTGGCTGCACACCTGCTGACATGATAGGGAACCTTTAGAATATACTCCAGACCTTAAGGGTCACCTGTTAAGGACTTCATGTGGGTGTAATGTGTGCTCGTCCTCTGGTCTTGGATGGTATGCCTGCTGCTGCATTTTAAATGATCCGCAGCGTATCTGGAGAGTTCTTCGTTACACCAGAATGGGCATAATTGCAGTAATCTGTACCGCTAGAGCTGAAAAACATGCTTTCGGCTCTCGGCGGCTGCGTGGGAGGGAAACAGCTTTAATCGCTCAGTATCCCTATTCTGAGAAAAGGCAATTTCATGCTGGAATAAAAATCAAAAACACAGTCACCAAAAACAGTCACAATTAACCCTGAGATGTACAATAGAAAAATGTATTTAGTTCATTCACAATGGGTTAAAATCACCTGTACTTGACTGGTTAACAGAAAATTAAGCCTTTGTGCAATTTTGTGTGTATAATGACAAATAAGTCTTTCAAAATGTTTTTAAAAATAAATCTTAAAAAATGTAGGGAATGCATTTATTTGAAGTTGGAAGAGTGTGTTTAAGCAAGTCTTTATGGTTGCACAACATTTATAGGGTTTTAGAACAGCTTTAGACTGTATTTGCAATTTCACCAGCCAAGTATACCTGAGAGTGTCTACTCTGCCTAAAACATTACTATTTTGTAACTGAGCTGGGTAATAAAAGTAACTTATGGATTCTTTATTGTAGGGGGTGGGTAGTTTAGTTTTCCAGACAATTTAAGAACAATTAAACTATTCAACTTTGTTTATTTGAAAGGTTTTCAATATTAAATTATGCCCCATATTAATATTATAGCAATTCATATTTTAAATTCCTCGTTCAATACATTTAACTTGCTCGGACGGTTGCACCACCTGACATTTTGAGGGTTTGAGATGACAAAACATCAAATTTATATCATTTTTACAATAAACTGGAGATATGTTCAAATTAAACAGGTTTTATAAATCATTTAAAATATTTTAAACCAAAGTTGCGCACTCGGTCAATGTCACGTTATTGACCCATAATTGCGCTGCCACACCCATGCTTCAAGATAGAGTCCGCTGATTCTTAAAACTGACTTGTTTTTTTTTTCTGTGCTGGACAGATTTCCCAGAAATAAGAAGTGTATGAATGCCAGTCAGATGTAACTCACTTACAGCGCCACCTACAGATTTTATATATATATATATATATATATATATATATATATATATATATATATATATATATATATATATATATATATGAGGACAACAAAGGAAAAATGATCCAAGTCCAAATTTTGCATTTCTGTATATATCATATATTATTATTATATTTATGATATATAATACTTATCTGTATTATTATAATAGTTTATACATTTTTTGCATATTTTTTCAGTTCTTTGTTTCTAAAATTGTTTTGAATTTTTATTTTATCATTTCTCCACAACATGAAAAAGTGACTCTGATCATTTGTCCATTGTGGTCTTTATATGAACACTGCAGGCCAAAAGTTTGGAAGCAAGATCAAATTTGAACAAAAAAAAAAAAATCATAGTTTCATTGGCGTACTTTGCACCAGAATAAACATAATTGTTATATAAAGAGTCACTTATCAGAATACATTTTTTACTCAAATGATCAGGCCCATATTACTAGGCCCATGGTCCTAGTGCCTGCCATATTGCTGTTGGCATCTGGTGGGCTGTAAACCATGACATAAAGTGAATAATGCAAACTGTGATTTGTTTTTTATTTTTTCACTGAAGTTGTGACTTTTGCAAATCTTATCAACCCAAAAACTAAGCCCCTCCTTTCTTTTGTTAACATTTATTCAGCAATGGTCTGGTAACATCAATATATACAGTACATAAAGGTAAACAGATGAATATGGTGCATATCAATGAAAGAAAAGTCTAATCGTGCAGTAAATACATCCCAAAATCCATAGATTTCATACTGTTTTTTCAGAAAGGCATTGTGAACAGAAACTTGAAGTTGCTTCAATTTTTTTTTTTTTGACCTGTATTGGCCTTGCTTCCAAACTTCTGGCCTGTAGTGTATATATACACAACTCCAATTCCGAAATAGTTGGGGGCATCCCCTCTTCTTGTTAACACAGAGTGGAGGTGTCTGGGCATTGAGGAGACAAGTTTCTTGAGTTTAGCCATTGGAATTTGATCCCACTCTTGTTTAATACAGGCTTCCAGCTGCTGAAGAGTTTTGGGTCTCCTTTGATGGACGTTTCGTTTAATTATGCGCCAAATGTTCTCAATCGGTGAAAGATCAGGACTTCAGGCAGGCCAGTTCAACACACGGACTCTTCTACTACAAAGCCACGCTGTTGTAATAGCTGCAGTATGTGGTTTTACATTTTCCTGCTGAAATACACAAGGCCTTCCCTGGAATAGATGTCCTCTGGAGGGGAGCATATGTTGCTCGAAAACCTTTATATACCGTTCAGTATTCATGATGCTTTTAAAAACATGCAAGTGTCCCACACCATAAGCACTAACGCACCCCCATACCATCAGAGATGCTGGCTTTTGAACTGAACGCTGATAACAGGAGGGGTGGTCATTCTCCTCTTTAGCCCGCAGGACACAACACCCATGATTTCCAACAAGCATGTCAAATTTGGACTTGTCTGACCACAGGACACTTTGCCACTTTGCTACAGTCCATTTTAAATCAGCCTTGGCCCACAGAACACGGTGGCGCTTCTGGATCATGCTCAACATTGGCTTCCTCTTTGCATAATAGAGTTTTAGGTGGCATTTGTGGATGGCATGGCGGACTGTGTTTACAGACAGTGGTTTCTCGAAGTATTCCGGGGCCCCTTTAGTAATGTCAATGACAGAATCATGCCGGTGAGTGATGCGGGGGCGTCTGAGGGCCCAAAGATCACGGGCATCCAGTAAAGGTCTTCGGCCTTGTCCCTTACGCACAGAGATTTTTCCAGTTTCTCTGAATCTTTTGATGATGTTATGCATTGTCGATGATGAGACCTTCAAAGCCTTTGCAATTTGATGTTGAGGAACATTGTTTTTAAAGTATTGCACAGTTGTTTTTTTTTTGCGTAAGCCGTCACAGGTTGGAAAGCCTCTGGCCATCTTTACTTCTGAGAGACTCAGCCTCTCTAAGACATCCCTTTTATAGCCAATCATGTTACACACCTGATGCCAGTTAACTTAATTACTTGCTAAATAGCTTTTTCTGCCCTTTTTTGCCTGTGTTCCGACTCCCAACTTTTTTAAGACCTGTTGCAGCCAGAAAATTTTAAATGAGCTCATTTTGTGGATAAAAATGTTAAATGTCTCAGTTTCTACATTTGAAATGTTATCTATGTTCTATTGTAAATAACATACGTGCTCATGTGATCTGAAAGTCATTGCAATTTGATTTTATTCACAATTTACACTATGTTCCAACTATTTCATAATTGGAGTTGTATGTATACATCTCGTAGTCCCAAGTTCAGCATACATGAAATTAATGTGGAAAGGGGATTTGCCTTGGCTGCCTTACAATTGCTTGAAATGCATGATTTCAGTACTGCAGAGCTCCAAATATATCTCAACAATCGTCAGACATTAAAGGAGCTGTAAAGCTCTACCTCTGGCGCCCAGTACTATCCCTACTTCTCATATAAAGATGCTACCTGACCACGCGTCGATATACAAGGAAAAAACGAGGCTTTTTGCATCCCTATTTGACGCCAGTTTAAAAGTATCCCAACCCCCTAACTCCTTACCCTTAACTCGAATCCTAACCCTAAACATCAGATAAGCATGCCAAAGCCTCCTTTCTCATCATATATTGACGCTTGGTCAGGCAGTATCACTGTATGATGAGTTGACCTCTGAGTCACGTGAAAAAATACATTACAATGTGAATATGTGGACAAAGTTTACTCATATAATGATCAGAATTTCCACTTATATTTATCAACAGAACAAAGTAATGTTTATTTTTTCGTTATCCCAGGCAGATAAATAAAGATGAATATAAGATATAGTTGGCTAAAACAGATTTATTTCATGTTCCGTCGCAAGTGTCAGTGAGATGTCACCTCCATTAATTCTTTTGTTTGGAACTTGGGTGGTATTGCTTGAGCAGGAGTGTGCTATTAGAGTGTGACTGCACTTTTGAGTTAATATTTTGCCGACAATTAATATAATTATATCCCCGAACGCCGAATGGCGTTTCGGGGATATTATGTTTTTGGTCCGGCCGCCACCGCCGCCGCGCCGCCCTACGTGTTAACACGATAACTTCAGTAATAATCCAATTAGAAATGTAATGTTTTGCATATAAGTAAGTATCATCAAGAGGAAGAACTGATTCGATTTAGGATAATTTACAATTGCTAGATTGGCCACCAGGGGCCAAAAACTGAAAAATCACTGTTTTTATCATATCTCTGAAAATATTTGTCTGATTGACCTCAAATCAAGTGCAAATGAAAGGTCATGACCTGAGGATGTGTCCCACGATGACATTATACCTGTTTGGTTCAAAATTTTGACACAAAGTGGAGCTTTGTCACATAAAATTCACCATTTTTGCCATATCTTTGGAACCATTTGTCCAATTGACATGAAACTATGTGCAACTGCAAGGTCATGACCTCACAACATGTCACATGATGACATCATACCTGTATGGTTCAATATTTTGCCACCAGGTGGCGCTTTGTTTTGGAAAATTACCATTTTGGCCATATCTTCAGAACCATTTGTCCGATTGACCTGAAATTAAGTTCAAATGAAAGTCTATTCAAGGTCTACTCAAGGGTTTGGGAATTGGAGGATTGGGGACGTTCGGAGATATACTAAATACTATACTGAATACTGAATACTAAAACATGATATGAAACAATGAGAGGGTGAAGTATCCAAGCTCAGTTTGAAGTATATTATACAGTACAATAAACACAGAGTGTAAACTTTATTAAATATAAGTGACAGTTACAGTAATTTTTAATGTATTTACTGAGGTACTAATGAATTTAACACTTTCATAAATAGATGACACAGAGGTTCAAGAGTTACAGAGCCAGCAGCTGAAGGACAGATTTTGGATACAGGTTTTGCAGCATCTCCTGTCATCTAAATATCTTTTTTTCAGGGAAAGCCTAGTTCATTTCAGCCAGACAATGTCAAACACCGCACCCTGCGCACATTACAACAACATGGCTCCATTGTCAGAGTGTGGATGCTAAACTGGCCTGTCTGCAGCCCAGACCTATCACCCACTGAAACTATTTGGCACATTATGGGACAGAAAATGTGACAAAGGAGGCCACAAAGTGTTGAGCAGCTGAAATTCTGCATCAAGCAAGAATGGGAATGTAGTTTGTTTGTTTCGTAACTACAGCAGTTAATGTCCTTGGTTTTCAACCGCACACAAAGTGTTGTTAATGAAGAGGTGATGCAACACAGTGGTAATCATGTCCAGGCCCAACTTTTTTTGAAATGTGTCTCTGGCATCCAATTCAAAATGAGCATATATTTTTAAATAAAAATATAAAAATAAATCAAATAAAATTTCTCAGTAATATAGTTATCTTCAATCGCTAAGTGACAACGATCAATACTGATGCAAATTTTCAAACCTCTTCACACTTCTAGTATTCCAGTCTCTGATGGTTTCATGCCCCGCTTTAACACAAAAAACATCGGTTTGACACTTCAGACATTCAATGACATCAGCCTTCAAAATTCATTAATTCTTTTTTCACTCTAATGCAAACACAGGCAAAACCATGTGCATCTGCAGCCAATTTTGCAAATGCTTAGAGTATTTTTTTAAAAGTTACATTTTATTGCAAAATGTTACAAATTCAAGTGGACAGAAATTTGCCAAATTACAAACACCCAATTGAAATTATTACTGTAAAATCCTAATCCTAATATTATTATTATCCTAATAATATAATTTATTGAAATTATGCAAATGAGACCAACCACAGGCAATACCCATCTCTAGTTGGAGGCCTACTTAAGTGTTTTCTCTTGATATCTTCATTGCCACCTAAAAAAGGACACACCTTTGGGATATTTTTTACACCTAAACTTCAAAATGGAGCCTGCAAGAGAAAGAGTGGTATTGTGAGGGAGAGGAGTCCGTATGCGTGGTTGTGCAAGACAACAGCAGAGAAGACAAACGGCTGTGGCATCTGATGAGATTAGAGCTACTATAACTGATCATGTTGTCAACCATGGCCTAACATTCAGAGAGGCCGGTCTGCGAGTGCAGCCAAATCTGGCCCGGGCAACAGGGGCATCAATTATCAGAGTCTTCCGGGAAACCAGCAGGTAGGGTGCAAATGTATTCTGAAATGGCTTTCACTGCATATTTCAGTAGTAAAATGATCTACAGTTGGCCTTTAGAAAATGTATTGCTGGTGTGTAATTTATATTGCATTTCTTTTCAGGACCCAAACACTACCTCGGTCTGGGGGTAGGGGTAGGATCTTCAGTGGTGTGCAGGAAACCGCAATAGTTCAGATGGTTATTCAAAACAATGCCCTCAAACTCAAAGAAAAGAGAATTCTGGAAGACAACCAGACATTTGCAAATTTTCTAAATGTAAGCGTTTCAACTACTGTGTCCTACAAATACTCAGAATCACGTAACAACTGTATACTGTTCCACTTGAGAGGAACTCGGAACGCGTTCAGGAACTCCGTCGTCGGTATGTCCAGGTTAGTGGAAGGCTCAATTCTCTCTGCCATGATGCCTTGACTGTTGATTAAAAAGTACTAACACAGGTGACTTTGCTGGCTTGTTTCTTTTAGAGAGTCATGGAACTTGAAGCCCATCAGACACCATGTGTTCTCATCAATGTGGATGAGGCCTGGTTCAACTTGGCCAAAGCACGCCGGTGGGGCAGAATGTGATTGGCAAAAGGGCTTCAGTGGGGGTCCCAGGCCAGCGAGGTGCCAATAGCACCATGTGTGCAGCAATCTCATCACAGGGATTGCTGCTGCGCGGACCGCTCATTGGGTCATATTACACACAGCGGCTGATTTTCATTTCTTAATGAGCTCCTTGGCAGGATTGAGCCAGAGGAGGAAGGGGGCGAGGTGGGGCACTGTGTAATTGTGTGGGACAATGTGGCATTTCACAGGTCCCGTGCAGGGGTTTGCTGCCCATCCTGCAATGCAGGCCCTCTTTCTGCCACCGTAGTCATCGTTCCTAAATCTGACTGAGGAATTCTTTTCTTCATGGAGGTGGAAGGTGTACGACCACCATCCACATGATCAAATGTCACTGATGCAATGAATGCAGCATGTGAGGTCACATCGGCGGAGGACTGCCAAGGGTGGATACGCCATGCAAAAAGATTCTTTCCCCGGTGTCTGGCAGGGGGAAATGGTCGCTGTGACGTCAACAAACGTGGCCAAATGCAGGAGACCAGTTGGAATTTTTTTTTCTTTTCTTTTTTCTCTGTAATTCATAAAGGGAACTTTGTTCATTATAAAATAAGGCCATGTACACTTATCTTAACATCAAGAATAACAACATATATATGCAATAAAACTAGAGTCTCAGATTATCTACTCCTTCAAAGACTCATAAATTGATGAGTCTATTATAATGCTACCATTTGATAGTGTTTTTTTGAGGTAATTGTGCTATGAGTGTCAAAGTGTTGCTGTTGCAGAAAACTATTGCTGGTTTTTTGGTAGAATTAATTACTTTTGGCATAAGTGTGCAGTGATTTGGTAGTTTTTGTGCATTTTGTGTGCAAAATGAACAGTTTTGCTATGCTGTGTGTTGCCCGAGACAACAGTGTTAGAGTTTTGTAAAAGCTGCTGCAGTATTGGCCGATGTCGCTTTGCGATTGCAAAAAAAAACTGTAACATCTGATGTCTTTGATCTACTTTTTGTTAAGTATAGAGTTTAAAAGATTTGAGAATTTTTGCTTTTTTTTTTTAATTACATTTTAAGCAGTACCCCAGCTTATTTGGAAATGGGGTTGGATATTTTCATCAAAGTTTCTCTGATTAGGGCAAGATTAAAATAAGGTTCTGGTGAACCCTGGCAATAGAAATTGTGTTTTGCATTTGAGAATTTATTTTGAAAATGCACATTGCCATGATTAGGTTGAATCACTGTGATAATGTAACAAGAACATTTTGTGATCTTTTATTTCGTTTTCAGTAACATTCACAGAACAAAGTAGGGAGAAATATTAATATACGAAATGCGCATTGATTTATTAATCAGTCAATATCATCAAACCATCATTGCAATACAGCTTGGATATTCTCAATAGCATAATTCCAAGCTGACACAGTACAAGCCCTGGCTCTGTGAATCTGAGCTACAGGAAGCATTGTACATCTAAATACTGTAACACTAAGGATGCAGTGGAGTCAAATGTAATAGGAACACTTAAATCGAACCACCATGTGCTTCACGAACAAAAACGGTCACAGACTGAAGTGGACCTCTGCTGAGTTGCTCAGAATTACACTCCATTATCACCTTTGATTTTCTGAGGCTGACGGAAAAGAAACTCTCTCTTACGGGACTGTGAGACGAACAGCATCAAAAGCAACGATTCGACCGACATGAGACGCTCTCCAGTCCGCCGCTGAAGGTCAGCCGCGCATCGACGAGGGAAGAGCGAGGACTGCCTGCTGACTCCTGTAATAGCCACAATTAACGGGAGCAGCACAAGCAGAGAGCAAAACCTTTATCTATTTTCTGTACTGACATCGGCCCCGTCAAACGCTCACTACAGGCGCTACAGGGCTGGACACTGGTTTACAATGAGAGTAGAGGCACCGGATGATTGATTCTATTTATTTATTTATTTATCATATGACACACATGGTGAGGAATGCTGTTTTCCTGTTGCCCCAACTTGCTCACATCCATCACAAATATCTTGTCCGCACTGTTTCTACGGAAGGAGCGGCGGGAATTCCACCAAATCAGGCAACTTCCCTCAAAGGGTAGGTGAACTGATAAGGTTTGGGAGGTCATTGGGTCAAAGGTCAAGGTCAGCTAAAGTCAGTTTTATGTGGGGAGACGAAGATCAATGCTGGCTTAAAATTCTCTGCAAAAAATTACTAAATACTAAGCATTGGGTTGTACCTTGGGTATAATTCTTTTTGCAGAGAATTTTAAGCCAGCATGTTTTAGTTAATAGCAGTGCTTCTGACATCAGGAATCGAACAACCAGTTCAGATCACTACAATAAACTTCTGTGAAATTGCACGGTCGAGTGTGGGATTTTTTTTTTTCTCAGAATTTGAAGAGAACACTTTCCGGCAGACATTGAGAACATGCAGCGATTGAAAGAACCACAGAAGAGCTCTCAAAAACTATCAAGAGACACAAATGACACAGAGCGAGAACAGAAAATATATGAAGTAAAAAAACAGAGACACAGGGGGAGATGGTTTGATGGAGGATATGAGCAACTGACTGAGATAGAGGGAGTGAAAGGGAAATGAGGGAGAGAGAAATAAAAGTGTGGGGTGAAAGTCAAGGAGGAGAGAGGTGGAGCAAGCGAGAATAAACGTGAGAATAGGAGTGATTAAGCCTTGTATTTAACCTTAAATTAACCAAGGAGCACGAAAAATTATGGCTGTGAAGTAATTTCTATAAAAGGAAAGGGATAAAACAGAGAGAGAAAGAGAGAGAGTTTGAGAAGCACGGAGGGAGAGCATTAGCAGGAGAGGAATTTAATTTATTGCTGCTATGAATAGATACCTTAGGTGAAAACTGAATCAAAATGAATAATATATTGAAGATGATCATACCAAAACCTTTCCCTATTACAGCAAGGCTCTCCTGTTCTCTACATGCACGTGTGTGCACTTATATTTGTGTGTGCGTACGTGTGTATGTGTTTGCAGGCGTGTCTGAGTGTATTATGTAACTTTGCATATATATGAGGACTGATTGGTGTGTTTATATGTATGTATGTACTGAGTGCTTTTGTGCACAAGCATATATCTGAGGCTGCGTGTGTCTCCATGTGTGCATATGTGTTTGTGTGTACATGTATGTCTGCATGGGTGTTTGCATTCGCATATGAGAGTGTCTGTGTGTGTGTATTTGTGAGAGTGCGTGTGTATGTGTGTGTGTGTGTGCTTGTGTATACTGTATGTGCTTGTGTGCATATACCTGCATGCGTACATGTATATGAGTTCCTGTGCATGTATATGTGTGTGAATGTGTTTATGAGAGTGTTCTTGTGTAATGTGTGCGAGCGCGCGTGTGTGTTTGTGTGTGTGTCTGTACATATGTGTGCATGTGTGTTTATGTGTGTGTGTGTATGTCTGTACATATTTGTGCATGTATGTGTGTTTGTTTTTCTGTTCCTGTGAGTGTGTGTCTGTACGTATGTGTGTGTGTTTGTTTGTCTGTTGCTGTGTGTGTGTGTGTGTGTGTGTGTGTGTGTGTCAGTGCCACCATGCAACTGTATGTGGGTTTATATTTATGTGTGCATGTCTGAGGATTTAAAGGAACCCACCTGTGTAAGAGAGACTTCAGAGATGTTGAATTGCAGCCTCTCTTTACTGGCTGTGAGGGTCAATTGCATCCACTTCCTGGTCCAGTCATTTTCCCCGTCCCCAGCCAATCAGCAATATCATAGCATCTCTGTCATTATTGGGCCGAGCCGAGCAGTGGCTTGCCCCTTATAAGCGCGAATATCAGTGCCTGAGTTACTGTGTGAGTGACTGACTGACTGAGTGATCAAGTTCAACGATTGGCTGGCCTGCAGGGAAGAGGTTCAGCGATTGGTCGGCCGGCGGGGAAGAGGCGGGCCAGCCATATACAGTACAGGCCAAAAGTTTGGACACACCATCTCATTCAATGCGTTTCCTTTATTTTCGTGACTATTTACATTGCAGATTCTCACTGAAGGCATCAAAACTATGAATGAACACATGGAATTATGTAGTTAACAAAAAAGTGTGAAATACCTGTAATGCAAGGCTGACACTCGCACGAGTTTTGGCCACGATTTTGTCGTGGCAAGTCGTGCCATTTTGGGGCACGAACTGGGAGGCTCCTGCACTGTTCACGACTAGTTCACGCATAGTTCACGACGAGTTCACGAATAGTTCACGAATGCGTGCCCATCAGTGTCCACATTGACACGAACTGGCACGACGAGTTCACGCATAGTTTGCGCATAGTTTACGCACTTCCCGCATTAGCACGACGAGTTTGCGCAATTCGGACGGTGTCGTGCCGACTTGGGCACGCCATATAAAAAGCGGTCTCTGCCTCTGGCCTGTCGGCTTCTGGCCTTCTCTGCTTTGCTCTTCCTTGTGTCTGCTTTGTTTTAGGCATGTTGTCTCTGTGATATAAGTTGTCTCTTCACTGGCGATCTCTGAAATGACGAGCAGTGTCCAGGAAGCCCTATATGTACCCCCGCACCGACGCGAGCGCCACTGTCGCGCAGTAGTCGTGAACTGCTCGTGTCATGCGCAAACTGTTCGTGAAGTGCGTAAACTAGTCGTGAACTGCTCGTGCCATCAATGCGTGGAGTACACGTGACCGTGTCAGTGGGAAGGCACAGCCACGCTGCGACGCGCACCAATTCGTGAACATGTCGTGAACTACTCATGAACTCTACGTGAGCTGTTCGTGAACTATTCGTGGCAGTTCATGACAGCCGTGGCATGGCGCGCACTGCCAAGCACTGGCACGCATCCTACCGCATCGTCCCGACGAGTTCACGAACAGTTTGCGCGTAGTTCACAACCCGGTCGCGAAATTTTGTCGTGACCAAAATTTTGAACATTTCAAAATTCTCGTCCCGACATGGCACTCAGTCACGACGGGTTTACGCACACTTCACGCCAGTTTACGACTAGTTTGCGCACTGGCACGACTCGAGTCGTGCCAATGCGTGCCACAGAATTGTACAAGTGTCAGCCTTGCTTAACTGAAAACATGTTTTTTTTCTAGTTTCTTCAAAGCAGCCACCCTTTGCTCTGATTACTGCTTTGCACACTCTTGGCCTTCTCTTGATGAGCTTCAAGAGATCGTCACCTAAAATGGTTTTCACTTCACAGGTGTGCCTTGTCAGGGTTAATTAGTGGAATTTCTTGCCTTATCAATAGGGTTGGGACCATCAGTTGTGTTGTGCAGAAGTCAGGTTGATTCACAGCCAACAGCTCTATCGGACAACTGTTAGATACATACCTAATTCCACATGTTCATTCATAGTTTTGATGCCTTTAGTGAGAATCTACAATGTAAATAGTCATGAAAATAAAGGAAATGCATTGAATGAGGAGGTGTGTCCAAACTTTTGGCCTGTACTGTACTTGGTGCACCTAGTCTTGTTCCATTTATTACCAGGGCAGTCTGTGTGCACTGAGCCTAAAACTCAACCCCCAGCCCCCGTACATACACACACATAAACATACCCACAATTACATACACAGGAAGCGTACTGCTGGTGGGTTTAAGCGCTTTTAAAACACAAACCCACATATAGGTCCATATATACAAGGCTGCTGATTCTCATATATGTGATAAAACTACATTAGACATATGTGTGGATGTCTGTGAATGAAACCTGCAACCTTTGGCCAGTGCGCACTGACAGCTGAGCAGGCTACAGCATGTAGAAATCAATCAGTGTGTGTGTGTGTCAGTGAGAGAGAGAGAGAGAGAGAGAGAGAGAAGGACCTCAGGCAGTAAAGACCCATACGGTTTTAACACGTGAGAAATATGAAAGACAAGGAATCCTGCTACACATACACGCGTGTGCGTGTGTGCACACACGCACACACACAGTGACTGAGACTACCTGCCACAGGCACTGCTAAGACAATTGATTTATTTATCAAAAAATTATTTGCTTACAATGCAGGGCAACGATGTGGAAATCAACATTTAAAGTAGGCATTCACAAAATATTGCACTCCGCCACTGATATCAACAGCCTCCCTCTGTCGGCAGTTTGTCTAAGTCAGCTGTAACTCACGAAATGTTGAAATTCAATTTGTTCAATTAATAAAGCTACACCATCAGGACACTTCTTGCACAGTACGGATCATGCAGTGAGGGGATAGTTAATAAGAACGAATGGTTGGTCCCACCCACGCAGCGCTCAGTGATGAGTACGTTTATTGCGCGCCAGACAGTTTTGCCAAAACTGCGGTCAGCGCTCGGTTATAGAAGCTCAGCTGACTATAACAATTGCCGACAGTCATTGAAAATAAACGTTTTATTTTACTGCTTCTACTTTTTATTTAGTGCACCCGGGTGTCTGTGTCTGATGCGGAAAGTGTCTGCAATTTTAAGATAACTGATACTAATTAAGATCATCTCAACTAGCCCACTGAGCGACTCAATGAGAAATTATTCATGCCAGATATTAGCATGTACTGCGTTTTTATGATCAAAACGTTAATGCAATTCATCTTTACACTTCTTCACCATTCTATTCGTAAAGCCTTTCTTGCATTGGCTATGCGAATTTGCTATCTATGCGTAGGCCTATATGTAATGTTCATTCGCCAGATGGCCGCGATATAATCTCACAGCCCTCGAGAGATATTCTAGTATTCATGAGAAGATGCCCAGAAAATAAACATGGAATCCGTTTTATTGCATACGAAGGAAGTTAAAAGTGTCTACAAAGATGCGCGGCGGCCCCTGGAATCAATCAATGCTCGAGTGGGCTGTTTGATGCGCCCATCGTGCGCCCGCCGCTTCCCACCGCACATTTGCCGTAACGATTTTAGCAACGGACGCAAGTTTGCATCATCCATCAATATTTCAGGGGGCAGTCGACGCCTAGAGCACCAAAAGGAATCGCAGAAATGCCGCCTCTTGTGTAGTGCGAGCGCATCGTTACGCATAAAAAACCGAAAGGCCTCCGCAGTGCTTGAATTGATTGAATGATTGCGCGGCGCGTTACGCGCACTGGTCGCTGAGATGAAAAACTGCCCATCATCTGCACCGCGAGTTCTTTTTAACTGAAATATGATCTTCGACCGTGCAGTTTTTGCGCGGGAAGGAAACCTCATCGGCTCATGATGTGACTCTGAAAATAAATGAGAGGAATTTAATTGCCGGGGCACGAGACCTTAAGGTCTCTAACTTTAATAGAAAACCAGTCGGTTATGTAAACACAATCACTCTCAGGTGCTCTCGCGTTTGAACTCTCTAGTCTCAAAAGTAATTTTACCGAGGAGATATGGTTTCCTCTTATGAGCGCGTTATTACACCGGAAAGGTTAGGTAACCGATAAAGGTGAAGCTCGAGTGTTTTCGGCGCTGTCTGGTGTATATTTTACTGGCTTGATTAGAGGAGGATCTAGTTTCAAATTCATTAAAAACAGGGCAAGGAGAGAAATGTATATGATAAGACAAGCTTGTGAAACAGTCTGGTTTGTGAGCTTTTAAAATAGCATTAGGCTCAAATACAGTCAATAATGTGCGGTAACTACCTTAAACATAATCTCGCCGTTATATCGATGGTCTATAAGGGGAGACCGGGGTTACTTCGGCCACGAGGTCAGGTTTGTCACCCCAGTTTTTTTCATTGCAAACCGCACTGATGGGAAAACGAAAATATACAAATTATGTGACATCCCAGCGACGTCATCTCGTGGAAAGAAGAAGGACTCGGAGTGTCATAAGCGCTTTCTGTCTAAATAACTGAATTTTGACCCAAATTGTAAATGCGTCTAGCTTCTTTGAAGACAAAAATTTCCACGGTGTTTTTACTGTTTCATGTAATAGAGTTATTAAGAACACATAAGATAAAGGCCTGCTGCGATCATGAGATGAGAAACAGGGCCTGATTTCCACAATGGGAGCACGGGGCTACACTGGCCAAGCAACATGGGGTTAGTTCGTCAGGGTGCTGAGGTTGCCCCGCTTGTAGGCCCTGTGTGAGGCCTATATTAAGATATTCCAAAGTCAAATATAGGAGCCGATTTATTGTTTTTCCGACCCCTATAGTGTCTCAATAATTCTAATATATTCAGCCAAATAAAAACTTCTCACTCGTTTGGAGGTCGATAAGTTGAACATACAAGAAATGAGTTTTATTTAATTCTGTACTCATTAAAGATGGTGTATCATAAAAATAATGTCCATAATGTAACCAGTTCCACCGGAAATGCTACGGAAATGTCCAAGAGTAAAAATGGTAAGTTACAACTTGAATAAGAGCAGTGCGCAGGCGATTACGTACGGTTTGGGCAGTCACACGACCTCTAAACAATTCCTTCTTAGTGGACGTTGCAGTGACAATCGATTATGCAAATGACGTTAGACAATTGTCGGTCTTCTGCTTTTGATATCACACGTGGACTACCAGAACGAGGTCGATCAGCTGTGGTGCCAGTTTGTTGGAGACGTGTCTGAAGATCATGGATAGTCCGTCGACTGCATCCCATAACCCTTGCAAGGTCAGTGACGGACGTTTCCGTATTCAGCATGCCAATGGCACGTTCATGCTGAATGTTTGACAGCCATGGCATTGGAAATCAACAAATAATTAACTGTAAAAACTTGTTTTTCCAAGATGTCACTCTAACGTGCTAACGTGAGCTCAGTTGCACATCACTCATATGGTCACGTGACTAGGAACACGAGAAAACATGGTTTTAGCTTAAAGTACGCTCGCACGTGCTACATACCTGTGCACGTCAGAATTGATGTGCATCATGATGTCTTCGACAACACATTTACCCGTAGTGATAAAAGTTTCAAGAAAATATTTACAAATTTATGAGTGTGAAGTTTCTTTCTTGACTCAGTATATTTGCATTTATTTTATGTCTATGATAGAGGACCTATTAGGGCCTTTGTTTGGAGGACACAAGTATGAATGTGTAAAGCAGGGGTGTCCAATCTCATCTACAAAGGGCCTGTGTGGGTGCAGGGTTTTGTACTGGCCCTGTGCTTCAACACCTGATTCCACTAGTTAACTGATCAGAGAGTTCAATCAGGACCTCGATGTGTAGAATCAGATGTGTTAGGATTGGGCTGTAACAAAATCCTGCACCCACACTGGCCCTTTGTGGATTTGATTGGACACCCCTGGTGTACGGGTTTGGTCCTTGCAGCCCCTCCCCTTTCTCATGATTTCAACTCCACCTTAATGGACCACAGGTGGGGCCCATTAAAGTGGAGGTGTTGGCAGAGTATTTAGGGTTGGCAGGTGCCAGCCTTGGGGCCTCTGCATTTCATTCCATTCCTTTGTCAGTGGGAATGTTTGCTGATCCTCTTTGGTGCCGTGGTCCTTACTCATCAGTCAAAGGTGGAGAGGAGAGGGTCTAATACTCCTCACGCAAAGGGTGGGCACATGAGGACTGTGCAAATGTCATTGGGCTCGCCTACGTATGTCATAACAGCTACTCTGATGGTGATTATGCATAAATCCTAGCTTGTGTTAGTTCGTTGTAAAAATAAAACAGTTCTTATCATTTCTGTTATGAGAATATTGGACTGTCTTTTTCAGCTTCAGCTGATTGCAAACTATGACAATTTTACCCCATCCATCTGACAAAGGTAACCCCGGGTATGGGGTTATTTCAGCATGTTTGTGACATATTGAAAATTGCGTATTGTGACGTAAATATATGTTATACTGAGATTGTATCGATACAATCAATATTCTGAAGTGGATTCAAAACTGGTTACAGGACAGAACACAAAGAGTAGTGGTCAGTGATATCTCATCTGAGCTGGGTATCGTGGGGAGTGGCGTCCCCCAGGGATCGGTGTTGGGACCCCTGCTGTTCCTCATTTACATTAATGACCTTGTTAGGAGTATTGAGAGCAGATTGGTTGAATTTGCAGATGATACTAAATTGGGGGATTTGGAATAGTCTAGGGTCCACTAAAGTGATTCAGGACGATTTGGATAGAATCCAGAATTGGGCAGAAATGTGGCAAATGAAATTTAATCTAGCAAAATGTAAAGTTGTACATGTAGGTAATAAAAACATTAGACGGGATTACTTCATGGGAGGTTTAAAACTGGAATGTGCTGCACAAGAGAAAGATCTGGGAGTGATTGTTATCCAAACCCTCACAGGTTCTAGCCATTGTGCCGTAGTAATTAAAAAAGCTAATCGGATGCTAGGATACATTGCCAAAAGTATTGAGTACAAATCTAAGGAGGTGATGCTTCTTTTGTACAACACGTTCGTTAGACCACACCTGGAGTATTGTGTACAGTTCTGGGGACCATACTTTAAGAAAGATATTGAGGCTCTAGAGAAAGTTCAGAGAAGAGCCACCAAGCTTATTCCAGGTATAAAAGATGAAAGCTTCGAGAAGAGGCTGAAGATCCTTAATCTCTTTAGTCTTAGGAAAAGGAGACTCAGGGGTGATTTGATTGAGGTCTATAAATATGTTAAAGGCATTAACAAAGTGAATCATGTAGGATTCCTTCGACCAAGTGTTGTGAGTAGAACTCGGGGTCACAAATGGAAGTTGACCGAAGGTAAATTTAGCACTGATATTTGGAAAGTAATTTCGAAAGTAAGAGTAATTTCAATGTGGAATATCTTACCTGACCATATTGTTTAGGCAGAGACCTTGGGGGTTTTCAAGAGCAGGCTTGACCTAAAGCTAGATACCATTGAGTCATTTAGTATCTGAAGGGATATATTCACAATAGTATAAAGAAACTGGCGAGCGTAGTTGGGCTGAAAGGCATGTTATGTTATGTTATGTTAAGTTATGTTACAAGTTTTGTTGGTGACATTCTGCACTACACATATACCATAAAGGTATATCTCTAAGTTTAAACAACAGAGTTATGGGCCCAGGTACAAAATCATGACGGGGTAACCCCGGTCATCCCCCTAAACGTAAGCGATGTAACTGTGCTCCATTCGCTCATCTATCCATCCATTATCTTACTTCCATATTCAGCTGGAGTTATGGATAGACAGTGGTGTTCAACCCAGCATCCAAAGCATAAGAGACAGGAAAACAGCTTGAACTGAATCTATCAACTATACGTCTTAGGGGAACATCTGTAAAATAATATGATAACATGTAAACATGATAATATGTGTCACTTTTTTACATTAATTTCTTTTATATAAGTTGTGTATTTATATTTAATATCTGGCCCCATGGAAGATGAGCCGCAACAATAATCGTTGCAGCTGAATATGGCCTACAAGCCGTAAATTTTGATTATCTGTATTTTGTACAGAGGTGTATAATCCAGGTTCAGAAAGTAAAAGCCCATCCCAGGATATTGCTCCAGCCACAAAAGACCTGGTAGTTGACATTATTCTTCAGCTGGGAGGTAAAACTAACAATTGAAATCTGCTGGCAGGAGTTTACGGGTGGAATGAAAACATGGTAGGATTTTTACTTTCTGACACCTGGATTATACACCTCTGATTTTGTATTATACTTTGCGTATTTTTCTTTTTCTTTCTTTCCCTTTCTTTTCTTGTTTGTAATGTTTGTGTATATATACGGAAATAAAATCAACCAACCAACTGTTCGTCAGTCTATAGCAGATCAGACACAGACCACATACACTCAAACATGTGGGCTATTTAGGGTCTAAAATTTGCTTGGAAATTAAAGTGCACCCAGCAAAACCGTACCAACTCAGGGGTAACATGCAAACCCCCCACAGGAAGGCCTGATTCGAACCCCAATCTTTTTTCCGTGAGGAAATAGTGGTATCCACTGCACGACCGCCCAGCTTTAAAATACACATTGATGAAAAATGCACGCAGAATCATGCTTTGCGGTGGGAACAATTTACAAATTCATTTTTTATGGGTCTGTGAAATGTTGCTTTTTTTCTCATATTTTTTCTCTTTTTCACAGCGCCTTCTCCTGTGAATAAACATTTAAATATGTAGCACTGCACCACAGGCCTGGTGTGACTCCTGCTTTTCATTAGCAGCCGAACAGCCATAAATATGCTCGTCAGTGTTGCCATGGAGGCGAGATTCAGTTGCCGGGGACCTTAGTCAACAACTGCGAGGCTCCGCCCTTTTCTCTGTCTCCAGCGCACCTCCTAACAGTCATTCCCCCCCCCCATTCTGCCATCACCTGGGTTTAAAGAGGAATGCCATTACTCTTTCTGTCTCTATCAAAGTGAAAAACTGCGGCTCTCCCTGACCCTCTCTTTCTCTCTCTGTATGTCAATTCAACTCTCTCCATCTCTCTATAAGTCTCTACCGCTCTCGAAGTTCCTCTGTCCAGCTGTTCACCTCCTTCTCTCCCTCCCTCCATCTCTCCCTCACACTGACCTTCTCCCTCTCAATTTTCACTTGTTAGCTAACTTTCTCCTGCCAACACTATCCCCCTATTCTTATCAATCTCTCTCTCTCTCTCTCTCTCTCTCTCACACACACTTTCTCTGGATAACACTCTCCCTCTATCCTCATGAAACTCTCTCTCGCTCTCTCTCTCTTACACACACTTTCTCCACAGTGGGTGAATGTCCGCACAGTCATGGCTCTAATCCTCTCTTACCTCAGCCAGAGGAAGCGAGAAGGGTGCAGGTAAGTGAGACGTCCATTTTCCATCAAGTTAATCAAACTTGCCAATAAAGCACCATGTACACATTTACGGAGAGGGATTGATTGTGAATACCCAGCACAGCTGGATGAAATTGTCTATTGACCCAAACCCAGGGCTCCTAGGACTGTTAGTCATGAAGCGTTGCTGGGCTATTAAAGGGGTGAGACAATTGTGTTTAAGAAAATGTAAATAACTTTCTGCAAAGAACACAAATGATTCCTTAAGTGTTCACTCAAGCCGTCGGATGCTTTGCAATCAGTCACGCGCACACTTCTCGTTATTACATACCAAGCAGTCGTTCCTCCCGAAATTGTAAAATATTCGCCGTTCATATTTTAACAAGCAGTATATTTTGCATCATTTTAGACAGAGGCTCGATGATGAAAATGTTTTTGCGGATGCACTGCCAGGGAAATCTTGGACACTGCAGGCCCGGAGACGAGAGAGCCATCGGGGGGTATATTGACTGGATCGTTCTGTGCTTCTTCCACCAAACATTTAGATGTGAGTTATGGCCTGAATCACTTCTGGTCGCGGTATTCAATGCGATATACATTACAGGGATGAAGGGAAAAATAAGGTGTCGTTGCTGCCAGTAATTCACTGAGAACAAACAACAAGGTGTTATTCATCGAGAAGTGGCTATGTCATGATTCAACATCAATCAGCCTTGTGGCCTCAACAAAGGTCGACTGATTATTTGAGTGCAGTATATTAACTATGGTGACAAACGCACATTCATTATGACTCCTCTCCAGTTTTTTTTTTTTTGTTCCAATAACCTGGATTAGCAAAAAAAGCCCCAGTCTTCAGTCAGCAGTTAAAAAATGTCAGTGGAATTAGCTGACTCGGTTTATAGTCGGAAGAAGTTTCTGGAAAACCATACACTTTTTGACTCCTATAGCTTTCCATCAAAGTTTACCAGCTTCTTTAGAGCTCATAAAATGAACAAGTGTCACAACCCTCTTGTGAATTCAGTCACTGCCTCCTCCCATTCAGTTACTTACGTGTCTATTAGAAATAAGGTCTCCTTTGACTGGTTTGGTCTGGCGTGCTCCCTTATCTCTGACTGAGTCTTGTTTAATATTCACCCCACTTCTTTTTTGAGAGATGTATTTATACCCCATGTTTTATTTGCTACAAGCGCTTAGAACCAGTCAGTATTTACTAGTAAAACTCCCCGTCTTTAGGAAGTAGAGCATAACCTTTAATGATAGTAATTAACGGGAGTCTCCTTCCTTGTTTATTTGAAAGGAACTAGCTCTCACACCTTTCTTACGGTCCCCAGGATCTTGTTAATCCTTCCTTAGTCTGTTCCTATGTCCAGTTTATTAGGATCCACGGGTCAGAAATAAAAAATTCAGGCCGCATTTCACTTCCATCCCTGAGCTCAAACATCTTATTTAAGATGGCTGAAGAATTGCCCTCATTTGCAAATCTTGGTTACGGGAGCCAAACATTGGAGTCGACATTTTATTTCTGAAAGTGAATTTTCCACCAATGCTGGGGGTCAGATTTCTTTCGCAGACACTATAGCCTTGTGCCTCAAATCACTGTCTTTGTGGGTTGAAAACTACTGGCCTCTCACCATGTCTTTACTTGGCAGTCAGGTGGGAAGACGTCCTGTTCAATTGGTTAGGCCTCATGTTTAATTATTCACCCAGGAGAAAATAAAACCCAGGTTAGATAAGTATTCACGGGTTGAATTTGATTGATGAAGCCCCGCACTGATATAGATTGAGTAAGTGACAATATTACCCTCATAAAATTCTGATAATGATGCAAATTAACCCTAGAAAATATTTTTCTCGTTTTTTTTTTTTTTTACATTTTTTTATTTCAAAGAACTAGATACAAAGCGCTGCAAAATGTATATAACGCTGAAGGGAAATATACCTGGTTGGCTACTCAATTAAAACAACATGCGCGGTGTACGGTCGCACGACGTGTTGGTTCCAGGTGTCTGAGACATGCGGTGCTAATTGCGGAATCTGCAGCAAGGCGCGTTACCTCGATCTTCGAAGGACTCCATCGCCATCTAGTGGACGCGCGGTTGGCGCGAGACATGGCTTTTTGCGTTGACAGAGCAACTTGATGCGCTACTGAGAGGTTGAGAATAGCCTGAGCAAATATCACCGCAACAGAGAACTACCAGCGGTCCCTCTGCCCTTGAATTGACAACGTCAGTGGAGTTGCTCACTGGAATAGCAGCACATGAAGGGAATTATTTTCGATCGATGAAAATACGTGGGAATGGATGAGAATACACTGGACACGCAGCAGATAAAAAACATAGTTTTTTTTGTGCTACAAATGGCGTATGAGTGTTGGGGGAAGGGGGGTGCCATTCCTATATACTCGCAGTGGATGAGCTCAGATTACACCTTATGAAATACCAAAATAAACCAGACAGAAAATAAATTGAATTCATTCGAGAGGAAACCATCAGATTACAGATCCGTAGTCACGCAGCTATCTGTTTTCCTGTCACTCCTGGTGCTCTGACATTGAGCCACTTAACCATGTTATTTTGTATCAGCCTATAGCCTATTATTCTAATTGTGTCATGTTAATTACGTATCCAAGGCCATTAGTTAAGAAATTTCCCCTCAAGGGATGTTCTGTATCCTCGCAGCCAAGCAGAGACACCTGAGGAATAACGTCACTTGCCAACGCCGAGGGCGACACTTAGGTGTCTGTTCAACTCGGACAGCGCCCGCGCCTGCTCTGCTAGGCGTTTTTTTTAATGAACGCTGAAAGAGTAAAATATAATATTTTTTTTGTAGTTTGTTTTATATTAACCCCTTAAAGTCTAACTTTTCGCATAAGTTTTCACCGAAGTCAATTTAAAATCGTAAAAAGTTTTTTTTTTTTTTACATAGACCTATATTGAGTGGTAATTTCGCATTCATATTTCTGTAACTGCTGATTGCAGCGCGTCACTGCAGCTACATTGCGCTTAACATCAAACCCACAACGCCATGCCTTTGTGGCCACAGCTATAGCCTACATCAAATGGAACATATATCCATTTTGTAAATAACTTTAGACACATTTCCCTGTGATTCAGCTGGACATTAGGCTGCTTGGGATCATTGGAGACCTTGGGATCTGCTCTAGAATTTAAAATTGGCCTGAAATTCCTCAGGTTTGAATACAGCGGCTGCATTTAAGTTTCATCAATAAATCAATATAGGGAACTGTTGGTAGTGCGCCGGATACTGTTTCACGTCTTCACGCGTATTTGTCAAGTGTTGCTGTGGTTCACACTAGATTTGGAAGAGTTTTGCGGTCAGTTGGAAATTGCTTTGTCAATTTCACAGCCCGTGTCGCCCATCGGCCAGGCTTACATACAGTCGTCTGATATATGGTGAGACATTAGATGTCGTCCTTGATGTTTCTCTGAAATCAATAATTTAACGCAGAGAAGTTTGTGATGCGTCTGTCACCTTGCTTGTGTGAGCAACAGCTGAATCATTGGGACAAACAGTGACGGTGATGAGCCCACTCAGGGAGCAAAATCATAAAATATGGGTCAGCGTTCATGCCACTGCCCTGTGAACAATGACTAGGCAATTTTGACAACACAGCCCATGCCATTTTGATGATGGAAAAGACTCCGGACTCCTTACACAGAATTTTATCGCTCCGAGGATCTGCCCGACCGGACGTCCCGTACAGCCAAGTAAACCAACGAGGGGGGTAAAGACTATGTGGGAATTGGCGGCTTGTTTCCCGGGGAGACGGTATAAGCAAACAATTGTAGATACAGCCTCAGGGGTACTGAAGCAGCAACCAGTTGCAGCTCTGTAGTGATTTGGTAACTCGACAGTCTGGGCGGCAGACAATCATCAGCTTTTGAAAGTTCACGATCAGAAAAACATACTGCCGATAGGATATTTTATTTTATTTCATTTTTGCCTTTGTTCGTTCTGGATCTATTTCGGACGTGTTTTGAGTAAGCCCACTGTCTAACTGAGTAAGCCCACTTTTTATCGCGCATGCAGTTCACAGTGGGAGAGATATTTACTTTTATATTAACTCTGCGTGGAGATGGCCAACAACAGGCGGACAACTTCAGCGGGTTACCGCATACCGGACAGACCACCAGTCGGTCTGACATCTCATTCCTCCGCCTCTGTGCACAGGCAGCAGCCGGGGAGGACGCGGGGTGCTGGGAGCGGGCCGGCACTCGCCCCGGACCCGGACACCAGAGACCCAGTTAAACAGGATCAAATATGGAGAGAGTATATTCAGACGGAGTGGGCGGGCGCCAAGCACTGGTAAGCCGTAAGAAAGTGGCTATTCGCCCCGCAGCGGGGCGAGTTGAGGGGAATACATCAGCTATCTGCCCCGCAACAGGGCCGATAAGAAAAACAATTCTGCTTTTCGCACCGCGGCATGGCGGATAACAGAAGCGCTTCTGCTATTTGCCCTGCAGCTGGGCCAAGAAGAGATTTCATTTTATAATCCACCCACTCTTTTAAGTTTCGCGCGGAAGCGCTGCGGGGCAAATAGCCTCTTCTAAGCTGTTAAGTCGTGATATCTAATTGTATAGGCTACTATGAAATAAACAACGACACGATTATTTGGCCAAGCTGAGTAATATATTTTTTAAAAGCTCATAGGCTATTGATGTTACATAAGTTTTGGGTGTTTGTTTGTGAGAAGCAAGACGGCTCGCTGTGTCACCCTAACCTGTGCTGTGCCACTAATCCGTCGATCGATATTCGATATCGTGCCCCCTGGATGGCACTGGTATCGCCTACCAGCGTGGATAGAAAAGCATTGTTAAAGCTTTGAACTAATTTCTATTCATGTCCTTGTATTCTAGCCTAAACAAAACAATTTTTCCTGTCGTCTTAATTGAAACATAAAGAAAATGCGCTAATTGACCAGTCTATTGTTCTGTCCTGCAATCTCTATAGTAAAAGCAGCACCGGTACAGAAAATTACTATGCATTATTTGCCATACCAGATTATGTTACAGCTATCAACTTTCTCCTGACTGCATTTAACAAGTATTTATTCTAATCGACAGGAAGACGAACTGGGGTTTCCTTAAGAATTTTGACCAGCTGGTAAGGCCTTGAATAACATGCGTGCGTGCAAGTAGCCTACATAAACACCTAGACACACACACACACACATATATTACTCTGACAAACTCAAATGAACACAAGCAAACCCACATTCACAGATTCGTTGTTCCTGCGTGGTCAAACCGACCTGAAAACTGTGCACCTAAATTAATTTGAGACATAATTCAGCATTTCTGGCCTTATGATACCAAAATCTTTGGTGATAGTAGTAATATTTCTCACATTGTAAATACCAATAATGCGACATAGCAATATTACGTTTTTTGTTTATTGCTACCACATTTTTAAAAGCAGTGCTCATTTTCTCAAAATGACAGAATTCACAAAACCACACACTCAACCACCAAAAGTGCAAAATATATATTTTTTCCTACAGAATGACACCCTGAATTCAAAAGTGCGCAAACCCCTACCACCAAGAAAGTTTAGCACCATATGGCACGCATTTTATGACACATGACCCACTTTTTGTTCACCTAACTAGACAATGTTATGCACAATCAAAAGCGCTTACATTTTTGGTGACTTTTGTGCCAAACTGTAATAACTTCAGTCAATGTTCAGATCAGAGCACTCTGCAAGTACATTAAATGTGCCCTGCAGTGTCTTTAGTGTCAAGTGGGTAAATCATTGCTTTCCTCTGATAAACATTATTAATTTAATTGATTTTAAAGAGGGAAATGGTTTTCCCACTGTTGACCAATGTGGCTTTTTAATTTTAATGCATGTTCACATCATTTTTGGAGGGTGCATATGCTTGGAATGGGGAATAATTCTTCTTGAGTCCAAACTTCACAGCTAGGCATTTAATGGGTGATTAGTTAAGACCTTCTGTATATAATTTCTGAATCAATATGCTTGACACTTTGGCAAGGTATTTAATGTGAATTCCTTTGCAGGTAGCGGGCAGTATATAGGGTTCTCATTCAGAAAGATGTGCTGGATGAGATTATGTGTTAAAATGACTGTAATAATTAGTGAAGCCTCAGTAAATATTTCCCATCTCCCCACCCCACTTCTGTCTCAGGGACGCCCTCGAAAGGAGACCCCCCTCCCCAGCTACGTCCCCGTGTTTTCGGACCAGGTTCCCAACACCACAAACCAAACGTTTGGCAGCCGGATGCGCACGGACCTCGGACAGGCGCTGATCCAAATGGATAACCTGCTTCTGCTCAACTCGGGTTATCGCAAGACTAAACCCAGCACCGAAATGCAGCCCTGCTAAAGCATGGTCACACCAGGCCAGTCTAGACCAAGAGGTTCATTGCAGTTGCTTATTTATTTTGACATCATTAGCAGTTTGGCTGAAATACCTTCTCTAACAACAGTGCACTCAAGATATACAGCATCTACAAAACATACTGCCAGTTACCTACAGTACAGTCCCCCGAGTACAGACCCTTCCTGTGACAGAAACTTCAGGACACTGTAGTGTATGGTTTGTGTTCACATTTCATGGTTTGGAAAGTGCTTTTTGGGAAACAGTGACCTAGAACTATGCTCAGAGCAGAAGAGACAGCGCCTTCTTTATGTCCAATCACAGTCAGAAAGATCATAGAAGAGGCGGGTGGTGTCTTTTACAAGGGCAGACATGTTAAGGCGCACTTGCATATCTTAGAGATGCATGGAGGAAATATAAGGCTCCCTGTGTAGTATGTTTGGTAGGTCTTGCATATTAGTTTGCACATGACCACATGCGTGTAGTGTTTAGGTAACTGCTTTAGCAGGGCTCTTGTCTCCTCCATGACCAGGAACCATGACATCAGTTGAGCTCAGCAATCTGAAGGACATTCTAATGCATTACTAAAGAGACTAATGATCACTCATCGCTGAAGAGATTTGAGCCAGACCACAAGAGCACCGCCTTTTTGGAAGTCCTTTTGCGGAACTTTTGTGGCATAAGAGCGATTGGGATGTGATTCCTGCTCTCAAGATCTGCGATGCCTATAATTGAGGAGGCTTCAAAGTGCCGCTTGACTGAGCAAGGATGCTCTATTTGCCTAGTAAAGCAGGCCTGGGGCATGTTCAAGATCACGCGGTCTAGCGAGAGCCCGTGAGTGCTTGCCTCTTGTACGATTAAACTACGGTTGGTCTTGCATAGATGAGCGAGAACAAAGCCGAGCAGGCTCGGTTTGCTTTTTAAGATGACATTCACTTCCGCATTGCTTGTTTTTGATGGAATTTGATGCAAACCCTCATTGTTGGAAAACATGCAAGAGCTCGCAAGTTGTTCAAAATAAGGGAGTCTCCCCTTGCGATACCTAGGCGGGAGACCCTTCAATCTTGAACATGCCCCTGGTGTCGTCAAGGTCCTAGTATCTTATCATCACATTTTTCTCCTCACGTCCACCATTGGGTGGAGCTAGTGCGCGAGGAGAGGGTGCAGGGAAGAGATAGAGGGAGAGAAAATAAGCACCTGAAATGAATCTTGACACTGCAATTCCATGAACTTAGCTTTTAAACTTCACTTGGGAGCTTGTGATATGACACCAATCTAGCCCTGTTACACTGTACAGTAACATGCTGCTGTTTGATTGGCGGTGTGTTGCACACTGCCAAGTGAAGTTTGTGAGTAAAGTTCTCCATGTTAGAATATGTAGAAGGTCGAATAGCTGCCAAGAACTCATACTCATCTGTTAGTGCCTACCCCCCGTTCTTAAAGGGGTAATACCAAACTAATACCAATTTACCTCTTATTGTAGAACCTTTTTTCCTAGTTATATTTATCTTCACACTAGTTTGATTGAAAAGTTATGTGATAAGTTTTCAGTAAAGAGAGCAGGTTGATTATGAATGTTTATTGGGTTTTTCAAAGTGTGCTTTGAAAATCAACACGTATGTTCTAGCTGCTGCCTTTTCACATCAACCAATTAGCTTTCCTTTGTCCCATTTTTTTTTCTAGAAGTTGAACTTGTGGCGGGAAAATAATCTTAAATACTGTAAAAGTAAAAGTATTACTATAATCACAGTTCAATAGAGCGTAGCTAGGTTCATGTGGCCCTTTAAAATTACTGAGAGGGAGTTTGGAGCTGAGAAAGAGGCAAAAACTCATAAATCTGTCAAAAAAAAAAAACCTGATAAAGATGCTCCTGCAGAACCCTTAAGGCCGGCCTAATGAGCTAACCTTCCGGAATGACCATGTCTGTCAGCCTGGTCCCACTACCTGAGTATGCAGATCTGAGTGTTCTGGAGCCATCCATGTCCTCAGTTAACTTACTAAACTTTAGGTGAACCCAAGTTTTTGGGAGACTTAGGTGTGGTCTTCGAGCATCCCTGGGGGCCTAAGATGAATTTACGCTATGATGTATTGGCAAACTTGTTACTAAGGGTGGAGGCTTGCTGTGGGACAATGTACCAATCAGAGTCAATTATATTGGATCAGGTAGAAGGAGTCACATTTTATCCCACCTGAAGAAACATGCCAAAAGGCCAATAAATATGAGGGCTTGGACGGCGGCAGGGCAGTCGTGTGGGGTGATTGATGAAGAATGGATGCTGTGTGGTTTGCGCAGACCAGCCTGGGTTTCTTTGTGCTTCTGGATGGATTTACAATAAACCCAATTGCATCAGACTCTGGGGAATGGATCTATTCTTTGGAGATAGATTTGCAAGGGTCCGTGGAACACTTTATCCACTTGCTCGGACAAAGTATTTTCCTTCAACAAACTGTTGTGTTTTTCTGATTTAGGCATCATTTCGTCAGAGAAAGGCAAACATTTTACTCTTATGTAATGGTGACTGCTGCAAAGACCTTGTGCCAAAACCTATTCTATTAAAATTGTCCTAGAGTCAAACTTCTATACAAGTGGCAATCTTCACACCATCTATGAAATGCCAACATACATCATACACAGCCAGCTTCCCAGTAGATGCTACCCACTCTGCACAAGTTTAAATAGAACATACATTTAATATTGAAGATATGTGAACTTATTTGTCTCAGAAACTCTTGCACCTTAATGGGTGAAATTTTGTGGGTGGCCGGCACTAATGACCCTATTGAATGAGTTCGACAATTGATTCTGAGACATTTATTTTTAGTAGAGGAGTTTAGGGAGTTATGGCCCTTGACTCTGAACTTGGTGTATGGGTGTTGCAATGGGAATGTGGAATCTCCCATGACCATTCTTAGCGTGGCGGGGGATATTGGTGACAATGTTGCCTTGTTAATATATGCCATACTTTGTTTAACCTAGTGGTGGAATTTGTCTTCTGTATGTGAGGCATCTTTGTTACATAGGCGCTGTGGGCAGTCATAGTGCAGCACCTAAGGACCAACTCCAGCTCTAAAGCCGGAGCCATGGTGAGGGGCACTGGTATGGGAAATCCTGTTGAGTGCGTGTTTTCTGGGTGGTGAAACTAGCAGTACCGAGATTCAATCAAAGTAAACATGAGGCTTCCCAAAGAAAACCCATATGAACTTGGTGAGAACATGTGAACTCCACACAGAAAGGCCCAGGCTGGATTTAAACCCAAAACATTCTTGATGGCAGATAATCGCGTAAAGGTCCTTCGTATCGCATTTTTGTAATCTTAGCATTACATCGAGGATCCGCTTGCACCTTTCATTGAAAAACATTTTAATAAAGGTTTCTGGTTGTCAACAACTAGCAATTTCTCCAAAGGGAAGGGACTGAACATATAGGTATGTGATTAAAAGAAGACTCAAGAGTGAAACTAGCCAGACAGCTACTTTGCAAGCATCTGGTCCTTCTATTTATCTAGTTTTTAGATGGAGCTTTTGCATTTTTCAAAAGATGCCAAGTGAGAGAGCCACACAACATAAATTGTGTGATGCCAAGCAACTCGTGGCATTTGGCTGAATGAAGATAATTTTGATTTTGGAGTGCGTCCAGTTTTTCTGTTACTCTCCGATTTGTTGATGGGAAAGGCACTCAAATATGACATACTGTATACAGGAATACACACACGCATACCGTGTTTGCATATACAGTGCTGTGAATAAGTATTTACCCATTTCCTGATTTTTTTTTTTTGCATTTTTGTCACACAAATGTTTCGGATCATCAAACACATTTTAATACTGCACAAAGATAACCCAAACAAATACAAAATGCAGTTTTTAAATGATGATTTCATTTCTTGAGGGAAAAAGCTATCCAAACTGTCCAGGCCCTATATGAAAAAGTAATTGCCCCCTAAACCTAATAACTGACTTGTGCCACCCATGGTGAGAAAAACTGCAATCAAGCATTTGCAATAACTGGCAACGAGTTTTTCACATCACTTTGGAGGAACTTTCACCCACTGTTCTTTGCAGAATTGTTTTAATTTAGCCACATTGGAGGGTTTTTGAGCAAGAATGGCCTGTTGAAGGTCATGCCACAGCATCTCAATCAGATTTAAGCCCAGACTTCGACTAGGCCACTCCAAAACTTTTATATTATTTATGTTTTAAGCCATTCAGAGCTTGACATGTTTCTGATCATTGTCCTGCTGCATAACCCAAGTACACTTGAGCTTGAGGTCACCAACTGATGGTTGGACATTCTCCTTCAGGATTTTCTGGTAGAGAGCAGAATTCTTGGTTCCATTAATTACGGCAAGTCTTCCAGGTCCAGAAGCAGCACTTTTTCACAGCATTGTATGTATATATATATATATATATTTAACACCACCACAATCATCTAAAATGGCTCCTAATATATTAGTTTTCTATAGGTTTTTGGTGAAAATGTATTGAAAAATACTGATAATTACCCTAAACACACTTCTAAGTTGTGCAAGAATCATCTCAATTGGAAAGAATAATCTGGTGATGTAAAAGTTATGACTTGGACTGCTCAAAATCCAGACATTAATCCAATTCAGCAGATCTGGGATTTGCATGATCCCAAGATAAACAAATCTGTTGTAACATCGAAAGAATCTCTGCAATGAACTTCAAACCATATGGAATGGTTTAGCGAGTGAGGAAATAAAACAAGCTGACGCTCAGTGTCTAGAGAACCCCACAGCCCTTGACTAATTATTAATAAATAGCGAGGTCACTGTGCCACGGTGAAATGTCAAATCCACTAATGACCCTTACATTGCACGCCTATCCCTCACAAGGAACCTACATTCCAAATTTGAAGCCCTTTGACCTTGGCACAGTGACCTTGAATTTTTATGCAGGTATGCATAACAGTCACTGCAGCAAACATAAGGAATGGTAGTTAGCGCACCTGTGCTTTGCCGCAGATGTATGTCGCTATTTATTAATAATTAGTTTCGGGCTGTGGGGCTCTCAGCATTGGCTTGTCACTATGTATTGTTGTCGCTTTACTTATTACTTATACTCATCTATATGATCCAATATTACATGAAATAAATACTTGATTGTACTTAATGTTTGATATACCTGCATTTTTAAGTGTATAATCATAACTGCACACTACTGTATATATATGGGCAATCAGGCTGATGGCCAAAGAAAGTATAAACAGTGCTTAACAAATTTATTAGATCACCACCCAATGTAAGGTTCATACCACAGCTGCCCAAAATGAACAGTGCCGGTAATTACCAAAATAATGTTTATGTTTCTGTAATGGTTAATCCAACAGCATGCGCAGGCTCTTTAACTGAAATTATATTTTTAATGCTAATATATAATAATTGTTTTCATCATGAATTTTCGAAATGACCGTTTTGCAAAAAAGCAGAAAAAAATAGTCAAGCACATTATTATTTTTTGATTAAGATGTCAAATAACAGTTATTTTCTTGCATCCCTGAAAATAAAAAATAGTTTTAGTGGTTGAATGCAAGAAGGCGAGCTGTTATCAGGGCCAAAGGAGGCCATACAAGGTATAGTTTTTTTTTTGTTTGTTTGTTTTTTTGTGTGAATAAGGACTATTTAGTGGTTTCTGTTCATTATTTGCCAAAGAAATGACAAAATATTTTTTAGTTTTAAACAAATTTTTGACAAATTTCTTAGATATTCGTGTTTTCTCCTTTTTTTTTATCACAGGTGGTCTAATAAATTTGTTAAGCACTGTACAAGCCATGCGCACTGTGTTTGTCTGTCCAGTGCTTGTCGGAATGTCAGTCCTGACCGAGCAGACACCAGCACACCACCCTCACATTCTTTGGGGGTCACAGCGAAGCTGTGGTCATGAGCCATCCACCCCATCTCCGAGGGAGTGGGCTAATGCCAGTCCTGGTAACACAAAGGCCCAGAAAAGGTCACTTGGCCGAAGTTTGTGGACTGCTGAGCCACGGGTGAAACAGAACCAGCCAAAACAGAAGCCCAACACATCTGAGTTGAATGCTCACACACTCTCAGAAAAAAAAATTCCTATTTGTACCTTTAGGGGTAAAAGGCCTGTCAGTGGGGTGGTACCCTCGAAGGTACTGCTGTTGTACCCTCAGAAGTGGGTACTTATTTGCTTTGGAACATAAAAGTACATTTTAAACTCTAAAAAGGTTCACACAGGTACCTTGAGGTCCTGTAATTAGCCCTAGGGGGTACATAAGTGCTGACGGTACCTTGGGGAGCAGAAATGGACTCCTGCTGTACCCCTATTTCTGACAGTGCAGGCACAGACCTGACTGCCAGCCTGAAAGTACCGGCGGCCCACAATAGGAAAACGCGCTAACATATTAAACAGTAAAGTATTGTTGGCTCAACCCACGACTTCATACATTTAATGTCCTGTTCTGACAGCTCTGTACAGATGGTCGAAGCATCTGCGCTTTAATTACTGCAGAATACCTGAACATTCCCATGACGCAATGCACCCCGAACACGGAAGCCTGCAGGAATGGACCTGCTGGGGAGCCACTGAGTCTTGTTCTTTTTCTCCCCCGCTCCAAAACCAAAAAGCAATTCAAACCAAAGAACTTTACAGATTGTGTTGTCAGTTGTGTAATGTTTAATAGAACAAAAACACTCCAGTGTCTTGTTCAGTGGCGTCATGTATTCGCAGCACAGTAGGAATAATTCATGACCCAATCTGCAAGGGTGCAGAGCCAAATGACAAAAATATGGCCTGATCTAATACATACAGATTGGGCAGTGATTCTGAGGGTCCTCCAGACCGGAGCTCGTTGTAAAGCTGTTTTATCCATCCCTACAACCCCAGGCAAAAAATGATGGGATCAGCAAAGGTAGAGGATGTTCATCCAGATTTTTTACTTCATTGTAATTAAAAAAATTGCAGATTTATCACAAAAATATTTTTGTTTGTTAGCTTAACATTCAGGCTTCATGTAACACGCCTTAAAATAATTTTATTAAATTATTTTAATCAAAATAATGAAATCATTCATTATTTTAATGAATGAAATTTTTTTCATAATCAAGTAGAGGAAAAAGCAGAGCTTTCTTCACAGGGGTGTTGGGCTGACCCTTTGGGATAGGATGAGGAGCTCGGACATCCGGGAGAGGCTCAGAGTAGACCCGCTGCTCTTCCGTGTTGAGAGGTTGAGGTGATTCGGGTATCTAATCCGGAAGGCTCCTGCACGCCTCCCTCTGGAAGTTTTTCAGGCATGTCCAACTGGGAGGAGGTCCACAGGCTGGCTCAGGTAAAGTGCCAGGGGAGGTAGTTGTCATTCCCTCAGAAGTCAATGTGCAGGTGTGCATGTAAAGTTTGGACCATTTTCTGATTGTATCAACAGTAATTACAGTGCTTTACAAAAGTCTTAGGCGCCTATTTCTTTTCTTTTTTTCAATCTTGCTTTCGATGTTTACTTTTTATTTTCCACATTGATGTTGCTGAAGATAAAAAGTGTATTTGAAATTCCAGATGCACATTTAAAAATTAGTTTTATAAGTTAATGTTTGTACAACTTTGTATTTCATTAAAAACCGTTGACGCAGATAATATAGTCTTGACAGAGCCCGGAGGTCAGCATCATCACACAGCAGTCTGCAGTAACTTGGAGGGATAGAGGCAAGTGACCGTCAGTCAGCAGAACAATGGTGGTAAGTTTTCCACTCTGCTTGGAACAAGCAACAAGAGTTGTCAGAAAGACAACAAAGCTCGCCAGGGCAAGGTTTAAGTTTTTCTGCACGCGGACGGCCGCGGACGCGGACGCCGGGGGTACGACAATAGCTCTCCGGACGTTATTCGTCCCGGCGAGCTAAAAAGCCAATCATGTCATAAAACTGTAGCACAACAGGTGAGTCCCAATTTTCTAGACAAAGCACCGTCTCTCCAAATATTGGTTTGATCTAGTTTTTAACTGCTAAGAGCTCTGTACAGTACATTTCTAAGTTATTAGAAACTTTTAATTTCATTATTTTTGCAGGCATATTTGCCCTATGAAATGGTTTTAAATGTGTCTTATACTTTTGCACAATACTGTAGGTTTGTAGATGAAATCATTATTCATCTTGCCATGGAGCAAAGAGAGTTTTTTCTCAGGGAAGGGATATCAACTCAATGACATGGCTGGCAAACAATCCAGATCTCAATGCAATTGAAAATTTCTGGTGGAAATGTAAGAAAATAGTCCGTGACCAGGCCCCATCCTGCAAAGCTGATCCATCAACCGCGATTCGAGAAAGTTGAAATCTGCTTGATGGAATAATTGTTTTTCATTGGTTCAATTGTTTTTCAAGTTCATGCCTTAATGAATTCTGGCCATCATAAAAACCCATGGAGGATCAAGGCAGCACAAATTCTGATTTAAAAAAAAAATTTTTTTTTGATGATTCCACAATTTTTTCCCTCTATGATGAGTGATTCCATATTTTTCCTCCATTTGATTGTGAAAAAATATGCCATTAATTCAAATTCCTCAATTTGTATGAGGTGTGTTTCATGAAATCTGAATGTTAATCTAATAAACAAGTATTGTTTGTGTCATACCAGCGATTTAATAATTTAGCATGAAACAAAAAAGCTGGATGAACATCACGAAGTGATTCCATAATTATTTTTTTTTTTGCCGGGGGTTGTGTACAGACAGGCGCACATTCAGGGCATTTATGGTCTACTCCGCGTGTTAAACACTGAATCCAATTCGGAAGTCGAACCTCAAAATTCCATGTTTGAACTGTTGAATACACCCCTTTCACAGTGGGGAAAAAAACATAAAATACACACTGCGAAAAGACCTTGATTCATGTCTTTTCAGCGGCTTAGGCTGATGCAGATGTCGATCTCGTTCAGCAGTGTGTGTTTGAACAAGTGGTCCATTCACAATTCACGCATAGCCTCAGTGCAAGATGCAGAGGCAATGCTTGTGACTTGTTCAAACTTCTACTACGGGTCGTCCGGAGGATAAAAAAGCCACCGAGGTGATGTGTGCGGAAGAGACCGCTGGAAATATATCGCTCATCCAGATGCACTCGGGCCTTTTAACAGCTGCCAAGATAAATAGTGGTCCTCCGACAGTTGATACGAGGGAATACAACAGCATCCAAGCGCGGCTTAACAATGGTCGCCGATATGATGCTCGATGTGGCCAACTTCAGCACTCTTTTCGTGTGTATGGTGCTTAAATTTCCTCAGATACTCGTCCTAATGCAGGCGAAATCAACCGCAGGCGTCAGCCTGAAGAGTCTGCTGTTAGAACTCGTCGGGTAAGTTTCATCAAGAAGCAGCCTAGTTTTAGCAGGAAATCGCTGCAGTTGACAGGTTCATATTTAGATTTTTGAAAGGATTTTATATGGTGGTGATTCATGCTTCGGTTGTTTTTCAGCGGGAGAAAAAGTAGGAAACTTCTGGGTTCAGGTGCAACCAAATTAATGAACGGACAGTCAAATGAGTAGGAAACTTGGCAGTTATGCATCGACTTGCGTGTCGTGTAGCGTGATGTTCCTGTGTTTTTGAGTAACTCTTCACTGTAGTTTTTCGTTTTCATTCCCAGGCGTGAGAAGCTGTGGGTGGCGTTTCATTTCAGAAAGTGCCTTTTACATCGTTTCCCTTTTACCTAACTACAGTGACTGGCCTTACTCCTTGATCAGCTGAGGATGTAATTACAATTGTTAAAACACAAGTTCGCCGTTAGTGTGTTGAGTTGAAGGGGAGACTAGAACCAATAGTGCACATTAGTCCTCGATTTAATTTTGACGTAGCAACATAGTGCATCCCCGCCGGTGGTACATACATCTCTGATTTCTGCAGCTCGTTCTCTGATCTTGCAGCCGCTGTTCGTCCTGCTCGTCTTCATATTCAGTTTTCCTTAAAACTCCGTTTACCATTCCACACTAGTTCTCAGCTGAAAACAAAATTAGCAGCACTTGCAGTCGCTGGTTATACTGCTGCGATTTTCGGATAAAATTTTAAACTGCAGGAGTCAGCGCAAAATCCTGAAATGAATCCGCTCTTGTCCATGCCTTACTTGTAAGATTAAGAATCCTACTGGAGTCCAATCTCCACAGGTAGGGTTGGCCCATCCTAGTCCCGGAGGGCCCTACCTGATCACTGTGTCGTCTAGATTGAAAAGAGGACAGGACTCCATTAATGACAAATACGGGATTTTCAGCATTTACCGTCCGCTTATGTTGTACAGGGCGCATACTCTGTTTCATGGGCTTGGCCCCTATAAATTGTATCCCAGCTGAAAGAAAAGGCATTTCTGTACCCATCGGCACCGGTTATTTCTCCAAGTATGTCGTTTAATCCCCATTCACCGTTATTTTGCCATATTCCTTGTCGGCGAGCCTGTTCAAGGTGTCTGTGTGTTTTGGAACTTATATTGAAAACTATGATGAATCGATATGCTGCTAATTAGGTTTCTGAACAGGGGTTATTTCCAGATGTTTTCCCTAAAACCGTACAGGAAAGTTACACGAAACAGGTTTGACTCAACATAATTTGCAGTCTGTGAATTCTGAACTGCCCAGTCAACGGTTATTTTAGCGACACCTTACATGTCCACAATTTAGAGGCCAATGTAGGCTGGTCTCTGACCGCAGTACGATACTCCAGTTTCCATCCGAATTTCCCCCTCTTCTATATGAAGTAAATTAATTTTCAATGTAGTACAGTTTGAATATGGAACTTTTCAGGGCACGCAGGCTATTTCTGTGATTCTTGTGGCTTTAAGGGGTAAAGGCGTAATAGAGAAATGCGCAGCAGTGAGTGCAACGTAAAGGGTGGACAGAGTGGGTCCTCAGGACCAAATTTGGGAACCGTTGATCTAGTGCTTTCGGGGTTTTTATAGGGTCCCATATAATGTCATGCCACGAACTTAATTCTGGGTGACAATATCAGCTGCAGCTGAGGACTTATTAGCAGCACCTATGCAAGGGTCACCGGTTTGTCTGAACGATGAACTTGCAGATGCTGGTTGTGCCCAATGAATGGTTAATCAATGCGTGTTATTTTCGATAAATTTTATCCCTGAGCTTCCAGTCTCTCCGCAGCCTCCTGGATCCCGAGTGGGGGACAGGCGGGGGCCCGCGGACAGGTAGAGGGCGCTATGATATTTGAAGTTATGCACGTAGAGACACGCTCAGTTGCGAGCGATCCATTCCATGCTGCTTTAAGGTCCCCAGGCAGGTAACTGACACACTACGGACGGAGTCCTTGCTTGTCAGCCAAGGTTGCTGTGTCAGGCGCATGCTTGTTCAGGCTCTAACCCCGGCTCTTAACTTTTTTCGCCTGAAGCACGTGGTTGCTAAACTGTGCCCTCTAGTGGTTTGATTTGGGCTAATGGCTTTCTTTTTGATGACAATGGTCAATAACTTTTGGCAGTGAGAGAGATATTTTTCTTGTGTGCATGGAAGTCATTTTTGTCCAGTTAAAAAAGAAAAAAATAATTTTTTTGAGCCTGCATTTCATTGTGCTTTTATCGTCATGTCCTGAGATGATTTTCGCCCGCAGTGATCGTGGTTTGACTCATCATTGGATGTGGCGAGATAGAACTGCTCGCCTCTGCTTGCATGTTTATGCAACTGCATTTCCGGTGTTTGCAAAGATGACAGTACCGTCCTACAGTTTTAGCCTCTATCCCAGACAGGAAGAATGAATGTGGGCTGTAAATGGAATTGAGTTCATGAAGATTAAGCCTGGTTTAGCTGAACAGTGTTTTTTTGTGAACTGACTCTTTTTTAAAATTAGTTTTACAAGTGTGCCTGCTCCTTGTCTAATAAATCAAATCCTGTTTGTTTTCATGTCATTTCTCCACTGGCTCACCTGACTCTAATGAACTGTGAGGGAGTACATTGCCATAATTGGAGAGAAAACCCTACTGCTAGAGATCACCACCGCTGGCACATAAATCCAGATTCGGCCCTGGTTTTCTCTTCTCCTGCGTAATTAACTATTTATCTCTGGGGTCTCAAACTGGTCTGTAAAAAAGCAGAGGGGCTGCAGAGTTTTATTCCAGTCAAGCTGAAGCTCACCAGATACAGCTGATCTCAGCCTGCGATGTTGATTAGTCGTATCAGGTCTTCCTTTGCCTGGTTGGATTGGCGACCTGCAGCCCCCTGGCCCCTTTCACGGACCAGTTTAAGACCCCTGATTTAACTGAACAATTGGTGTTTCTGATTGGTCAAACTGTCTTTTATTCCTGGCTCACACATAAAGGGATAGTTCTCGACCCTTAAGGACTGAGTTGTTGATCCCTCACTTGATGGGTGTTACTGAAACTCCAAACTCCAGTCCTGGAGGCCTCCGCTCTGTGCTGGTCCTTTCCATTTCTGCTCAAAGAGCAGCCGGTTAAGGCGTAGTTAATGTGGTGTCCAGACTCTTTAGCCAAATAATGACATGTGCTTTTATGTCTTTGAATGCATCAAAAATGAGCAGATGCTGGGGCGCCTCCGAGATTTGAGTTTGAGATCATTTGAGTTTGAGATGGTCTGGTTCTCATGGAGTTACAGCGAGTGTCACCTGTCTTTTCAGGTTCATCGTGTTCATCACCTACCAGATGTACTATGACTACCCACCGCCCACGTACCTGGAGTACCCAATCCTCATCGCTCAAGGTACCTTTAAGATACAATTACAGAATACATGTTAACAAAATGTAAAGTAGCGGTCATTTGTGGCAATATTGCATCATTGGGACACTTCTATCACGTCGTTTATTCAAATTCCGGAATTTAAGAAATTAATACTGATTTAAATAAATGAAATTGTCTGTGAATTTCATAAATAGTCCTCTGCAAAAAGTCGCTGTCTGTCATTGCGGGATATTAACCCTTAGAGCGCTGAAATAAAATTTTCAAGATGGTATGAACTAAATAATCTTGTGCTGTTAAACAGATCATGTCGACTTGTTTCTCTTTTGAACAATCTGCCACGTGCATGGTTTTCAACGGCTTTGAATTTGATGTTTTGCATCATTGAACACTATTTGTATTTGGCGCTCAAATGGTTAATACCAACGGGCTTTCAACTGGCCAAGAAAAGAAACTTGGGAACAAAGACTGCGCTTCGGCAAGTGTAAGCAAAATATAGCATATTGTGCACGTGTGCGTCTGTTGGGTGTGCGTGTATTGCTTGTGTGAGCGTGCATGTACACGTCTGTTTGGAGTGCGCATTTGCGTTGCACGTGCGTGTGTGCGTGTTTAACATTGTACTCTTCTAGATGTCATTCTGCTGCTGATGATGCTCCACTACGACGGAAACCTGAAGCACAGCCTGCTGTATGCTGGAGTGTATCCTGAACCAATCGCATGCTGCGCAATCTAAATGGTGACCAATCGCATACAGTGTAACATCTTCAGTAATCAATCGCGCACTATTTATCATCTGCTGCGACCAGTCATATGCAATGCTACATCTTCCATTACCAATCACGCACAGCGTAACATCTAAACCAACCCAGTCACATTCAGTGAACCTTCTCTAGTAACCAACCACATACTGCAGTCTCTCCAGGAACTGTGCTGATTGACTCTTGCAATTACTGGTCACACACAGCACTGTTTAGTATTCAACCAAAAAACATACTCTTGATGAAGTGAGCCGCTGATCAAGCATTCTGAATTAATTTGTGTAATCTTTGCTCTGGTAATGATCACTGAATTGGTTATAAAATTTTGGATTTCTCAAGTATACGAACAGTAATTTCAGATTATTTTAAAGGTGAGTAGAGCATATCAGATGAAATAAGCCCCCCCCCCTTAATCCAGTCAGGCAACTAAGAAGTAATTTGTGGCTAATTTACTGGCCAGACTGTACACAATCTCACAGTATAGTCAATACCCTGCACACCTCCCCTGCGATACTGCGTCAAAGCACCTTAGGAACGTTAATAAGAATATTAATGACCATCAGACAAGCCCATATTGGCTCCTTGGGGTCTCATTTTCTCATAATTTAATAAGAATCACATTTTGCTGGGACATTATGAAAAATATCAGGTCATCAGATATTATTTTATGCCTTGTCCGTGTTTGAAAAATGATACAATAATATCAGGTTTATGTGTGAACCTTCATATTGCCATAGCAACAGTCTAGACAAATTTGTTAGCTTTATTTATACACCTCGTTTCCATAGCAACGCATGGCCATTGTAAAGCTGGATCTTAACTGCTGAAAGTGAAGTGCTAATACTACCCCTGATATGGGTATAGTTGACTTGACACCTCTGATCAGCTTTCTAGGCGGCTGGCAGCTGCTCACATTACAGAAGTGGATCATTGACTTGGCGATGGTGAGCTTTTCCTCAGTGACCTTTGGTTTGTGTGTAACTAATGTCCTCTTTATGGTCATGTTGCTTTTTTACTTTTTCTAGAACCAGTCTCCCTGAAACTAATTGAACTAAATTGACATTTTGGTGGAGAATCTCCAGGTAAAGTTTTACACTGCCTAGGATGGAGATTCAGGTCAGTGAAAGCGGCACATAAGGTTCAAGGAAGGTCTACTGAAGTGTACCACATTTATGTAGAATAGCACTATGTCTGACAAGTCATAGTCAGGCTGTTGTGCTTTCGCCGTGCAGTTTAATCTTGAGAGCAGCCACGGTGTACAATGTAGGGCTCTTGGATCCTGTTGATGGGGCAGCGTCACCTACCAACAGAGAGGTAGAGAGTTTCAAGGTTTGAGCCTCTTTTTATGTGGTGTTCGCATGTTCTCCTAGTGTTTGTGTGGGTTTCCTCTGGGTTCTCCTAATTCCTCCCACAGTCCAATTACATGCATGTCAGGCTAGTCAGAGAATCTGAATTGCCGGGATCAGGTCATTTGAACCCTGTATCTGTTGGACCCTGACCAGTTGGACCCCTGACCCTAACTCAGGGGTGGGCAATCACGGTCCTGGAGGGCTGGTGTGTATGCAGGTTTTTATTCCTATCAATTACCCTGACTAATTGAGTTAATTGATTGCATGCGCAAATATAGATTTTCGCAATGATTCGATCAAAGGAAAATTTTTATGAAGGGAGACAAGACTAGTCTTTGTAGTTTCATGATAATTTAAAGAAATGCGCATGAAACGTCAGATTTCATAAATGGTTTGGCTAATTGAGACAATCAACTAATTAAAGACCAGACGTTGGTGTGAAAACCAGGGACAGATACGGCCCTCGCTGCCCACCTCTGCCCTAACCGTTTGGACCCTATATCATTTGGACCCCTGGCAAGTTGTACCCCAGACCAGTTGGGTGACGGTTAGGGTCTGTGAGTCCAACTGGGTAGGGTCTGGGGTCCTACTGGTATTGGGTCCATTCAGTTAGGATCCAACTGGAATGGCTCCAAGTTGCATGGGGTCCAAATGACCTATTCCCATGGGATAGACTCTAGCCCAGGAATGAGCGGGTTAAATGATGGATGGATGGATGGATCCTGCCCTGTGCAGAAGTGCTGGTGATGAGTTATTCCCGGAGTAACATTCCAATGAATTCACACATCGGTGTGTGGAATGGTATTAAGGCTCATTTATGCTCAACTTTCAATGCATGGTATATGGATGGGGCCTCCTGTTTGTACGCTGCGTTAATTTCGTTCTTTTTGCACGTTTTCAGGAAACCTATGGATACGGATAAGATGGAGCGGTGCCACAAGAAATTGTGGGGCAGCGTAGCCCATAGATTATTATTACAATGCACGATTACTACCTCCTCCTTTGTCTCTTTGTATTTTTGGTTTTCAGAAGCTTTTGACTGGGAGCTGCCCTCTAGTGGACAAATTGCTTAGCGTCCACACCAACGTAAAGGACGCATGGAAGTATGTGGGAATTGTTTGAAACGATTTATTATTTTTTTGGAACATCAGGGGAACATAAATGAGCCTTTGGCTAACCATGGAGTTCTAGCACTGAGCTGATCTTCAAATCTACCACCCGCTTTGCGAGTCCAGATCGCTCAACCCCAGGGTTACTTGTTGAACTTGTATTCACCGAATTCTTCTCTGCCTTTTTTTATTTTTATTTTTTAATCTGCAGGTGGCCTAATGCATTGGGCCTGGACTGTAAATGAAAATGTGCAATGCAGTACAGATGAGTGAGCAGGCTATGTGTTTTGTAATGTACGTTTCCTGTAAGAAAGGTTTTTACATTCCTTTGTGGTCTTGTTCTCCCGTGTTCCCGCTCAGAGCCTGTGCACCCTGATCAGCGCTAGCAGTAAGTTCGCTCAGCTGCAGTGCCTGTGGCAGACCAAGGATTCGGGGCAGGTCAGCGCCCTGTCCTGGGGTATGGCCATGTACACCTGTCTGGGTGAGTCCCGTTTATCCACCTGTAGGGAGCCTAACAGTCGGGGGTCCCACACCAGGTCATGTTTGTCTCCACAGTCCTCCCTTGGGGGATCAGTGATGGTAAAAAAAAAAAAAAAAAATACTCCTCCCAATAATTGGTATGCAAATGTGATTAGTCACATAAAAGACTTGTAAACCTTGATCAATAATTTTAAAACGACGTCCGATAATTTAACGAATTGCATACGTTCATTGAGGTGGTTGGTCAAACTTGCATCCAAATAATAATCGATCAAACACCTGGGATTAATAAAATAGAAGTTATTAAACTAATAAGCACTCATCCAATGTATCAATGTTTAAAAAAAGGGGGATAAAGTAAGTAAATGGAGGCAGATTGTTCCATTCGTGCGCACGTGAATGTTTGCTGGCAGACACGGGCGAAGGGAACAATGGAGGCGTGGCCTAAGTCGCTGGGAGATGGCGTATGTCAAAGGCTGGTGGAATGACCCACGTCTGTCTTCTACCGGTAAACAACATCGGAATACGCACAAGAACATATACTAAACTGCGGTTAGACATGCAGGGGGAATCTTGCATGCACAGTCAAGTTAACCCTTTCAGCGCCGTGGGCAACAATGATGCAAGATATCAAAATCAGATGCTGCTGAAAAATCATGTGGCAACTTGTTAAAAAGAGCTCCCGCAGGGAGCTCAGGATAACTACATTTTTAATTCCTGGCAAATGTATTCGGCACGCAAAGGGTTAAAGGCAAACTGTTCTTTGTTAGTAATGGAGTATGCCACTAGAGCCATTACCTAGGCTATATGATACTGTGTTCATCTTGACACAATATAAATTACAATCGATTCATTCAATTATGTGAATGAATATTGAGTGAAAAGAAATGACGCTAAGAATTCTAAACCAGTGTCTGGATGTAATAAGTCACACTTATTACTGACTGGTGTGCGTAGAATGTCTTCAGAGATGTTGCGAGTATGGACATGTTGCTTCTAAAGATCAGGTTTCATTGGTGATCATCAGGTGCTCTGCAATGCATCCACAGTTTGTCACCTCGGTGACGCCCTGCGAGCTGGTCCCTGCTGAACATTGTGGGAAGTAATGCTTGGTTTGCGCGTTTACTTTTCGGTTGTTGCCATGTCGCAGGACGGTGGAAACGTTGTTTGTTACTAAACGGATTCTGTGGGGGACACGGTTTAAATGGCGGGAGGATGCTTTTCCTTCAAATTGAAGGTTGTGGTTTTCAGTTGGTGCCACAGTGTGTTCATAGCCTTTTTTCTCTACCTTCTTAACCCCATTAAACCTATCAACCCAGTTATGGGATCATCACATGCAGCTGCTGCATTTATACCTGTGGAACTTCAGGGCTATTTTAAAGTCAAGTGGAGTTCCCAAGGTATCCAACTATCCCAAATTTGTCCTGCTGAATTACATGGTAGTTTGTATAAAATGATGTACAGGATCTAGAAATTTTTCACAGGATGTAATGCTGTGGTCTTAAACATGGCATCCGGATTTTGAATATTTCTCTTTGAGTGAGACGTAGCTTCAATAAAGGGCTGCTATCAGCAAATACAGAATATGTATGTCACACTGTCTTATAATTTAAATAAAAATGTGTTTTCTGACAATGAATTTATTTACATGAAACTCTGAACTTTTCACTTCAGTTTTAAAGAGTTAAGGGCACACTCTTTACCCCTCATCGGGCAAGGAACCAAATCCAAAGTGTCACCCCCTTGCCTCTATGTGAGGCAGTAGACCCGCGGCGAGTTCTCCCAGCCAATCAGAGAAAATCAGGCAATATCACAGGCCGTGACATCAGGGTGTTCAACCAATCAGCAGTGGCCGAGAGCGTCTCAAACTTCTTTTCTCCTCCAGACCTCTCACAGTGCGGTTACGTGCCCTCACCCAGTCCCTCTCACAAAGACCTAACATCATTACTCACGAAAGAAAACTGATGAAAACTCACACATTATAAAGTTGAAAAGGTTTGCTATAAGTTGAGATAGGTGTTACTTGTGTAGGATTTCCAGAAGTTAATGAAATTCTGCATGAAAAACAGAAAATTTGGTAGTGAGGATCATATTTGATCATACGCCCTTTTCACTTAAGCCAAGAGCAAGTGATGGTTAGACTGTCAACGACATACGCCCAACGCGCGGTACTTTTTTTTTATTTATTTTTTTAAACAGTCTGCTCCTTGGGGGATTTTTTTAGTGCCCTGTAAAGGGTTAAACCCTCTTAGGAGGTCCAGCACAGCTCCTGTCTCCCCTCTGGCCACAGAGGCATGCTGGGAAGAGAGGAAAGAGGGAAAGAGGGAAAAAAAATAGAAAATGGCCGACTGCACTACAGCTTCATTACCAGTGTCTGGTGACCAGACAGGAAATCCTGCTCCTAATCTCATCACATGACTGTTCAGTCAGTCAGGAGCTCTGCTATTTTTCTGCTTTTTGGTCCAACCACAACTGCAACTGTAGATTTTAACAAGCTGCATATTTGCCTTAATTGGGTACATTTCATGTTGGGAAGTTTATTTACGGTCTTAAACCATGTGTTGACTGTAATATCCGTGCATTGTCATATCATCTAAAAATTCCAAACCCCCATATTCTGATGCAATGGGGAAAAATGCATTAAGGAGCAAAAAAATTACTAATCAAATTAAAGAATTAGTCAGTTCCGAGCTTGTGAAACAGATTTGACGCACGGTTGCGAAAACTAACCACTTTATTACGCTAACACATGAGTCAAACCCATCTGTTGTCATACATTTAAGTTCCAGAAAAGTATTTTATAGCACTGAAAGCATTTGCAGGGTTTAGTACAGTAACTTGATAAATGCTAATCTCATGTTTTATATAAAAGAGGGGAATAAAAAGATGAAGTATTTTAGTTGAATTTCCCCAGATTTCAGAAACGATATATCTGAGGAAAGCAGATTTCTGACCAGTCCACAACATTGGTACATGGTGAAAGTATATTTTGTGATACCATAAAACATTTGTTCAGTAGCCTGATTTGGAGCTCACATTTTTCTCAGTGTCTGGTTTGATTTGCTAAAATTCTTACCTGAAATTTGTTGCAAGAAAAAGGATTTTCAAGGGCCTTTTACTCTTAGACAAACATGGGTATTTCTGTCAAACTATGGCTTATGAACATGAATAATTGCGGCAAACAAGAAATGCGGCTAATTAAGACAAATTTTAACAAGCTGCTATCATTGTGGCTGGAACAAAACCCAGCGTGCCCAGAGGGGCCTCTAGGACTGACGCTGGGAACCACTGCTGCAGAGTCATAGCTCAAGACTGAAGCTTCACTTTAAACAAACTCGATGGGCACATCATTAGCAGTAATAATGACAATGCGTGTATTGCAAAGCTTAAGTAAACTTTCACCAGAACCTAGGAATTTGAGAGTTTGAGGGGCAGAGTTATAGAGGTGAATCTTTGCACTGCCTTTGTACGTCAGCAGTCTCTCCGCGGGAGGGACATTCCATCATGAGGAAGCCGCAACCAGACTGCAAACGTCACCAGGAAATGATTCGGAAAATAGTTGGCGCTTGATTCGCGCACTGCTCGAGTTACAGTGTGAACTCGGTCAAACCCGTTTGTCCATTGCCGAGGCATGAAGCGGTTTTATTTCAAACTGACACTTAACTTTCTGTTAATATTTGGTGTTTCATTCTTTTCCAGCCAGAGTTTTCACTACAGTCATGACAACAGGAGACATGCAAGGTGGGTCAATGCTTCCTGTGTCTGCTGTCCCCCATTTACCACTGTCAGAACCTCGTCTCGCCTGTTTTCTGGCCCAGGGCATGAATGAGTTTTATGGCATTGGCTGGTACACAAAGTAAAACCAGGAACGGCTTTGTAAGTCCCTCCATATCCCAGTTAGGTGGGTTTGGCTCTTATTCTGTCCGGTAATCCAGCCTATTCTGACATACAGCTACAGATACGCAGATGATCTTCACCTTAACTGGCTTCCATAAACGTGGGTTCTCCTCTCAAACTTTGTCCTGCGTCCAAATCCCCCCCAGATAGGCATGTCCACATATACGCGCCTTGTGTCTGAGCTTAACGGGAACGTTTGGTTGTTCTGCTCCCCGCAGTTCTGGTGAGGTTCATCGTCATGGCGATACTGAACGGGTGGGTGACGGCCGCGGTTCTGCACTACAGGCGGAAAGGAACCAAGCAGGACTGAGCGTCCGAAGCATCGCCACGAGACTCCTGGACTTCCTGTGTCACACCTGGTCTCCCGTTGGTGCTCTCATCCGTCTGCACCACAAAACAGCAGCAGGACAACTGAAGCTCTGCAAATGGGAGTGACCAGCATTGTACCACATCACACACAGCTGCAGAGCGCAACGTACATCTGCACCAGAGCCTACAGGACTAAAGTCACTGATGAGGAGGGGCATCATGCAGTTCTTCTCCCAATGATCTAGTTAAATTCACTGTTACCTGCTCATTGAAGATTTGTACCTAGTGAATCGAGGCGGTGGGAGCATTTTCCAGCTCAATTGTAAGCAACGTGCAGCAGTAAAGACCCGAAACCGCCATAAAGTGCACTTACCTGAGCTCCCGTCTTAACGGTCCATCACTGGATTTAACTCTTCAGGGAACCCACTCCATCACTGGAGCCCCGTCTGCAGGGCTATCAAAACTCCTTTCAACTGCTGTCTACCGGTCTCTGAATTCCAACCCTTCATTCCATCTCCGTCTCCGAATAAAATCATCATTCAATCTTCCTTTCATTCCCACTTCCAGAATTTATTTTTTAGTTTCTGGAAGGTTTACACTCTTTTTAGAAATGTCAACCCCCATAAAGGTCAAAATTTTGCTTCATTACAGAAAATGCTGTCTGTTACTGAGTACCACATTTAATAAAGAAATATGAATTTTCTGAGTAATTTTGTTGAATTAGGTCCATTTTCCGTGTCAACACTGAATGTTCTTTGGAGCCAATCAAAGGTATTTGTTGATACTTTGATACCAATGGGGATCCCACACAGCAGAGAAAAACCTTAGGATTGTTTTAAACAGCAGCTCAAAAATTAGTCCCTGAAGAAAAGATCCATAAACAAAGGGCTACATGGATTTATTGTCAGGTTAACAATGTTTTCAGAGCCAATTTCAGCAATATAAAACATGCAGATTGAACGCAGCACTTTCCTTAAATATAAAGGTGGACAGGTCATTATAAATAATACATTGTTCTAAGATGGCATGTAAAATATATGCTGTGTTTTTATGTAATCGTGTGCCACTTTGAGAATCCTGGACAGTATCAACTAACGCACACAGCACAGCAAAACCTCCGAGTACAGAATGACTGGGCCTAAATGAGACTATACAAAAACAACTCTTTCAAAGGCTCTACAGAAAAACAGTGAACACTTTACTGCTTGGGTAAATATCTGCTGTGAAGTTTTGTTTTTTGTTTTTTTTTTCCTAAATTTTGCTTTAGTAAAAAATAAATCGACTTCTTTGTTCCATCACAGGAATAATAAAATAACACTTTCTTGAATACAAGTACAAGGCGAGTATCGTAATGGAAATTTGAGGCAACCGTCAGGTCCAGACACTTGCACACATTCACACACAGTGGAGTGCGATAATGAACTGGCTTCAATAAAGCACTATCCTCCAGAAGTTAAAAATAATAATAAAAATTGTCCTCTTCTGCTCCTGGGTCATTTTCTCTCCTTCCCTCTCGGATACATTCAGTAAGGTACTTATTACAGCTGTAGGATCGTAATGACACCGCACCGATAATTCGCTCTAATGCACCTACTGCACTGCACGACAGGAGCAGGTTCCGTGTTTCAATGTGCGAAGGCGTTTGCATGAAGACTGGCAGGTACAATGCCACACTTGGGACTACCAGAGAGTAACTGTCACGAGAAATGACCCAAGCGGCAACGACATTAACATGCGGCTTTTGATTTAAACCGTGAAGATCAGAAAGCGCACAGGCCGTTTTGACCTGAGCACACCCACACCCAAACTCGTTCATAAGGTAGCTTGTGTGATTACGCCCGTTTCATGTGGTGATGCAGTGCAGGTGACATACACTACTATTAGCAGTGCAGAAAATGTGTGAAACCCAGTGGTCATGCAGGTGAGTGAATCCTGGTTATTGCCGAACTTCAGTCACATGCATATGACGTGTACAGTCGCAGTGCTTCATAGGCCATGGTTTGTCACAATAGCCGGCAAAATTTTGGCGCTGCCATTCTAACCATGGTTTATGGACAGTTCCTGCCAGGAGCTTCGTTTTACCGAGTTTAGTGTTCGTTTACCTTTGCCTGGCTACTGGTCTTGTGATCTGCGGTCCAAATGGCCTTTGTTAGTGTTGTGTCCGAAACTTTGCTGCAGTGTCCTGGCTCTCGTCCTTGAAGACCATGGAGCATAAAGACCCTCTGAGAGATGACGTACTACAGACTCCTCCAGAAATCAGCTGCCAATTTTTTTGGCCTAGCTGTTCCGGAATAATCTCCGGAGTACTGAGGGAGTATGTGGATGCACAGAGACAGACAGACTGACACCAGGAAGCAGGCAGGTTTTGGAAGTGCCAATAAGGTGTCCTGGAGACCAGCAACCATGTCTATCCGGCAAGTATTAATTGCGAGAAGGAGCCTTGAGTCATGACCCCGGACAAAAATAAAAATACAAGTCTTCAAAAGAAACTTCTTAAAAAGTAATATATGTGCATTTTGTTTGATTTGGATATGCAGAGAAGAAAAATACTCCGTTCAGTCTTTCTGTGTCACCCCATCACCCTTCAGTTCCACCACATTCCCCCAGCCAAGACTGTTAACTAGAGAGAGAGAGAGAGAGAGAGTGAGAGTTAGATTCACCACAGTGATGACAGCATACAGGTCTGAGGGTCTCAAATACACGATTCAGAGCTCGCCCGTCAAGATAAAGCGAAATTTGAATAGATGTTGAATGTTCTTACTTTTTTGCAGACAAAATAAGTGCTCAAGTTTATTAAACGACTCGCTATTACCTGTTGTCAACCTCTGCAGTAAATAATTCCAGTTTTTGCACACTGTCACCAATCAGTAATCAAGAACAAGCTCTGAAACAGCAGCTGCACAAATCTGCGGAACTCCATACTTTTGACACGCCGACCACCCCACCCACCAAAACACACACACACACGATCACTCAACATGCACCACACCAAACAGCCGGGACAAAGACTCAAAACCACAACACTACGGCTCAGGCCACTGGGTCGCACGTTTTATTGCAAAACTTAACATTTAAATCAAATATAATGCGATAAGAGAACTATACAGTTTGTTTTCCTAGGTAAAATGTCCTAAAGTAAGTTTAATAATAATAATGTCTAAATGCATCAGGATCTGCAGATGTTTCCAATTCCGCTGTCCTCCCGTGTCATCCTGGACACATCCGATCTGGGCGGGCTGGAGAACCAAGGAGAGCCAATCACAAAGCAGAATGAGAGGGACAACCAATCGCACACCAGAATGAGAGGTCTCAATTCATCCCTTTCCAGGGTCAAGGCTAAAGTAAAATCTCTCTGAAACAACTTGGGTTAATCAAAATCTCTCTCGAGGATTAAAGTCGATGTTGCATTGGGCGAAAAGCCTCCACAACTAAACACTGCCATTTGGCAAACCAGAGGAACAACCTCCAAACAGCACTTAGCATGAAACGCTACCACCGGCAAACCAGGGTAACACCCTTAACACTGCAAACCAGCCCACTGCACACGCATGCATGTCCCAGAATGCACTGCTGCAGTTACCCTCCGTCCCCCTCTCCCCTGGCCTCTTCAGAAATCAAACACATCCTCATCTTCCACGGCATCAAAAGCCCAGTCCCAATCTGGCAACCCAAAGGTGAGCAACCTGAAATGGGTGAGGGGGCGGGGCCAGAGGCAAAACTGAGAGAGGACGACACACCTGGCAAACGTACCCTCAAAAAAAAAAAAAAAACTTAAGTACCAATGGGTTATGGGTTCACATCCCCGAAAAGCACTCTGCTACTGTGCAATCTCAGGACATGTATCCTTAAATGGAGCTGCTCGGTAAAATGTCAGTAAAGTAAGGTAACTGACCACATTCTCCATCAAGTTATCTGGTGTTTCTTAAGACCAGCATGTCTGTGGGTGGTCAACCCTTAAGCCGCTTTCACTCCGGACGCGGAACGAATTTTTCGCACGACAGATTACATTCAAAGTCAATGCGAAGTGCCTTTGAATGTAATCTGTTGTGTGAAAAATTCATTCCGCGTTCGGGGTGAAATCGGCTTTAGAGCGCTAAACGCTGCTACTGTTGCTCAATGATGAACAAAATCAAAATCAAAGCTGCTGAAAACCAATCATGATAGGCGCCAACGACACAACCAGGCAGGTTAGTAGGGCATGCCACACCGTTATTGAGGGTTCTCGCCGCACAAACGCAAAGGAACCACACCGTTAGCGTTCGCCTTAACTTGCCATTTTCGTGCTTTCTACTTACTGTCACCAGGGAGAGGCGAATAGAGGGGTCAGGGGTCGTGGGGTGAAGGGTCAGTACAGGACGATTTTGAGCATGGGGCCAGGGCTACAGGGTGGGGGGCTGCAGGTTATCAGCAGAAAGGGGGGGGGGGATGAGAGAGGCTACCTGTGCCCAGGTGTGTCAGAAAGGAGAAATTTACACTCCCCTTTACTGTGTGAAATGAGATAAAACACTGAGTCCCCCTCCCAGCACTGTCACATTTAATCTACACTTTTATTTTGAAGGATGAGCGCCGGTAGTCAGGAAACAATGAGGGCAGGGCTGAGAATGCTCAGCACTGCGCCACCATTATCAGATTATAAAATAAAAACACTCAAGCAAACCAACTGAAATAATGGCCTATATTAAATCAGAATGCACATCGCACCAGTGAAACCCAAATTTTTCAAAGTCACAAGGACCCTAGATATAGGAAGGTGAAGAACAGTGTATACAGTAGTGACTGTTATATAACTCTTATTCTGTATGCCATTATAAATACGGGAGACCGACAGTCTCGTTGGAAAGGACTGGCCCCAGTCCACGGATCAGTGTTTGTGAGGCATGCAAATCTCCCATAATTCCCTGCACGCAGTACCCCATGATGCCCAGCTCACCTGGGCTTGCTGGGCGGATTCTGGCGGCTGGGTCGCCTCATGGACTGGGTGGGCTGGACCTTCATGGAGGCGCGGGGCGAGGATCGGGCGAAGTGCTCCGGCGCCGGAGGCTTCTTTGGGATCTTCTTGACCAGGCGGCTGACCCACTTCTGCTGCTCCTCCTGAGACCCCGCCAGCAGCAGCAGGTTCTTCGCCGTCGACACGTCGTAGTTCACTGCAGAGAGAGAGAGAGAGAGAGGGCAGTGAGTGTAACTGTGTGCAGAACTACGTTTGCGAGCAAGACGCAGAAAGCCCAACCATTAAATGCGCAGAAACCATCATCTACCACAAGCTACATATGCCCACATAAACAAGCATTACATCAAGAGAAGATTCCAGGCTTTTAAAAACAGCCAGCTAAATAACCAACATCTCCCTTAACTCCACAAGGCTTCTCCAAGCCATAACCCAACCAAACCAGCAGGGTATAACCTTCCTCTACCCCTGCACTGACCCCACACTCTCCTCTGCAGGGCGTGGTGACTGCTCCCCACCCAACACTGCCCCTACAGGGTAGGATGACCTTTAGCCTGAAAATGCACCCCCATGGAAAAACATCACCCCCTGACCCAGAGACCTTACAGGCTGCGGCAGCAGGGCAGCACATTCCCGGGGGGGGGCATCCTCCACTGAATTACCCCACCGGCAATAATCTAAGGGAATTTCAAAAGCAATGGGTGAGCAAAAAAAGCGAAAGAGCCATGAGACAGGCAGTGCACTGTAACTGCTCTGCTGTGACCGTTTCATGACCTCAGATGTTTCCTGTGACAAACATCCAACCTTTGGGATAATTAACGACACAATAAAGTGCTTTTTTTCCCCCCCGCCCCAAGAAAGTCTCATATTGCAGTTTTTAAAAACCGTTTAGACAGACAATTCCAGGTGAAAACAAAGATTCTGAAGCTTGTCACAATAAAAATCCCACAAATTCAGTGTTTGCAGCCAGTCTGAAGCCACACATTCATTCTCCTCATTACATATGCGCAGTTTCGAGTGTCCATAAAAGAGAGACTGCTCTGATTGGCTGTCTCATTGAGGAGCAACGTGAAAAATGGCGGCAGTACTGCCTGTAGTGGGCTGTACAATGCAAATGATTCCCTTTGTGAAATCAATAGAGGCACAGATTCAAAATTGGTCGTTCACACACATCATTTCTCAGACTGCACTCTTCAGCAACAACGCTGAGGCAATCGGGTTTTGTCAAATGGTAGGACCACAGAACAAATTACAGGAAAAATCTGATTTTTCTAATACGGAACCAAATCCTGAGCCCATTTCTTCGCTCCTGCCATGTGATCTCAGGGTTATTACGAGGGACTTTCTGCCTGTGGCCCTCTTACCCCTGCAGGGTGCGATGACCTCCTCCTTCTTGTCCATGTGGTCCTTGTGACACTTGATGTGGCATCGCCGGCACTCCAGCGCGGGCGGCGGTTTGAACATGTTCCACAGGGGCTTGGTGCAGGCCTCGCAGTTGGTAGGGAAGTGGTAGAGCGTGGGGATAAACTCGTGACCCTTGTGGCAGATGTAGCTCGACTTCTCCCCGATGGCCAGGGGCTCCACCGGAAACTCTGGCTCTTTCTTGCTCTCGCCCTCGTTAGCGTACAGGATCTGAGGGGGACAGACAGAACTATCGAGCTGGGCTGTGTTCAAGGGGTCGCAGTTTCGATTTACGCGTAATAACGCAACTGCTGTCAGAGGATTCCACAACGGTTAAAACTCAGCAGGCTGGAATAGAGCCTAAAGCTATACAGTAAAATAATGTAAAATGGAATTAATCAAAGAGAATGAAATGGATTAACTACGAACATACTAAGTATCAATCCGCTCTGGGAATAATTCATCGATTCTTTTTCTTTTTTCACCAACTTAAAGCAGAGTGTCTAATCTAATCTAATTCAACATACGTTTAATAAAATTTCATTCCAGTCAAAGAGACGCCCACCCTTCAGTAAATTCACAATAAATATGTAATGAGTAAGCCTTTCCAGACAAATACATCTTTAAAAATGTTATAATGACTGCATCGTTCTGCATCTTACTGCAGAAACTAGAGATCTAATTGAACCTGAAACTCCACTGTTCTACCACCCTGCCGCGTCCATCTGAACGAGGCTGAAATTAAATACTAAACCAAAGGTGCTGTATGCAGTGCAAATCTACTCAAAATTTCTGACCCCTAGAGCTTAACAGTCGTTAATATAAGTGTCTTCGGATGAAGAAATAAGTCACTAAACAACCACTTTCCAAAAATTGATAAAACACATCAGTTATATGCAGAGATGTTGTCCAACACCTATGAACCAAGTTTCAGCTCTTTAACTATAGGGTCAGGTCACGCGGTAACGGAGTTACAAAATTGGTGCATTTCGAATCATAGCTCCAGAACAAAGAAAGATAGAGTTACAATTTAAATGGCTTAGTGTAGGCCTTCCTGAGTACTTCGAACAACAAAATAGCCAAGTTTGTTCATTTGAATTATTTTGCGTGAAAATGGCAGAAATCTGGTCAGTAACGGACTGACAATTGGTAACTCCGTTACCGCGTGACTTGGCACTATATTATAAGGGTCTAAAATAGAAACCTCCAGTTTTTCTTTATGACCACCCTACTTTTGTGGGTGCAGGCCTGAAATGCGATCCCACTGTGGTTTAAGAGCTAATTATGTTGCATACCAAATTTAGTCAGATTTGATCGACAATAGTGATAGCTAGAGGTTACAGGTCTAATTGTTCACAGACCTGATGTACAATACGGCACATCGCAAGGCAGATATGATCGTCAATAATGACGGATGAAAGGTCAAAATGTAGACGACTGAACTTTCGCCCATATCCGCGCGGGATCAAAGACTTACATAATCTCGATTTATAGCGTTTACTTCCAAGACGAGGACACAGGCTTAGATTAGAATTTAGCGGTATTTTTAAATTCATATCCACGATGGTTTTCTTTGGCGAAGCTTCACAATGCTCATCGCATCGTGAGAAAACTGAATCAAATTGCAGTTGAGTTTGAATACGGTAGCGCGGTGGCAGAGCTGGATCGAGCGAGAACAACACCGTATACTGTACAGTGCAAACGCCACCTCGCCGGGTCATATAGTAAATGTGTGATGTTTATTTACTTTTTAGTTTTATACTGTTTAAGTTCAGAAGACAATAACTCACATAATAAATTAAATCTTACATATTCACTTCATCTCTTACGTGCCGCAGTGGCTGGGGCTTTGTAGCAGAGCTGCAGCTGCATGCATCGGCTTGGCGAAGCTGGCCCCATTACCGGAAGTGCGGGCGTCTACAAGAAATCCCCTTCCTTCATCCAATCTCCCGATTTAGGACAGTTTTGCGCTATATCAGGTCGCTCCTATTGAGTTAAATGTTTAAGCATACAGCATGTATACCTCAATACCAGTTTTTTTTTTTAATCATGTGAATGGAGCCAGCAGTGGAATAAAAATGATCAATTCAATTTTATTTGTATAGAGCTTTTCACAGGCAGGCTGTCACAAAGACGCTTTACAGAGAGAAAAGGGCAAAGCCCAGACAAATCCCTACAAAACATCTCATTGTAGGTACTGCCAGAGAAATGGCATTTTAAGTGCCTTAACCCTTTACTCCCTGATACTGCCTAAAGTCGTGACAATTTAGGTCACTGTGCAGGCAAGTCCCGAGTACAGGCGTGATAAACACATCGCTTCTACCAGCAAATCCCGACTACAGTCGTGGTATTTAACTGTTGTGAAACGATGCATGATTGGCCGTGATGTGACACTCCAGAGGAAAACCTCAAATACCAGCCAATCAGAAAGGGACTAATAAAGCTTTATACAACTTCCGAAAACGATATGCCGTTCTTTCATTGGTCATTTTATAATATAAAGGTCGAAGTCTCACAAAATTTATGAATGAGATTGTCTTACAACCAAACATGGATTCTAGCGATGGTAGTGGGTCAGAATTTGATGGTTTCACTGCAAACGATTCAGAGTTAGCTCAGGATAGACTAAAGAGGTTATTAGAGAAAGCTTCAGACATCGATCAGAGTGATTTCGAAGACGATCTGGACGATAGTGACGATGATGTACCCCTAGCGAGACTGTTCAGAGTTCCACAAAACAATGCCAATAAAGGCGGCGTCGATGAAGCTCAGGAACCAGACGCAGATATGTGGACACATCAGCTCACTGCTAAAGATATTGACAATTTTGTTCGGAATCCCGAACAAGTAACAATTCTTGACGAAACGGAAAGACGGAAATGGACTTTTTCCATTTGATCGTTGACGATTCATTATACCAAACATTTGCCGATGAAAGGAACAGATAGCACAATGTTATGTAAAACACTGAATAGAAACAAACTTGAAAATAGTTTATATGATGAACTGGACAAAAGACAATTTAATTAAATTTAATTTAAATTAATTTTTGGTGAGAATAAGGATTAAACTATTTGGAACAAGTTCTGAAAATTTGGTAAATAAATATTAAGTATTAAGAAAACTACACCAGCCATACTGTCTTAGGGCACCAGGGGTCAGTGGCTGCTAGGGCAGCAGTCTAAGATGACTACTAGGGAGTAAAGAGTTAAGGCGGTGAAACAGACCTCTGCAGTTTATACGCCACTGCAAGGCCATCTGCCTTCGTGCCAGTTAAACAGCCGCTGCGTTTCCTTGTTTGACATCGATAATAAATCTTACTACATGACCCTCAACGGCGGATGAGAACTGTAATATTCCTCTCACAAGTACACAGACAGACATCATACCCCACAAGGTGAAAAGCACAATGGATGATGTCATCACAGAGAAGCCCAGCCAAATAGGACAGGAGAGGGACAGGGAGATGAGTCAGAATGTTCCGGTCATTTCCTGGTTCAGTCACTGACTTCACCAGGTGTCATCCACAGGCCACGCCCCATGCTAAAAAAAAAACCCTGACTACATAATGCGGACAAGATCGCAGGAGACAGTTACCTGGAATATCCGCGGGATCTCCTTGGCGTCTGCGCGGTACACGTCAGTCTGGGTGACCGGCCGCACGTGAAACAGCTTACTGTGGGGCGAAGTAACAGAGAGAGCGTATAAACGGCAGAACATTAAGGCGGGCGCAACTCGAGATAAACGGCGAACAAACTTGATGGGTTTTCGGGCGGGGACTCACTCGATGTCCAGCACCATGTAGGGGTTTGACAGCTCCTTGTCCTGCTCGCTGTTATAGAACAAAATCTTCTTACTGCTCACCACCACATACTGCAGGGGGCGACAGAGAGCAGGTCAGACACTGGGAGAGACCATTGTGAACAGCAGGTGGCAGGCAGAACACAGGCAGAGTCTGGGAAGTACCACCACGTACTAGAGGGGGGGGGGGACTATGTCTGTGCAGACACTGGACCAAACCATTATGTTCTGAGGGGAGAGACAAGGAAGACAATACAGAATAACCCCTGCCCCCTCACTACACTTCACTAATGGACACCAGTGTGTTCTGCCATTCAACCTTTAAGCAGCTGCTCGACTCATTATGTCAGTAAAATATTCAGCAGCACAAATGGACTGTGTGCCCAAATGACAGCAATGCACTGTATCCTGAATACAAATGTCTTCTACTGTAGTTGGCTGTTATGTGGAATGTTAAGGGGGAGAACAAACTACATGGGGAACCGTATCATATGTGCTTAAACTCCACCTCTGGATTCCACCGACAATGACATCATTCAGCGGAGACCAGTTTCACTCTGTGAGATGCGAGAGGTTTACAGGAACTACTCCAGTTTCATTCCTTCGATTCCTCTGTAGACCGCAGCACACAGACATGCGAGTTTTAATCGGTCGCGATTCCTGTACCTTTCTCTCCCAGCCGAAGCGCTTGTTGTTGTTCCTCACAGGAAGTGAGAGCCAGCCCTCCAGCCTCGTTTCTGCAGGGAAAACAGGATGTGCATTTCAGAAAACGATCGTCAGGGCTGGTCATCGCGGAACACAAACTCAACACACTGCAGCTCGAGAGAGAGGGGTGCGCACGTGCCCAGATCTGTCCCACACACACACACACACGTCCCCGACTTTGTGCTGGACATTCTCCCAGTATATCACTGTTGGGGACACTGATATGCCACAATGGTAGAAGTAATTCCCCCACCACAAAAAAAAAAAAAAATGCACAGAATACCCCTCAGCCCGATGTCGAAGTTTTTGGAGACGCCCGCCCGCCCGCCGCCCGACCGCCCGCCCGCCCAACCACACGAAGGACAGCAATACCCCATCAGCCTTGAGGGTTGAGGGGTAATAAAACCATGAACCTGTGCAGACCCACGCTGCATAATATGTGCGCGTCCCAATAAGCATCCCTATCACATGACCACGAGAGAGTGACTGACCGCATTTTGCCACACATAGACCAGGACAGCAGTGCAGCCCTGTGGAAAAATGAGCAAAAACTTGGCTCACAGTAGCACTGGACCAATCAGCAGTGCTGAATTAACTGGGAGGCCAATCGTGCTCTCACAGATCAACTGTCCTGTAGGGTCTGCCCTTCAACCGCTATTCAGCTCACCTGATTCCACAAAAGTGTAGTTTACGGGGCTCTCGGTCTGCTGAACGAGGTCAGCTTTGTCAGGGTTCCAGTGAAACCGTACAGGGGTACGTTCTGCCTACTACATTAACAACTTGCACTGTTCCACCGCATACAGTCAATGGTTGCAACTATAAAAGTTAGCCTCTGTGCTTTTGCAAACGAACCCAAGCATGATACAGGCTCCAGAATCAGGGTTAGGCAGCCCTGGGCCGAACACAACCAAACGAAGCTTAAACTGTGAGAGGACATGAATACCCAGAGCGCAGAGGCAGAGTTAGAAAAGAACACACAAATCCTGTTAGATGGCAGCAGAAAATGAAGCCATATTTACAGAGCAGGTTATAGAATGAGCACCAGAGCTCAGATATATGGTTGCATCCCAAAACTCATAATAATGTACCCTGTACCCTTCTCTCCTCATCCCGTTTCCTACACTTCCAGTCAGGTAGTAGGATAAAATGACAAGGAAAGGAGGGCTGGAATGAGCATTGGGATGCAATCAGGGTCAGAGGGTCAAAGGGGGCTAGACTGTGCAGCCAAACACCATGCAAGGGTCACCTGCACATTCAGACCCATCAATGTCCTCATCATTCTGTGGAAGAGGGAGCCATTCCGGCTCCAACTCCGGCTCCAGGTCCGGCTCTCCCTCCTCAGAGTCGGAGCCAGACGGACAACGGGACAGGTGGGGCCGGGTGTCAATGTGGACGGATTTGGAGGAGCGCTCGTACGTGAGGGACAGGGTCTCGGAGGTGTGAGTGTGAGAGATGCGCACTACAGGGAGCGAGGGAGGGAGCGACAGGGGAGGAGGGAATGAAGGAAGTAGAAAGAAGAAACAGGGAAAGAGGGTAGGATGGAGATGGAGGGAGGGAGGGAACGAGACAGAGGAGAGGAGATGGAGGGAGTGAGGACATGAGGACAGGAGTGTGAGGGAGCAGAGGAGAGGGGGGTGAGGGAAGGAGAGAAAGAGGGAAGGAAGGATCGAAAGAGTGAATCATAGGAACAGTGTTGATCAGCAACAGAAACACAGCGGGAGGAGAGACATCTGAGGAGAGGAAAACGATGAAAAGGCCTGTGCACCAACGGAGTGTGTGCGTGTGTGTGTGTGTGTGTGTGTGTGTGTGTGTGTGTGTGTGTGTGTGTGTGTGTGCGCGTGTGAGCAGTAACCTGGGAAGGCGTCGTCAGTATCGGGGTCAGGACCGCTGCCGACGCTGGCGGAGTCGAGAGAGTGCACGTTGATGGAGTTTAGCAGCCCCCTCAGCTGCTCGATATCACTGTCCTTACTGTCCAGGGCCATCTGCAGCTCGATCCGCACCTGACTCTCCTCCGCGATTTGCTGAAACCACACGGAGGGGCGGGGCTTCAGACTGACAGAGCGCTCCAGTACACTCACTACTACAGTTCCAGGATAGGGACAGAGTGACATGAGGGTTTCATAAAATCTGCTCATGGAGCCATTTTGTTTCCATCATGTTCTTGACACAGTCTTCTCTCATGAGCAAACCCTCTCAAGCTTGTCCAAACCACCGCTCGCTGATTTATTGTTTTCCCCCCGAAAATTCATATGATCTCATTCCAAGAAAACAACCATAAAAATCCAAAGATTTCCATGCAAAATGGAAACAAAATGGCTCCCATTCTTAAGTTGTCTCTGCGCTCTCCGTCTACAAACTCCACTCGCTACAAGCAAGGAGCTCTGCAGTCTCAGTCATGCTGGGGATGCCTTCCCATGTTGATAACGTTTGTGTGAGGTTTCGTAAACGTTTCTGCCAGCATGTCGCTGATCTCTCGCTGGCGTAGTCAGTCTAATGTCAGTGTACTCTTAGTGTGACGATGTATAAACATTACTGCTAGCATGGGCATGTTGCTGATCTCTATAGTACAGTTAGTGTAATGTTTGGGTAACGTTAGAGTGAAGTTGCGTAAACTAGCTAGTTTGATATTAGTCAAACATTAGCGTCAGGTTGTGCAAACGTTCTCACCAGCATGCCGCTGATCATTTGCTGATATGGTTAATGTTAGCCTGAGGTTGTGTAAACTTTACAGCCTGCACGTTGCTGATCGCTCTCTGATATGGTTAGTGTAATGTTAGTGTAACACTAGAGTGAGGATGTGTAAATGCTACTGCCAGCATGTTGCTCATCTCTCTCTCTGGCATTGCAAGTGTAATGTTAGCGTAACGTTGTATAAACGTTACCACCTGCATGTCGCTGATCTCTCTCTGGTATTGCTTGTGTAACGTTGTGTAAATGTTACCGCCTGCATGTCACTGATCTCTCTCTGGTATTGCTTGTGTAACGTTGTGTAAACGTTACCGGCTGCATGTCACTGATCTCTCTCTGGTATTGCGAGTGTAATGTTAGTGTAACGTTGCGTAGACGTTACCGCCTGCATGTCGCTGATCTCTCTCTCTGGCATTGCTAGTGTAATGTTCGTGTAACGTTGCGTAAACGTTACCGCCTGCATGTCGCTGATCTCTCTCTCTGGCATTGCTAGTGTAATGTTCGTGTAACGTTGCGTAGATGTTACCGCCTGCATGTTGCTGATCTCTCTCTCTGGCATTGCTAGTGTAATGTTCGTGTAACGTTGCGTAGACGTTACCGCCTGCATGTTGCTGATCTCTCTCTCTGGCATTGCTAGTGTAATGTTAGTGTAACGTTGCGTAAACGTTACCGCCTGCATGTCGCTGATCTCTCTCTGGTATTTGATGATGGTGCTGTTGAGTTTCTCCTTCTCCGATTTCAGCTCCAGCTGCAACTTCCTGTTCTCCTTCTCCTTCCTGCGCATGTCTGTGTCGTTACCACGGCGACTGCCAGCGGGGCGGGGCACCTTACGGTTCATGATCTCCGCCAGTTTGTTAACAGCCTGTAACACACACACACAGACTCAATTCAGTGAGTGAATCACTAAGTTATGATAAATAAATGTACGCTGGAATGGTGATGGAGGTACTAATGTTGCTTAGAGTTGTAGGTTCAAATCTCATGGACAGTTCAAAAGCTGAACTTGTAAATCGCAGCAGTCCCTCTGGAACTCCACCATAGATAATAACACAAAGATTTCCCTGATTATTTCACCAACCACTGCATCACACACAAATAATGACATCATTCCAAGTGGCCTCAGCAGCAGCCGACGTGATCAGCCTTAATCTGCCAAAAGCAGCAGCCAGGGCCTGGATTTTCACCAAAAGCTGTCTGTAGAGCAGTCACCTGTAACTCAACCTATAATCTGTGCGCAGTGACATAACCAAAGTTACTGTTCATCTTCAGCCTTTATGACGACACACATCTGGTTAGTGGGCAGACTACAGCCACAAATACAGACAGACGTCGAAAATTAACAAAATTGAAAAAGGCTAAACAAGCATGGAGAGAGTTAAACTGAGAACAACCTGCAGAGGGCGATACTGAGCCTGACAAGAGGACCCAACAGCTCAGAGCAGATGGGGAGACGGAGAGATAAGGGGGGAAGAAAAAAGACACAAAAGTAGAAAGAAAGGAAAAAAGAGAGGGCAAGGGATAGGAGAGAAACAGTGAGAAAGGAAGGAGAGGCAGTGAAAAGAGAGAGAGGGGCATGAAAAAAGAGGAGAAGAGGAGACAAGAGGGAGAGAAACAAAAAATCAAAGCAGGGGCAGGAGGGAGAGAAAAAAATCAGGCCAGAGCGACCGAGCGAGAGAGTGAGTGAGAGTCAGAGAGAGAGAGAGACAGGGGGGAGAGAGAGAGAGAGAGAGAGAGATGGGGGGAGAGAGAGTGACGCACACACAGACCTGGGTCTTCAGCGTTCTCTCGTTCTGCAGCTGCTTCTCGAAGGCCAGCTTCACCTGACTCATCTGTTGCTCCTCCTCCTTCGCCTGCTGCAGCACTGTGGGTAAAAAGGGGGCGGGGTTTACACAGGAAGTGCACGCGTGAGCTCAGGAAATATCTCACTTCTCAAGAGACGATAGTCAAGACTTCATTAACCAATTAATCCCAGCTCACTTTATGAATTATAAAGCAGGATTACAAAGCTATGGGGGTAACTGCACTCAGTAAAACGCAGAGGCCCCGCCCTCCAATATCTGGAACATGGACTGCGGTAAAAAAGATTAGTTCAGGGTTTTCCTGATTGCAGTTATAACGCTCAATGAATAATCCTGCTATGACATACAGGCACCTGAAACATAATGGGACTGTAGCCATTTCACTTTTAGGGGAGGGTTCAAATTGCGCTGAAACCAGGAAACGTCTGGCATACATTGCAACGGCCAAGGTGTATTTACATGATTGATAATTATACAGAATAAGCTGCCCATTTATTCCTCATTTCAAGCAAAAATCAACCCCACAGTGAGTGAGTAAAGACCACCAATTTGCAATATTTGCTCTCTTCAATGCTGAATTACATCCAAATAGACCAGATCAGATCAGAGAGCTTCACAAACAGGAAGTAGTCAGAAGAGAGATATTTATAAGAAGGAAGTGGTCACTTACACTCATGCGTTTCCTTCAGCTTGTTGTTAAGCTCCTCCTTCTCATTGGCCAAGTTGGCAACATCACTGGTGAGGGTGCGGTTAGCCTCTTCCAGCTACAGGAGGCGATAAAGAGTTAACTTCTGCTCCGCTAGTCGGACTGGACTTCCCAGTTCTCATCAGGGCTTATGGCCAATTGTGACAATCAATCCAACTTCTGAAGCAAATCCCCTCCCAATCCACAGATTTGGGGAAAAAAAGTCAGATTTAAGATGTAATGACTCATACTTAACCAATAATCCTGAAAGAGAACATTAAGGGAGGCTAATAACATAATCTCCTTTGCTCCCCCCGGCTCACCGAGCTGATGGTGGCGTCCTTCTCCCCCAGCTCCTGCTTGTGTCGGGCCATCATCTCCTTGATCTCCAACTCCTTCATGATCTTCTCCTTCTCCAGGTCGGAGTACTGCTCCTCAGCGATGGAGCGCGCCAGCTGCTCCGAGTCCGCTTTGGTCAGGGTGATCTCCAGCTGCGCTGCCAGGGAGTCCCTGCAGAGGGAGCCAGAGAGTCACAGCCACTGTTACACAACAGGGCACAGCCAGTGATGAAGAATATGAAGCACTGCAGTGTGTCCTGTAGTTGGCTGCAGCTGTAGCTGCTCTCACCTCTCCTCTTGCAGCTCCTGCAGACTCTGCTGTGTGTCCTTATACAGCTTCGTCTTCTCCTCGCACTCTTCCTTCAGCTCTCGCACCTGCGTCTTATACAGGGTCTGTAACACACACACACACACACACACACACACACAATTCATATTTCATTCACTAACTGACTGAGTCATTCACTGACCTTATAATGGGTCTGTAGCACACTCACAGAATTCATATTCCCCTGACTCACTCACTCACCTTATAATGGGTCTGTAGCGCACACACAGAATTCATATTTCACTCACTGACTGACTGACACTTTAAAAAGGGCCTGTATCACAGACAAAATATATATCTTGCTTAGTCACTCAATCCTGTGCCTTATACAGGATGTGTAACATACTCACTCAGTCAGCCTTCATTTTAACACATTCACACTCGGTGGTCCAATCACACCCACACACCACTGTGAAAAAAGCGCTCTCTTCTCTTACCGAGAAATACTGCTCAGCCTCCAGCTGATCCTGCAGTTCCTTCATCTGTCCGTCAGCGTCCTGCCTCTCCCTACACACACACACACACACACACACACACACACACACACACACACACACACAAACACACTACAGTGAGGCATGTGAACGAACTCCGATTGGTGGCACACACTCAACATATTCTACACTGAGCCCCTCATGACCCACACCCAGTCTACACAAATCCCAGGAAGAACCTGCCCCACCAAAATAAACTCCTCACGTCTCACCCACTGCCATCATAAAACTCTCTTCCTAAGGCTCCACCCCTCAAAAGCCTGATCGCCTGAACCGACCAATTACAGTACAGGATCCTCCTCTTTCCCACCTCCACCCACTCTCATACACGCCCAGCACCAGAGGCACCAGACCCTCAGCAGACTCAATGGCCCCTTCTCCTTAATCCTGGTCCTCACTGTGCAGTCCCCGCCCTCTTTTCAGGACCCTCCCACTCTCCCACACACACCCTCCGGCTTGGACTACATCCCCCATAGGCCACAGCTCCTTCCTCTTGAGTAAAAGCTCCGCCCCCTCATTCCTTGTACCACCTCTGGGCATACAGGAGAGTCCCGAGAGAGAGAGTTGGGACAACTCAAGACTAGGAGCCATTTTGTTTCCATAGTGCAAAACTGAGTTGTTATGCACAATAGAAATCATTGGATAAACCAGCCAGCGATGGTTACGAGAAGCACAAGACGGGAAAATGTTTGGACACATGAACAGAGAAAATGAACAAAAAGTCATTCACTTTGACATTTTGCCCAGTAACATGGTGGAGACAAAATGGCTCCTTAACCAAATTTTCTGGAATCCTCATATTACAACTTTCTCCATCTTGGAACTTGGAATATACAGTACCCACACCGTCTCCTAAAGTACTTCCTCGTGCTCAAAAACTCATCTCCTTTTCCCCATAGTTTCAGAAACAGACAAGCAGGAGTATGATGGAAGAATTTTTTCTAGATATTTTGATGCATCCCTGACATTTTCTCCACACATTTCCCCGCCCCTTTGCCCCACCCACGCACTTCCTGAGTTCCTGGTTCTGCTTCTCCAGGCTCTGCCGTATGTCCAGCAGGTGGTTCACTTCCTGTTTCAGCTGCTTCTCCGACATGCGCAGAGCGTTCAGCTGCTGGCCCTGAGCCTTCAGGTCGTTCTGCGTCAGACTGCGCTTCTGCGTCTCCTGCTCGATCTTCAGGGAGAGGTTCTTCACCTGAGAGAGAGAGGAGATGGAGGGAGGTAGGGATGGAGGGAGAGTGAGGTCACAGAGGTAAAATGGGAGGGAGGGGTGTGACTCTGAACTGCCCAATCCTGTTCCAGGAGATCTACCACCTGGTTTCCTTTCAACCCTAGTTTGGCTCAGAGATTTCTAGCTGTTGAATCCGATGAGCTTCGTTAGAGTTGGAGTGAAAACCTGGAGGATGGTAGATCTCCAGGAACAGGGTTCAGCAGCCATGATGTAAATGAGCACACAGTGAACACAGGGCTTAACACACTGACCAGCGCACCAGCACAGGAGCACATGACCACAGCTGAGCAGCTGTAAGGACAGACTGATGATGGAGGAGGAATTAAACAGATACGAGGAAATGGAGAGACGGCAACAAAGAAAGTGATAAATATAGCAGTAGAGGTGGGCAGTACAGCTCCCTCTGCAGACACATGAACATGTACACACAAATACAGACATGCGCGGCTGCGCACACACACACCCACCTCTCCCTCACACACACACTCACATACACACACGCCCTCCTGCCCCTCCCACACACACACACACACACACGAGAACACACACACACACACACACACACACACACACACACACACACACACCTCTCCCTCACACACACACTCACATACACACACGCCCTCCTGCCCCTCCCACACACACACACACACACGAGAACACACACACACACACACCTCTCCCTCACACACACACACACACACCTCCCCCTCACACACAGGAGAACACACACACACAGACACACACACACACACATACACACCTCCTCAGTGAGCTTGTCCTTTTGTCGTCGTAACTCCTCCAGTTTCTGGAGAGACTGTTTGTAATCACAGTCCAGCATGGAGCTCTGCTTCTCCTGCTGCAGGAGCCGATTCTCCACCTGTAGCTTCAGAGAGCGTTCCTCCATCAGCTTCTGCTCCAGATCTGAGAGAGGGAGAGAGAGACGGGCGGGAGAGAGAGAGAGAGGGTGAGGGACAGATGGAGGGACGGCGAAAGAGAGAGAGACAAAGAGCGAGTGAGAGAGGGATGAGAGAAAGAGGGCACAATTGTGTTACTCTTTTCACACATATTTAGATTTGTAAGTATTTTCAAAATTGTTCAGGTTGCCAGCATGTTATGATAATGAGGGGCACAGAACTGAAGTGAAAGATCGTAATATACAGGACAATGTTCAGACCCCATGAGCTCACACTTAGTCCTCGATTGACATCACATGACATGAACAGGCCTTTAAGCCCAACTAAGCTCGGCAGTTTCTTTATACTATTGTGAATATATCGCTTCAGATACTAAATGACTCTATGGTATCTAGCTTTAAGTCAAGCCTGCTCTTGAAAACCCTCAAGGTCTCTGCCTCAACAATATGGTCAGGCAAGCTATTCCACATTGAAATTACTCTTTGGGTGAAGAAATATTTCCGAATATCAGAGCTAAATTTACCTTTGGTCAACTTCCATTTGTGACCCCGAGTTCCACTCACAACACTCGGTCGAAGGAATCCTACATAATTCACTTTGTTAATCCCTTTAACATATTTAAAGACCTCAATCAAATCAGCCCTGAGTCTCCTTTTCCTAAGGCTAAAGAGATTAAGGATCTTCAGCCTCTTCTCGTAGCTTTCATCTTTTACACCTTTATTATTATGAGAGCAAATGTGTTCAAAGAACTGGAGAGCAAGAGAATGCAATAGGGCGGAGAAGAGAGTGCAAAATGGAGAGATGTAAAGAGAAGTAAAAGAGAGAGACTGACACACACAGAGCGGAGAGAGGCAGAGCTGAACAGATGTGTGTTATATCCCGGTGTGTTTAGCATTATCTGCACAGATGCACACTGAGAGCACACAGCTCCCGTTAGCCTCCAACACCCCCCACTCCTGAGCATGACAAAGTGCGACAGGAAACAGCTTTAAACTCACTATTTACTGCTGCTTTACCCCAAAAACGCCCCTCTCACCACCCCCCCCACCCCAAACCCCATCCCGACGGCTCCAGCCCCCCACCGCACGCCCCATCCCCCTCACCCTTCATGGCCTCAGATTTAGCCCCCTCGATGGACTCGTAGATCTTGTTCTTGTCAGCGAGGCGGGCCCTGGTGGCCTTGTGTCCCGCCTCCTCCTGCTCCAAGGCCTGCTGAAGCACCTTCAGCTTGTACGTCATGTCAATCTCCTTGTTGCTCTTCTCCTATTGGCCGTAAATAAGGTCAGAGAGAAGAGGAGGGGCAGAGGGGTGTCGAGGGAGGTCATTGACGCTAGCAGAAAAAGTATGCAACACGAGTTCACAACATGACTGGAAAATCTGTAAAATGATGCATAATTCATCACTTACAGTAATAAAACGCTCGTAAATAACCTTTGCATTGCAGTACCTTTTCCAAAACCTTTAAAATATTGAGTTTAATCTCACTCCCCCAGAGGTGATAAGGAGGGAGGGAGATGATATTTACTGCAACCATTACTTTTTTCACGATGTCACAGGGTACATAAATTGAGTTTGGGGTCATTTTTGTGCTGCAGGAGACTGTCTGACTCCCAAAAATGTGTAAAATACACTCACTGATGATATTTCCCCACAGCAACTTAACAGCAGGGAAAAAACACGTAAAATACATCCTGGCAGAAGCCTGCGGTTTAGAGCCCGATCACCGGGTAACCTGCCGTGGAGACTGACCACCGAGCAAACTTAGCATCGGCTCTCCTCAACGGATCAACTACTGTTTTTCATTTTTTTCACTAACTAAGGATGCGTAAGCACGACTGGTAAATATACTGCACATAGCCTTAAAAATGATTCAAGAATAAAACGTCCCAAAACTAAGGATCAAACAGCAACACTCACTGTGTTGACCATGCAAAGCCTGCATCAAACCTTGATCTGTTTGCGTTGTGTTCAAAACCTCAGCTCTCTTTGTGGAACAAACCCATTAATTATGGAGTATAATCAAGCAACAAAGTTTCATGAATTCGACAGTCTCCACCGTCTCATGCTGGGGGACATAGACCCACACTGATGTAAGACATGTCTCTCTTAGGACTGGTCATTAATAAGTTGAGAAACTGCCATAGGGCAGTCAGAAGTCTTTCTGAGCTTTAACAGTCCACTCAAAGTTTTTATAAGCTGTAACACCAGCCACGCGCCACTACTTCGAAAATAGATCCGGTCTGCACCCCCATGCTTCCAGTTAGAGATAGTAGATTGGAGGAGACATTCTCTTCTGTACTGGCTTGGGTTTGTACCTTCTCCAGGTCTGTCAACTTCTCCTGCAGCAGCCTCTTCTCTCCCTCCACTTTGGAGAAGGAGGCCTTGGCCTGCTTCAGCTCGTCCTCCAGGCCTGAGATCCGACCTGCAGAGGAAGCAGCGGAGGAGGAGGTGAGGTGGAGGAGGAGGTAGAGCCACATTCACAGGACAGGGCTTCAAACCTACATGGGCGAGGTGTGCGTTCCAAAAGTATCCAATACTTCAACATATTTATCCCCTAGGGCTGCATCCTCTGAACTGACTAGTCGATTAATCTATCAGTTTGTCCTTCGCCAACCAATACTTCATCGATTAGTCAGTTTGGATGCCATTTAAAGGCTGAAAGCGCAATGTTCTGAGAAATTACCATCTTCACTAAGCACTTCGTTTCAAGAAGTTCTTCTGCAGGATTGGACGCGAAAAACACAATTTTATAGATATGCCGATTAAAACAACTAATCGATTAGTCATCAAAGTCGACGGCTATTCATTGTCAAAGGATTTCTTTAGTCACAGATAGTCTGAGTACCCTCCCTTTCTCCACTCGTCTCTACCCATCTGGAAATACTACGGAGGGAACAACTGGGGTTGAGGAGGATGTATTGTCGAGTGGCCTCCTCCAGGTTTCACACATTTGCCTTTTCCCTCTCTTACCACACACTTGATGCTCCGGCGCAAAAATGGCTGCCGTCCTTAAACCAGGATGGATGGCAGTGGTTCATACACTTACTACGAACATGTTTGGAGATCATTAGCCGAGAGGTGTATCCTTTGCTTTGAACACATGCACATTGTACAGCACAAAGGACGGTTGTTTTTTTTCCTTCTTTTTTTGCTTGTGACAGGGAATAGGATTTTTAGACTAAGGAAGAAATTACGTCATTTTATCCACACTATATTTATTTCATAGATTATATTCAATGGCTTACTCTGCCCTTTTTAACACTGCTTCTTTAATCCTCGGAATGATCAGTGTTTTCTAAGTGAGTCAGAGACCACTATATCACAGGCCCATTATCGCAGCCGAAAAACAAAGAGGGCGTTTGCAGCCTTGTGTGGTGGAGCGAGATTAAGAGAAGTTTTTCTACATAATGAGCCGACTGTCCTTGGCACCGCCACATGCCCACAAGGGAGTACAGTCGCTTCTGCAAGCTATAAAGGATTGTTGATAACGATGCTTCTTTAAAGCGATGTTGCTGACAGCCAGGCGTAGTATCCCTGCAGAAATCAAGACCCCTTATTACAGGCTCACTCAAAACGTTATCCTGACCGGACCTGCCATTATTACAAGAGGTGTGTGATATTTTTTCCCCCCACTTTACTAAACAAAACCTGCCTTGTTCAGAGAAAGAGAAATTTCTGACTCTATGACAGCCCAAAGCAGGAAAAAATGTTGAGTGATTAAAAAAAACCTGACCATCAACCAGGCTGTGCGCGAAGGGCCATGAGCAGAGATTCAAGCTCTCAGGATTTCGTCCAAGAAACGGCTTCAGCAGTCGCCTAAAGCAGCCAACAGAGACAAACGATCCAAAATGGGGCCTGTTTCACCGACTCTCTCCATGTAAACCTCACACAAGTCAACGTATAAGCACAACCTGTGCTGATAAACCCAGCCCCCTGGGAAACAGCGTAAAGCCACAGTGCAGTCAAGCATTTGTTATACCTCTTCTTTCAAGCTGAGTAAAAAAACTGTTCACTGATTGCAATCACTCCTCAGTTTGCTTGCTTAGCTATTCATTGTAGCACCTTGCTCAATTTGAATTAATATGTACCAAGCAGACGACTCCACACGATGCTGCTGATGAGTCAGACGACTGATTCTGCACATGAATCGAATTCACCGAATCATGTTGTGTAGCTATTCCATTCCATTCTGTGTTTGCTTGTGAGATGTAATTTTGGATAAACGCAAATGCCAAACAGACGCCAAGTAATGGAATGCCATGCAGTGGTTTGTCGGGAAGAGCGCACCCTGCAGGTCGGAGATGGTCTCGGAGCCCTGGCTGCGGTCTCGTTTCTCGGACTCGAGGGCGCTCTGAAGGCCGATGTGGTCCTTCTCCAGCTTGAGTTTGGCGGTCTCCATCAGGCAGCACTTATCCTGCAGCTCCCGCACGCTAGCCTCCAGCTGCTGCACCTGCTTCGTCATCTCCGTCTGCGTCTTCCGCAGCCTCGCCGCCGTGTCCGCCTCCGCGCGCAGCTGAGCGTTCGCCTCGTCCAGCTGGGCTCGCGCGCAAGAAGGCGGGAAAACATGGAGAGATGTGCCCCGTTAGCATGTTAGCGCTCGCTTTAACGTGTTAATGAACACAGCAGGGGAGGGTAGAGAACACACACTGGGGTTAAGCACAGAGAGGCTGTTGTTAATGTAATGTTTACAGTAATGTTCCGATGCCGTCTTATTACCGCGTTTGAGCTTTAGCAGTTATTTATGAAAGCTTTTGATGCCAATAAGATATTCGAGAGATAGACATGCAGAATCCTGAGCTAAAGGGAGGTAAAAATGGGAGAAAGCCATAATGACAACGACAAGAGATGGAAACAAGAGGCCTGTCGGCCTAGAGAGCTCAGCTGAGGATGACTGAAATGTCCATGTCAGAACATAATTTCAGAAATCCTTGAAAACTATTGTTTTATATTATATATTAACACATATGACACATCAATGAAAGACTGAAAAAATGAGCATAAACACTGATTTTCTTAGTCCAAAATGCTGAATTTCTCAAAAACCGGGACATAAAATTTTCTCATTTTTGCAAGGGATATTCAAAACCCCATAAGAAAGGCTCACAACAAATTAGACAAAGTTAAAAAGCCATCAGACAGTTTTTGAGATAGGAATGAAAGACTGAAAAAAATGAGCACAAACACTGATTTTGTAAGACCAAAATACTGAATTTCTCATAAACTGGGACATAGAATTTTCTAATTTTCACAGTGAATATTCAGAATATCATAAAAAAGGCTCACAAAATTCATCAAACAGTTTTTGAGATATTCAAACTTGAAGTGAAAAGTTGACACTGGACGGACAGATGTACAGACACCGGACGACTCGGCATTAGAAAAGCTCCTCTGACTGCTGACTATGGTCACAGCGGAGCAAAAAAAAAAAGTTCAGACAGTTTTTGAGATATAAATGAAAGACTGCAAAAACGAGCACAAACACTGATTTTCTAAGTCCAAAATGCTGAATTTCTCAAAAACCAGGATGTAGTATTTTCTAATTTTCACTGTGAATATTCAGAATATCATAAGGAAGGCTCACATCAAACCAGGAAAAAAGTTATCTGACAGTTTTTTGAGATATTCAGTTTTGAAGTAAGAAGTTGACACCTGACAGACAGACGGATGGACAGACAAACGGACGCCGGACTACTCGGCATTAGAAAAGCGCCGCTGACTGTGACTCTCATCACAGCTAAAAAGATGGAGAGAGAGAGAGAGAGAGAGAAAGAGACAGATGACGAGAGAGTGAGAGAGTGAGAGTTTGCGAGAGCGTGAGAAACACACAGACAGCATTAGGCGCAGGGGCTGCACACACCTGTCTCTGCAGGTGAATGTTCTTCTCGTTAGAAATGTGAGAGTTCTGGTTCCTCTTCTTCATGTCCTCCAGCTGGTCACGCAGACTGTTGACTGTAACACACACCGAACACGGCTCATTACAGGGGGCACGCCTCACAGCACAGCGAGGAAAGCCTGTGGACACTCGGGTGCAATAAAGTCTGTTCTCTCGCTCGGGTAAACACTGATAAATGCTCAGCGGGAGTGAATACTCTCTGCCAGGGGGGGTTAACTCTGATGGGTGATGCGTACTAAAATTAAGTATGCAAGAACACACTCAAATTGTGTAAAATCTGTGTGTGTGTGTGTGTGTGTGGTCTCACCCTCATTCTCCAGGCAGCGCTTTTTGTCGGCCTCGCTCTCAGCCTTCCTGTGGCTCTCCACACTCTTGTGCTGCAGCAGGGCCTTCTCTCGCTCCAGCTGCCGCAGCGTGGATTCCAGAGACTTCCGCCCGCTCACCTGCCGACAAAAAAATGAAGATCTGCAGAGCCTGTGGTACATCTGAACCCCGGATGCTCAATCTCTTTAAAGGTTTGTTTTCTCAAAGTGTTTCTACTTTCCTTCAGGCCCAATCGCCCCCAACTGTGGACAACAATGTCACTAGGTGTAGGTCGTGTGATTGAAGAGGGCTTTCAGTCAACGCACATACACACACACACACACACACACACACACACACACACACACACACGTAAACACACACACACACACACACACACACACACAAGTGGGTATGTGCAGAGATAGTGTCTTGTGAGGTCAGCTGCCCAGCCCCTCACCTCCTCATCAAGCTCTTTGGTCACTTTCTCAAGTCGACTGTTGGCGGTCCTGCGGAACAAGCGCAAGAAAAACACACCATTTACCTTCCAGCATCAGCGCAGACACGAGACCAGTGAGTAACACGTGACAGGAGCAGAGGGGACAGCCCATCATTATCTCCCCCACACTGGGCACACACTGGGTTTGTCCAACAAACTCTCATCCTTAGTTCATATAGGTCTGCTCTACTCATCTTTGGCTAACCTGTATTTCCTCACTAACTCATCTTTGGCTCACCTGTATTTGCTCTCTCACTCATCTTTGGCTCACCTGTATTTGCTCTCTAACTCTTCTTTGGCTCACCTGTGTTTGCTCTCTCACTCATCTTTGGCTCACCTGTATTCGCCCTCTTCCTCATCTTTGGCCCACCTGTATTTGCTCTCTAACTCTTCTTTGGCTCACCTGTGTTTGCTCTCTCACTCATCTTTGGCTCACCTGTATTCGCTCTCTAACTCATCTCTGACTCACCTGTATTTGCTCACTAACTCATCTTTGGCTCACCTGTATTTGCTCTCTAACTCATCTTTGGCTCACCTGTGTTTGTTCTCTAACTCATCTTTGGCTCATCTGTATTTGCTCACTAACTCATCTTTGGCTCACCTGTATTTGCTCTCTAACTCATCTTTGGCTCACCTGTATGTGCTCACTAACTCATCTTGGCTCACCTGTATTTGCTCTCTCACTCATCTTTGGCTCACCTGTATTCGCTCTCTCACTCATCTTTGGCTCACCTGTATTTGCTCTCTAACTCATCTTTGGCTCATCTGTATTTGCTCTCTCACTCATCTTTGGCTAACCTGTATTTCCTCACTAACTCATCTTTGGCTAACCTGTATTTGCTCACTAACTCATCTTTGGCTCACCTGTATTTGCTCTCTAACTCATCTTTGGCTCATCTGTATTTGCTCTCTCACTCATCTTTGGCTAACCTGTATTTCCTCACTAACTCATCTTTGGCTAACCTGTATTTGCTCACTAACTCATCTTTGGCTCACCTGTATTTGCTCACTAACTCATCTTTGGCTCACCTGTATTTGCTCACTAACTCATCTTTGGCTCACCTGTATTTGCTCTCTAACTCATCTTTGGCTCACCTGTGTTTGCTCTCTAACTCATCTTTGGCTCACCTGTATTTGCTCACTAACTCATCTCTGACTCAACTGTATTTGCTCTCTAACTCATCTTTGGCTCACCTGTATTTGCTCTCCACCTCATCTTTGGCTCACCTGTATTTGCTCTCTAACTCATCTTTGGCTCACCTGTATTTGCTCACTAACTCATCTTTGGCTCACCTGTATTTGCTCTCCACCTCATCTTTGGCTCACCTGTATTTGCTGTATAACTCATCTTTGGCTCACCTGTATTTGCTCTCTAACTCATCTTTGGCTCACCTGTATTTGCTCACTAACTCATCTCTGACTCAACTGTATTTGCTCTCTAACTCATCTTTGGCTCACCTGTATTTGCTCTCCACCTCATCTTTGGCTCACCTGTATTTGCTGTCTAACTCATCTTTGGCTCACCTGTATTTGCTCACTAACTCATCTTTGGCTCACCTGTATTTGCTCTCCACCTCATCTTTGGCTCACCTGTATTTGCTGTATAACTCATCTTTGGCTCACCTGTATTTGCTCTCTAACTCATCTTTGGCTCACCTGTATTTGCTCACTAACATCTTTGGCTCGCCTGTATTTGCTCTCTAACTCTTCTTTGGCTCACCTGTATTTGCTCACTAACTCATCTTTGGCTCACCTGTATTTGCTCTCTAACTCATCTTTGGCTCACCTGTATGTGCTCACTAACTCATCTTTGGCTCACCTGTGTTTGCTCTCTAACTCATCTTTGGCTCACCTGTATTTGCTCACTAACTCATCTTTGGCTCACCTGTACTTGCTCTCTAACTCATCTTTGGCTCACCTGTATTTGCTCACTAACTCATCTTTGGCTCACCTGTATTTGCTCTCTAACTCATCTTTGGCTCACCTGTATGTGCTCACTAACTCATCTTTGGCTCACCTGTGTTTGCTCTCTAACTCATCTTTGGCTCACCTGTATGTGCTCACTAACTCATCTTTGGCTCACCTGTGTTTGCTCTCTAACTCATCTTTGGCTCACCTGTATTTGCTCACTAACTCATCTTTGGCTCACCTGTACTTGCTCTCTAACTCATCTTTGGCTCACCTGTATTTGCTCACTAACTCATCTTTGGCTCACCTGTATGTGCTCACTAACTCATCTTTGGCTCACCTGTGTTTGCTCTCTAACTCATCTTTGGCTCACCTGTATTTGCTCACTAACTCATCTTTGGCTCACCTGTACTTGCTCTCTAACTCATCTTTGGCTCACCTGTATTTGCTCACTAACTCATCTTTGGCTCACCTGTATTTGCTCACTAACTCATCTTTGGCTCACCTGTACTTGCTCTCTAACTCATCTTTGGCTCACCTGTGTTTGCTCTCTAACTCATCTTTGGCTTGCATTTCAGCACTGAGTTTTTCTTCCAGCTGTTGGAGCTTCTTCTGCAGCTGATCTGACTGGAAAGGAAGAGCAGGTGAAGAAAGGGTTAAACTGAGTTTCCAAAGGTCACAAATTCAATCCTGTCGTCCAATACACGAGGCGTCTCACTTCACAAGCACATTAGACAGCTGACATGACATGGCTTACCAATAACGGTTTCTGATTCATACACTGGCTCAAAAAACATTTGCACACAGCATACCTCTTCAGCTTGAATGACAAATGTGCGTTTTCTTAAGGTGGTCATGGGGTGGGAGAAGAAACAATCCCCTTACAAAATGGAGCACATAACCAACTCATTCCTCCTTAATAATCTCTCCTGGATACCTGGTTCAGTGATTGGCTGTAAGCACTATAAATGAGTGAAACTACACAAAGCCAGCAAGAAGAGATGGCGGATGGGAGCACTTACCACTATCCTGTCCTGGAAGAGGAGAGAGAGGGACCAGATAACTGCGTTAGTCCCATTTAAACAGCATCATTAAAATCACAGCAATCAAAGAGCTCATATTACAGACCAGGGGAGCAGTCGTCAAGTCCTTATACAGCAGCTAAGAGCTTTTCAGATTAAATTCTGCTTTAATCACATTTATTTATGAGATCTGCTTTGCAGTAAGAAGTCTGGGATTTAATACTCTCAATCACACGAGTTGGCAAACAGACAGATAGACAGACAGACACTCATGCACACAAAGACGTGCACACGAGATACACGCAAACGTACACACAGATCGAGTAACAGTTACACTTACTCAAACATGCACACAGACACACAGATAGAAAACAGACACGCACACACCTCCCCTTTGACTGAAGACCGATGCTCATTCTCCAAGTTGGACGGAGAGGCACTTAACAGCCTGACACAGAGGGAGAGGAGGTAGAGTAGAGAATAGAGAGTTACAAAGTTTAGACACACTGTACCATGTCTTGTAAAGTTGAGGCTCTAAACTCTCTCTCTCTAACTGCAGTAAACATCATCTGAGGCAGCTGCTTCTCTTAAATGCCAAACGCCCCAGTTAATGAGCCACTAGAACATTCTGAGCAGGTATTAGCACAGAATTAGCACAGCTTTAGCGCAACATTAGCTGTATTCGAATAGTATTAGCAGAGAGTTAGCATGGCAATACCAGAGGATTACCACAGTAGCATTAAAAGTTTAAACGTCAAGCGCCATAAAGATGTACTGAATTACTCCTTCAATCACTCCACCCCTTACATCCGACTCAAACACACGAGTTACGTAAACGCCGACACTTACTGGTCCTCCTTGAAGTAGGTGAAGCCCACGAAGGGCAGCTGGTTCCCCACGAAGGCCTTGGGTGGAGGAAAGGTCTCCGCATCGCTCATGACTCCGTCGATCTCATCAAAGTTACTGGTGTCAACGTCACTGCTCAACTCCGGCACTACAGGAGCGACGGCTACGGGGGGGGGGGGGGGGGGGGGAGAGAGAGAGGGGAGGGGAGAGAGGGGTACAGAGAGAAAGAGAGGGAGGGGGAGAAGGAAAGAGGGAGAGGAGAGAGGAGAGAGAGGGATAGAGAGAGGGAGAGAGAGAGGGAGAAGAGAGAGGGATAGAGAGGGATAGAGAGAGGGATTGAGAGAGGGAGAGAGAGAGGGAGAAGAGAGAGGGATAGAGAGGGATAGAGAGAGGGATTGAGAGAGGGTGAGAGAGCAAGAGAGAGGGGAGGGGAGAGAGGAAAGAGAGGGATAGAGAGGGAGAGAGAGGGAGAAAAAGAGGGGGAGAGAGGGAGAGGAGAGAGGGATAGAGAGAAAGAGGGAGGGGGAGAAGGAAAGAGGGGGAGGAGAGGAAAGAGAGGGATGGAGAGAGGAGGGAAGAGTAAGAGAGAGGGAAAGAGGGAGAGGGATAGAGATGATAGAAACGGGAAGAGAGGGAGGGGAAAGAAAGAGAAGGAAAGATTGAGGATATGAAGAGGCAGAGCAAAGGGAAGGAGTGATGGAGAGCGACAGAAGGAGAGACGAACAGCCGCTTCAGGCTCTGCTCACCAATACAGCACATGATCAAAGCCCAGTCAGCACACTGACCAAAGATAAATCATCAAACCAAGTCATACACTTTCACTGCATTAACAGACACTTCAGGAGTTTGTGACAAAACCAACTGGCGACAAATAGAGAACAATGAGAGAGAAAGAAAGAGACGGTCTGACAGAGAGCAAAAGGAACTGCTACAGCGTGAGAAAGACTGAGCAGGGATGACAGGAGGAAGCAAAAAAAAAACGGAAAGAAAGAGTAAAGCTGCTTCCACACCGGACGCGAAACGAATTTTTCACGCGGCAGATAACATTCAAAGTCAATGCAAAGACGCGAATACACGCGTTTCGCATCCAGTGTGAAAGCGGCTTCAGAGGACAGAGAGGAAGAAAGCGAGCCTCATCCAGATGTGGGGCTTACACAAAGACAGATGCAGCTACCAGTATCCCAGCATGCAGTGGGGGAGAGGAGCAGGATAACGACGGGCAGCTGTTGCAGCAGCAGCGCGCGATACGAGACAGAGCGAACCCCTCAGAGTAGAATCTTCTTCTCTATGGCCTGGAGTGTGTGTGTGTGTGTGTGGGGGGGGGGGGGGGGGGGGGTTTGGGACTGTTATTACTGCTGCGCTCACCACACGACACACACCCCCCCCCCCCCCCAGGGCCCCACCAGAAACACACCCAAAATGTTGCCTAAACGTTAGCTGCACGCCCTGAGCTGGCGGTCAGTTCACACGGCCGATGGGGATACTTCAGTGACGGTCCAAGCTATGGACCCCAGGCTGAAAGCAGTCAACTTTCCCCCCAAAAAGACTGCATGAGGAGGAGCATGCAACATTGGTACAACGTTGGCAAAACACTGGCACAGCGCTAAGAAAACATTCCCAGAGTTTCAACAGAACAGTCAAGAAGTGCAGGGCTAACAATGGCAAAATACGGAAGGAACTTCAAAGAATGTTCACAGAACTACCACAGAACCCTCAGATCACAACAACCATCGATCACTCGCAGAGTTGGAAAAACAGCTACAGAACTCAAGCGGTTCTTTAGCTGCGCACAGATCGAATACCAGCAGATCGCTGACAGGACATTTGTCGAGCGCTTGCGGAACAAGATCACCAGCGGTAAGCTCACGGCGCTTAATCACAAGTGAAGGGAGCGCGCAGACAGAGTCGTTAAGGAGGAGTTACGAGCAGCTCTTAATCAGACACACATGAGTTTCCGGACCGGAGAAGGGCATTTCTAACACAACCTTTTCAACACTACAGACCAGGGCTCTGACCAGAGCCGCGCAGTAAACACAGAATACAGACACTTCAGCAAAACGGAGATGATTCAGGACCGTTTGGCAGCGGAAAAGAGGACAGATCGACACAGTGGCACATCTGGAGTCTTCTACCTCAGGACAGCGCAGCGCATTGGTCTTAACAGAAGCAGATGTGGACTATAAGGAACAGCAGGGTTTTGTAGCGTTCTGAGGAACTGCAGACGTGTACGGAGGTGCGGCTCTAGTTCATTGATAACTGACAGAATAGTAGAAGTATACCAACATAGAGCACCAATGTTTGAAGCGTACTAAATGAGCTGTTGGGCAGAGGATCAGCATAGTTAACGATAGCCTAAGTATACAACTGCAGAACTATCTAGTATGCTATAGCATAAGTATTCATTGATAAAAGACAACTGTAGTATGGCAGTGCTATTGCTGCATAGAAGAACAATATAGTCAGGTAAACATACTAAAATATTTCATCATCATAGTTTGACATAGTAAGTGAAGCAAAATATTGATGTTATAACATCACTATAACGAAATAATATAACTCCATAGTAAGGTATATCAGAAGCAAGCACAGAGAGAGAGAAATACTGTTGGTTTTGCGATAAACCAGCGAGGTAGATACGCAGGGTACTTACTCTCACGGATGGTGTCGAAGGTCCACTGGTCGTTCTGAAAGAAGGGATGTCGTTTGACCTCAGCCACTCCATTACATCCCAGCCGCACCTCCCTGTGGAGAGCAACGGGGCAAATACTCAGTCTGGTCACTAGCAGAACCTCAGCTTCGCTTCTAAACCTCTGACCACGGCTCTCACTGACCCCACGAGTCAAATCTGGAGAGATCAGACCAACTGACATTCAAGCAGACTCACTGACTGCCTGCCCAACAATCTCAGAATGACCAACACCAATCAGTCTGTCCTCAGACAGTGGCCGACGAGCACATTATCTGACCATCTGACCAACCATCAGGCCCCAACCAGCAGTTAACAACCAGCAACAACGACAGTTCTCCATAATGAAATAAAAAGACAGAAACCAACAGACAGCTGATCTTCTGGGGACACACGCTAACCGCTAATACTGAGCCGCCTTCCAGAGGGATACGGAATGAAATCAATTACTTGCTCACCTCAAACGACCGCAAGTCTCACAGAACAAATGAATGGAACTCGCCACAACACGCAGCCTCCCGACCGACGAGAAGGCTAACGACTGGCAAACCGAAAACGCGCTGCTTTGCTTAGTCCAACTGACCGCAACACAAAACTACACTCCTACTCCCCACAGGTAGCCGACCTCCGTAAACACGGCGATCGTGGTGGAGTCGTCCAAGCGCAAGCAAGGAGCTCCAGTAGCTCTGGATACACACACCCTGGAGAACAGGAACGAGAAGTGGAGAGAGAGTAATCTCACCCTCTGTTTTTCCCCCCCTCTCTCTCCCGACGTCTCTCCTGGAGAAAAACAAGGCTGTGGCACAGCTGGGACTATCAGCAGTGGCGCCTGCCCCCCCCTCCCGTTCACCCCCCCTCCCCCTCGACAGAGAGGCAGCTGGCCATCCTGTGGAGTTTAGGGAGGAGGGTCATCTGTAGCAAAGAGAGGGGCCAAAGCAACCCCAAACAGCATGGTGCTCCAGCTACATGCTAATGACATGGTAACCAAGGCCAGCATGGTCCACCGGCTACACACTAATGACACAGTAAACCAGGCCAGCATGGTGCTATGGCTACACATTACTGTCAGTAACCCACATCAGCATGGTGCTATGGCCACATGCTAAAGAAACAGCATCCCAGCCCAGGATGGAGCTACAGCTACATGCTAATGACAGTAACTCAGGCAAGCATGGTCAATGACACAGTAACTCATGCCAGGATGATGTTATGGCTACATTCAAATGACACAATAATACAGAACAGCATGGTGCTATGGCTACATGCTAATGACACAGTAACCCATGTCAGCATGGTGCTACGGCTAAATGCCAACAATACCGTAACCCGGCCAAGCATTGCGCTACGGCTACATGCTAATGACACCTTAAGCCAAGCCAGCATGGTGCTACAGCTACGCGTTAACGACACTCAGGCAAGCATGGTGTGACAGCAACATGCTAATGATGCAGCAACCCAAGTCAGCATGGTGCTACGGCTACATGCTAATGATGCAGTAACCCAGGTCAGCATGGTCCACGGCTAAATGCAAATAACACCGTAACCCGGGCAAGCATGGCGCTACGGCAACATGCCAATGACGCAGTAACCCAGGCCAGCATGGTGCTACAGTAACAAGCTTAAGTGAGCTTGGTGCCACAGTTACATGCTAAACGCTAATGAGTCCTAGACCAGCTACAGCTGAAAAGCATGGTGCCACAGCCATGGCTACATGCTAAATGGCACAGATTCGAGATCCTCAGGTTGGCATAGTGCCACAGCTACATGCTAAATGCTAATAAACAGGCAAGTCAGACCAATGAGATGCTAAAGCTACACATGAAAGGGTGAGGACAAGATAATCTCAGCCACTGTGCAACAGAAACGAGTAAAACGCCAATGTTACGCCACCATAAACTAGCACAGGGCTACAGCTACCTGCTTAATGGTATGCACATGGTAACCCAGGCCAGCATGATGTTACGAATAAACACTACACTCAAATGATACAGTCATCCAAAACAGCACAGTGGTACAACTACATGCTAAACATTAATGACACACTAACTCAAACCAGCATCGCATTACAGTTAAATGCTAAAGGCAACTGACACGGTAACCCTGGCCAGCATGATGCTGAAGGTAAAGCTACCGGTTCTGCAGATAAATTTGCCAACATGGCCAAACAGAATGAATACACCACTGCCATTGACAGTAGGAAGTTTATCGGGAGATGCAAATATCAATGGGCGTGGTTACTGTGAGAGACTATGGCCGCGTTCAATTAGTCTCTTTTGCTTGGGAAAGTTCCTAACTCCTAGAAAACGACCCAAAGTTATTTGAGGCAGCTATGATAAATGTGTTCAAAGTCTCCGAATGAAATGTGCTTCAATGCTTCCTAACTTATCACATTTAACATAGGGCACACTACACCATCCCTAATTAATCAAAGGAGATAACGCCACCTCACAATACCGTGCGGCAGCAATATTTAAAGCGACGAACATCCATCCGGCCGATCGCAAAAATAAACAAACATAATGGGCGAGAGAAACATGATCATGTCGCCGATTGTAAGAGCATTCAGATTCCCCTGTTAGCGGGATTGTTTCCTAAAACATAAAGAATTCCCCTTTACATCAAGGTTAAAGATAAGTGGTTGGGAGTAAGCCGATCGGACGTGACTTTGACAACTCAAACGCAATTCTTACTCCATCTGTATGCACGCACAAGCTCAATTGTACAGGGTTTGGTGCATCGGCACAAACGCGACTGTGTGCATGAGTGTTTAATAAATGTGACTGTGTGCATGAGTGTTTAGTAAATGCGACTGTGTGCATGAGTGTTTAGTAAATGCGACTGTGTGCATGAGTGTTTAGTAAATGCGACTGTGTGCATGAGTGTTTAGTAAATGCGACTGTGTGCATGAGTGTTTAGTAAATGCGACTGTGTGCATGAGTGTTTAGTAAATGCGACTGTGTGCATGAGTGTTTAGTAAATGCGACTGTGTGCATGAGTGTTTAGTAAATGCGACTGTGTGCATGAGTGTTTAGTAAATGCGACTGTGTGCATGAGTGTTTAGTAAATGCGACTGTGCATGAGTGTTTAGAAAATGCGACTGTGTGCATGAGTGTTTTGTAAATGTGACTGTGTGCATGAGTGTTTAATAAATGCGACTGTGTGCATGAGTGTTTAGTAAATGCGACTGTGTGCATGAGTGTTTAGTAAATGCGACTGTGTGCATGAGTGTTTAGTAAATGCGACTGTGTGCATGAGTGTTTAGTAAATGCGACTGTGTGCGTGAGTGTTTAGTAAATGTGACTGAGTGCATGAGTGTTTAGTAAATGCGACTGTGTGCATGAGTGTTTAGTAAATGTGACTGTGTGCATGAGTGTTTAGTAAATGCGACTGTGTGCATGACTGTTTAGTAAATGCGACTGTGTGCATGACTGTTTAGTAAATGCGATTGTGTGCATGAGTGTTTAGTAAATGCGACTGTGTGCATGAGTGTTTAGTAAATGCGACTGTGTGCATGAGTGTTTAGTAAATGCGACTGTGTGCATGAGTGTTTAGTAAATGCGACTGTGTGCATGAGTGTTTAGTAAATGCGACTGTGTGCATGAGTGTTTAGTAAATGCGACTGTGTGCATGAGTGTTTAGTAAATGCGACTGTGTGCATGAGTGTTTAGTAAATGCGACTGTGTGCATGAGTGTTTAGTAAATGCGACTGTGTGCATGAGTGTTTAGTAAATGCGACTGTGTGCATGAGTGTTTAGTAAATGCGACTGTGTGCATGAGTGTTTAGTAAATGCGACTGTGTGCATGAGTGTTTAGTAAATGCGACTGTGTGCATGAGTGTTTAGTAAATGCGACTGTGTGCATGAGTGTTTAGTAAATGTGACTGTGTGCATGAGTGTTTAATAAATGTGACTGTGTGCATGAGTGTTTAGTGAATGCGACTGTGTGCATGAGTGTTTAGTGAATGCGACTGTGTGCATGAGTGTTTAGTAAATGCGACTGTGTGCATGAGTGTTTAGTAAATGCGACTGTGTGCATGAGTGTTTAGTAAATGTGACTGTGTGCATGAGTGTTTAGTAAATGTGACTGTGTGCGTGAGTGTTTAGTAAATGTGACTGTGTGCGTGAGTGTTTAGTAAATGCGACTGTGTGCATGAGTGTTTAGTAAATGTGACTGTGTGCATGAGTGTTTAGTAAATGCGACTGTGTGCATGAGTGTTTAGTAAATGTGACTGTGTGCATGAGTGTTTCGTAAATGTGACTGTGTGCATGAGTGTTTAGTAAATGCGACTGTGTGCATGAGTGTTTAGTAAATGCGACTGTGTGCATGAGTGTTTAGTAAATGCGACTGTGTGCATGAGTGTTTATTAAATGCGACTGTGTGCATCAGTGTTTAGTAAATGTGACTGTGTGCATGAGTGTTTAGTAAATGTGACTGTACATGAGTGTTTATTCAATGTGACTGTGTGCATGAGTGTTTAGTAAATGTGACTGTACATGAGTGTTTAGTAAATGTGACTGTGTGCATGAGTGTTTAGTAAATGTGACTGTGTGCATGAGTGTTTAGTAAATGTGACTGTGTGCATGAGTGTTTAGTAAATGTGACTGTGTGCATGAGTGTTTAGTAAATGTGACTGTGTGCATGAGTGTTTAGTAAATGTGACTGTACATGAGTGTTTAGTAAATGTGACTGTACATGAGTGTTTAGTAAATGTGACTGTACATGAGTGTTTAGTAAATGTGACTGTGTGCATGAGTGTTTAGTAAATGTGACTGTGTGCATGAGTGTTTAGTAAATGTGACTGTGTGCATGAGTGTTTAGTAAATGTGACTGTGTGCATGAGTGTTTAGTAAATGCGACTGTGTGCATGAGTGTTTAGTAAATGCGACTGTGTGCATGAGTGTTTTGTAAATGTGACTGTGTGCATGAGTGTTTTGAAAATGTGACTGTGTGCGTGAGTGTTTAGTAAATGTGACTGTACATGAATGTTTTGTAAATGTGACTGTGTGCATGAGTGTTTAGTAAATGTGACTGTGTGCATGAGTGTTTAGTAAATGTGACTGTGTGCATGAGTGTTTAATAAATGTGACTGTGTGCATGAGTGTTTAGTAAATGCGACTGTGTGCATGAGTGTTTAGTAAATGCGACTGTGTGCATGAGTGTTTTGTAAATGTGACTGTGTGCGTGAGTGTTTAGTAAATGTGACTGTGTGCGTGAGTGTTTAGTAAATGCGACTGTGTGCATGAGTGTTTAGTAAATGCGACTGTGTGCATGAGTGTTTAGTAAATGCGACTGTGTGCATGAGTGTTTAGTAAATGTGACTGTGTGCATGAGTGTTTTGTAAATGTGACTGTGTGCATGAGTGTTTTGTAAATGCGACTGTGTGCATGAGTGTTTAGTAAATGCGACTGTGTGCATGAGTGTTTAGTAAATGCGACTGTGTGCATGAGTGTTTATTAAATGCGACTGTGTGCATCAGTGTTTAGTAAATGTGACTGTGTGCATGAGTGTTTAGTAAATGTGACTGTACATGAGTGTTTATTCAATGTGACTGTGTGCATGAGTGTTTAGTAAATGTGACTGTACATGAGTGTTTAGTAAATGTGACTGTGTGCATGAGTGTTTAGTAAATGTGACTGTGTGCATGAGTGTTTAGTAAATGTGACTGTGTGCATGAGTGTTTAGTAAATGTGACTGTGTGCATGAGTGTTTAGTAAATGTGACTGTGTGCATGAGTGTTTAGTAAATGTGACTGTACATGAGTGTTTTGTAAATGTGACCGTGTGCATGAGTGTTTAGTAAATGTGACTGTACATGAATGTTTTGTAAATGTGACTGTGTGCATGAGTGTTTAGTAAATGTGACTGTGTGCATGAGTGTTTAGTAAATGTGACTGTGTGCATGAGTGTTTAATAAATGTGACTGTGTGCATGAGTGTTTAGTAAATGCGACTGTGTGCATGAGTGTTTAGTAAATGCGACTGTGTGCATGAGTGTTTTGTAAATGTGACTGTGTGCATGAGTGTTTTGAAAATGTGACTGTGTGCATGAGTGTTTAGTAAATGCGACTGTGTGCATGAGTGTTTAGTAAATGCGACTGTGCATGAGTGTTTAGTAAATGCGACTGTGCATGAGTGTTTAGTAAATGCGACTGTGCATGAGTGTTTAGTAAATGCGACTGTGTGCATGAGTGTTTTGTAAATGTGACTGTGTGCATGAGTGTTTTGTAAATGTGACTGTGTGCATGAGTGTTTAATAAATGCGACTGTGTGCATGAGTGTTTAGTAAATGCGACTGTGTGCATGAGTGTTTAGTAAATGCGACTGTGTGCATGAGTGTTTAGTAAATGCGACTGTGCATGAGTGTTTAGTAAATGCGACTGTGTGCATGAGTGTTTAGTAAATGTGACTGTGTGCGTGAGTGTTTAGTAAATGTGACTGTGTGCGTGAGTGTTTAGTAAATGTGACTGTACATGAGTGTTTTGTAAATGTGACTGTGTGCATGAGTGTTAAGTAAATGTGACTGTACATGAGTGTTTAGTAAATGTGACTGTACATGAGTGTTTTGTAAATGTGACTGTGTGCATGAGTGTTAAGTAAATGTGACTGTACATGAGTGTTTTGTAAATGTGACTGTGTGCATGAGTGTTTAGTAAATGTGACTGTACATGAGTGTTTAGTAAATGTGACTGTACATGAGTGTTTAGTAAATGTGACTGTACATGAGTGTTTAGTAAATGTGACTGTGTGCATGAGTGTTTAGTAAATGTGACTGTACATGAGTGTTTAGTAAATGTGACTGTGTGCATGAGTGTTTAGTAAATGTGACTGTACATGAGTGTTTAGTAAATGTGACTGTACATGAGTGTTTAGTAAATGTGACTGTGTGCATGAGTGTTTAGTAAATGTGACTGTGTGCATGAGTGTTTAGTAAATGTGACTGTGTGCATGAGTGTTTAGTAAATGTGACTGTGTGCATGAGTGTTTAGTAAATGTGACTGTGTGCATGAGTGTTTAGTAAATGTGACTGTGTGCATGAGTGTTTAGTAAATGTGACTGTCTGCCAGCGTCTGGCCCCTGATGCAGGGCAAAGGAAACCTATTCCACACCGACCCCCTGCAGCTCTACATACCTTAACGCTAACAGGACATAAACCACATGTGGGCCAAAACCCACCCTCATTTCACTTCATCTCTCCGCCTCCCTCCCTCCCTCCCTCTCCCTCTCTTCCCCTACACTCCTTCACCCCTCCGTCCCTCCGGCCCAGTTTCCTGCCGCTCCGTTTCTTGTATCCCTGTCCGAGTTCCCCCACAGCCCCCCCCCCTGCCGGAGCACAGGGAACTCTTTCTCCTAAAGGCCGGGGGAGGCACTGATGAGGCTCAGCAGGGGGAAATAACACAGGAGCAGTGGCGCCCCCTATCTATCCTTGCTGTCAGCACCCGCACCAGAGGAGTCATGGCAGTGATGTCACTGACGGGAGAGCTCAATGTTCATAGTCATAATACTCAGAGTTACACCTGGACTGACCCAAACTGGACAGACCGGATCAGGAGTCCTGAAGGAAAACTGGGGCAACAGCCAGTTTTTGAGTGTCTCACAGAAAGTGCTAAAAGCCGCTCTCTCACACACACACACACACACATAACAGCTAAGTAGGGGCTCACCCAAAAAAAAAATCCCCGTAATGTGAGCATGTGAGTTAGAGCATGTATATATTTGTGTGTCTGGCGCTGATGAGTGAGTACTGTGTACATCCCCATGGTTCCAGACTTCTAACAGAAAAACCTTACCCTGCTCTTATGGGGGAGACAGTTAAACCACAGACCCTGGCAAAGGAATGTGCGTGTGTCTGTGTGTGTATGCATGTGTGTGTTGACCGCATGTAAGCATGTGTGTGTGACAGCGCGTGAAAGTGAGTGTGTGATTGTGTGTGTGAGCATGCCCGTGCGCGAGACTGCTTATAACCGCGCGCGCGTGTATATCAGACCGTCTGCAAGCACACGTATGTGTGCATGCGTTCGTGTGTGCATGCGTGAGCGCTTGTGAAAATCTACAAGTGTGATTGTGTGTGTGAGTGTGATTGCTCGTGAGCACATGTGTGTGTGTGTGTGAACATGTGTGCGCGACTGCGTGTGATAATGTGAGAGTGCGATTGTGTGTGTGTGTGTGACTATGAGTATGTGTGTGCGTGTGTCAGTGCGTGAGCATGTGTGTGTGTGTGTGTGTGTGTGTGTGTGTGTGTGTGTATGCGTTCGTGCATTTGAGTGCGCATGACAGCATTCACACATTCCCCAGGCACTGGGGCCATAAATAACGACTGTATGACATCAGCCCATTCCTAAAGAGAGAGAGAGAGAGAGAGAGAGAGAGAGAGAGAGAGAGAGAGAGAGAGAGAGAGATTACACCGATAAACTTCTGCATCATGACCTCAGCCTCAAACAAATGTGACTCAGCCAGTCTGGTCTGAGCCCAGCTCATTAGCAGCAGGGCATTTCACACACGGCAGGTAATACAAGTTTACAGGACAACACAGACAGCAGAGAGAGAGGAGTTAGCAAAGCTGCTAATCACTGCCGTCTTTCCCCACGGCTGACCCTGCCGACCAGCAAAGCGCCTTCCATCGCCGCGAAAGAACATGAACGATGCGCACAGCTAAACTTAGCAGCATCTCATTCTCAGTGCCCGCGTGTGTGACTCACATGTGTAAACTGCAGAGCCCGGTGACGCCGCCTGTAATTTATCTCACAATATACATATAGTGGAATTCATTATTCTCTCACCACAGCATGCTTTAAAGGGAATAAGGGAATAAGATCAGACCAGCCAGAAAGGACAAGCCAAAAATAAATCAAGTGGCCCAAATCAATCTCAGAGTATCCCTTGACTTATGACACCGCCCTACTTCCTCACCATATTTTTGAAATCTGTCAATCAACAAAAAAAGGGAAATTCTTCTTGTGGCACTAGTGTGTGTGAATATACTAAACCTCCATCACAAAACCCCTCTCCGGAGACAGAGAGTGAAAAACGCTGATTCAGCTCCGAACTGCGGCGCAGAGCCAAGTTCCATATGCGAGACAACATTGTGACATCATCACCCACGTGAGCCAATAGAGCGGCAGTGAACTGCCTATCAAAACCCCCACGCGACTTCACACCTGCCCGCACCCATCCGAGAAAATGGCTGCATTGCAACACGTGTGAGTTCAAGGTCTAACCATAACTTTCACCTTTGAACAAACAAGCCCATTAACTGTTCTTTATAAATTACCATTTAACAAACATGCCAAAGTAGGACAGATGCGTGCAGATTAGCTCCAAACCAACACTGAGGACAGTATTGCTTGAATACAGGTCAAGAGTAAATCACAGAATTCATCCACACAACCTGTCGGCAGCGATTAGAAGGATTTCAGGATGATGGGAATACTGCACAGAGTCTCAGCGCTGGACTGTAAGGCGAAAAAAAGGGTTTTTTTGCAGAAGTAATAAACACAAAGCTGTGGTCAGCCGATGAAACCAGACCAAATCCCCTTTACAACGGCCAAACCACACAGGCCACAGCCAGCGGACGGCGCGCGTTCGGGGACGGTTCAGAGCGATCGGGAGGACGGGTCAGATATGCACAGTACTCTAGTGCTTCATTTAACCCCGTGTGGCACAGGAAACCTCACCTGTCCGTCAGAAAGGCACAGATCAGGTTTTTGGCATCTTTAGAGATCTCCACATCGTCAGGGAAGTTGAGCGAGTTTTTGTGGTCCATGATCTTACTGTACGTCCCAACCAATGAATCAGCGTAAAAGGGTGTATCACCTAGAGGGAGCGAGAGAGAAACCGTGAGAGAGGGAGAGAGAGAGGACGGAGAAGGGAGAGAGGGAGAGGGAGTGCGAGAGAGAGACAGGGAAGAGAGAGGGAGATATAGTGTTATGAGAGAGGAGAGTGAGTGAGGTAATGGAAAAGGCACGGCCAGGTGAGGCATGTTTATTAGCACAGCACATACTACTGGGGTTTCAAAGAGCTTTACAAATGAGATTAACGAACATTAGAGCATTAATGAGAATGAAGTGCGCTGGTATTAACCCTTAGAGCACTGAAAAAAAAAATGTAATTATCTTGTGCTGTTGCAAACCTATCATGTGGTGTCTTGTTGGTAGGTTTTCAACAGTTTTGATGTTGATATCATTGAGTAAGTTGCATTTAGCACTCAAGGGGTTAAAATAAAGACAGGAAGTGATGCAGAGGAGAGGGGGGGGTAGAAAAGAAGTGACAATATTAAGGAGAGAAATGATGATGGAGAAAGCATGATGGGAAATCATAAGAGAAGACAAGACTATGTCATGTAAGTTGGTCATCAGCTATGCAGTGTGCAGGAAAGTCTCGCCCAGAAGGGCATTCCACTCACCGACCAGCATCTCGAAGATGAACACCCCCACAGACCACCAGTCACACTCGCGGCCGTAGTAACCGTCGCCTCCCTGAGACTTTAGCACTTCAGGGGAGATGTAGTCGGGGGTCCCCACCGCGGTGTCGCAGCGAACCATTCCCGTCTGAGAAAGGACAATACCCCCCACGTCCATCCATCACCAACACACTGACTCATGATAGTGCGCGTGAACGCATTCTGCTGCTCAGAATTGGTTCTCTTTTTTTTCAATATGGAGTTCCCCCTTGTGGCCATAACAAGAACTGCATAATATAAGACAAAAAAACTAGCAGGAACACAAGAATTCTGATCAAGTCGCGCAGCCTCGCACCTGCTGTAACCTTGTGAAGTCCCCGTTTTCATAGAGGTCACAGGTAACATGGAAGTCTCTTCGGGTGAGATACAAATAAATAGCATTTTTTAATGCACTTCGTTCCCAAGTGAACAAACTTCTCTAACCGCGTTATCGCAAGTTGATGCTGATGTAAAATACTTTTTTTTTGCCGCAGCCCTCTGTTTTCTTTCCTAGGTATGAAACTTGATCTTCCTGATCAAGGCCCGTACCATGTAAAACCAAAAGAGGATAATCATGCAGGTATCCATTGTGTCCACCAGGCGGTGCTGTTGGACAGAACTCAACAGGTAGAGTGGAATAACAACATTTCACGCATTCCCAGCCAGAAGGAAGTTCACACACTTCATTACCATCAGAGCAATGCAAGCTCGACAGGCATGACTGCACAGTGGCGCTTATGGGAAGTGAAGTCCACAGCTGTGTAGATGCGATACAAACAGGCCATAAAATGACATCATTTCCCATCAGTCCTAAAAAGGGAAAAATGCTACTCAAGGCTCAGCCTGCTGAACTGAGGCCGGCTCTTTAGAATTGCATCAGCAGTCAGACAGCGGGTGAATTTGGCGGCAGACTGTTGACACAGCATTAGCGTGTTTATTCCAGAGCCGCGCACATGTGACCAGGGAGAATCCCCGCTCTCTCTGCCAAGAAAATGCCGCCATCATTACAGGCCGGGTTCAATATAGATCCCTTTGACACCAGTGTTAAGTTTGAGACCAACTTCGTTCACTTCAGTTTTAGTTTTCAGACCAAAATAAATTTAGTCCAGACAATCACGATAAACAACAAAATGAACTTAAAAATGCCAAGAAATCCAGTCAACCATACACAATTACCCTTTCAGTTTCATTACGGGGTAACGAGCGGCACAACATTTCAGCAGTTACTGGAGCGATCTGATATAGCGCAATATTGTCGTAAATCGGGAGATGAGATAAAGGAAGCGGAATTTTTACAACAATACCCAACTGCAGCCGCAGGTAAATTACAAACCACGCTCCTAGAAACCGCGCAGGTACAGTACAAACCATGCCACCTACAAAACACGTCCGGTACAAAAGGGTTGGGGTTGGGGTTAGGGCGTTTCTTGTAGGGGGCGTGTTCTGTACGGGGCGTGGTCTGCACTCGGCGGTGGCTGCAGCTAGACCTCGGCCAAGAGGCTGCAGGTTTTCAATCCTACCAAGGAGAGCACACGTGAAACCACTGATTTAATCAACTGATCAAGGCCTGCACAACTGATTAGTTGTATCAGGGGTGCTTCTGCATTGTTTGAGAGAAAAACTGGTTGCAGCCTCTTGGCCCTTGTACGGGTCAGTTGGACACCCCTGAGCTAGACCCTTCTCATTCTTTGTCCACGTCCGCACTTCCGGTAATGAGACCAGCTTCGCCAAGCCAATGCATGCATGACGAAATGCGATGAGCATTGCGCAGCTTCGCAGTCGAATACCATCATGGATACACAGATATGAATATGAAAGTACCGCAAAATTCAAATAAACGCTACATTTGAGTCAAAGCTGGAGTTCATGTCCTGAAACTAAACGCTATAAATCGCCATGATATTAGCTAGCGCTCAACCGCGCGCGGGTATGAGCGGAAGTTCACTCATCGACATTTTGACCGTTGAGCCGTCACTGTCGGCAAGCATATCCGCCTTGCAATGTGCCGTATTGTGTATCAGATCGCTCCTATTGTAGGAACATGGACATCAATGTCCTTTCACTTAAAATGACAGAATGACAGTTTCAGAAAATCACATCAAGAATGTCAAAACGAATTTTAAGAAAGAAACTTTCAAATGGGACTTGAACTTGAAATTAAAAGGCATTACATTCTATTCAGAAAAGTATGCAGGGGGGAATTGGTCATGGTCATCACCATGGCTAAGTTATATTTAACTCGTTTCCTAAGCCTAAGGCATCAAAATGCACTAAGTGAACTTTAGTCAATTTTCAAGAGAATTATTGCTGTTGCACAGTCAATGAAACAGTTAAAACAGAAGACCCACTTATAATACAGTAATCATCATCACGTCTTACTCATACACTAATACCTCTTTCCTCTCAATCTTACATAAACTTACTCTTACATACATGCACACGCACACGCACACGCACACGCGCACGCGCACGCGCACGCGCACACGCACACGCACACGCACATATACACATATACTCAAACAAGCACATCTCCGACGCTTCCTCAATGCATCATGTATCTTCCTACACGTTCAGGAGGGCAATGCTGTTTATCAACATATAAATAGCCAGCGAGAGCATCACCACACAACAACTGTCCATCAGTCTGTCTGTGCAGACATTCGCTTCCAGAGTGAATGCGAGTCCGTCCATCTGTCCGTACAGCCCTCAGCTCTCTACAGTCATTGTAAAACGGCACAGAGATGACCCTCACCTCATCCATCTTCATACACGTGCCGAAGTCGGCCAGTTTCAGGTGTCCGTGGCTGTCGAGCAGCATGTTGTCGGGTTTGACGTCTCTGTGGATGAAGCCCATGGAGTGTATGGCGTCGAGCGCCAGAACCACCTCGGCCGTGTAGAACCTGGCCCACTTTTCCGGCACGTCGTAGGTGCTGGTCAGATTCACCAAGTCTCCGCCCGGCATGTACTCCATCACCATGTACAGGAAACGGTCGTCCTGGAAGGCACAGCACAGCTGCGGGAAGAGAGAGAGGCACGTTAAATACACAAGCGCGCCCACACACACACACACACCACAAACACACACACACACGCAGGCAGTGCAACACAAAGAGGAAAAGATACACTTTTGACACACACTCAAACACAAAAATAAATACACAGCACAAATCGGAAGAGGGAGACAAGTTGGAGAACACACACACACACACACACACACACACACAACACTGCCAGGGGAAAAAAAAGACTTTTTTTTTTTTTTTTTTCAAAAACTCTAAACACAGCCATACAAATGACCTAGAAACACATGAACACAAAGAGAAACATCATCTAAGCAAAGGACAACATTAAAGACACAATGCAGCTCGGCAGAAATGCGTAAGACTAAACACAACCCAACATAGTACAGGGTCCTGAAGAGCACGGCCAAACGACCCCGAGATCACCGCACCTGCACCACCCAGGGGCTATCGGCGAAAGCCATGATGTCACGTTCCTCCCAGAAGAAAGCGGAGTCTGAGCGCTTGATCATCTCAAACTTACTCAAGAGCTTCATCGCGTAGACCTTCTGAGAGGCTTTGTGCCTCACCTGCAGAGAAAACACACACAGTTACCAATAATAAGACAGACAGACACACAAAATCAGATCAGTAAGTGCTGGTGAGATCAGTGAGATCCAGGAGGATGCATGAGCTCCAGTGACAACAAAGGGATCAGAGTAGGATCAATTATTTCATATATGATCAGTGAAACACAGGAAGTGAAGTGAGCTCTGGTCATGTCAGTGAGCACCAGATGGATGTGTGAGCTCCAGCGTGATCAATGAAATCCAGTAGGATGTGTGGTCTCCAGTAAGATCAAGAACATTCAGTGATCTCCAGTAGGATGAGTGATCTCCAGTAGGATGAGTAAGCTCCAGTACCATCTGTGATCTCCAGTAGGATGAGTGAGCTCCAGTACCATCTGTGATCTCTAGTAGGATGAGTGAGCTCCAGTACCATCTGTGATCTCCAGTAGGATGAGTGAGCTCCAGAACCATCTGTGATCTCCAGTAGGATGAGTGAGCTCCAGTACCATCAGTGATCTCCAGTAGGATGTTTGAGCTCCAGTACCATCTGTGATCTCCAGTAGGATGTTTGAGCTCCAGTACCATCTGTGATCTCCAGTAGGATGTTTGAGCTCCAGTACCATGAGTGATCTCCAGTAGGATGAGTGAGCTCCAGTACCATCTGTGATCTCCAGTAGGATGAGTGAGCTCCAGAACCATCTGTGATCTCCAGTAGGATGAGTGAGCTCCAGTACCATCAGTGATCTCCAGTAGGATGAGTGAGCTCCAGTCCCATCTGTGATCTCCAGTAGGATGTTTGAGCTCCAGTACCATCTGTGATCTCCAGTAGGATGAGTGAGCTCCAGTACCATCTGTGATCTCCAGTAGGATGAGTGAGCTCCAGAACCATCTGTGATCTCCAGTAGGATGAGTGAGCTCCAGAACCATCTGTGATCTCCAGTAGGATGTTTGAGCTCCAGAACCATCAGTGATCTCCAGTAGGATGTTTGAGCTCCAGAACCATCAGTGATCTCCAGTAGGATGAGTGAGCTCCAGAACCATCTGTGATCTCCAGTAGGATGTGTGAACTCCAGCATGATTAGAAGGCTCCAGTAAGGCCAGTGAGAACCACCCGGATGTGTGAGTTCCATTGTGGCCCTGAGGGGAGACTCACCAGCTGCACCTCTCCGAAGGCTCCCCTCCCGATGACCTTCACTCGCTCAAAATCCTCCGACCTCATCTGCAGCTCCCGCATCCTTCCCATCACCTTCTCGTCTGTAGGGAGAGGAGTGCACGCGTGTGGGTTAAACTCAGGGAGGAGGTACACGTACAAAACGCATTACAGCATAAAAAAAATAAAAAAATAAAAAAAACATTAGCCCTTTCATTCCAGAGCTTTCTAGAGACTTAATTCTGAGATGCAAGCAAGTGAACGAGACGAGACCCTTCTGAGTGAAGATTAAAATGTTCATAATACATTTGAGACCCTATATAAGTAAGTTTTCAGAATCTTTGCCCAAATTCGCCCAACCTAACTGTAACCATGGTAAAAATGTTTTGTCAATCAGATGAAGTATTTTCTGGATCCCCTGAAGTTGATGGCACAGGGTCGTCGCCACATATTTACCAACTTAATTCTACAGCAAAAATCAGCAGCCGAGCTGCGCTGCAGCAGCTTTGTGGAAAGCACTTTTTGTGATGTCATAATAAAGCGACCCACCCGTAACAAGGCTATAAGCAGTTATGGAGCACGTGCAGTCGAGCTGCTTGAGGACTGTCAGCTGTCTCTTTCTCTACACAGAGTTTATTTAGCGACAAGGCAGTCTAACAGACTCTGAGGGCAATAAAAGCATCATTATTGCGGTGCTGTAAACTAATGAAAGAGGATTAGCAGAGTGGACAAGTGAGGGCTCTGCAGTTACTCCACCCGCAAACCAACGTGAACTCGCTAATGCCAGCGGCACAAAGGGGTGATCTGTGACAGGTATAGGCGATAACGCAGCAGTACGCATTTGTAAGACACATTCAGTTCCCTCTGAGAATTTTCCAGAAACCTATTCTATAGCTGTTCTATGAAACAAATTTTTTCTACCAAGGGAGCAAACCCATAGAGGCCGGTACAAGGCAGTAATTCTCAGAAACCGTCTTCAAAATGGCTCACCGGGCCCCAAAAGTGGACTGAGCGGAACAAGAGCCGTCATATGAAGCGGAATTTCCAAGAAACTGCTTTCTGGAAATGGGGCGATAAATAGTTCTTCCGCTGGATAGGGAATACAGTTAGGGCCTCTGCATTTTAACACCCCCCTCTCTCCTCCCAAACAAAAAAATATCAGAACTGGAGATTTACACAAACAGAGGAGAGAGGCTTACATCGGTTTAAAAAGGTCTCGATGTTCTTGTTCTTCCTCAGAGCAGGGAAGTCCAGATCGAGCACGAGGGCATTCATGGAGTCCTGCGGGAGAGGGGAAACCAGAGGATGAGTAAATAATAACAGTAATCAAACAGTGGATAACTGCAGCACTAAACAGCACGCAGCAAAACAGGAAACTCCATCAGCAATCAGCACAACGGCTGCCGCAGTTTCCCCAGATACAGGATAATTAGAGGACAGATTTAGAGCCTTGTATTTATTCAAGGTCAGTATCTTGAAGCCCAATAATACAGTGCAGTCTAAGTATTTTGACAATGGCTATTTTTGCGCACTGGCCACACAGTTCAACGCAACCGATGCGAAGAGAACATGCGTACATGGTTGAAGTAGACACCAACGACTTTGATCGGTAAGAATCGGCAGCTGCGTTCAGTGAAGTACGCAGGGAACTCCAAAGTGCCCTCCAAAAAACAAATACATCTTTTTAATAATCAAAGTAGCTTTAATTCTCGGCCCAAGATCGTGTCTTCACGACGAGATGATTGAACTGTTCTGTGGTCTTCTCGAGCACGTCCCAATAACCAATCAATGCGGCTGAGGTCAGGACTCTGTGGCGGCCAATTTGTGTGTGAAAGTGATTCCTCAAGCTCGTTTTCCTCAGACACGGTTTTCTTTACTTGATGCAGGCCAATAACCCGCCCCTTCTGAAGTACTGTAACATTTTTTCCATCATCGAGGAATTTGTCTACCAATGTGATTTTTTTAAGAAATGAGAAGCTAAGCACTTCATTAATTAGGGCAAAAATAATTATTGCCGGCTAAAATGCATTAATAATCGCTGCAATAATGATCTAATCATGGTATTTCGTCGGCCTGCTGATAAAACCTTGTCTCTCCAATTTGATAAGAAACAAAAACTCGTTTGTTCCACGACATTAGAAAATACAAAATTTTATTGATTGGATGCCTTCTTGGAAGAAAAATAGACATCCTACCCAAACACAGCTGAACTGCTTTCTTACATGCAAAATTAAACATTTTTTTATGCTCTCCAGTAAAGTTATTCATTTTGAATACACAAGGTTTTATCAGCAGGCGGACAATTTGTTTATTTTTCTCCAAATGGCAACTTGTTTTTGGCCGGGCATTGTTTACTAAATATATTAAGTTCAGACTAATATTGAACATCTGAAGATGTTGAAGATGTCTAGGCAAAGAGCGAGCAGACTGTTGTTTCTTCCCTATGTTAGTGTTTCACTTTAAGGACCCCAGTTAAGGAGGTATTAAGGCTTTTATTTAAATATCTGCATCGCCCAGTGTGCACATTCAGAGGAAAAAATGAGGGGGAGTAAAGCCATTTCCATAGCAACGCCGACCACAATACACAGCTGTGCTGGATCTGATATCTCCATGGAGATGCTACCCAGAGTTCCATTTGCTCGTCTGAACGCTTTGAACCCAAGTGACCTCACCCCTTTACCCCATTACCCAACAATGATAAGAACATAAGCACGGCCCCATTAACTGGGGGGGCGATGCGTTCAGTTCTCCATATGTAGGAAGTCCTCCCGACTACAGCAAGTATTGGGGGGGGGGCGTTCGTGGGGCTGTATGGTATGGTAGCTCAGCACAGGAAGTGACACATTCCGTCCCGGACGTTAAAGATAATTTGGCAGAGTCAGGAAGTGGGCTGCGTGTCCAGGCCGTCAGTCATTTCCCCTCCCACCATGAGCACTTCCTCAGTGACCAGCAGCTTTCAGTGGTGCTCAGGCCAGACCTGGGAGCGAACAGCATTTGGTATGAATTCTGACACTTTTCTAGATCTGACTCCGTGTAGACTGGAACAAACCGGATGACCCCAAAGAGGGCAAACCCCGCCCATATGCTCATCACAACCGATTCAGCCGCACCAAGAAATAATAATAATAATAATTTCAAAAAATAATAAATGCATGTCATTCCACTGCGGTCAGGCCCGGTGAATTCTGGGTAGGAAAATAAAAACACGGAGTGACAACCTGCTGCTGAATGTGTCCACCTGCCAGTCTGTCAATGTTGTCCAGTGCTAAAGGACACCAGTATCCAATCCACACAAAACCACCATACAGGCATTAAACTTATTGACCCCCACCCCGCCAGCCCTCAAACTCCCTCTCCTCCGGAGGGCGGGGGCGGGGGGGGGGGGGGGTGAGACAGGAAATGTTTAGTGTCAGAACATCCATTCCATCCGTGTTTGCGGGTAACAGCCAGCAGATAGGGAGCCCCTCTCCCCCTCGCCGATTAGCGCTAGCGTCCCCTGCGCGCGAGATAACGAGCAGAGAGGGGTCGCCGTGTCACAGCGGGGCGGCGCGTATTCAGACAAGCCCCGCCCTCCAGAGCACACATCACAGCAGCACAGGAATGGGGGGGGGGGGGTTCAGATGAGAAAAGGAGGGGAGGATGAAATGCGACACAGAAACACAGGCCACTCCACACACGCACATGCAACTGAAGAATAAATATAGTTAGGTCCAGAATATTCCGACATATTATTTTAGTCATTAAACATGTGCTATTAGAGTTGAAAAAAGAAGGAAATGACAAAAGCAGAAGAGTAAACATAAAGAGCAAAGGCTCCTCAGCATAAATACACCAACACAGGCAATTTAAAAATCAACAAATAAAATTGATTCGCCGCATATTTAGTCGTAACGAAGCCAGCTCAAAACTAACCGGCAGATTCCTGCATCACGCCGAGACAGTGAAAACGCCTCGTAATATGTGGCCCACGGTACGGAGCGCAGAAAAAGAATAAAATAAAAAGGCAGCCCCTCCAACCGCCCCCCCGGGCCCCGTCTGCAGGCATGCAGAACAGAAAACAAGCCTCGCGGTCCAAGCCGCTCAGGCCCTGTGCCTAAATGTTGTTTTTTATGGAATTCCTTCCTCGCGGTTAAAAATAGTCTCTGTCGGGAGATGCGGGGGCCGTACCGAGGAGCGCGGACATGCCAAGCGCTCCAAAAATCCAATCTCTGGAACAACACTGGCACCATGAACATGACTAGGGGGTTAGGGTTGCGGAGATTGGGGGGGTCCAGTTCAAGGCCCTTTCCGAATCTCCATCGGGCTCTGGCACGGGTTCTACCCCACCTACCGATCTTAACGCCCGCCTGTCAGTCAAACTCTACCCCACCCAATTCTCAATCCTAATCCGCTAACACACGGAGGAGGAGGGGCTTTAGTGACCTGAAGCTCCATCCCCTTCCTCAAATTCAAGGTTCACAAGGGGAAGGGGTCAGCTCAGGTAAGGGGGTGTGACTGAGACGGCCAAAATGAAGTCCCATTCCTCATTCCAAAAATCATTCAGGAGGTCACCATTTCACCTGCGAGGAATAGTCAGGTCTAAAGCCCATTGAAACCAGAATAAAACGAGCCCGTGGTTTGGGCTGAAACCTGTGGCCAGGACAGTAAAGACTGGCGGAGCTTCGGGCACTTCAGACTGCCGTCCGCTCTCCCACTTCCTGTAATGCAGTGCAAACCACAAACCAGCCCTGTTCCTGGAGATCCATTTTCTGAAGGTTTCCACCAAACTCAACAGCACACACCTTACCCTACAGCCAGAGGAAGGCTGCGTGGCAGGAGCCGGCACTCTGACCCTCCCCCTTCCCCGTCATTCTGTCTGTACCGGACTATTCCACCCATCCACTTCCAGTGTCCTTTGAATGTTCCTCCAAACCCCTTCTGTAGATCATTCAATAGTTTCCCCTTCCATTTGAGTTCAGTACCCCATCTTACAGTGAAGAACAGCCCGCTGTGTCTCAACATAAATCTCCATCTTGAGGGCCTCTTGCCATGCTGGTACCAGACAGAGGCAGAGACTTCAGCAGTTGGTTTTCATTTGTATTGTTCACCACTTGTTCACAATTTTACCAGCACAATAAACTTGATAAAATACAGGCTTCAATCTCTCGGTTCTATGTCAGCTGTTTAATCCTGTTCTCCGAGACCTACAGTCCTGTGGCCATTCAATATAACCCAAACAAAGCACACCTCGTTTAACTGCTAGAGCTGCACTGCTCATCCCTGTACCTGAAGATCTACAGTTTTCACTCTAACCCCAAACAAAGCAAGCCTAATTCAATAGCACAACCCCGTTTCCAGAGATCATCCATCCTCTGGCTTCTCAATACAGCCCTAACAAATCACGCCTCATTCAACAAACAGAGCGAGGTTGTCCAACTCTGTTCCGAAATATCAACTTTACTGAAGGCTTTCACGCCTATTTCAACTGTGCACAGATTTAACAGCCACAGCTGGACTGCCCAACCCAGTTTCTGGAGGTCTACCCTGCAGTAGATTTTCATTTTCATCCCATCAAAGCACAACAAATTCAACAGCTACAGCAGAGCTGCACAACCCTGTTCCTGGAAATTTACTGTCCTGCGGGCATACACTTCAACCCCAGCAAAGCACACCACATCGTACAGTTAGAGTAGGGCTGTCCAACTGTGTTCCCCAAGATCTACTCTTCTGTAGGGATTCATTTCAGCCCACACCGGGCACACCTGATTCTACCAATTCTAGCACTGAAATGCAACTGGCAGCTGTTGATTGAGGTGAGTTTTTATGTTTGGAGAGAAAAGCAGCAGAACTAATGATCAGATACAGGCCTGTACTCCACCCTCAGCTCATTAGCGCAGCTGAAAAATCCCATAAGGACCTGGGGCTACACCTCAAACTCAGCACTGCTGAAATTAATATTATAAACAAATACTCTCCACAAGATCTGAACTCACAGAGGGAAGCGGACCTCCGCATACAAGAATGAACCCTTCTTTCATATTTCAATCAATGTAGAGCAACAGAAAACTGATTACAAACAACCAATAAGTAGATCGATCACACACATGCAAGTCTGCAGTATATTTAAGCCATCAAATGACAACCAAGAAACTGTGCCAATGTGTATGTATTTACCTACCAGGGCCAAATCATACGCAATTCATTTTAGCCACTTGTTTTTACGCTAATAAGCTAGATCTCAGTTTTGATTTTATTTCCATTTTAATTTTATTTATTTCTGTTTTAGCCTTACTTTCTGTCTCTTATCCATGTATTGGAATATATTTATATTATATATTTTATTGTTCTGTACCCGTTACTTGCACAGCAATTTGTAACACCATTTTTAAAATGTGCCACATGAATAGGTTTTGCCTCCCATCATGTCATGTTAGGCTGACTAATAATGAATTTGATAAGTGTTTTAAAACATCAGCAACATTAAAAAAAATAAATAAATGTAATGTAATCAGATCACGCTACTTCACCACAGTATAAATTTTATTGTGAGTAAACACATAAACATGCTTAGCCCTTTGAGCGCTGAATAAATTTAAGGAATTAAGAATGTAACTATCCTGAGCCGTTGAGAACCCATCATGTGTCACCTTGTTTAAAAGAGCTCCCCCGCGGGAGCTCTTTTAAACAAGTTGACACATGACAGATGCTGTTGAAAACCTGACATTGATATCTTACATCATTGGGCAACTATAGTTGCTCACGGTGCTGAAAGGGTTAAGCCAAGAGAAGAGAACACCAGGAGTCAGGAGGATGAAGACTTGATTCCCACAAACAAGAACCATCACAGTAACGACAAGCAGGGGAAGTCTGACTGAATGAAAAGCCAGTTCTGTGCCTCCAAAAGGCTAAACGCTCACAGGCCTTTTATTACAAAGGAACTTTCCACTAGCATGGCCGACGTCACAGACCTGCAGCCGGGGATCCCAAACAGCAATAAAACAGAGATTTCATCCATAACCTTAAAAGCCGATGAACCGCGCTCTGGACGCGCGACGCATTTCTAATAAAAGGCTGAGCAGCCACATTTTCGACAGGCGATACACAAACAATAACTAAAGCTGAATGATGTGCAGCGCTTTATGGGTTCAAAGGTCGCAGATTCTCAACAGAGCACCCAGCTCGAGTGTGTGTGAGCAGGCTCTTTGCTGTAGTCGTGTAGCAGAGAGACTCTCAGGGCTGTTAGCGGAGCGTACATCTCCATTAAAATCTAATCTTCAGAGCGGTGCAGTGATTAAGTGCTTTTGTCTGCAGACCTGCCATTTTCTTCAGCAGTGCGTTCCCCTCCCCAGACTTTCAATGTGTTAAAACAGCCAGAGCCCAGCAAGCTGCTATTGGAACCACAGTAATGGGCTCAATCCCCCTTCCACCGCTCCCGTTTTACACCAGCCCAAGCATATGTGACAGTACGTTTGCAAAAATAATGTAAACTTCTTTTTAAAGTGCGTAACATCCTCGTAAACTCTCAGCAGAGGATATTAAGTGCTGACCTTTAGCCATGGAACAAAATGTGAAATGCTCTCATAACTGTGGACCTTATATCCACAAAAAAAGTAGAAAAAAAAAAAAGCACTAGGAATATAGCAAGGGAACACAAAGCTGAAGAAAAGCCAACCTACTTAGTTACAAGTTTTAGAAATGCAAATTGTTACACTCAATTGAATAAACAAGCAGAGCTGTGACAAATCATGAGGTAATCAATTCAGATGATAAAGTAATTTTATTTAATGTATTAAACATGTTATAAAAACTCAATCTACAACCCAAAATCAGAAAAGGTTGGGATCTTGCATCAAATTAAAACAGAAAGCAGTGATATGGAAGCCATATTTAATGAGAAATGAGTTGAAAAAAAAACAGCACATTATTTTCTGGTTCACCAAATGAATTTTATTAATTTTCAAAATAAAGACATTTCAATTTTAACTGTAGCAACATACTTTACTTGAGACAGTAAAGTATTTATCACACTGTGATGTTGCAATTTTTTTCACAACACTTAATAACAGTGCAAGAGCTGAACACCAAAGTGATGAGGTTTTCCAGTTGTCATTTTGTCCCATTCTTCCTGCAAACTAGTCTAAAGGTGCACAACAGTGCAGGCATCTCCGATCCCACCTGAATCTGGACTGCCTAATTGGGGAACTATGTACAACACCTGCTCATATGGGACCCCTTGTTGCCAATTCAGGAGAGTGTAGATAGCTTGCGGCTCTCATCCGAAGCACGCACCCGTTAGCCACTGCTTCCCATACACTCATTGGTTGAATCCTCGCAAGCTCAGAACGAGGGCGGAGGATACCCGAACATGAACAGGCTTAGAATCATCCTGATGAGCGCCTCTCTTGGCCAACAGGAGGCGCCTAAGCAATGAACAACGGAACCATGTTATATTACCATTCCTGGCAGACCCTTCCCAATTTGCATCCCTGTGGTGCATTAGCCAATTGTGTGCTACGCTGAAAAAGCTGCCGACCACTGCCGGTCGGTACAACTAGGGCTCGAACCCGCGTCGTGATAGTCACTTCTGCTTCGCAGTGCGATGCTTTGACCGAGTGAGCTATCCGGCAGCTGAATTAGAATTTAGCATTTTAATATGCCATACGTTTTCTATTGGGGACAAGTTGGGACAGCAGGTAGGCCAGTCCAACACCCAAGCCCTCTACTTAAGAAGCCATGCCTTTGTAATGTGCTCACAATGCCGTTTTGCAAAGTCAATTCAATGTTCAATGTCTTCCAATAAAAGACCTGAAAATGTATTCAGAGTAAAATACATGTTTCTAGTATAATGCCACGGTCCATTGCAGATGCCTCTCTTTTACAGACATTTCTCAGCATCAGACACCCGCACCCCCCCCCCCATTAACAACAGCGCACAGGGTGTGACGGGGTGAGACATGGCACCGCACTGCAGAGTAGCGCTTACGGCATCAATGAGCTGGGGAGGAGGGTCCCACCATGAATGTTGTACTTACAAACCGCAACTGAAAAGTCCTACACGGTATAACTTCACCCCTTTAAACTATTTCCTCCTGCATCTGCAGGCGAATCCAGAGCCCCAGAAGGAACAGGCTCTTCCTGCAAGGTGCTTTAGTTACCACTGATGATTAGTCACCAGCAGGCAACAGCGCTGTCAAATAACATATCTGTTCCAATTTTATATATATAATCTCACCTCATAACCAGTCCTACGACACCCTCCCTCCCCTGTCCTGACTTTTTTGGAATGTAAGGTAGGCCCAAGTGGCAAAAAATTGATATATATTACAAAAAATAAAATGCAATTCCTGGTGATCTTGACAAAAATGTAATATTTTGTCTTTATACCGGCTGGAATGAAATAGAACTCAACTAGCCAATTTAGAAGTCACTGCTTTTTGTTTTTACGTGCATTTTCCTGAGTTGGGGTCGTAAAATACCACCTGTGATAGAAATATTCAGCTTATGACAAAATAATTTTTTAGATAAGTGACTCAATTTAACTTATTTTACATATTTATTGCATTGTTCTGCCTAACTAGTACTAATACCTTCTAATGGGAGGGGCATTTTTTAAACCCAAGGGATTTTTAGTCCCCACCGCATGTCATCTTCTATTGTGTAATTGTCATAGACTTTTGACAAGTGCAGTGACATTAAATGAATAAAAAAATAATTTTAATTAATTTTAAATAAAATGTGACACCGCTTTGAATAACACATTTGCTAACAAATAATCATTTTAAAAAAGTACAATGTAAAAACGTTGCATAACGTTAAAAAATTCAATACGTTAGGTGCTGAACATCATTGCAGTATAGTTTGTATATTGCATTATGAGGTTGTAATAGCATCATGTCACAGAAAAAGGTATGTTACTGAGTTACACGATTTTATTACATTTTAAGTTGCTACAGGAAACGCAGGCAGTATGACGGGCACCCTCTCCTTTAGCCCCAGTGAAATCGCAAAAAACATTAATAACCAATAACCCCAATCTTAATTAGAAGAGGTATTAAAATACCCCCGTGAGCAGGGGGTCACATCAGGGACATGAGCGATAAGCTGAGCCCCTCCAGCGCTCCCTCAGCACTTTTTGGCTCGGAGGGCTGCTAAAAATAACAGCTCAAATCACCGTGCTTGTTTTGGCGAGTGAAATATCATTCAAATACTTATCTCTGTCAGGGAAGCATTAAATCAGTTTGTTGTGGTAAAAAAAGTGTCTCACATTACCAACAAAGCTAAAAATAATAAACACTCCCCCGCTAATAATTTATGATGATCTAAGATCCACCCTCGATAGAAAGATTCGTCACACTGCTGAAAACGCTTCAGGGGACTAAATGTTAGATCAACTACTCACGAGCCCCAAAAATGACTGCCAAGCACTGCTAAAGTAACACTTCACTTTGTATTAATACTGAAACATCTCAACATCCAGGCCACCTGTAGTTTAGCTTAATGAGCTGCAATAGCGCAGAGAATTTCTATTGAGACGCAAGCTGTTCATTCAAGGGACCGACTTCTGAGAATGTGCAGCTATTTATATCTTCTCCAGGGAAGACAGCACAAACACGCGCAGTACGTCCAACAGATTGACAGACGTGATCTACACATGATCCCAGGTTCGAGCCGGTGGCCTTCCTTGTACAGATCAGCCCACTGGCCACAGTGACCTTTGACTCCTGTGTGATCCCAGAGGTCAGGGTGAAAAATGAATGCCAGAGAAGGGATGGTCAGCAATGGGACAGGCCTGGGGCCTCTGGCACAATGCAATGCAAACCAGCCACACCCCCCACACCCCCCACCCCCCGCCAATGCCAAATCCATTTACTGCTATTCGCCCCATCAATTCTCCCAGCACTCTCGTCCCCCTCCATAGAGGATTCTAGTGTTTTCTAAGACCGGACATGTGGTAACTCAAGTGCCTGACGCAAAATGCAGAATGCAGCATCAGGACGTCAGCAAAAACTGCAAGCTAATCTGCAAGATTGGCGGAAAAGGTATGGTCAGGCTTCAAGTGCACGTGCAAATACTGCAAGGGGTGTGTGCATGATCGATTTGCCATGCGTAAAGGTACGCCTCATGTGTGCACACTTTTAGGAAGACATCATTCATGTGTGCATAAGCATGTGTTTGTATGCAGACTTTAATAGCTGTATTTGCGAAAACCAACTCTTGATAAGTCACAAGAAGATATTACGGGATGCGAGGACATATTGGGTGGTCCTCGCAGGGGATTAAGGCTCATTGGTCAAAGCTTGGGTCACAGTTATAGTTACAGTTAGGTTCAGGTTAGGGTCCGGCATAATTTGGTTCAATTAGAAAAGCTCTACAGAGTGAATTTAAGTCAAAACAATATATGCAAATGTACAGAAATGAGTGAGCGGGCGTGCCTGTGTGCGTCCATTGATGACAATTTTTTTTTTCCTAAATAAAACTTTTTACACCTATGATGGAGTCCCGTGGATGCCTCTGATTCCAGGTGGCGATCCCTGGATCGAAACCCTATATTGAAGGCATCTATTGGCAGATACCGGCGTTGCCATGGTTGCCCGCCACAGATCGTTCCGGACTCTCATGCCCGCCCACTCTCTGGCTCTGGTAGTGCAGGCTCGAAGAACACAGTCTCTCAGGGAGGCGACAAATCACCTACCCCTCATTCAGCAACCGTGAGGAACAACCGGCTACAAAATGGCCGTCGACGACCTATAATACAGTCACCATATAGAGCTCAACCCATGGGGCAAAACAAAATATACATTTCATATGGTTTTGCTGCATTTGCAGGTAATGACGGCACAGAATAGATGCACTTAAGATGTTAAATTCATTCCCATTTAATCACTCGTTTTATTGGTTATTTCTACATGCATACACAAGCCTTCAATGGAGCCCCGTCTCCACGTCATTGGCACGAAAGCAGAGATGGCAACAGCCGATTTCCTTCACGACGCAAGATTTTTATTCCGTCGCTCTTCGAATCCAGACGCCAGCAAAACAAGCTTCAATCTACAGCTAATATAACATAATCTTAAGCGACAGAAGTCTGGCGCTGAAAACGGCTCGTCACGCGTCATTTCATCCCGCTTAAGACTGCAGGGAAGCATTGTGGGTAAAAGGACAGGCTCTGATGAATAGACGAAGAGAAATGCGTCAGCGAAAGAGCGGGAGCCCATTTCAGAGCAGAGATTCCTCTGCTATTGAGCTCATACGAGTAAATAATTGAAATGAAGTCAAGTTGAAAAACCTCCCCCAAGACCATCATTAAAAAATTCGAATCGATTAATTAACCTTAATGCATTGCTCTCATTCAGCCAAATGGAGGCGAGCCAAACCCAAATGGGCAGATACCGTTAAACAGTGCGGGCGAGCCCAATGCTGCCCTGGCTGATGGAATTTAAACCACAGGAGCAACTTCCCGCTCATCAAGTGCGTTTCTGACTCCGGTGACTGAGGCTCCTGCGGTACTGGTTTTATATTCATAACCACAACACTGTAATGGAAAATACGAGCAGTTCATGCACAGCCAAATCACAGAGCAAAATGCCTGGTCCAGTGGCTACCTAAACCACCAGTGAGGCAACACTAAAGAATGATTTCACTGCACAAACTGCAGTCTTACCTGACAGTCAGCTTTATCACCTAATCCCAAATCCAATAAATCTTCGCCTGAAGGGTCAGAAGGTGGGGAGAGTGTCATGATTCAGCAGCACAGTAATAGAGGCCAAAAACCACAATCATCTCTCGTCTTAAATCAATATAGGATTTCAAATTAGCCCCTCAGTTTTTGGCCAACTGACTTCCTGTTGGATGTAACAAAGTGGCACACGATGGGCCACTGTCTGACTCCTCTGAAGAAGCTGGTGACTCCGTGCGTTTCGGACAATCGAAGCAGTATCGACGCCTTAAAATCAACAGTGGGGCAGGTGCACAAACCAGGAGAAAAACTATGATGAGATATTTCACACGTTAATGTGAACTGGACACATTCGGCCACAAAAATAGGTGCCAAACGCACATCAAGATATTAATCAAAGAAATAAAAGTTGGATGGTTGTGAGGCTGGCAGGTAAAAGCAGCAGTCGCCATGGAAATGAAAAATAAACACATCCATGACTCCATGAGCACTTTCCAATTCATCATACTGCTGCACTTTCAAGGACAATGAGTTCAAAACAAGAGACCTGCGAACAATGCGAGAGAATACCTGTGACCACATATATTTGAACAGCAATCTGTTTGTTTAAGTGTACGCACATAGAGTATGCCTGACCGCTTCCGCGTGATGGCAGTTGAGTGGGCGTGCATGCGTGCTAGAATCCTCAAGTGTGCCGCTGTGCACGTGTGGGTGTGTGCTAGCATCTGAGTACACGTATGTCGGTGGACACATCACGAAACAAGGTCCCTAAGTTCTTGCCGAGCAGAGCAAAGCCGACCTTACCGAAAAAATCACTAAGGACTATTCCGGTAAAAAGCAGTAGCTGGAGCTCACAGAACTCTGGACAAAACCTCTTTATTGTAAGGACTGACGTTTCGACGTCCACTGATGTCTTCCTCAGAGTCAGATGATGCATCATCTGTCCTTTCAATAAAGAGGTTGTGTCCTGAGCTCTGTGCGCTCCAGCTTTTGCCTTTTACTGGAATAGTCCTCGGTGATTTTTTCGGTAAGGTGCGCTTTTCTCTGTATTGACTGTCCATGCTGTTGAGAACCTTTACAGTCCTTCTCCATAGCGGCTCTGAGAGCGTCTGGTCTACTCCTCTACGTCCCAAAGTTCTTATTTATTGAGCTCAGCAGGATATTTACATAATGCAGTGCTGACTCACGACATTAGATTTGACTTTGAAGTCAAGGGCAGTCTATCTTATCGAAAGAGCCGGTGTGGGTGCAGGCTTTGGTTCCAGTCCAGAGCAAGGACACTTCATTCTACTCGTCAAGATCTGGATGCAGAGCCTGACGCACATCTTCTGGTGCTGTACTGTACGACCAAAACTAACAAAAGCCATCTGGCAATGGCGGATCCCCCCCAACTGTAGGTTGTGTAACCTACAGGTTGTGTGGACAGACGGACGGACTGAAACCCCCAAAAGGCACAACTAGACCATTAGGAGAAGCTCCATAACAAATTTGGTGTTTGTAAGTGATATAGTTTGAGTTCTGGTCCGGAAACGATTTTATTACAGACGGACACACTGATCGCAAAAACCAACACCCACGCAGGTATTTTTGGATAAGACTGGACACCTCCGCTCCACAGATTTTCCTCACGTTTTTGGTTTCATTGGGCAGAACATCACCACCTACTGCACTGCTTGCCACAGCAGGTCAATAAATCAACCAGACAAACGAGTGGCCTCATTCAAAAAGAAAATCAGTTGCTGCTGCATGCTAAGATGGAACGTCCCCGTTCACAACCAGAGTGCCTGGTCAATTTGACAAGAGGAGAGCATGTCATTCTTCCACAGATGTGAAGTGTCTAATTAAAAAGGCATTTATGTAGCTTGATACTCCGCAGAAATCAGGCCCTTCAGTCGCAGGCGGAGGAGAAAGCACAGGTGCTGCAATGATAATGGTCATAATAATGTGAAATTACTTCGGAGATTTAATTCTGCGGACGGAATATAAATTACCATCACAATTTAATGAGAACAATCTATCTAGAGTACAGAAATTAACTTGAGAAGTTTAGCTCCATAAGTCTTGGCCCACAGAGGATAATACACAGTCCACTTAAATATTCAAATTGTGGTGCTCAGAGGCTTAATGAAGAGTGTTTGTATGTTTTGGATTCCTTGTTTTTTTTTTTGTCCCCCCCCCAAACATTAGTACTGCCAAGGGTGGTGCAAATAAAAAAACGGAGGTCTAAATAGCCAACATGGCCCATTTAAATAACTAATATTTATGAAATCAATTAACATTTATTCAAAAAAAAAGTTTAAAGAATACTTCTTTCATCAGTGCACACCACCTGAGCTTTGGTGACCTCTGAGACCGTGACGTAACGCCGAATAATCCTCTTTTCTTCATTTGGCACATTTGACCAAAAAAAAAAAATTAGAATCTCAGACAATTTTAAGACCATCCCCTGGTAAGCTATGGTAATTTTACATGGAATGACCCAGATGTTCTGATAGTTCTTACTGTCAGACAGATCTGCCTTCAGCACACAAGAAGACCACAGACTCAACTGCCTCACAGAACACAAAAGTTTGGACTTTCAATGACCAGAACTTAACCGTGACCAGATCTCCTAATGCAGAAAGTAGTTACTGTACCAAATGGCTAAGAAGAGATGTACCCAAGCAGGAACCAGACCGCTGAACACAGGTGACATTCAGAAGTGTTTCTAGTGCAGGATACATCCTGCAGCACAGAGAGAGGAAGCAGGATCACTCCTGCAGAATAGAACAGGAAGACGAAGAAAGACCACACAGCCCCAGATGGAAATACTACGCAGAATCTGAAAATAATAAATGAGTACTCATAATAATGCAGAATCATTTCCTGCGATCTTCATCTCCAGTTTGAACCATCAAGGGATAGTAGGGGCTCAAGTATATTCCAGCAGAGCGAAGGTTAATGCATGAGTGCACAAAGTTTGCATACTCCTGTGAGGCAGCACACTGCCGCAGGGAGAGGAATATAAATGTGGGAAGGCTATATGACAGCGGGGCAGGGGGGTGAGTGTGTATGTATATGTAGTTAAGCGGGGGTGAGACCGGAGAGTGAGTGTGTAATTGAGGGTGTATGACAGAGAGGTAGGAGGCAGGGTCTATATATAGATGTAGGTGGAGGGGATTAATACAGCAGACTGTGCGGGAACAAAAGCCTAAACTACAGCCTGTCCTCACCACCGCTAATGCTAATGCTAACACCCCCCCTCCATCTGACATGCAATGTGCTTTAAATACATCCCTGACTCAGAAACACACAAGCGCGCGTGCACACACACACACACACACACACACACACACACACACACACACACACACACACACACACACACATGCACACACACCGCCCCGTACATATGAAGGCCCATCTCATCTCCACTCTGACCCTGTAAGATTCTGAACGTAGCTCAGAGATGTTCTGTGCTACAAAAACAGTCATCACTTACACACCGTACGTACTAAGAGCCGTAAGAGCGCACAGAAACCCGCCTAATAGCCCATAACCGGGACATAATCACAGGCCACAGCATCAGCTGCTAGTGCCCGCTGCCAAGTCCACTGGTACTCAGTGTCTTCGCGGTTGTTCTGTGTTGTACTGAAACCCTGTGGCACATTTACTCTCTCTCTCTTCTGCTCCCTCTCATGTTACCCCTCCCTCTCGGGATGGTTCATGCCGAGCCGGCCACTTCAGCCGCAGGCTAATAACTGATGCAATTCCAGATAATGAGTAGGCGTAGAGCATTTTACTGATGAAAAAAAACAAATGTTAAAAAGGACAAGCTTATGCGAGTACAGTGCCTGTGGGGTACCAGAGAATATGCTAGGGAACTTAAAAGGAATCGGTGGGATGACTATACACTTCCACAGCATAGGAGATCTGCAAGACAGGAAGTGCATTGTGTAAACAGGAAGTGCATTTCTAAAACGGGGGCAATTCCTGGGGAATGCACTTCGACTGCATGATGGACAGGAAATTCATTTATTTGCAAGGTACATTTGTATTTCCTGGAAGAACATTTCTACTCCACAGGATCTCTGTAAAACAGGAAGAGCAGGCGGTGACAGTGTGGAGCAGAAAGAACACTTCTCAGGTACACCACTCTCAGTGTGGCCTCCAGTTGCCAGGTTCTACACTCATGACCAAACAGCTGATTGACAGACAGCTAACACAGGTCCCACCCCCCAAGGGAGTGACAGCTGACACACAGCTCAGCTGTGAAGAGCTAAAGAGGAAAACCACAAGGCACGCCCCCTCCAGATAACTTCAGGCTGCATGACAACAGAGCAACCACAAGCAGACCTTGGTCTACAGTCATGAGATGCGAGTTACGGTGAAGCAACTCCACTGGCTCTTGCTTTTTTAAAATCTGCATTCACCAACACAGCTGGATAAATATTGAACTAAATCTGCGAGCACTGCACTGCACGTGTCCTTAGAGCACTGAAACGGAGGAATTGAACCTGCAACCTCAGGGGCACAAATACAGTTCCAAAATAATCATGCTGGGCCAACCCCACGTACGGCAAAAGTGAGGAGGAACTGGGTCGCTTGTGAAACACTTCCTCTATACCCAGAATGTGTCATAAATCTAGTTGCATAAATTGACTCTTAAACAGACAAATATTACATAACTGTGCTTAGGAGAGCCAGCTAAATGCGAGCAACGCCGTGAGCCTGACTTTAAAGCGGCAATGACTGTGCGTGCATTGACTAGCCCGAGTGCATCACGCAGTCAGCGCCAATATAAATCAGACGAAAGCTCAGTGCCATGCACTTAAGGAGTCCTCTACGTTTCATAAATCATTCTGCACAAGCGCCCCCCCTAAACAAATGTACAGTAATGTGACACAACATGACGTAACCCAGCATTCAAGCGCTTAAGAGCTCCTCAATACTCCGATAAAGAGCGGAACCATGCGCGTCTGAGAGGCCCCGTCGGATCTGACAAACAGCAAGGCGCATTAATCCAATTATTTCTTTTTTTATATACGTATAGTTTAACCAACCCTTAAAAGAGCGAGATCACGCTGTGCGTCTAGAATGTTCCAAATTCTGTTGTTCTACTGAGGAGGTTTTAACCACTGCGGGAATTTATTTGAAGTTTTATAACACGGATTAAGAATTCTGGGGGAAACATTTTGCACACCTCAATGAATTAAGCCAGCGATCGAGTGAAACCGGCCTAATAACGCAATATTGCGAGTTCTAATCACTGGTGTGCGCGCAGCCGCAGCGAACCCTCTGGTGAACATACGAAACCAAAGCAGCTTCAGTCAACCTCCATACTGAGGAGAGGAGGCTGAAGGCTGACAGGAAAGCCGCAGCGCTGAATTCAGTCACAAAAAGCCTTATACGGCAGTGTTTCTCCCCGGCCTTAAGCTGGAAACGAACCCGGCATAAATACAGCCACGAGCGCGCGTCACTGCCCAGGGGCCAGAGCCAAACCAGAATATGGCCTGAAAAATTCGAGAATACCGTCTACAGCCGCTTTCTCACTGAACGCGAAACTAATTTTTCGCACGACAGATACCATTCCGAGTCAATGCAAAGATGCGCGTTTGAATGTAATCTGTCGAGCGAAAAATTCGTTTCGCGTCCAGTGTGAAAGCAGCTTAATTCCGCGCACGACGCATCCACTGTAATGAGATGCACAAACCTTGACATCCTGCCCTTTCCGCCACCTAAATTCTCAGGCTGAGGTTTTCGAGGAGTTCAGCATCCTCTGCAGAGGTTTTAATGAGAGGTTACCAGTGTTCATTATGGCATGTCATACACTACTAACTTGGTAAAGTGAACTTCAACCGTTCAAGCCAACTAAGCCACCATAACAACGACAAGACACTTCAGAAGCCGACACTCTTCCGCGAACCTTCACCTTAATACAGCGCTAAATTAAGGATCTTAAAAATATTCTGATAAATGAAGAGAGCAAACAAGGATCGGAAATCAGCTCATAACTGCGCCGGGTGCCGTGAGTTTTGTTTGCTTGGGCAAACTTCAAAAGGTCGGAGGACGCGGTGCCACATACGCGCTTGTCAAAACAACTCCAGCCGGGAGACAAAACCGAGGCAAGCGGATAAAAAAATAAAACAAACAAGAGAAAAAGAAAGTTATAGAAATCTTTCAAATATCTTTTCTACTGACTGCGACAAAGCATTTCAGTTTCATGACTCACTTATTAAATTCCCTTTATTTTATTCTAATTTCCCACGCGGTGCTAGAACCATTTCCGAAACGATCGGGTTCAACCATTCAACTCCACCCGCCGTTATCATCGGCTATTCTTCCACCCCCTTCTCCCGAGCCAACTCAATGCACCATTCTTTACATTTCTATCTGCGAGCTCTTTGTTCCTCTGTGGTGTTGAATGCGGAGGTGATGAAAAACAGGGTGAGAAGTCCAAGTCTGTCATGAAGGTACACCCAATAAATCAGCGATCGCTTTCTGCGTTTAGAATACTTTACTTACTCACTCAAAGACTTGCAACTCTGTGTTCACACCCAGCGCTATCACGGCCTCCTCATAGTACACTACCAAGTCACGCATTTTCCAAAACGCTCTAGAATGCCAAATACCAGCGCAGAGTTTACATAATTGCACAGCAATAATAGACAGCAGTGGGAGAGACAAATTCAAGAAAACAACACAGAGCTTAAGTTATGAAGACAAGATTTTATAATTCAGAACAAAATGGCCCTGATTGGAACAGAATTATATACCCCAATGACCCAAAACATTCATGCTATTCACAGATGGAACGATCCTGCTGATATAATAATGCTGATCAGCTCATAATAACAGCATGTCCAGATCTCTACTGACCTTGGACGGTAAGCGAACAGTCAGTTCCAGAATTCAATGTTATGGATATGGGAGAAATGCAAACTGAATGACTTTGACGAGCCAAATTGTTCAGGCCCGATTTGTGGGTTATAGCATCTCAGTAGTGGCAAGACTTCTGGGGTGCTACCTTTCAACAGATGTGAGTACCTACTGACAGTGGTCCAAGGAGGGACAATCCATGAACCGCTGACAGGGTTTTGGGCGCTAAAGGCTCTTTGACACAAAAGAACTATGATGGCCATACTGTCTGGTACAAACTGACAGAAGGGGAACTGTGGCACTGAGAATTTCGATAATATTTACAAAAGGAATGTGTTGCAACACTCAGTGCATCATACCCTGCTGTGTACTGCACGTTTTAGCTTGCAGACGAGTCAAAGAGCCCATTCTAACCCCTGTCCACCTTTAAAAAATGACCCCCCAAAGGGCAACTGAACTTCAGAACTGGACCTTGGAGCAGTTGATGGTGGTCACCTGGTAAAGCAAGACTCTCTCTTACATCATGTTCTTCAGCTGGATACGTGTGGAGAGATGGCATCAGGATGCACTGTGGGGAAAAGACCAGCTGGTGGAGGGACTGTGATGCTTTGGGAAATGTTCTGCAGGGAAACCCCGAGTTTTGACGTCCAGTGACGTCAGTTCGATGGAGGCTTTTTGGCAGCACAGGGGGGAACTTCACTATATTACAGTCTGTAGGGAGCAGCACAACAACATCATTTCCATTCAAAAAACTAACCAAACCTTCATCTTGTTGTGGCCAAGTTGCTGATACCCGGGAATTTGTCCACGACAGAGCAAATGGCCTCCAATGTATCTATGTCCGTAGCCATTGTTGATTTCGGAGACTAAAATTTCAAACTCGGCCCAGCGGCTACATCATGGCTCCCGGCCACGCCCTCTGTTCGTTGGTTGGTACGGCGTACAGCTCCGAGTGACCAGACTGAGTACTGAAGCGAAATGAAATTAAGCAGAAGTACGTAAGCTGGCGGAGTCAGGCTAATAACAGGCAGCGAGCAATTAGGATGCTACTAGCGCTGTTCTAACCAATCAGAACAGCGGAGTAATTGATCAATCAGGATGTTCAAGAACTACCCAATGACGTATAGCTTACTGACCAATCGGGAGGATGCGCGATCGAAAATCAGGAAAGAGGAGCTCTATATAATAGGATGCAGTGTGCTAGGATGTAGCAGTTCACTACTGATAACGCCCCACCCTCCAGCTCAATCACAGACAGCACATAGTTTCCGTACCAGAGGAGAGGTCTATTTTGCTACAACAAGAACAGATCAGGGCATCAAGTTCAGAAGAAAGGAGAAAAGGATGAGAAAGGAAGTCTGGTGTAATTGGGAGCACTAATGCCTCACCAAACAGCGTCTAAAACGCTACTTCTACACTATAAACAAAGGTAACAACCACCACTTTGCACAATAAACAAAGGTCAACAGCCACCACTTAGCACAATAAAAAAGGTAACAACCACCACTTTGCACAATAAAAAAGGTAACAACCACCACTTTACACAATAAACAAAAGGTAACAACCATCACTTTGCACAATAAACAAAGGTAACAACCACCACTGCAGAATAAACAAAAGGTAACAAACCGCCACTTTGCACAATAAAAAAGGTAACAACCACCACTTTGCACAATAAACAAAGGTAACAACCACCACTTTGCACAATAAACAAAGGTAACAACCACCACTTTGCACAATAAACAAAGGTAACAACCACCACTTTGCACAATAAACAAAGGTAACAACCATCACTTTCAAGAAAAAATGTAATACAAGTACATCTTGAAGGTAATTAACCCAGTCCTGAAACATTGTAAAAGCTGAGTTAAAGTCAATATGGAGGGATAAGAATAACAAAGTATTAAAATAAAAGCACAGCAAGATTTCAGAGGGCCTTAAATAAGGGCGTACACACACACAGTTTCAGGATGATTAAGTCCGACAGGCCGAGTGGTAAAGAGAATGGGTGCGATTCTGAAGAGCTCCTGTAGGTGGGACGGGACAGTAACAGTCAGCACTGCAGCAGTTACTCTTCCCCGCTTGTCCTCAAAGCTGGTCTCCCAGGGTAATGGAATTCTGCCCCCCCCCCATGATGACATCACCAGCTTCGACTGCAGTTCTGCCCTCACCTCCACCAACAGAGTTTGTTACCTCCATAAAACCTACAGACCATACACACCACCGCAGTATTCGTACCTGTGAAACTTTACAACCGTAATAGATTCTAGTGGAGATCACTAGGTTTCCAAAAGTCGCAAATGTGAATGACCTGTGAAAGGGTTTTACTTCAGACATGATTCCATTGAAACCAACAGGTGAAGCGCAAATTTTTCAACAAATACTTTATAGGTACAAACAACAATCCATATCCAAAAAAAAAAAAAACCCAAGAGTCATCATATATTGTAAATTTTTACTTGATGCAAACATATCCTGCTGAATTACAGGGAAAAGTGTATAAAATTATGTACTAGATGTTGGTTATTTTCCAGTAGATGTAATACTGTGGCCATAAAAACATGGCACCCTGGGTTTGAATACTTCTCTCAATATGAGTGCGATGTCACTTCAGTGAAGCGCCGCAACCAGCAGATACAGAATATGTCCGTGACATTGACCTACAACATGAAAAGAAAAGCTTTTTCTGACTTTGAACCTACTTAAGGGAACACTTCAGTGAAAATTTTAGAGCTTAAGGGGTTAAAGACAGAATGTACGGCACCCTGATACGGGCAAGCACAAAGACACACACACGACAACACACAATCACATTCTTCATCTCTTCTCATTTTTCCACTCTCACGCAGACAAACAGGTGGAGACAGAGAAAAGTTTGAACACTAATGATGGAAGTGTGTGTGTGTGTGTGTGCAGTGTGTGTACGCGACTACGCGCGCATAACGTGTTCGTGCTTGGGGAGGTGTGCAACCAGGGATGTTGCGTGGGCGCACAATCGCTGAAAGCAAAGCAGTGCCGTGGATTTACCCACAATGCCCTGTTATCATTGGCCCATGGACACTATCTCAACGGAAATGCACTCGCCCATGAAGGCCAGCATTGTGTCATCAACTGCTCCCCCCCCCCCCCCTTCAAATACAGCCAAAACAGAACCCCCCCCAAAAAACATCACCACCCACACTGTAGAAATATGCAAACAGAGAATCATAACTGAGTCACACCAAACAAAGACCCATTACACATGAATATTCTGGGTCCACACAATGCTGGCTAATACAATCAGTTTATTTTGTCAAGCCATTACAAACCGCTTCGCGAGCTCGACGCAAGATGGAGAAATGAAAGAGTAAGACAGACAGGAAGGCAGTAATTAAAAGCATGAAATTAAACTTGCGCTCTATTATGAAACACTGAATTCTCTTATTAAAAGCCGTTGGCACAAAGCCGTGGAGCTCGGCACAAATCGACGTTGGACCTTGTCTCTACTCCCAAAACTGATGTCTCTTCACTCGCTCTGTCCTTCAATCTCCATCTGGCTCCATCTCTCTCTCTCGCTCTCTCACACTCTCAGCAGTTGGTCTGGAATCACTACCTCCCTGCTCTGATTGGAAGGGGCTTCCCTTCTCCGCAGTAATGGCTCTGGCAGACTCGTCAGTTCGTTCCGTAAGCGAAAGTTTTAAAAAGTTCGTGAGCAGACCGGCTCAGGAGGCAGCGAGAGCACAGTCAGGACCCGTCCCAGTACTCCTGCACCACCCCCAACCCCTCAGAGAGGACAAGTCGAATTCCAGAGCCCCTCTGGGCGTGTCCTCCGATGTTATCACACACAAGCAGGCGAGGGAATGGGGGATGGGGGGGATAGAAATCCCCATGAAAAACAAAACACAAAAAAACTCCTAAATAAAGCCGCTAACAGCATATCCGCCCTAAAACAGCACAGCATCTTGCTTAAGTTCGCCTCGGACTCCCCAAGGATGGGCAGGAGGGGCATAGAGGCGATATGACATCATTTCTAGGTGCTGAAAAGTCTGTGTGGAGGGGGTGGGGCGCGTCAGGACAGGACAGGTCAGGCTCGGCCCAGGACGCTGATGCGGTGATCGCAGTCGGCAAGCCTCAGCTGAGACTACTGCTAACCTGACTACTTAGGAGTCACCGAGCAGTCACAGAGCACACTAGAGCCAAACCAACAACAAGAGCAGGAGCTCCTACAGTCAGAAACATTACATGGCATGTTCTAGAACATACTGTACATTCTTGAGGATCCTTTTTTTAAAAATGCAGCCACAGGAGCCAGCTCAGACCTTCAATCATCTTTAACTGCTCCCTTCAGCTCTGCTCATAGGGTATACAACAAATCCCCACCACTGACAGGAAGTGACATCACTCCACAAACTGCAGCACTAACAGGAAGTGACATCGGTCCACAAGCTCCAGCAGCACCGACAGGAAGTGACGTCTCTCAGGCAGTTCCAAGGAGGAAGAGAGTAAAATGGCTGCTCTCTTAAGGCCAACAAATGCAGCAGCCAGTTTTATCACATAGAGCATCGTTAAGAAGTGCAGCCTAGGTGCATTCTTAAGCCTGGTTTACATAAACCTGAGGTTTTGGTGGGAAATTGTGTTCAGTAATTGCTGGTTTCTGGACTGTTTTTGGAGCGCTGAAGCATGGCGACTGAGCAGAAGGAAATTGGTCCCTGCACACTCAGGGCTGGTGTTAGGAGTTTGGGGAGGCTCAAATGCAAAGTGACAGAAGAATTTTAATGGAGTTAAGAGCCCCATCAGTGCGGGATGGGCGAAACAGAGCAGCAGCATTCCAGCCTAAAAATACAGCCAAGCCCAGACAAGCAGCCAGCACCACCGCACACAATCACGCACAATCAGCAAACACACATGCACACACGCACGCATGCACACACACACACACACACAATCAGGCAAACACACGCATGCATGCACGCACGCAATCACACACAAAATCGCTCACGCACGTGACGTACACAATCAGGCTCGCACACTCGCACACCAGCATACGTGCACACACAATAATGCACACGATCATCGCGCACATAATCACTTGAACACACGTACACAATCACACACGCACATACCCACACACAAGCAAACATACATGTGCACGCGCGTGCACACACACACACACACACACACACACATACATACATACATACACGCACGCACAAACGCAAAGGCACATTCTCTCGAAGTCTCGAACTGCTGCATACAAACACTTTCATTCCATATTCAGACTCCTCATGTAAAATTTGACCCACATGTCCAGCCCAACAGAACCACCGCACTTCCACACAGGCAGTCAGGCACCACCTTTCACCTCATAAAGGCTTGAACCCACAATACAGCCAATCAGAGCCAAACAATCCCAATCTGGCACCACAGGAGAGGAACAGTAAACTGGCTCGTTGGTACCATCAGCAGAAGGTCTGAATGGGACACAATGCAGAGTAAAAATTCATGTAAGAGAAAGAATGCAAGCATTTCACAAACACACTGGCCTCAAGAGTTCAGCATTTTAAAGCAGCGCCCTGGTTCTGCCTCACACTGGCACCTGCGGGTTCTCCAGCAGAACATCTGTCGCAGAGTCCAGCCCCAGCAGCAGCCGACTCTAATGTAGAGTCCCAGTGAGGGTATCAGAGTGACCGCGAGTCCCAACGGAGCAATGAGGGCTAAAGGGCCTGGATTAGGGGCCCAACAGCTGCACTAATCCACAGGCTGAACCATCCTACAGTCACACATTCCACTGACACACGCACACGCGCACGTGCACGTACACACACACAGGCACGCACGGCCAAACAGACGCATGCGCGCGCACACACACACGCGCGCGTGTTAAAATGCACCAAGACACAGTTGAACACAGATACACACTCACGGACACATACACACATACACACTGCCATTCTCTTGCTTTCCTCTCACTGAGGATAAAATGATATCAACTCAAAAAAAATAAATTAAAAAAAAAAAAACCCAGCAGAAAAGGGTCCTAAGAGCGGCCAGCAGGACCGAGCCCTGCGGCAGAGAGGCATCATCACGCTCAGAGGCGCGGCGAGCTGCTCCGAGCGCAAACTGTTCAATATTCAGCAGGATTACAGCCCAGCCAGGACTCACAGCCACAGTCTGTCCCTGCAGCAGGAGCTCAGATCTGACCAGCCCGACTCACACTCCGCCACGCCTACACTGAAAACAACTCCGGCCTCTGAGGCCAGCTGCCTGTTCCGTCTACGGCAGGATTGAGATTCGGTGAGAGACTTGATTCACATCAGGTCTTAATCAACAGGGAACAGACACCGGCTGGGTGAACAGAGCATCCCGGTCTGTTTTTGAGCTAAAATATTCACCATAAACCTGAGGTATTCTGAGCCAACACAAAATATCATCTCGCCACAATCTCAACACGCCTGTCCACAATTATGACTCCTCTGACACTAAAAAAAGGTATGTGCATGTTTTTACTGTAACTATGCAACAGGTTTCCCCAATTCTTCTATTACAGGAGGGCCCTGTATGGATTCAAACAATTGAGAAGCCTATATTATAATGCTCAGACCCGCCCCAAACCCCCACAGATGTTTTGGGATCCCCATCTGCAGCTCTGGAGTGGAGAGTCCACATCTCCACCTGTAGGTCCCTGAAACCCCACTAACTCCAGCAGAACCAGTACAAACGCCCCATTTCGGGTCACATTCTGCCATGGACATGCGAGCTTTGATCCTACAATCACAGGACATTACCAGGTCAGCGCCTTCAGTCAGCACAGCTGCTTTGAATCCCACCGACTCGGATACAATTGGAGACAAGAAGCCGCTGCGATTGGCCCTCTGTGTGCTTCAGCTTCTGTGACTGGAGGACAATGTGCTTAAGGTTTCGTGATTGGTTAGCCACAAGCCATCACAATTCAGACTGGTTTCTGGTTACACAGGATTACTGCATGCATGTATTCAGTTTCACAACAGCGCACGACAAAAGCAGCTGCACACACCTGAAACAGCGAGTTTATCTGCCATCTTTTCCTGATTGGAGAAGAATGGACGAGAGACATTTTCTTCCTGGAGTTATTCAGTCACATTGACAATAAGTACCCCACAGCTTAGACACTGAGAATAGAGAATACAGGCATTACAGCGCAAAAAACCAACAGAACTAATTTACTTGCTAAATCAAAACTTGGTGCAGATAACGACACAAATTTCGAGTAGGCCAACATGAATGACAACGCACTCAATCCCCAAAGACAGTTGCCCATAATAACAGCATTCTTTGTCTGCATGTTCTCATGTCTGACAATCAACTTGACTTTTGCTACAACTTAATACTGAAAAAAATGCAGCTAAAATAGCAAGAATTTTAAGACGACTGTGCATTAGTTCTAATCTGGTTAACGGCAGTTTCTACCCATCTAAACACACAGTGATGCCCCCATCCATAACACACAGAAACTTCAGATGGAAAAGAAACCGATTTAACAGGCAAAAAACGCAACCAAATTTAACTTAATCCAACAGGTACCTTCCTCTTCTAAAAGTTGTCCAGCAAGTTTTTTCACACCATTGAGGCCCCTGGCTTTGATAATGTAAAGGTCGCAGTAGCATCCTATTGTGATGCAGTGTATTAATTTAATTTGTAAAATGTTGCTACTCGAGTAAATTCTCTGCCTGGACTATGATTTCAAATGCAGTGGAGGGGAAACATTCCATAATAAGGTGTCGAAAGAGAATTGCTTTAATTAAGGAAACTATGCCAACACCAAAGAGCATCTAATGAACACAAGTAAGTGCGCAATTCTGCATGAGTTGCTAAAACAGGCATTTTTAAAAAGTGTTTTATATAAGAAATATACAGGCTTTCGTGTAGATGATTCATTACCAAATCAGACACTGAAAACCATTTTGAAATATCTTTGACGGTCTCAAAATTTAGATTTGAATTTTGTAATAATTTTTTTTTAACTCCAGGACAAGGATTAAAGGTTATTTTTCCAAAGCAGAGAATGCATAAAAGACATTTAGCCATTTCCTGGTATTTACTGTATTTCCATACTTTGGTAGCCAAAGTATTTGAGATGGTAAGTCATTGTAGGAAATTCCAGTGGCTCATTGTGAAATTTGTCATTTTTCCAACGTAATTCCGTTACCAAAACTGCAGTATAGTTCTCTTCATCATCTTATTTCTGCATTAATTTTATTGCTAAGAATTCTCTTCCTCTCTTATGTCTACACTGAATTTCAGACATTAACCTCTCCAATACTTAGCTGTAATCCTGGAAAATTTGTGGTAACAGAATTACATGCTACTGGAATTACACCAGTAACGAAAATACAGAATTATCCTCAAAGCCAGTCCAGTGAAAAGCACAAGGTGGCATGAGGACTTTATGGAGCATAGTGGTTCATTGTTTTGGACATCTATAGTTGAGTGTTTCTTGCTGCGAGTTAAACCTTTATCGGGCAAGGAACCATATTTTGGAACTTCAGTCGGCATCCAAAGTGGCGCCCCATGCCTCTCCGTGAGGCAGTAGACCAACGGCGATTTCTCCCAGCCAATGAGAGAAAATCAGGCTATATCACAGGCCGTGACATCGGGGTGATCGACCAATCAGCAGTGGCCTAGAGCATCTCAAACTACTTTTCTTCTCCAGAACTCTCACAGTGCGGTTGTGAGCCCTTATCCAGTCCCACTCACAAGGACCTAACATCATTACTCACCAAAGAAAACTGATGAAAACTCAAGCATTATAAAGTTGAAAAGGTTTTCTAAAAGTTGAGATAGGTGTTGTTTGTGTGGGATTTCTAGAAATCAGTGAAATGTTCAGTGTAAAACAAACAAGAGTCATCAGAAGATGACATATCCCACCGGTTCCACATAATTCGTGATTTACTCATTGCAGGAGAATTGTATCCTCTTAATATCATCACTGTAGTAATTCTATTCTCACGAAACAGATGGATTGATTCGTTTGTTATCAAGGCAAGCATGTAATGATGAATGTATTGATTCAGAACTAGGATCTTGTGTCATGAAGTGTGGGGAATACAATAATGTGAGATTTGCTATTACCACTGTATGAAATGGAACACCTATTTCCGTATATGTTAAAATATACTCACCTTTATAAATAATCAATGATGTAACTTCCATAGTGATATCTTGTCTACCACAAACTTGAGTGTTCTGTAACCCATACTCTTTCAATAGCGATGGCTGGTGTGCTACTGAGTCCGAGGTAATTGACATTTCTGCGTGTTCCTCATTCCATGGCTCGGATTTGAGATACAACAAGGACATTTCACTCTATTTCACTCGGTCTGTGTGAGCCGAGACTTTTGGAGTTTTTGAAGTTTCTAAGTGGCATAGTTTTTAAGTTCCGTCCCGGAAACGAGACAAAGTCCAATTTTAGGGCTGTTTTTGGTGAAAATTTCAAGAACTATGGGCAGCATGGAACTGAAACCCCCAAAAGGCACAACTACACCATAACAGTAAGTTCCATAGCAAATTTGAAGTTTGTAAGTGGTATAGTTTTTCAGGTCTGCTCCGGAAATGAAAATGATTACGGACAGACGGACGGATAAATTTTGGGCACCATGATTTCAAAATGCCCAAAAGGCACAATGGGATCACTGGAATAACATGCGTACAAAATATGAAGTTTGTAAGTGGCAGAGTTTTTGAATTCTGCTCAAGAAAAGGGACAAAGCCCAATTTTTGGGCTGTTTTTGGTATAAAAATCAAAAACTTTAGGCAGAATGGAACTGAAACCCCCAAAAGGCACAACTACACCATAAGGGTAAGTTCCATACCTAATTTGAAGTTTCTAAGTGGCATAGTTTTTGAGTTCTGTCCCGGAAACGAGACAAAGTCCAACTTTAGGGCTGTTTATGGTGAAAATGTCAAGAATTATGGGCAGCATGGAACTGAAACCCCCAAAAGGCACAACTACACCATAAGAGTAAGTTCCATAGCAAATTTGAAGTTTGTAAGTGGTATAGTTTTAGAGTTCTGCTCCGGAAATGAAAATGATTACGGACGGACGGACAGGGTGATGACTATATCCCACGATATTACATACCGATGGGATAAAAATATGGTGGTGAGGTCATATTTGATCATACACCCTTTTCACCTAAGCCAAGAGAAAGTGATGGTTAGACTATTTCTGGACATACGCCCAACACGGGGTACTTTTTTACGGTCAGCTTCCTAGGGTATTTTTTAGTGCCCTATAAAGGGCTAAGTTTCTATAACCAGCGCATGAATTATACCTCGGCCTAGCGGCAATTGCCGTGGTTGGCCCCCTGTTTGGCCATCATACCCAACTACCCAAACAAAAAGTGGCGATTTTCGACACAGCGACTGAGCTGAGTGGCTCCCATCGTCATGCTGCGCTGGACTTCTGAGCATTTTGTGTGACCAATGACACGGTCACTCACTCACGAATACAGCAACGTTGTGTGAGGTTCATATCCTACAACCATACATCCCTTCCTTCCTTTTGCCCAGACTTGTTGATCAAAATTTTGGTTCAACAGGAGGTCAGCAACACAAACATCATTTATGATACCAATTTTCAACTGCTTTGTTGTTCTGAGTAGAATAAATTAAGCAGATTATCAAAAATGTAATTTGGTTACCATTTTGTAATTCCGTTACCACTGTCTCCTTCTCATAAATGGCATTCTACAAAATATCTGTTAACAAACCAGTCATATATAAACTTACCACGGCCTGGTCAACATCCTAGGCCACCAAGCTTAAACCTACTGCCCATCATTGTCAGATTTCAGAGAAATGCCTGTCAAAGTAAAGGCAAATATAATGGTATTTTTTTTTGCTGTATTTCCATTACCGACACTTTCACCTTCGTATAGCCTTCCACAAAATAGATTACCCCAAACTTGTATTATACAGCTCAGTAGGCATGCCAGTGGAACTGATAAAAGCACAGGCAAGTAGCTACTGCATTAGAGTAATAGATGGCAGGTAAAAATGACGTTAAAATTGATCGTAACTCCTTTACTGTGGAATTGCCCAAGTATTGACATTACTAGTATAATAATGACTGGTAGAGACGGCATGTTTATGCAGCAAGTCGCACTGCATTATGAGTAATGGAGGAATAGGCAAAGTCAATTTAAACATAAAGGGATTCAGGCTCTCCGTGCTGAACAAACACAGTTAAAGCATTCAAACGCCATCCTAATCTAAACTAGCACTTATCAGACAAGGCAGAGTTGGGGCACGTGCAGGAAGGGTAGGCCAACATAATGATATGCGGCCGGTTCAAATACTGACACGCTACTTCAAGAAACTAAATGAAGCACCATGGCGGCAGTACCCGGTCATTATCATTCATTTACGCTGCACCCCAACACATCATTACTGACGCTTGCGCACGAGACACCCACAAAACCTTTATACTCAAAGTGGCAGCTGATCCACCTTTCAAAACCCGAAACTCAAATTTTCCTTTGAACAACCCAGAGCCGACAGCCGTTAAGAAAACACTATTGGGGACAGATGGGATTTTGCTGTGAGCGCGTGCTTTTAAACGCAGAGCGCCACACTTGTGAGAGTGCCACGAACGGTGCAGATAAGATGACAAAGACGATCGTTTCATTAAGGCGAATAGAGCATATGTGAACTTCATATCAAAATGGATGAGAGAAATGTTTAAACCCAGCACTTAAACTCGAAACACCACAAATTTACAAACTTATCAAAAACTTCTTTAACTTAGCACATCCAAACGACCCACATATTGAGTGTCCATACACCCCGTGTATCCGCCCCAAGGTCCCTGCTCGGTAAAGAAATGACATTTGATGGTTAACCTCTGAACCACAGCGTCTGGTAGCCACTCATTTCCCACACAGAGGCCACAGACCATGCACAAGCAGAGCAGGGGTGGAGGAAACCAAATCATACCTCCGCACAGACAGAAAACTTGGGAGGGCTCGCTCATGCCACAAGCACTGCTATTCCCACCAAGTAACTCTCCCATAGGCTGACACCCATTAGGTCAAACAAACCCAAATGCCAGCCATTACCGCAGGACTGTTGGCAACTCGATTAATCCAAGACCATGGTACAGACTCACAAGTGAGGTACCCTGGAGTCTCCATTTGACAACATAGAGAATTTACGACAACTCAAACCGCACCTCTAAAGATGAATTATGTTCCTGAACATTCTCGCCGGCGAGCGAGGCATACAGAAATTGCAATTTCCTGCATGTTTTAGGACAGGCCGCGGACATTTTCCCAAGCACATACCAAGGCGTTATTGTGATGCATGCCAAATGCGCATTTTGGAAACCGGCCATTTCAAACTTCCAGTAGCAGAGAAAATATGTGAATGAGGCCCCGTGACTGAAATACAATGTGAGCGCTGTATCCAGGATACAGGCATGAGAGCCCAGCCAAGAATCATGCTACATACAGATCGCGCGGACAATACGCTCATGCTAAATTACGGCTGCAGCCGCTGCACATATTCACCATTTAAAATGACGTTGCCTTGACTGGATCGACTCCGAGGCATCCTAGCTGATAACGTCCTGGTAAGAAACTGGCTAAGCTTATCTGGATATCTCCAGGCCAGAGGAAATGCATTAGGGTAACGTTTTAGACATTTTATTTCTACTCAGGAAATGCCCATCAAGGTTGACATTATACTTAATTTTAACCGCTGTCAAAATGTAAAAAAAAAAAAAAAAAAGTTTTGCCATTTAAGTCCTGAAAAAAACTGACTCCCAAAACCATGTGAAATGAAATAACGAGCAAATGAATCTTGACCCTCCAAGCGATGTAGCCGTAGTAACGAGACACCATGCCACGACTGCACAATTTAGCTCCATTAGGAAGATAAAAATCAGGTGACTCCAGAGATCCAGTTTGCCTTCGGTGGGGAGGGTGGACGGAGACAGAACAGAATCAAGAAGAACAACCAGGCTTTGGAAAGGCCCAGAAGGGCCCAACAGTCACTGCAATCATGGGAGACAACATTATCTGTGGAACTTCTCCCTCCGACAGCGGTAAGGCCCCGACATCAACCCCAGGAACAGAGGCAAATTACAGACCCAGTGACCGGACAGTTTGTCCATTGACTGACATTAAAAAATCTGCAACCAAGGATCTGAAGAGCCGCGGCACATTCTTCGCATTTTAACTTAGCCATTCAGCGGACGCCAATATTCAAAGTGACTTACTGCGGCTCGGAGTAAGCGGGGGACATTTCCTTCCCAGAGCAACAAGCGGTTTAAGGCTCAACCTACAGCGGCACTGAACTTAATGCAGTAACACTGGGACGAGGACCACCAACCTGCTGAGTCCCAATCAAATACTTATAAGGTCGAGAAACGTGGAGAAGACTGGTGAATACCAGTATGGGGGTAAACCTGGAGAACTTCCAAACAAGCCCAAAGAACTCAAATCCAACTGGGGAGCTATGAAAAAAAAAAAATAATAATACATTTCGCCCTTCACCAAAATCTCTTCCCGGAGGAAGATTATCCATCAAACCTCAGATTCAGGGAGGTGGAGAAGGTGGGGGCTGGATTTTGGAGGACGCAGGGGGGGGGCCAGATAAAGAGGTAATAAAGGTAACGAAGCAGAAAACCCAAACCGCCCTGCGGCACGAAACGCACGTCAGCAGATACTATTCATCATTACAAAGCAGGAACGAAGGCCAGTCTGAAAATTAGGCTCGGGGGGGGTATTGTGGGGGGTGTCACATGGTCTGCACAGGGTTCTCCAGTATATTACAGTCACAGCTGATCAAGAACTGCAGCAGTTGGCCCATCTAATGTGCAGCCATAAGCACCGTACTTCCACTGATGGGCAAAAATAAAAAATAAAAAAGAAACTGCAACACTGCCTGAATACTTGCGGCTCAATATTTTATGCATTCACCTCAAACCTTGACAGAGGGACGCCCAGCAATTAGCACTGCAAAACTGTCACTCCCAGCTTCAAAGCAGTCGGGCAGGAGGGAGAATAAAAAACAGTCCCGTCAATACTGCTGCAGCATGGGGCTACTGTACAGATTTACACACAGTACCATGAGACCGCAAAAATGTCCAAACCGCCGCGTCCAGCGTGTGCTTTTCTACAACATTCCTTCCTTCCCCAACTAGCAGTGCAGCTGCAAGGCAGCTGTAGCAGAAGACAGTCACTCAAGTTTAAGAATGTAGTAACGACTGAATGGTGAGGTGACTTTGTGAAACATATTTGCACATTATAACTTTCAAACCGGCGTGGTTAGTACAAAATTCAGCCAATATTTTTTACGCTCTCCCACAAAAGGAAGGCATAAGAACTCTAACAGATTATTAGTGTGGATCTACTGTTAGCAGTGCACAATAATAAAATCATTATGTCACTTAGCATATAGAATTTCAGGCCCAAACACAGGGATTGGTTGCCAGGTTCTACAATGGTTTTGACTCAATTTAAAATGACACAATAATGCATAAAATGCATAAAGAGGTAGGAAGTAAGCACAGGAACACAAAAAAATCTCTCTTAAAATGACAGAAATGTGCAGCTACAGCTCGGCATTGTCCATCAACACAATATGTGCATGTACTGTGCATTTCATAGGAGAATAAAGTATTCTAGGCCATGCCCATGGTTTTGAGCTACCGGAGATCAGTTATTTGGTGTAGAGAACAGTCTTCTACAGGTGAATTAAATGAAATCTGATGACTAAAATGTCCTCCTTAAAATGAAAAACAGACATTAAATATTTCTTATTTTTCAGCTGCATCTAATAGCTCACGACAAGCAAACTAAGTAGTTGTGTGGGTGCATTTTGGGATTCTTGCAAGAGCGCGTCTAAACTACCGTTAAATCACAGGTGAGCTATAATGAGCTACCAAATGTTAATTACATTTCAATAACTGGTAGTCCATTCTGATATATGTCGTGTCACTGTACCAGGAATTGGTTAGGATGGCTCATGTAATCCAATAGGATGACGAGTCCGATAGGATGTGCTACTGGTAGGTCATCCTGAGCAGGCAACAAACTGTCAGAGCCGCAACTCAATGCTTCAGGCAGAAATCACCACTAATGACACTCAAAACCATCGAAAGCAAGAAAAGGTGGGAATTCAGTTTGACAGGCATGGATGAACACAGTGTTGATGATATTCGCTTATTCAGAGCGACTAGACCAGCCATAAGTACGTGGAAGGCATAAAGTTGGGAGTAGGCTTGGGTGGGGAGCGTGACTATCGATCAAGAGCCAGGCTAGCTAAAGAGAGAGAGGCCCTGCTAAGATTACCATCAAAGGTGCACATTAGTTCAGCAAACTTGGGGGACAGGGGGAAACAATTTAACCCTGATCATAATAAAATGGCAGGGAGGGGGAGTCCAGGATACACCTTCAGTATGTTCTCCCTCCCACTCGTGACCTCCTGCAAATACCTGGGAACAAGTCCCAGTCATTCCAATATCATCAGATATGCATTTTCAGGAACCGGGGGGGTCAAATCAGTGCCAACGCACTCAAATGGTTAAAACGACACCTCGCCGCCCCGCACATTTTCCTGCAAGTCTATGATCATTCCGAGTTGAACTCAAAACCGATATGAGAAACCACTGGGATGCTGCAAATGCCAAAGGTCCCACACGACATCGAAAGATGATGATGATACGAAAACAAAAACCACTGAGAGGCCATTCGCGCACCAACCTGGCATTCCTGAGCCATGACGTCTATTACGAAGATGGCGCGTCAGTGGTGTTACCGGTACTTAAGCTGCATTCACACCGAAAACCGAATTTTTCGCACGACAAGTTACATTCAAAGTCAATCTTTGCATTGACTTTGAATGTAACCTGTCGTGCGAAAAATTCCTTTCGCGTCCAGTGTGAAAGCGGCTTCACCGCGGGTCCTGCCGTGACAGCCGTCCTGTAGAATCAGCCAAATGCAGGACATGTTCGTGACACCGGTGTTGCACACGCTCCGTCTGACAGTTACACCACCGGACCAAGTTAACGCGCAAGAATCCCATGTGACATTTCACATTCAAACGGAGTTCTGCTCGGAGGGAAAAGGCGAGATGAGAAGAGATCGCCTCAGGGGAATGGCATGTTTTGAAACCGAACACCGTAGCAGCTTCCAAAGCCAAAGAAATGCAAAAACGACATGCAAGAATTTCCATGAAGCCAGCAGAAGCAAATGTAACGTTAATGGTTTTCACAGGACACCGACGAGAGGCAGGGAAGGGTGCATGTGCGCCGTTATCTGACGTGATAAAAAAAAATACGCTCTACAGTATTGCCTTATTCACGTGGGTAACAAATCTATTTGCAGCTAGAGAACTGTAAATGGTAAAATATCACGACATCCAAAGAACATCCTTATATGAGCGGATTTTACTACTTTCATTTCTACTGAAAATGCATCTTAGTTTTGAGCGCAATTTACTTGCCGAGTGTACGACGAGACGTGTGTGGAGCAAACATGGGCTAAGCGGAGTCTCATTCAAGATTAATAAAAAAAATATTGCTGCCAACTTACCAGTAAACTTTCCAAGTTTACCGCGGATCTCGGATCTTTGATCATGGCCTCCAGTTTTTTCAGCCGGGTTTCAAGCCGTCTTTCTGCCCCGGACGACATTTTTGACACTTTATTCGGTGTCTTGACGGCAGAATCACCTTTATTTAAAAAAAAAACCGGAGTTCACATGGAGGAGGTTTGAAAATATCCTCTTCGTTCCACCGCCGTGCCCGTGGGCCTAAGCCGCTTCCGATTTGCCTTCTGGAATAACTTCGGACTCGCTTACGTCCAGGCGAAGAAGAAGGAAACGGGGGCAAAATAATGTCCCCTCAAAAATAAAAACAATCCGTTCCACAGTGTCCGATAGAGCGCAAGGAGTCCTCCTGCCCGAAAAAACATCAAACTTGCAGATCCGTATCCATTTGTGCGGCGGTGCTGCCGTTGGCGCGATAAAGTTAACCCCGATGTTTGGTGAGGGATTCGGCAACAGGGCGTTTCTGCGCCTCCTGCCTCCTGCCTCCTGCCTCCTCCTGCCTGAGCGCAGCCGACAGCCTCTCCTCTCCTCTCCTCTCCTCAGTTTCAAATCCTCCGGCTCACAAACACTCCACCGAGTTCAAAATCCAGTTCGTCTCTTTCCCCCGCGAATAAAGAGCAAATTCCACCCGCATCATCTCCAAAGGAAACCAGGGCGCAGAAATCCGTATTTCCAAAATCCACCGAGGCAGTAATGTTTGGCTGCGGATGTGTGTCACGGTGCTAATTTTCTTCACCGAAACTTTTAGGTGATGAATTTTGTTTCAACATTGTGGCAGCCGCATAGGCTAACTAGCGTCTTTAGTCCTCCATAGTCAATTCAAGTCCTTTTCTGCCTCTGACATCAACACGCAGTCACAGCCTTCTTTACCCATAACCCTCCTCTCTCTCTCTCTCTCTCTCTCTCTCTCTGCTCATTTGCTCACGCAGGGATACTTCTGGCTTTATTCATTCACCGGTTCATCCATGGCGTAACGTCCCAGAGCTGTACAAATACGTGCACTGCGCGCTTCAGTAGTTACGTCAAGTTATAAATATCAATCTCCGTCTTCGGATGTATATATAAATAACCGGTTCATACTCAGAGGCAACGTTGAGGAATTTGATTCGACGGGAGGGGGGTCAGTTTAGTTCAGACAGTTGCTGCATGTTGCAGAACTCTCAATTTTTGCGAACGCATATCTGCACTGCATTTTATGAACGCATAATGCGGCTTACACTAAATTCATTTGTCCTAAAGTTTATCACAATGAACTGGTGCTTTTTTTCTTAAACTACAGTCTTCAAGGCGAAAATACTGAAAATTGAAGCACCTATTACTAAAACCCCATAAGTCACACTTGACTTGACTTCACTTGTGGGGATTTAGTGATCAGTGCTTCAATTCTAAATTAATTTTTAGATATAATAGTAGCCACACAGTCAACGAAAATTTAGTTGTCACATTCAAGTTCATTTTTATGGAATACAAATTTTTCCATTTCAATAAAGTAGCATCATCAATTCTTATTTATTTATTTATTATCCACATTCCTGGGGCAAAAAAGGTCAAAGTCCAAAATGGCAAAATATGAAGCTTTTACTGACCTCAACAACAAATAATTTGTGAGGAAAATATCAAGAATTAAACAAATAGATGAAGCTAATTAATATGGGACAGCTTTCCGCTTTGATTTCTTTGAATGCTCAAGTCCTATGGGTAAATTTGTGGGCTGCTTTATGACTGAAAGAAGTGAGGCAAAATAACATGATTGGTCCTCTTAAGAGAGCAACTTTTAAACTGTGGGAAGCAAGCGTCTCTGCAATATTCTCCTGTAAACCAAAGCATCAATTCATTTTTCTCAGAAAAGCAGCTCAGTTTCACTGTGAGGCACTTTCTAGCTTTGTCCAAAACAGTTTCACTGCAGCACAAGTTAACAAGGAATTTTTTCTGACAAATAATTTATTTTTAAGACCGTTGAAAGCATTATTTTTTTTATTTTGTGCCTGGCCTATAATTGATCAATCAATCTTTTTTTTTATTTTTATTTTATTTATTTTTGCCCAGGAGTGTACACAATATTAAATGTTATCTTATAAGTGTGTGTAGCACGTCACTTCAATGATGAAGCAGTCACTGACCATGTTCATATTGTTTTTGTTGTGAATGTGCATGAAAACCTTTATTCACAGTTGTCAAACCAAACAAATCCCAACAGATGTTTTTTTCTAGACCTTTTCAGTGACCGATTCACTCTTTGGCCAATAATCAGTATCAACTTTGGTTTCGTTGTAGACTTGGGGTCAAAGGTCATAAAAGGCCCCCTCCCCCCATCCTATAGTCCTTGCTTGGGGGGGGGGGGGGGTGGAGGAGCAAGGGGGAATATCACGGAGGTCATCACCGCGCCATGTGAAGTATGCAACAGCCTCCAATTAGCCTCCCCAAAACCAGAGTCCACTTAACATACCAGACCAGAGTCCACAAACTGGAAATCAGAGTCCCCAGCTCTACAAGCAGGATTTTGCAGAACTTGAATAACAAATTAAAAGAAAGCCATTCTCACATTTTTTCTTTTTCTGCCTCTGCGCAGGTTTGTCTCGTCATTTATACATGTACGTCGCAGCTAAGACAGTCGTCCTGCTTGGAATTTTACTGTATACAGGCTACCGCACCAGTAAATACTGGATACTACATGGTACTCTTCACAGTAGCACTGAGTTGTAGCCACTATGAGACAGTTGTCATGCTGTGCATTATAGTCACTTGACCACCTGGCATTGAAGGTGACATGGGTCTTAGTGGGCTGTTACCACCACCTGCGTCGCATCGTGATATATAGCACCACTTTGCTCTGGCTGTGTATTGTGAAATTTGGCCAGTACAGGATGCCATCAGAGTATCTTTGGCATACTGTTAAATTGCACGATTGCCTCACTCTGTATTCCAGTAGCGAGTAGTAGGCTATTCCAAACACAGCCAGAGAGTATCTTGACTGAGTCATTTTGCTTTGACATTTTGACTGTGGACTTGACTAGGATACCTCAATTTGTTGGCCAGTTTTAGAGCATTAAAGTCCTGATATAAGTGCTGTGTTTCCACAAAGCTAATTTCACTTTTACATTTTAATTTTTATCTGTCCAGGTTAATGTGAGGACACACAACAGCGTGCTTTTTATTTATTTTTTTTAGCGACAATGCAACTTGATCACATATTTTATGTATATTTTGGTTTCAACAATCCCAGTGTTCCCATGTGGGAACATTGCAAATTTTTTGCCCTTTCTCAGCTGTATTTTGGTAGCAACCTTATTGCAACTGATACCAATTTGTTCATTCAAGTCTGTAGAAGGCTGCTGCTCAGAAAAAGGTGAAGTAGTGTGTGTTTTAACAGCCTACTGCTTTCCAAATGCAGGATACAACCGTACATGAAAATTATCAAAATGCCTGAATGGTGAAATGGCATGTGTGCAACGACTGAACTAAATCAACTGATTTTTGGTAAACCTTGGTCTATAATGTATTGAAGAAGAAAAAGAATAGTCTTGAAGCATATCAAATGAAACAGGGAGAAATTACCCTCCAAAATCATGTTCCCTCAAGGAAATGCTGGCAGGATTAGGAATAATATCACCTAGATGATTAAGTATTTAATAACTCCCCGTATTGCTCTATATCAGTAGTTACTTTATTTTTGCCATTATTATTATTAATAATATTATTATTATTATTATTATTCTTATTGTAATCACCTACTGTATACTTTGCAAATGAGTATATCGGTGTAGTCAATGCTGTCGTGTTGCTTGGATCACGGGAGGCTTCGAATATGCATTTTTTTCATGATCTGTCCAGTCAGCGAACCCAGAGTGAGGTTCAAAAAGCGGAGGGTGGCTACTGATTGGCCAGATGGGCACGTTTTGATAGTCGAGTTTCTTTGATGCAAGCCTGTCCTCTGCTGGTAAAAAGGTATACAGCAATTATACTGGTAGCAGATGTGTGCAGAACTCCTGCAGCGATACTATACTAAGTCACTCATCAGTGAATCAAATATTACGTGTAGATTATAATTTTTTTTTTTTTCAAACTTATTTTTACAAATATAATGAGAGCCTGGACACCGCTTGAGGAAATTTACTCTCCGGAGTAAGTTTTTTTTCTTGCCAAAAAGAGTAATTTCTTCACCCAAAGAGTAATTTCAATGTGGAATAGCTTACCTGACCATATTGTTCAGGCAGAGACCTTGGGGGTTTTCAAGAGCTGGCTTGACCTAAAGCTAGATACCATTGAGTCATTTAGTATCTGAAGGGATATATTCACAATAGTATAATGAAACTGGAGAGCTTAGTTGGGCTGAAAGGCCTGTTCTTGCCATTCATGTTATGTTATGCACTCTTTTCCAGAGCTGAACTGTCCAAGGGCTGGATGGAGTAGCTCAGGAGGAACGCGGTTCCAATCCTGATGACCGTAGAAGGATAGGAAGCTTGTTCCTGACAAACAGGACAATGGAGCAGACTGGGAAAGGATTAACGGAAACGCAAATCCAATCCTAGGGACCATGAGAAAGGTTTGGGACCAAGCTCGTATTAACTTGACAAGGAAGGAAACTTCCATACATTGCTTTCATTAAATATTATGTCTCTTTCAAAAGACAGAGTTTTACTAGTAAATGCTGACTGGTTCTAAGCTCTTGAAGCAAATTTGAATCCATCGACTAACATCTCAAAAGACGGGGCATAAATACACGACTCATTCAAAAGGTGGGGTGACTGTGAAACAAGAGACAGCAGGGGAGAAGGGAGCATAACAATCAAAGGAGACGATACTTCTAAAAGACACACAAGTTGCTGAATGGGAGGAGACAGACAGCATTCACACAAGTGTTGTGAAGGCAGTCAGTCATCCAAGACAGAGGCTGGGGCTTTAACTTGGTCATTCAATTTAACAATTCTGAAGTTTTCTTTCATTTGTTCTCCTTAACTTTTATTGCAGCTTAATGTCACTTCAGTCATTTTAATTACAAATTTATATTTGCTTCTCTTTATTTTTCCAGTTTGAAATTTCCATTCTCAAGTCCCCCCCCCACGCCCCCAACTTAATCAAAGATTGGAATGATCTATGGAAGTGAAATGGATGGCACGGAGGCCAGGAAATGTGGACTGGACTCAAGCGCAAAGGTGGATTTGGTAGTTATATTTATTGCTGCCGACCGCGCAAGCGGGAGGCATGCCCACAAAAGATAAACAAGGAAACAAGGTTCCAAAAATGAAAGTGAACTGTAGTAATACAAATAGGCTACGAGATAGCGACACCGGTATTACAAACAGTATGCAAAAGAAAGGAAACGAGGTTCCTTCTAACGAAGAACTATGTGCGAAAGGTTTAATAGCACATTTAGCAAAGATTAGAGTTATACATTGATATCGCGAATACGGAGAGGCACAGCTCCTCAAACATGCTTTGCAAGACTTAGCAAAAATCTACACTGTGGCTCTGGTTTAAATATCTGCTGTGGAGGCTCAGCAACAAATGAGGCACAGGTGGAGATGGTGACTTGATGAGTGAAGCAGCTGTTCCAGGTCCTACTTAGCCGGCATGCTGGCCCTGGGAGGGCAAGACCTGACAGTTACACACACCCCCGCCACCCCTCCCCCTCCTCCTCCCCCGAGGCACGGCTCCTAGCATGCTGGATATTCATCCAGGAGGGCGGCCTCTGGGCCACGGGGCAGGCTGGTCTGGATGGGCCTGGTGGAATTCAACTAGGAGCTGGGGGTCCAGGATGTCATCCCAGTTGAACCAGCTTCTCTCCTCTGGACCATATCCTTCCCAATCTACCAGGTACTGGAGTTTGCCTGCTCGTCGTCTGGATTGAAGCAGGCTACGCAACCGGTAGGCTGGGGTTTCTTGGGGGGGGTTGTCTCTGCCAGGGGTCCAGCACGTACCAGCCTGAGAAGGGAGACATGATAAGTATTATTGATATGATAATGTGACATAATTGAATGGAATATGCTGAATCATTGACCCTCCAAAGGACATGAAAGGGGCCAATAAACCGTGGGAGAGCTTTCAGGGCAGGCAGTAGCGCAGGTCCTTGGTGGAGAGCCAGACCATATCCCCCAGCTCGTACTGAGGGGCATTCCAGCATTTTCTGTCCACCTGTATCCTCTAATGAAGGAGTGCCCTCCTGATCTGGATGTTAGTGTGTTCCCAGACCTTCTCCGCCTCAGAACGAGGCATCCACGGCCGGGAGCACTATCTGGCTCTGGTTCCATGGGCAAATGGGGAGGTTGCCGTCTGAGCATGCACTGGAAGGGGCTGAGTCCAATGGACACACTTTTCAGAGATTTCTGGGCATATTCAGCCCAGGGCAGGTATACTGACTCTGATCCCTCTGTCGCTGATGGCAGTAGGAGAGGCTCACTGTAGCTCCCAGCTACTGGAAGAAGGCCCTCCACACACAGGGTGTGATCTGTAGCCCCCGAACTGAGAAGATATCCTCCGGAAGGCCAAAGTTGCGGAATACCAGCTCGAACATAGTGTAAGCAACTTGGACTGCAGAGGGTAGTGAGGGGTGAGGCACAAATTTGCAAAATTTTGAGAAATGATTGATGATCACAAGGATGCAGGTGTTACCTTCAAAATCCGGTAGATCTGTGACAAAATCCACCACTAAATGTGACCAGGGTCGGCGTGGGACTGAAATTGGGTTTAGCGTTCCTGCTGGCAGCAGGTTTGGTGATTCCAAGAATGTGCAAATTGTGCACGACCGCACAGCTGCCTCCACATCAGAGGCCAGGTGGGGCCAGCAGTATTTTTGGCTGATTATGGTAGTAGTGCATTTGACTCAGGGATGTCCTGCGGACAGGGAAGTGTGCCCACTGAATAATTCTCCTGAGTTAGTGAGGGAACGAACATCTTACGCTGCGGAATAGGGGAAATAGGCGGATTCCTTTTAGTCTCCTTTGCTGAATTTCCACTGAAATTCTTTATGAATCTGCGGTAGAAGTTAGCGAACCCAAAGAATCGGCGGAGCTTTTCAATGGTCCGTAGGATTGGCCAATCAGCTACTGCCTGCACCTTTTTCCTTTCTATAGCCACCCCCTCTGGTTCAATGAGGTAGCCCAGGAAGGAGATGTTGAATTGGTGGAATGAGCATTTCTCGGCCTTGACGTAGAGTTGATGGTTAAGGAGACGCTCAAGTACTTTGCTAACGCGTCTCATATGTTCTTCATGAGTGAGGGAGAAGATCAGAATTTCGTTGAGATATGCTGGGCAAATACGTCAGCCTGTCTTATAGCATGTTATTGATTGGAACACAGAGGGGGTGTTCACCAATCTATAAGACATCACCTGGTACTCGTAGTAGCCGGAGGTGGCACCCAATGCCATCTTCCACACATCTCCATTTCTGATGCGTATCAGATAAGCGCTGCAAAGGTCCAACTTCGTGAAGATAGTCGCTCCAAAGCTCCTCCACAGCGCTTGGGACCAGAGGGAGTGTGCCAAGGTATTTCACTGTGATGTCATTTAAACCCCGGTAATCAATTCAGAGGCGGAGCCCTCCATCCTTCTTCTGAAGGAAGAAAAAGCTGACTGTCGCTGTGAAGTAGAGAGGTGGATGAAACCTTGTTGCAGGGCCTCCTGCACGTACTGCTCCATAGCTTGTGTCTCCATCACAGACAAGGGGTAAATCTGGTTCCTTGGTGGGGAGGTGCCAGGCAGTAGCTCAATCGCGCAATCCCACGGACGGTGCAGGGGCAGCTGCGTAGCTCTCTCCTTACCGAACGCCCCTTGCAGGTCGTGGTACTCCAGAGGAAGGTCAAGCTGGTCTACTAGGTTAGGGCTCTTGACGGTGGTGGAGACAATGGCTAGGGGGCCACGATGTCGTCAGCACGTTGAGGACCAGAAGTGGAGTTTTCGAATTTTCTGTGCAACAGTGGGGGAGCAATCATGGAGCCAAGGTAATCTGAGTATTATGGGGTGGTTGGAGTATGGCAATGTCAGCAGCGGGATGCTCACCAGGTGGCGCTTCTGGACCATCAGGGAGATTGGCGCCGTCTGATGGATCACACTGTGGCTACCCTGGGGTCTTCCATCTATGGCAGTCACCATCAGAGGGGAGCAGAGTGGGTGGATAGGGGCACGAAGTAGTCGCGCCAGCGAGCTAGAGATGAAGTTCCCCGCCGCACTGGAGCCTATTAGGGCCTCCATACGAAGGGCCAAAGGGTGGAGGTTAAAGGACACCTCCCACGGGAATCCTGAACCACTGTCCAGTCATGGTAGCGGGAGATACATTTACCTTGGGGGGCGTGGTTCCCCCCTGACTCCAACTCTTCGCCATGGACAATGCTCGGCGGATTTAGTCGGACCCAACTCCATAGGCTCGGCCCCTTCTCCAGCAGGAGCTTCCAGACCCCTGGCCCGGCTCCGCCGTCTCTCCTGCCGCAGCTGGTTCAGGCTGATGGCGGCGTCGATGTACACCAACAGGGATGGCTCCACTTCGCAGCAGACCATATCTGCACTGAGCTCCGGACACAGTCCCCACCTGAAGAGGAATAATAAGCCTGGTTCATTCCAGCCACTCGCTGCAGCTAAGGTGTGGAACTGGAAGCCGTACTCCGCAGCGGTCTTGTTCCCTTTGGTTGAGCTCTAGTAGCTGGTCACCAGCCTTCTTCTTGGGATGATCAAAGACTGAGCGAACTGCAAAAGTCAGCCAGCATAGGTGGTGAAAGCGGACTGTCCCTGAACTGGTGTCACCCAGTCTAGAGCCTTCCCTGAAAGGCATGTCATCATTGGAGCGATCTTCTCAGCATCACTCAGGCTTGGGTGGTAAGTGAAGTATAGCCCTTACTGTAAGAGGAAGCCTCTGCATGCAGTGGGGTTGTCATCATAACAGTCAGGGAGGTGCACTGGAGAATCAGCCCAGGACTGGAGGGGGGAGGCTGCAATCCCGCAGGAGAGACAGGAGAGGGCGGTGGTGATGGAACACGGGAGCTTGCCAGTTCGCAGACCCCGTGAACAAGGTCATCCGTCATAGCTCCCAGACACCTGATCTCCGGCTGAATCTAAATCTCCACCCTCTGGACTTGCAGACTGAGCCCTCACGGACTTCAGATGTATGTAATGTGACGTCCATGATCACACAAAGTCTGCGAGAGCGGGAGTCTAAAACATAACAAAATGAGCTGAAAGACAGGCTTCGAGTCTGTTTCACTCGTTTCCGTACAAATACATATTGATTACCTCTGTAGCCTGTATTTCTGTATGATGATGTTGAATTTATATCTGGCCAACGATATTCAAGCAACGTTTTAATATTATAAATTTCAAATTAATGTGGTTTTGTGTGTGTGTGTGTGTATGTGTGTGTGTGTGTGTGTGTGAGAGAGAATGTGCTTTTCTTCCGTCAGCAATTTGGAAAAATTAGAACGTCACGTCCGTATTGGAATGCATTATGGATAATTACACTAGGGAAATCTGCTGAAGTCTGCACCCCAGGCGGACTCTCGGAAGTCTGCAGAAAGTCTGCATGAGGCCCCTCCTGGACTGCATCAACTGTGGATTTGGACAGCCCTCAGCACTCCCAAACTTCCCCTGAACGCGCTCGCAAAGTCCGCGAGTCTGCGAGTACGCAGAAGTGCGGACGTTTGGATGCAGCCTCACTCTGTTATTCCGCCACAAGCTGGAATAGGTCGGGGGCGACCTATAGCTCACTGAACTCTCCCGACTCCGTTGGCAGGGGAACCCCCGAGTCCATAGGGACAGCAAAGTCTTCTGTAATGGATGGCAAAGAGGCTGGGAAAACGTGGACTGGACTTAAGTGCAAAGGTGGAGTTGGTTGATATAGTCATCGGGAGGCACGCCCACAAAAGATATAAAAAGGAAACGGGGTCAAAAAATGAAAGTGAACTGTAATAATACAAAATAGGCTGCGAGGTAGCAACACGAGTATTACAAACAGTCAGCAAAAGAAAAGGAAACAAGGTTCCTTCTAAAGAAGAACTATGTGCTAAAAGTTTAACGGCACATTTAGCGGAGATTAGAGTAATACATTGAAATCGCAAATACAGAGAAGCACAGCAGCTCAAACATGCTTTGCAAGACTTAACAAAGAGCAACACTGCGGCTCTGGTTTATATATCCGCTGTGGAGGCTCAGCAGCAAATGAGGCACAGGTGGAGACGGTGACTTGATGAGTGAAGCAGCTGTTCCAGGTCTAACTCAGCCGGCGTGCTGGCCTGGGAAGGCCAGAACTGACTGGAGGCTTGAAGCATTTTGTGGTCTTGTAACAATCACTTCTGGCAATTTAAAATCAATGGAGTTCTGGTATGCAGAACTGACTTTTGAAAAATAAAAATCAAGCTTTTGTTCCGTTGGAAGCTTATATTGACAAACTGAGTCTCCTGACTGAGGTTGAGGAGCTCCCAGGCTTTGCTGACTGATTTTGAAATGGGAAGGAAAGTTGCCCAGATGAACGATGTTATACTTTTTTGTTAAAAAAGATCAATGTTCTTTTCACTTTCATTTAACAAGGTCATCTTCCAGTCATTCAGGCTGTGTTACTAAGGTAATGGTGGTACCTCACAGGTACCAGGGACCTCATTTTTGCGAAATAATGCATACAATTCCCAGAGGGTACGAACACCACTTTCACCTGTGGATTTGGGACATATGAAAAGAAACTTGATTTTAAATACATGTTCAAACTCGGCTTATGCCAACAGGGGCGACGGCTTGGGGTATATCCCCGAACGCCCCCAATCCTCCAATTCCCCAATCCTTGAATAGACCTTGAATAGACTTTCATTTGAACTTAATTTCAGGTCAATCAGACAAATGGTTCTGAAGATATGGCCAAAATGGTAATTTTCCTTCACAAAGCGCCACCTGGTGGCAAAATGTTGAACCAAACACATATGATGTCATCATGTTACACGCTGTGAGGTCATGACCTTGCAGTTGCACATAGTTTCATGTCAATTGAACAAATGGTTCCAAAGATATGGCAAAAATGGTGAATTTTATGTGACAAAGCTCTACCTTGTGTCAAAATTTTGAACCAAACAGGTATAATGTCATCGTGGGACACATCCTCAGGTCATGACCTTTCGTTTGCATTTGATTTGAGGTCAATCGGACCAATATTTCCAGAGATATATATTTTTCAGTATTTGGCCCCTGGTGGCCAATCTAAAAATTTTAAATAGTCCAAAATCGATACTTTATGATACTTACCTATGTGCAAAACATGAAATTTCTAATTGAAATATTACAAAAGTTAACACATAGGGCGGCGCGGCGGTGGTGGCGGCAGTCGGACCAAAAACATAATATCCCTGAAATATAATATAATAATATAATATTAAATATAAAATAGGCTTGTGCACATTTGCAAGATATCATTCTGATTACAATTAACGATGTCAAAATTGCATGCAGTCTAGCATATCTAAAATTTTACTCATCAGGATATTTTTGACAATACATCGTTTCTCATTTCACCTGCACGCAATACTGTATTTCAGAATAAAATCAGTCCAGTTTTTTTTAAATGAATTTTCAGTTTTTACAGTAGTTTTTTTTTTTTTCCCAAATGCTCTGTCTCAGGGTTCAACGGCTCCAATGCTTTGAATCACCAGTTGTGACTAGACAGCAGCATTGGAACGTTCACTTCAAATTTGAACATTGCCAAGAATCTCTGACGCATCTACAATGGCAGGAATGGTGAGTCCTACTCAGAGGGCGGCCAAATTTAAATATTATTGAGTGGCTGACATGCGTGCCAATCATCGGAGTAATCTGTGGCCAAGTATCAGATAATCCCATTACTCCTAATCCGGTCAGACGCTGTAAAGTCTCGTCACGTTCTGGGATTTAAGAAGAAGAGAGATATTATCAAGCCTCAATAAACAGGTTGAGAGGGGAGCAGAGGAGTGGTGGGTTATTGCCCGGTTTAAACTGCTGTCCTTCAGATGCAACGTTAAACTAAAGGCCTGATTCTCATTAAGGATTCCATAGGGTTTACCACAGAACAAAAGAACAGGGTTTTAACCTCTGTTAGTGACCCCGCTTGTTTGCCAATTCGATGCCGGGAATCGCACGCCATTCACTCACACCACCAGGCAGGCTGGTGGCAGGTTGAAAGAGCGAGGTTAGGAATCCATAACACCGGGGAACCCCCTACTCTCCTCGAAGGGTGTTGAAGATCTTTAACTCATTCCCTACACAGTACTTTAAATATAAAATTGTCGCGTTTGTAAGGAATACTTTCCCCGTAAATTACACAACATAAAGTATTTAAGTACCGGTGGTCCATAACCGCGAACGTCAACTGATTTCGTGTTTTCGTCGGATAGCGAGTGATCACCCACGCCACTCGCACCGGTTTACCGTACAGAATAGAAGAATTCGCCGTGCCGTTGGCGGCGGCTTGTCATCGGCGATGAGTTAATGACCACAAACAGTCGAAATCTCGACCTAATTTCTCAACCGAAAAACGGACGATATTAGACTAAGCACACTCCTTGTAATCGGTCCAAATTTAAGATTTCTTCAATGAGAGTTAAAGGATCAGAATATGGTTGTCTGTGGAATGTAGCCTACATTAAAGTGAGCACTGAAATCACTATATCTAATCAAGATAAGTCATCCTGTATCTATCTAACTGACATATTACTGGTCAGGGAATAAAGGGGGCTATATCCCAGAATACTATGGGCAAGAGGCAGGAAGACACCCTGGACAGCACATTAATCCATCCCAAGATCATAAGCTATTCACCCAATCACACGTACCTGAGAGAAATACAGAGTCAACAATTACGCTCAAAAAAATAATTTGTTGGGTGAACATAATAAAATAATGGAAAGTATTTCCACCCAATCATAATACGTTAATTTAGCAACAAATAAAAAAAAAACAAAATTTTTATTTTATTGAGTGACATAAATGTAAATATGCTTGTTCAACATAAGGTGTTGGTGTTACTATTACTCAATTACAAGGGGTAAGTCCAACATAATAATCATTTGTTGGGTGAACATACAAAATTTATGGAAAGTATTACCACCAAGCATTCACACACAGCAATACAGAGGTGTTCCTATATTGCATGTTTTGTGGGTGGGGGGAAACCTGAGTACCCAGAGAAAACCCATACGAACATAGGGAGAACATGCAAACTCCACACAGAAAGGCCTCAGGCCGGATTTAAACCCGCAACCTTTTTGCTGTGAGGCAGTAGTGCTAACCACTCTGCCACCATGCCACCCAAGTGTGGGGGTGCCCAAGTGTCCCAACCCAAGTTAATGGGGTAGGTCGACCTATATTTTAAAACTATATTTTTTAAATGATACAACACAACTAATTAATTGTGCTGATCAGACAAGACTTATGTATGTTTGACAATCACAAATACATTAGTTGACAGTCCTTTCAGTCATATGACAATCAACAGTAATAATTCAATAAAAGTCAATTCTGGCATCAATATTTGTTTTAAACAATGTAAACATTTGTTATCCAAGTTTATGACAGTTGATATCAAGTTAGGAAAAAAAATAACCTAAAAGCAAAAAGGATTTCTTGAAATTTAACTTGTCCGCCCGCCCGTCTCTTTCGTGCGTTGCTCTGCCTTCTTCTGCAACTTCCTGAATTAAAGTTTCTAAATGCACTCCCTGCTCGCACACTACTGCCACCCTCTGTTCTGGAGTTGTACACGCCATTTGATATCTTACCGAAAAAGCATTAGGTTCTGTCAGCATAACTGAATTTAGTAAATGTTAAGTTATTGCACATCATGCTAAAATAACATTACTTAATGATGTTCAACCACAAAACATGACTATATATGGTAGAAGCAACATGTTACACTTAGATTAATTTAGCAGACACCCAATCTGGTTTTGAGTGTAACCTGACATGGACTGTGCGAGGAAACAGAAGTACCTGGAGGAAATACATGTGAACACTGGGAGAACATGCAAAATCTGCATAGGAAATCCTTTAATTATTATTTTGTTTGTTTGTTTGTTTGTTTGTTTGTATAACAAAGTCATTACGAAAGAATGAATATGCAATTAGCCAAAAATGCGCAGAGTAAGTATAAAGTGCCTGGAGAGGGCTTATGAAAAGACTCGTACTTTCTCAAAAAAAAAAAAACTTTCATGCACAAGAGAAAGTTAAATTAATTTGTAACTACAAAATATAGTTTGTGGGCAAACTGAGTGCGGATCTGGTTGGTATGGAAACGATAGATAGATTATTATATTATTATAATATTAGCAGTAGTATTGTAGTAGCAGGGGTGAGAGGAGAATGACGCAAGTATTGCGTTTGCGCGTGAGAGCGCCATGAATCCATACTTACCGTAAAAGATTATTCTGTGTTCAACAAATTGCATTGGAGATGGAAAATGATCACCAATTTAAACACTCAAATGTGTTAACGACCCTAATGTACACATATGTGAAATAAAGTTTGAGCGTGTACATTGTTTTAACATATGGCCATGCTATCAATTTCGAATTGACAATCACAGTAGGCCTATTTGTTTTCTCTGAAGTTTAGGGGAAATCACTTCTAATTTTCCAAGGCAGTTTTTCAATGCGTTTCAATGTGGAGCACCGTAGTGGAGAGGTATGGCAGCCCCATTTCAAGCACTGCCCTAACCTGACCCTAACTCCTAACCCTTTCCCTAACACTAACCCCAACCTCTAACCTTTCCCCAAACCATAATCCCAAATCCTTATCCTAATCCCTTGAAATCGACTGCCGTACTAATAAAAATGGCGGTTTCTGTAGACACTGCGATTTTCAAAACATATTAGCAGTTGCTGAGTAGGCTTCTCGCACAAATGACCTGAATGAAAGCTTTATATTTATGGACCTGCAGGGGGCGTTCTCGCTGTATGGATGAGTTATGTGCTGGGAGACGTGCGGTTTTTTTCTCTTATATTTGAGTCGACACAAGGTGGGTGAGACCTTCGCGTTGAACATCATGCAAGCCGGCTGTCATAAGACTATTGAGTCTTATTGAAATCTTTCGATTGCTTATGGTTTACTTCCAAATACTGGCCTTTTCTTTCTGTGCTAATTTAAGCTGATCTTTCTGCCTGAAATGTAAGGGTAAAATATAAATCCTTCTATCTGATAATTATTAGAGCATGATACACCAATTTTGTTCAAGGAAGGATCAAGTTGTGCGCACTGGGCTTTGTTTTAGCCAGATGCTCGCACATCGGATTCTGGTCGCTGATTTTTATTTTGATTTAGCTGAGACAAAACTGGACACCGCCGCAGTAAAACATCTCCCGGGAACATAATTCCCAACCAGGCCATCCCTGGAAAGTTTCAAGATTTTTACGTGACAGATTTGAACTCACCTCACACAAAAAAAAGCGACGATTGGTCAAAATGAGTATGTCCCTGGTTAGATGTAGACTAATATTCTCTCTCTGTTGTATTCACGGATACTTATTCAGCATGTGGCTGCGGTCAGTTTGAACAAATGTTGATCTAATTTCAATGGAAATGAGAACAGCAGACTCTCCCACGACGTGTGTTAAAATAGCAGTTCCTTCTCACATTATTGTGCTGGACATTTTCATCATCTGGGGACTCAATTTCTCTCACTTTGGATCTGAAAGGAACTCATCTGGCCAGAGCAGGAAGGAACACAGAATGTCAGCACTCCCTGCTGCTGAGGGATCTCTGGCAGCACACAGGGCTTATGCAGGCCTTAACTTAAGAGTTACACTGGTCCTCGGGAGTGTGGCTGTAGAAATATTCATTGGTATGTATCATGCTTACTAATGGTGTCCAGTCAGAGTATCACGGTCAGGCTGGCAGCCAGCATGTTACATGAAATGATAGGATTTGCGGTCTCTGCTTCTTGTGTTCACGCATCCTCCTCAGTGTGGCCCTTAACAGTGAGCTGGAGTGCCTGACAGCTTAGATGCCCAACTGGAGCTGGATTTTAGATCCTTTGCTGAAGTGTTTGAATGTCCTTTGGGTTTTCTGGAGCTGAGGATTTAAAAAGCCCAATTGAGCTTTGCATGGTACAGTGCTGTGAAGAAGGATTTTCCCCCTTCCTGATTTCCTACTTTTTCTTGCGTATTTTTCACGTTTCATGTATCAGATCATCAAACAAATTTTAATATAAGAAAAAGATAACCCGAGTAAATACAAAATGTAGTTCTTAAATGATGATTTCATTTATTAAGGGAAAAAAGGTATCCGAACCTACCTGGCCATATGTGAAAAAGTAAATGCCCCCCCCATAAATCATAAATTAACTGTGATTAACCACATTTTTCAAGTTCAATTTTACTAGCCACACCCAGGCCTGATTACTGCCAGACCTGTTGAATCAAGAAATCACTTCAATTGAACCTGTTTGACAAAGTGAAGTAGGCTGAAAGATCTCAAATAGCAACATTTCATGCCGCGAACTAAAAAAATTCAAGAACAGATGAGAAACAAAGAAATTGACATCTATCAGTCTGAAAGGGTTACAAAGCCTTTTCTAAGGCTTTGTGACTCCGGCGAATCACGGTGAGAGCCATTATCAACAAATGGAGCAAACTTAGCACAGTGCTGAACCTTCCCAGGAGTGGCCAGCCAACCAAAATTACTCCAAGAGCGCATCGATGACTCATCCAGGAGGTCACAAAAGAACCCAGAGCAACATTAAAAGAACTGCAGGCCTCGTTTGCCTCAGTTAAAGTCAGTGTTCATGATTCAACAATAAGATAGAGACTGGGCAAAAAAATGGCATCCATGGGAGAGTTCCAAGGTGAAAACCACTGCTGGCCAAAAAGAACACAAAGGCTCTTCTCACATTTGCCAAAATACATCTTGATGATCCCCAAGAGTTTTGGAAAAATATTCTATGGACTGAAAAGTCAAAAGTTTAACTTTTTGGAAGGAAAACTAGAAAACTAGAAAGCTAACACAGCATTTCATAAGAACTTCATACCAAAAGTCAAACACGGTGTTGGTAGTGTGATGGTTTCGGGCTGCTTTGCTGCTTCAGGTCCTGGATGACTTGTTGTATTTGATGGAACTATGAATTCTGCTCTCTAATGGAAAATCCTGAAGGAGGATGTCCAACCATCAGTTGGTGACCTCAAGCTCAAGTGCACTTGGGTCTATGCAGCAGGACAATGATCCAAAACATACTAGCAAGTCTTCAAAATGTCTTTAAAAATGGCTTTAATGGCTTAAAAAAAAAAAAAAAAATGAAGATTTTGGAGTGGCTTGTCAAAGTCTGGACTTAAATCTGCTTGAGATGCTGTGGCATGACCTGAGACTGTTATGATTCTGTCTTTTGATCTCTGCCTTGCCTGACCATGCCTTGTATTGTGTATTGTGATGTGGTTGCCTGGTTATGTTAATGTTTTGTCTTAGTTTAGTTTTGCCAGGTTTTTGTTATTGCCCTGTTTTCATTCCGGTCCATGTTTTTGCCTTTGCCCATGTCTTTGTCTCCCCGTGTCTGGTCTCATGTCATGTTATTGCTCACAGCCCCTGTATTGCGTGCCACTCTTTCGGGTAATTTAATGGTTTCTGGGATTTCAATAGTTCCTTCCAATCTCGTTTACTCCCTTCATCTTGCTTTCTCTATTTTACTAACCAATGCTAACAGTTTATTATTTTTGCTAAAGTTTTTAACCCAAACTGACTCTGTATATACAGTAATACTAACTTACTAACGAGCACTAAGGATTGTATAGCTGCACCTTACTAATTGTTTAACAAGCTCTCAGCACTCGCCCTGTTCTAGTCTCTGCCTCTTGCCTTTACTTAATCTTCTTTGCTGCATTTCAGTGGATCCTCCACACCTGCTCACTTTGTCCTTTATCTCATTATCTGTGCACGTTAGAACTCCCTCACCGGAGCTGTGTGTTCTGTCTATAGGCTGTCTTGTGATCCCTGTCCGCGTTTTGGCTTTTGCCTATTTCATGTGATTAGGTTCTCCCTCATGTTCCCTCCTTTGTAATTAGTCTCATTTCCAGCACCTGTGTTCTGTGTAGCACGTGATTCCCCTGGAGTGTATATCAGCAGTCTTCTCGCAGCAGTTCCCTGTCAAAACGTTTCTCTAAGATTACCTGTGCTGCTCTCGTCTTCGCCTTGTACTCATAGTGTTGCTCTTCTGACTGGACCGTCCTCGACTGTGATTTTTGGCTCTGATTTGGTACTATTGTCTGCATCTGTTTACGAACCCTTTTTTGCCCGACTACGATTTCTGTGCCCTGATTTTTTGACTTGGATTCCGCCCTGCGGATTGTGATTTTTGGACTGTGGACTTTGTACTGTTGCCTTCGGCCCTGCAGGGTTTTAGCCCCTCACTTAATAAAATCACTTTCATTGCATTCCTGGATTCTCGCGACTGGTTCCTGAATGCAACCTCGCATAAATAGGCTGTGCATGCTCAAAAACCCTCCAATGTGGCTAAATTAAAACAATTCTGCAAAGAAGAGAGGGCTAAAATTTTTCCATGGTGATGTGAAAGACTCACTGCCAGTAATGGTGAACTTTTGATTGCAGTTGTTGGATAGGTTTGGATAGCTTTTTTCCCCTTAATAAATGAAATCATTTCAGACGGGTTTGTAGATCTGAATTCCCTGCTGTCCAGAAGTTTGATTTCAGACCTAGTTCCTTGGGAGCGTCTGAATCCTGGAGAATTTTATGCCTGTTAAGTTTGGCCCACTTTAACACGGCCCTTGCACTCCGGTTCAGACCAAAACAAGTAGACAAAACCACCCAGCAGGGATGACGTGAGATAATTTCCTTTGTAATGTGGATAAAATCTGTCTGAACTGATCCTCCGTACGGTGGGCTTGGTGCACTATCAATAAAGAGACAATAGAGTTTTCTGCTGTAAATTGCCAGACTTGGTACATGTATGTCCAGAAATACAACCTAGTATCAAGATTTGGTTACACTTTACCTGAAGGTACCGTCATAAGAGTGACATGACACTGTTATAACTGTTACATCATGTAACAGTCATGACAGTGTCATGTCGCTCTTATGAAAAAGTTTTACAAACAATGTCAAATTGTCATCTCACAAATGACACACAAAAACAAATGACACTTAATGACAACGTTTATGACATTGACATAATGTTTATGACACGTTCATGACTGTGTCATGTCACTCTTATGACGATACCTTAGAGTAAAGTGGTACCCAAAATTTTTCTAAAGAACCACTCTATTGTAGAAGGAAATGCTGTGAGAGATTTTTGTTATTTGGGGAAAAAAAAAGAAACTTAAGTAGACCTAGTCTTAGCACAAACAGGTACTTTCATAAGGATGGCCTACACACAGAGTTTGGTATACAGGTGGACAGAGTAATGCACGCAAGGCTGATCGTGGTTGTAGGACAGACAGGGTCGTATCACACAGCCAGGTACATGCAGTTCAGGCAGGGTGAGATGACAGACAGGCAATGGTCAAAACAGGGATGCCAATCCCCAGGAGGGCAGTGGAGGATTAGAGCAAGCAGGAAAACACAGGAACTGACAAGCAGGAACAAGGCACAAGAACTTAGAAACATTCACTGGGAAATAATTGCTGGAGGGCAGGCAAAAGACCATCTGGTGAAGGACTCGAGACATAAAGTAGCTTAAATGCACAGCCATGAAGTTGAAACAATGAATATTAGGTCCAAGAGTACAACAATAAGAAATGAGCAACAGGTGCCTGGAATAATACAGGAAAGCAACATGGGACAAAATGCAAACTGCACCAAAAATATAAGATTGTAATTCAGAGAGACACGGGACATGACAGATCTGGGAAGAAAATATGACTGATCAAGGACTTGTGAAAGGTGAAGCCAGGGGAAAACATGGACATTACTCACAATATGAATGGCTTTAGCGCAGTTGAAACACAATGGATGCGATCCTTTATTAAAGTGAGTTTGAGGAAGACCTGTGCCTGTGTATTTAATAAGGTATAATCCATCCCAGCACAGCAGATGTGATGGATGTATAAAGAGCTCCCATGGTGCTTAGCACTGGGGCTTTAGAGTGTGCAGATTTGCTGAGGTGAGCTGTGCACACTCAAAAAAATGAAATCCTATGAAATGTTAAATTTACTTAATAATGTTTTGTCAATTGGTTCCACGAAACTGAATTAAGTACATTCCACTCAATGAAATTAATTAAACTGGCCGAAAATGTTAGAAGTCAAATAAAGGTTATGCAAAGCTATTGCGTGGAACCAGTTGACGTAACATTATTAAGTAAATCTAAAATTTCATAGGGTTTCATTTTTTTTTAGTGATAAGTACGCCCTCCTGTGGTCTGACGATGAAATTCCCTGCTGGTAGCTGGAGCTTTTCACCGAAGCTCTGGAACGAGCCTCACTATGAGGATCTGACCACCGATTACGGTATTAATCCAGACTTGCCACAGTGTACATCAGCGATTGCGCGGGACAGAGCTGTGCTCGCAGGACAGCAGCGCGATGCTACGCGCTTAATGCTCTCTCTTCATCCCTGATTTGCATATCAGACCTCAGGCCGGGTTTGAATGTACTGTAAGCCACCCACCGGGGCGGTGTTAATGGTGCTCATTGTGGATGCAGATATCAGCACCGGCTGCTTCTCCCTCTGACCTTGTGATCTTGGGTGGGTGAGCTGCCGTTTTACGGCAGGGGTGTCATCAGGAATCGCGGTGTATACTGTGCTTCTCATTGGCACACTGTCCGAGTGCCGGAGGGTTTGCGGCAGGAATGCTGATTCATAAACGCGCATATATCATGATTGATATCCTGTGCACACGAGAGGATATCATGAACCATGATGTAGTAAAGTGTTTGAAGGTTAGAGGGTGTTCCTAGTGTTGGGAAAGGGTTGTGCGCAGGGACTTGATGTGCTTGTATGCTCCTGTATAGACTGTGATCTCCCTCACTTTTTATTCAAGCAAAATTAGATTTACTTCATTTTTTAAATAACATGTTGTCTTTTTTAATTACCTTGACAAAAGAAGAATACAGCCTTGTAAAGAGAAACCAAACCCAGGGTTAAATGCCAGTTTGGAGCTCTGACCAGAGACACCACAGCCACAGATAAGGCCACCCATGTCAGATATTTACAAAATTAAGAAAAGAATGTGTCAGAAGGTATGGAAGGATGAAGGTGTGAGTACACTGTGTGCATGTATGTCTGCACGAGGACATGCGTGTCCGCCCCTGCGTGTGTATGCTTGTGTTCGCACAACTGAGTCTGTGTAATGCACACACGCAGGTGTTTGTTTGTGCGCCGCACATTGATGACACTATAAAATAAGGGTACATGAATTATCATTAATTATTGCAGTGATACAAATTATTTAATTAGTCACTTAACAGTTAGCTAAGGCATCAAGTGCCAAATAAACATTATATAACCGTAATTAATCATTCATAAATACTTCATGCCACCCATACTATGAAGTAGAGACACCTTAAGTAACATTTCAGTAACACTTCTAACTATTTGACCATTTCATAATGTATAAATCAATAGTTAACATGAACAACATTAGTCAATGATTACTAGATACATTTGTGAACTAACTATTAATTAACCCTTATTATAAAGTGTTACCAGTATGCCTATATATCTGTGTGTGTGTGTGTATGTGTGTGTGTGTGTGTGTGCAGTACGTCTGTGGTTCCCAGAAAGAAAGAAGAAGACAAAAACTTGTATAGCTGGTGTGTGTCTCTATTTATTATTCTCAATAAGCAATTCACTGGGTAAAACAAATACTGTTACAACACAAAAAAACATACTTTTTAAAGCAATCTTGGCGACAAGTTATAGGAACATTTTAATAATAAAAAGACATGGGTCTCTGTCCTTGTTGCACGTTTAGTTTTTTTTTTTTTTTTGTCATTTTTTTTCTTGCTGTGAGAATGGATTTTTTTGCCGTGCAACTATGTTGCAACCAAACCGCTCCACCGATGGAACTTTTTTCTCCTTTTTATTCATTTGCAAATGCAAACATTTGTCAATAATAAATAATAATAATATAAAATGTTCTGCAAGTACACAAAAAAGTAGAGAATCCACCACAAGGTCAAATGTACATAAGGAGGGAGGGGCAGTTTAGCAAAACTGGGTTTGGGGGGGGGGGGTGGGGGGAAATATTACAAGTCACAGAAAAGCTGATAATCTATACATCGACACTAGCGAGATAACAAAATTGTTTTGATTTTTTGTTTAGTTTTTTACAAAGTGGATTTCAAAGAATAAGCAAGCATCATCATATCATCGTCATCATCATCATCCTCAGAGCTGTAGGACACGCAAGCAAGAATTAAGGCAGCTTTTCTGTTCACCTTTTGAAAAGTAGCATTAAAAAAAGTTTCATTTACTACCCTTTTTTACTAGTATTTTACTTCAGTTTTTTTTTAAATGACTGGCCGTAGCAGTAAGGTGTCATTGCATAAACACAGGTTGCTGACACAACCGAACACAGTTGTAATTTAAATCTGTGGCCTCTATTTTTGTGTTAAAGATGCATATGTTTATACCTTCTGCTTGATTCAGATGAACCTATGGGACAGGTGACACACGTGACCGCATCGACGGTGAAGGTGCGGATGCACAGCTCTGTGGTTACCGTGGTTTCTCACTGATTGACATATGCTTTCGGGACACAGTTATACAGAGGTGCTGGGTATTCCAAACAAAGATCCAGATCGACTTGTGCATCAAATTAGTGCAATAATGCCTCACAAAAAAATATTTATCATTTCCCCTCAGGGCAGTAACACCAGATTGTGATGAATACTATTTTGGCATGAAAGATGTTTGATCATTGTACCTGTAGAGAATCATCGTATAACGAACAGGTCGCCACAGTGTAGGTCATAATGTTGCTGTGTGTGTAGGACTCTCAGGGACTGAGGCTTTACTGAATGTGTGAACATTGTATCGGTAATCACCTGCCTTGAAAGAATCAACAGGTAACTGACCACAGCGCCATCTGATGGCCAATCCTGTTAATGGTCCGTAAATGGTCATACGTATCTACACGTATCCTCGCTTCCAACACAAAATTAGACGATTAGCTCCAGATTGTCGCAAAAATGCAGTGGAAAGGATGTCCAAGGGATCTGTTATTCAGGCTACCAGGTCTCCTGATGATAAGGTAAATATAAAATTGACAGGGAGGTGCTTTCCCTCTCTCCGGTTTTACCAGTTCCCATTTTTAAACACTGAAACAAGTCGAGCTGCCGAGGTTTTTTTTTTTAACACGCATGCAGACGTTCTGCTGCTAGACAAAAGCGCCGCTCGCATCATTGTTTGAAACCGTCTCTCGCGTCTGTCACGGACCGCAGCCACTACAACAGTTTCCAGTTTCAAGGCTATATCTGTCCAAGACGTCTCCCCGTCTACGGTTACACTGGGCAAGGTCGAGCGGCCGCAAATATATCCATGCAAACTGGAAAATCATATTTCACTAACTCCAGTCTCTAAGATTTCCTTTCCCTAATTGTTATTGAGAAGTTTGGGTTCTACCGTTTTTTGAAATACAAAAATAGCTATTGATTTAGTCATAAATTAGTTCATTAGCAACGGTATTCATAACAAGCTCAGACTAGATTATGATACTCAGATGTTTAAAATAGCAGGACAACAGACTGCACATATCGTTTACAAACGCAAAGCTTCAAAGGAAAATTCAACCCAGTAAAACACTGACACAGAGAAACACCCTGCCCGTTTTCATCTTTCATTAAAACCAGGTGTCTGTGTGAGTATGAGAGGTGCTTCTGAGGGGCATAAATCTGCAAGACTATACCAGTGTTTATCAGCCACTGTGGATGTGAACTCTGCCCCCACCATGGGGCAAATTCTGGGATATAACTTTGTGGTGGAGGACTTATGTGAGGGTGAGATAGTGTGTATATACATGAGAGTATACTGTATTTATAAACATAATCACGTGTCGATGTGTGCACACATGTATACAGTATACACACATATGCTTGCGTGTGTATGTTTGTGTTTGAGTTTATGTGTGAAATGTGCCAAAATAGCCACAGAATACTGCCAAACTCCTGGCTGCCATGACGACAGAGATCGAAGTTGAGAGGAAGATCCACATCACTAAAAAACAGACGGGCGGCAGGGCTGCAGTTCTCTGATACAGAGTGACGCAGGAGGGAGACACACGAAGATGAACTCTGATACCCCCCTCCCCAATTCTCTCAGATCGTCACACACCGAGATCAACTTCTGAGTCCTTCAATTCCGCCTTATGGAGTCCTCGTCCCTCTCAAGAAAAGGTTTTTTATGTTTGTTTTTTTTTGTTCAAACAGTTTAATGACCAAACTCCAATTGCTTTCAGCAACGAGCAGTGATTGCTGCATTAGCATTAAAATGTTCAAAGAACTTAATAATCTAGAACCCCATATCCTGCTGTTACCGCCCACAGCGATTATTACGTCAGCATTAGAATGTTCAGGACATTCTATCCACCGTTTTTGTGATTTCGCACCTTCTCTGGGTTAATGGAGCCCTTCCACGGTTGTCAGTACTGAGTTAAGTTTCCTTTAGCCGGCCTTGGTGATGAGTCTGACAACAAGCAGCTTGACAAATATTTACTTCCTGTTATCGCATGTTTGTCTCTCCGTTGCCTGACAATTCAAACACGTGGTTATAAAAGACTACGCAGTAATGAATAAGAATAAGCTAGTGTGTTGTACGCTTGGAAGATACAGAAGTGGGATATGTGTGTGTGTGTGTGTGGGTGTGTGTGTGTGTGTGTGTAGGAGCAGGGGCTTAAATTTGCAGGCGCGCACTCCTTTACGCATGCATGTGTGCATAGGATCACGTATGTCCATATGTGTGTATGTGTACCCCAGTGTTTGAGCGTATGTGTGTGCGCGCCTCTGAGCGCTGAGAGGTTTGCGGAATTGTGTGGGAGCCGCTGCAGCTGGAAGAATCACAGAGACTCAGAAAAAGCAATAATTAGTGTGACACAGGATCCCCCGTCCTGGCGTAAGAGAGCCAGCTCTGAAATGCCTGACCATCAACACGGGCCGACTCCAGTTTCACCCGAGACTCTGAGTCAACACTCTCTAATCTGGACACCGGAGTCGGGTTCCCGCCGCCCGGCTCTAACGCAGAGAGGGACAGAAAAACAGAGGCCTACAATGGGGGGAGACGGATGAATGGAAAGAGGAAGGGAGGAAAGAGAGGGAGATGAGAGAGAGGGAGAGAGTGAGAACGACGAGGAGGGAGAGGAACAGAGTGGATAGAGAGAGAAGAAGAAGAGGGTGAATAAAAGATGTGCGCAGGATACGAAGAGGTGGAGAAAATGGCCTGATTGGAAGATGTAGAGAAAACAGGATGGAATAGAGAAGAGAGGAGAGTGGATGGAGGGAAAGAGAGATAGAAAGATGACTCCCAGAGCTGGAAAAGGGTTTGTATGGTAAAGAGAGAGAGAAAAATTAGAGAAAATGAGAGAGAGAGACTTTTTGGGGTGACCCCTCGGACACCTCTCCCAGCCCCGCCCCCTCACCCTCTCGCCCTGCACCCAGAGACTGGGGAGGTGGGGCGGGGGAGCGGTTTACACCCCTGGGTGCCATCGGGGGGCGCCAGTGGCCGGGCCTGCGGTCGGACGGGCTGAGTCTAACAGGGATCCTTCTTTACTCCTCTGTCACCCGACACGGCAGCATGAGCGCGAGCAGACAGAGGCGAGGCTGTGCCATGCAGATACAGTTTCCAGCAGAAAAAAGAGAGAGAGATGGAGAGAGGGAGAGAGAGGAAGAGAGAGAGGGGGGAAAAGAGAGGAAAAAAGTTCCAGTAAGGGAAAATAAAACCTGCAGATGGACCTGGGGTTTGTGAAAGAGAGACGGGGCTAAAATGTGTAACAATTAGACCTCAGAGCTAAAAAAGCCAATTAAACTGGTATGAAACCTGAGCTCTGGAGATGGAGCGCGGGTGGGGGTGTGGGTGTGGGTGTTGGGGGGAGGCTGTGCAGTGTTGGGTTACATTTCACTTTGTTTGGCATCCAGGAGTGAAAAAAAAACCTCCCTTCACGATATGAACGACAGAGGCCAAGAGGCAGAAAAGGGGCAAGGATTTGGATGTGCGTGCGTGTGTGTGTGTGTGTGTGTGTGTGTGTATGCGTGCATACGTGTGTGTATGTGCACGTACCTGTGAGTGTGTTTGTGTGTGTGTGTGTGTGTTGGGCAGAGCCGGGGAGTGTTATCCAGGGCCAGCACTGAATATATATCACAGCAAAGAAAAACATCAATATCTGGTTACAGAGAGAAGAGGAGCCCAGCCCAGTGCAGAGGACAGTGGGTCTGATTGGTTTTAACAATTGTAACGATTGGCTGATTAATGTAAAAAAAAAAAGAACACTGTCACATTTAGCGGTGAAAAAATACTGCAAGCGGATTGGGTTTCTAGGTGGATATAAATGAGCTTTGGCTTATTCAGAGGCTAAAACAGAATATGTTTCATAAAATCATAACAATCACTAAAATGGCTATCAGGTAGATTATTTGGCCTCATTACAGGTGGCATACCTTAATACTATAGTACCTGGCAAAAAAAAGTAACAAAATAACAAAACCTAAACCATTGTACTTTTCAATCCGAAAACCGCACGTTTGAAAAAATGCAACCGCTACTCGTTTTGTTTTCTCTTTTGGCATCAGTTTGAAGTACAAAGGCAAGGTGGGGTTTGTCAAGAAGCATTAGTTAGCTTGATGCTATTGCAGCACTTCTACTCGCAATGTTTGCTACGCTGTACTGGATAAAAACAGCCCCGTCCTCTGCTAAATCGCTCAATTCAGTGCAATTAGTTTCGGCAATGCACGAGAAGACGCAAACACTCTGCTTCAAATTCCATCGCCTGACCCATTAATTTAACAACAATTGCACAACATTTATAATGAGGAATAAATTATAATACCGATAGGGCTGTTTTCTAGGGCTCAGCAGCAAGCACCATTTCCCATACGCTGACGATAAATCTCCAACAACAAATGATTTGGCATCTATGACCTCAGTCGCACAAAAGGCGAGACTCATTCGTGAGGGATTCCGGGGAATGAAGATGGAGGCATGGCATTTCGGAACAGGTGTCGGACTCGTAAATCGCCCTGAGTGCGCCGAGGTGAATTTTGATGAGCTGTCCTGTCCTTTTTCTGGAGAGAAACAAGCACAGTCAGCCCAGAAAATCGTTAATTGATTCACCACTGGGAATGACATTTCTAATAATGAGGTGTGTACACGCAGCGTACTGAGGTCATGACTGAAAAAAACAAACTACTGATCAAATACTTTTTGACGAAGAGGAGGATTCAGTGTTCGACCGGAGTCTGACCGGCTGAGCTCTGTGGACAGACTTTAGCATGAGTTTTAGATCTTCCAGATTTAGGAATACGCACAGAAGACTCGCTAAAGATGTAACAGGTTGGCTTGTCCTGGACAACTAACCTTACTCTTGCCTCAAAACTACAGCCTGCAGTGTCGGCCCAGGCAAAGACCAGTCCAGAAAGGCCAGATTGACAGGTCTCCTATCACTCAGCAGCCAATCAGGAGCAAATTGTGGACACTTCCGCCAATCAGAGGCATAAATGATTCGGTTGTGAAGAAATACAGCAAAAAACATCAGAAAATACCTTGGACTAGTCAAAGCTTGAGTTCAGGTGATGTCACAATGCCGTAGGTGGGTGCCGTGTGAGTTTTGATTGGCTCAAGCAGGCACGAGGAAGTGCTGCGAGGCTACGATTGGCCACTTTACACAGCGGGGCGAGGCCTACCGCACAGAACAGGTTTTGTCGTGCTGGATCTTTGCTGGAACACTATTGGCACATCTAAGAAGGTGACCATGTGACCACTGAATGGAAGAGGACGTGATTGGGGATCAGCTGATCAATGTTCAACAGCGGTAGCCAAGTCTGTCACTGCAGATCAGCCATACTATGGGAATTAATTCCAACACTAAGAAAGCATGTTTCACTCAAGAGCTAGAAATCATGTTCAGCTGCTCATGAGTAGAATCTGGTGAGCTAAAATAGGGTGGAAATGAACATGTACAGGAAGGCAAATCTTCTGGAACAGGCTTGGTTACCTCTGATCTGGTGTACATACACAGTTTAATGAGGGATTTTTTTTCTCATTTATTCAAAGATTCTGGGGCCTTGGGGGGAGGAGCTTTCCCACGATGCACTGCTACTTGTAACGGATTTGCTGGTGAGATCCACACGAGTGCATATGAGTTCAGTTTTTCTACCCTGTTGTCCTGGAGCCAGTGAATAAGGATTCGCTTTGATTGCACATTCTCTCTTTTTATACCATTAAAAAAATGCATGAGCCATACTGAGAGGTGATTGGACCAGGAGTGTGGATGGGTGGGGTCTTCCTGTAGCCCCGCCCCCTCTTGCAGGACTGTTAACCCCGCCTCTTCGATCCTGGAAAAAGGGGGGAATAGTGTGTCCTCCGGCACAGAGGGTCATCCAGGCAAGAATTGCTTCACGTCCCTCTCAAATTCCACTAACGGCGCCCAGAGAACCGTCCCCTCAGATTATTTTACATCTTCCAGGAGGGATTTTGGTCTCGGGTTCAAAAACAATCGCTCTGTTCCGAGTGGAGATCGACGGAAGGAGTGGGGGAGGGTGGGCGTAGGGGGGGGGTTCTTCTGTGTATCCTGGATCTGTTGGGGGGGGAGAAGAGATGGGGCAGATGGGTAATTCGAGAAGCTCGAACATTTATCAAGTTTCCTTGCCCCTCAGTCAACGTAGAAGCACCCTAAAATCTGGCCTGCGGGCCCCATCCTTCCACCATCCTCACCTCAGGAGTGCGCCAGGGTGCACAGAGCAATACTGCAATACAGTTTGGAAAACAGAAAAACGAGCAAAAAACCACCTCCCAGCGGGTAAAAAACATCCCTCAAAATATGAGAAAGAGTTCTGGGATCACTTCATGTTTAGGCTTCATTTGAAAAGTAGACACGACGTGACCGCTGTTAAACAACCCCCCCAGCGCTAAATTAATACCTAGAGTTCCAGGCATCATGGGAAGGGAGCCTTGAGTAGTGGGTGGTGGTTGGGGCAAGGAATACATCCAGCTTTACTGTACTAAAATAAAGCCGTGGAAAAAACGGTTGGCTGGAGGTCCAAGGTCACAGTTCAGGGAGTTGGCAGGGCTCTGGTGATTGGCCTTGGTCGACGCTCTGTGCCCTGGATACCGGTTACCATTTTAACAGATCGGTTTTTCACATCCAGTGGTGTGGCAGGGTGGAGCCTCGCAAGTGCTGGTTAGCTTGGAGAAGGGTGGAGGGCGGTAGGACTTTTGTGGCGGGGGAGCTGGTGTTGTCCGTGCACTCCGCCTGGCACCGGACGCGGCCCCTCTCTCTTCATCCCGCTAGCGAGACCCTGTCTGTCAGCACAGCTGGAACAGGAGAAAGCAAAGAGGAGAGAGAAGGAACAAAGGTCAAAGGTCAGGTGTTTTAGACAAAACCTCCTACCAGCCCATCTCCAAGGGCTCGCCTCAGCAGTTCAGCCTTTCAAACAGTTTTTATCCATAAAAGGCAAAAAACATCATGTAAAACAAAATGAAGTGCAGAGGTGAAAAAGAAGAACAATCAACTAAAATTTCACTCTGGAGTTTTATATGCAAATGGACTCAGTGATCTCTGTAAGTGATATTCTCACAGACTGTATATAAAATACAAGTCAGTAAGCCAATAAAACTATTTTGAAAAGACCCTCAACAAAGCCGGGAGTTTCATGTTACCCATGGGCCCAAAACTGACACTGTGAGAGAAATTAAGAGACAGAACAACAGCCATGTGAGAGGTCATAGCCATGTCCCTCCACCTCCACCCACCTAAGGGGGAGTTTTGCTCTAATATATTATCGTTATTTTCTGCTAGGAATTTCATCATTTTTTAGACTCTCTTCACACGAACAGCTGTGATATGGCATGACAGGAGCTGGCCGGAGCGTCGGCTCAGCTTCGAACACTCTGGATTGAGCCCACAGCCAAAAGAACTGAAATGGACCGACCCTATCACTGAGCCATGGGGAACGCCTGCAGCCTCCATAATGTAGGTGGTGTTGCACAAATAAAATTTTATTTAAATTGATTTAAGTCTCTTGTGACTCACAAGTCACTATATAAGTTTTAATTTTACCACAGAAGAGGAACGAGAGATTCTTTCCCTGACCTATTCATTTGATAAGAAATGCATATCAACAATTTATGAGTATACCTCCTTTAATTTCATAATGATGAAGCATACACTAAATAAAACCTGAATACATGCTTAACTAAACGAATCCTTAAAAAATGTTTTAAGTGCTTTAGCGCAAGTATTGTGAGTGTGTGCGCGCACGCGTGTGTGTTTGAGTATGCATCTGCGGCCCTGAAAGAAAATAGATCTGAAAACCTGGACCCTCTGCGGCTGTTTCTGTGTTTCACTAAAAATCAGCAGCCAGAGTAGACTTTGGAAAAAGGTGCATGAAATTTTTAGTTCAAGGGTGGCCAACTGTATCCAAGAAGAGCTAGAGGAGAGAAGGCCTGTGTTCCAACAACCAATTCAACAAATCTAAGGTTCAAATGAAACGGTTAGTTGATCATTGGAATCAATTTTTTTAATTCTCTGCAGCCATACTGGTTAGACATCCCCTTCAACTAATCAGTGGCTTGAATCCTGAAAACCAGCATCTGTTGGGCCCTCCTGCAGTGTGGGGGTGTAATGCTGGGCTGCACAGCTGCCTCAGGCCTTTTGGTGGACCCAACCAAGAATGCTGTTGTGATCCAACAGTGCTCCAACGCATAAGACAAAAATAGTCATGAATTATGAGGCCAAGCAATGGTTCTGCAGATAAACAATATCTATGTGACAGTCCTCCTGTAAACAAACAACACTGAGTTGAATTTACTTGAAACACGGGAAGCATCATTTCTGGCCCCTCAATTTCAAACTATCCAAAGTCACAGGTAATGATAGGATGGAACATCAACAGGTTTTGGCCCTCAAGGGCCCTGATTCGATGATCCTGGCTCAAAACCAATGTTTCTGCAGCAGCTGACCCTGGTTGTGGGGGGGACCGAGTGACGCAACATTTTATAATTAAACCTTTATTTCACCAGATGAGTCAGTTGAGAACCAATTCTCATTTAGAATGACGACCCGGCCAAGAGGCAAAAACAGGAGGCAAGACAGGACAAAACAATAAAGCACTGGTACAATATAGCAAAGCAAAAAAAGGAAGAATTTTCAATGTCAAAAAAAAAATAAATTTACCAGTGAGAAAGGTCCCATCTAACTACAGAATGGCAGGCCTTTGATGCCATGTTGGGCTTACATCCGGGGGGGGGGGGATTCGTAGAACAGAGAAGGCCGGCCCCCGGCACAATAGCTGGCACCATGCGCCCGTCGTGGCGACGGCCCTGGCCGGTGTGTTTTAATCATGAAAGGCAGATACGTGACAGCGGCGCGCTGAAGCAACGTCAGTGAACGGCTCAGTAACACGAGCGAGGCCTCCCGCACGCGAAAACCAACACCGGGCAAAAATATGAAATCCCCCAAATTCAGGGAGTATGTGTCCTCGCATGTCCACAGAAGAAGAAAAAAGAGAAAAATGTGCGACTTGGATCCGCGACTTGTTGCTATTGGCGCGGCTGCGCGATGCGTTGCACGTCGTAGTGAGGTGCTACCTCGGCGCTTCCGCGCGGCGAAACATGCGCCGTTTTGCACTGAGAGAAAAAGTGCAACAGGTTTGAATGCGCTGTTAACTCTAAGTTGTGTGCCACACGTTTCCACAAACAACAAATCCTTGTGGATTTTTCATTAGTTTTAATATGTAGAGCCTCTCACCACAGAAGAACAAACTATACTGGTCTGCCAAGGGAGCGGTGGGGGGGTTTAGGAGCTGGAAGGTGCTGCTGTGCTAAAAGCAATTAAAGCGCCCCTGAAGCTTCTCAGGTTTTCTGCCTGCTTCTCCAGTTTCTATAACAAAATCAAATGTCCTTTCCTCCCTTCCCCAAAGTGCCCTGGACAGCCCTTCTCTCCTCCTCATGTATCCCCTACACCTCTCCTCTCCCCTCCCTGCTTTCTGCTTTCACAGCGGGGGTCTGGGGCTCTTTTTTAAAATTTTGGCCCAGAAGAGGTTGTCAGCCATCCAACAATTTTTTTTTTGCGCGGACCAGCAGTCGATCACCAATAAATAAAACTTTATTGTCCCTGTAGGGCGAGTCAAAGTAAAGCCAAGCTAAGACGGCAATAGTTAAACAACACTAACAATAAAAGACACCCACAGACTCAGACATACTAACACACAGTTCAGAACCTCAGTAAGCGGACAGAGAGACTGCAGATAAAAGGTCACCTTCCTAGAGAGTTAGTAGAATATAGATTTGAAAACCCATAAATGCCAATAGATAGTTTCGATTTCAACCACACATTTTTTTCACGTTTTCACATTAATTCAAGTTTAGAACCAAAAGGCAAAAAAAGTAATTGGTAAAATACTTGATCACTATATAAAGCAAGAGCCAGAAAACCATAAATATGTTTCCATTCGAGGACCAGAAGGACGTAGTCTCCACCAGGACAGGAGGCATGGTGCAAATGTGGACAAAAGCCTTCTAATCATGGGCAATGCCAAGCAGAACAGGGTGGTAAAAACACCCCGACAGGATGTACTCTCCAGTCCAGGGTCAGAATTCTGTACCCACCCCCATCGCCTCAAACCAGACTCCCTCCTACTCCACATGATCCAAACTCTGCACTTATACCTGCGTGGTGGGATATAACGTTACACTCAATGCTCAAACATATACAAAATAAAACCACGGAAATTTGAGAAGAAACGGCAGTATTTCCTTTACACCGAAACCCTCCACTTTGGCCGCCAGCTTCGTCTGGAACAGAGAGAGCATTTTGAAGACTTTCAGCTAAAAATATAAATGACATTTCTTCCACCAGAAAAGAAGAAAAAAGTAACTGCACAGCAAGTCTAATGATACACGGAGAGATAGATAAGGGTTAAAACCAGGGTCTTAGATTACAGGAACACAAGTTCCCTGCGGTTTTCACTGGGAAAAGAATCATGATTTTGCATGGAACGGTTACTGAGGGAACCACGCGAAAAACAACCAACAAAACTGACCAAGGCGGCATCAAACTTCCAAACTCAGATCCCAGAGGGTGGAAGGAATTCTGCGGAAAGGTAACTTGAACCGCTTCACTCCCAGAGAGATGCGATAAAGGAGTCGGTGCAGAAGGTCATGCTCACGCCTCACTGAAATGAGGCATCTGATAGGTCAAAAAACAGTTCACATGACTCAGAGATCCCATAGGATTGGACCTACGAGCAGGAGGGAGGAGTTTTGGACCATCTGAAATGGCTCAGTAGCACAAAATGAGATTTAGATGGAAGAAGTTTGAGACACGGGAAGTGGGGAATAGAGAAAATGTAGCCGTCCTGATATTGTGGGAGGCTGTGATTGGACAGGAAGGAGGGAGGAAGAGGAGGACAGGAGGAGGGAGAGAGAGGGAGACACTTGACCCCTTTTCCCTGACCGAAGGTCGCCATCTCATGTTTCGAGCTCACAAGCTCAGCGCTTTACGATCCACTCCGATGCAGCCATGTGAGAACTGAGATTCCCCATAGATGGAACCACCCCAAACTCAACCAGCCCCCATCCGGTCTATCCCAGAGAGAGGCGGGTTCCTGAATAATGGTACCAACAGCACCTTGAGAGGAGCGTTGACCAGAACTAAGAGAAACGCCACTCCCTTTTTTCATACAATATTTCATATCAGCTTGAAAGAACCTTCTGTCCAACTCAGGTCGCCTGGCTGTCAATCTAAATCAGAGTGTCTGTGTTTGAGTGTGTGAGTGTGTGTGTGTATATGTGACTAAGGTGACAACGGCCAGTCTGTACTCGAGATCCCACACCATCTTGGCTAGGACCTTCTCAAGGTAAGACTGACCTGTTCTCATATGGCCTGTTCACTTGTTCTGATTGCGGATTCGCAGGCACCTCCTCTTCAGCGGTGGCTGCAGGTCATTGGCCCCTGGGCCTGAGAGGGGCGGAGCCATGATGGTGGAGACGGTTTTGTCGGTGGATTTGGGCAGCAGGGTCTGCATGATGACACAGCCAGCTTTGGGCAGCAGCGGGAGGGCGTAGGCGTGGTCCTCGCCCGTTGGGCATGAGGGGTCCTCCTGCTTGTCACCGGGACCTCCCACCTCCTCTGAAAGCGACAACAGGAGCCCCTTCTTACCACCGTCCCGCTCTGCACCCATGAAGCTGTTCTCCTTCACTGACTCCAGCTCGCTTACCGCTGGCTCCTCAGCCTCCTCACTGGCAGCTGTGGGGAGAGCGATGGATACTGCGGCGACGGCGGGGGTTATCGTGCCGATGACCCCTGGGATGGGTCTCCTGATGAGGTCTGGGGGCGAGCGGGTGCCATTGACAATGACAGAGTTGCAAAGAACAGAGTGGGTGGAGTCTAGGGATGGGTGGGGTGGAGGAGGGGTCGGAGCCAGAGGAGGTGGTTGGGGGACCACTGGAGGAGGAGGGGGCGAGGCAGAAGCAGCAGAACAGTGGGTGGAGTCCCCGCACGGCAGGGGTACCGATAGGGTGATGGGGTCCTCAGAGTCTCTAAGCTCCTCCCCCACAGTTGAGGCTAGGGCTGTACCCCCTAAAACAATGGCCCCTCCCCTTGCTGGCTCTCCCTGGAAACCCAGATTTAGTGTGCTCTGAAACTCAGGTTCCATTTTCACCTGGACAATGGGCGCCGCCCTCTGGATGACCTGCTGATGCCGGGGTCGCCGACCAATCGTGAGGTCTATCACTCCCTCCTGGGACAGAGCCAGTGGAGGGGGCGGGGCCAAGGAAGGGAGGGGGAGGGACAGAGGGAGAGACAAGAGGGATTTATCGAGAGGCTCCACCTTCACCGTTAGATCCACCACGTCAGTCCTGCCCTGCTCGCCCAGCGATGACCCGGGCAGTGAGTGTCCTGAGTCGCCAGGGGAAAGTGTGTCTGATTTTGGGGGCTCCTGATTTTGGGAGTCCCCACCCTCGCCACTACCTCCGCCTCCCCCTCCTCCTCCTCCAGCCCCTCCACCTCCGGACGAGGAGCCAGGGGAGAACAAGCCAGGATCCTTCGACTCGCCCCCTTCGCCAGAGGCACTAGGGATGGCATCTCCATTATCATGGTGATCGCCGGGAGCCTTGGGGCTGAACGGGATGGGGACAGGGATGGGAATGGGGACCGGTAGGGGCACGATGACTGGATACGGTACCAACAGGGTTGGAGGCGGCACTAGCGGGGCCAGGGAGGGTACCCCGAAGTTCATTACTGGAGGTATTGGGAGGGGGCCGTTGGGCATCATGTTGACAGGGGGGAAGGGAAGCCCCGGAATGTGGGTAGCACCTGGGTGGGGGGGCAGCATGCCTGGGTTCCCTGGGATGGTGGGGGTGGAGGGTGGGTGGATGTGGGGGGAGAGGATGGGCCGGTGCAGGGGGCTGGAGGGGGGCGGCCCCAGGTTTCGGGGCGGCGGTGGAGGTGGAGGGCCAATGCCCGGGGGTATCATGGGATTGTGGGGGAGAGGACTGTTCGGGCCAGGGGTGTGCGATGGGGCACGGAGGAAAGGGGGCCGGATTTGCTGCATCATCTGGTGCTCCATGAAGAGAGGGAGAGGCACCGGGCCGCGAGGAGTCATTACCATGGGCGGGCTACCTGGGGGGACCCCCAGGGAAGGGTGCAAGGTTGGGACAGGTGGGGGCAGGGTGGGACTCTCATGGGGGCGTGGACCCGGGGTGGGGATCTTCCTGGAAGAGGAAGAAGGGCAGATGGCTGAGCTCGACTCAGACGGGGAGGCCGAACTGGAACTAGAAGGTCCCGGGACGGGGGCTCCGACCCCCATGCCGACACCCCCTGGGGATGGTGCCTTGCGCCGAAGGTCCCCCAGTGGGGTGTTCCAGGAATCAGGGGTGAGGAGTTGAACCCCACCTCCACTTTCAGGCTTCCCTTCCATGCTGAGCCCCCCAGGGAGGGCTGCCTGGGTCTCCTTGTAGAAGATGTCCATCTTGTACTGGTTCAGACACTTCGCACTGCAGAACTGGAGCCTGCGCTCGCCCGCACCGAAATCCAGGTACTCCTTTGTGTGTCTGATGTGCTTACACCAATCACACACCTGCGGGGGAGGAGGGAGAGGGGGAGGGGGAGGGGGAGGAGGAATACAAGAGCAGGATATGATGGATGGATGGAGGAAGCAAGTGAGAGAATGGGGATGGGAAGGGAGTGCGAGAGAGAGAAATGCGGGAAATAGAAAGGAGGGATGGAGGGAGCGACAGAGAGGAGTGAGGGGTATAGGAAAGCAGGATGGAGGGGGCAAGAGAAGAGTAGGGGTTTTTAAGGAAGGAGGGACAGAGGGAAAGAGAGAGAGGAGATAGCAAACAGTGAGGGATAGTACAGAGGGAGGGAAGGAAAGTAGAACAGACCCAGTCAATATTACAGCGACCAGCACATGCAATCCTGACAGCATCTTTACCTGAGGAAACACACCGAAAGGCTGTCTTAATGAGCTGTGCTTACTGTATATTTTGAAAAAGATACTCAAATACATGTCTCAGCGCAAGGCTAAGTTCTCACTTTGCCAAAAATACATTATAATTCCAGTGTGACAGTAACTACTGACTCTCAGAAACAATGGAGCTCCAGAATCCAGCCTTAGACTTTTGAAAAGAAAGACATTTGTAAAGTTCTGCCCGGGATTAAACGCCTTTGTGCAAGCTAAGGAAACATCTACCTTTGCATTTAAATTTAGCAGACGCCAGCAGGATGCAGACGTTGCACGGTATCGTGGGTTTATAGGTGCCGTTAAACAAACTGGCTCGTAAAACAAAGTTTTATCTTCCTGATGGCAGAGGACCCCCCCCCCCCCCCGGTGAATCCATGGAGTAACATGGTGAATGCAACACTTTGCAGTACTGTGCTTCTTGATGCTAACGAATTTGGGCAATTTAAGGGCAGGGGGTGAGTGGCGGAGGGGAGGGGGGGGGGGCTAGAACAGATTAAAAGGCTGTTGCCACAACAATGGGGGTGGGTAGGGGGTAGAGGAGCTTTATTTTAAGGGGTGTTTAGGAAACACAATTAATTGGATGGACAGTAAGCAGCATAGTCCCCTCTTCTCCATCGCTACGGTGACAGCGCTGGTTGTCCGATTTCAAACGGCGCGTGAAACAGACGTCTGCAGAGCACAATGACCCATAGAGGGGGTCCCAGCGCCTGACGGAGACGATAACTGGGACAAAAGGAACATTTCCCATGAACAGACCACTCAGGCCCTCCTCCCTGTTTCTCTCTCTCTCTCCCTCATTCCTTCTCCACCTCCTCGTCACTTTCCATGTCTCAAACTCTTCCCCCTTTGTTCCCTGCACCTCCTCCATGTTTATATGTTGTCAATATAGAAAGTCGAGTCCACAAGTATTTAGAAATTCACACATTTTTTTGTAATTCTCCCTCTCTAACAGGGCAGCAAACTGACAAAGGTCACAAAGGTCGTGACCCCTGTTGCACCTGCTCTTAGCCTCGTTGCCCTTTTGAAATATTCCCGTAGACTTTTTGATTTTCCAGTGGAAGAGCCCTTTTGAAACACCAAACAAACACCTCTCAAATATAGAAATGGCTGTGCCCCTTCAGTGAATACCTGTCCCTCCTCTGTACACTACTCCCAGTGGATTTGAAATGAAGCAGACGAGATGTGATTGAAGTGTAGTTCTTCAGCTTTGATTTGAGGGGTTTAACTCAACCCCAATGAGCATGGTTTTCACTAATAACTGAACTCAAAACTGAAGGCAGCAAGACTCACAAAGATGCAACAACTGAGGGCGGCCGCAGTAAAGACCTGGCAAAGCATCTCAAGGGAAGAAACTAGGCATTTGTTGATGTATACGGGTTACAGACTTCAGCCAGTCATTGACAGCAAAGGATGCTCATTCAAGTATTAAAAATGATCTTTTAATTCATAATTCTGTTACTTTGTCCAATTAATTTTGAGCCACTGAAAATGGAAGGAATGAGTATGAAAAGCCTACTCTCCAATCACATGTTGACTGCTTCATTCTGAATCCACTGTGGTGATGTACAGAGGCAAAATGATAAAACTTGTGTCATTGTTTAAAAACTTATGGACCCAACTGTATTTATTTATTTGAACATTTATGGTTTGTGTTAACAAGATATTTCAATAGTGTGACAAGTCTCACTTTTTCTAGCTCCAATCATCTCCTTTTCCTCTCTCACTCACTCCCTTCCTCACCCCCCCCCCCCCTCTCTCTTTCCTCTGATCTCCCACATCTCTCTCGACCCTAGCAGGAGATAGCTAGCTGCTAGTATGCCCCTTCCTTGACTAAAAGTGTAGTGTCCATGTGTGCAGGTCAAATCAGTGTTGTTGTGCATTCCGAATGCAGAAGGCAGTGTCAACAGGAAACATCCCTCTCTGTTCGACCCACGAGTCCAGAACCAGACTAATGCAGAATTCATGTGGGGGGCAATAGATGGTGCACAGCAAAGCCAAACTTCTGGGACGGTTTTGGGATTGAAAAAATAGGACGGACCCTATCTGACCCAGCCGTCTCAGTCGAATGCAGAATGCAGCTCTGCAAATCAAGTCAAAGGAAAACCGCCAGAGCAGTGAATTAAATGCAGAGCAAGAAGACCTCTCCAGCCCAGCGAGTCGAACATGGAGCACAGCTCCACTCCCAGACCTGCAGAGTCAAATTAGAGTGTAACGCATCCAGGGCACAGAGTCGAGTGCAGAACAGAACTCCACTCTCAGTCCTGTAAACTCCAAAAGAGTCTGGAACACCCCCAGGCCAGAGAGTTGAGTGCAGAACAGAGCTGCTTCTTAAGTCTGGAAACTTAAGAGCAGACTTGAACACACTAAGGCAAGCGAGTTGAGTGCAGAGCACAACCCCACTCTAAGTCCAACAGACTCAAAAACAAACCAGACTAGTCCCAGGCTAGCGCATCAAGTGCAGAGCAGAGACTTCCCACTTAGTTCTGTAAACTCAAATTAGCCAAGACCACTTCCAGGCCAGTGAGTCAAGTGTCAAGCAGAACCAGCTTCTCAGTCCTGCAGGCTCAAAAGCAGCCTGGACCAGCTCCAGGCCAGACAATCGAGTGCAGAGCGAGGCTCTGAGAGGATGGCCCTGCAGTGCAGCAGTTACTCTAACAGCTCAGAGGGGACGTGGCTGCAGCTCAGGAGAGATAATTAAGGCATTAATCAGCTGTCAGAGCCCTCAACGACACACATCCATCAATCAGCCTGCAAACCCCCACTGGACACTAATGTGCGGCACGATGCCATTTGATTAGTACTGCATGCGGACGCACACAGGCGCGCAATCCAACAGCCATAAGCAAGGATAAACACATTTATACGCAATACACAGCTAACATTCAGAGACACAGGCTAATAAAGCTCCACACACAGACAAAGCAGGCACACTCATGCGCATCCCCACATTTGCACGCACACATACACACACACAAATACACACACACAAATGTGCACACATGCACACGATGAATGCGAGCACTTGTGCACAATGTGCACAAGCGATCTCGCAAGCATGCAGACGTGCACACACGTGCACGCACAACCTCAAACACACAAATGTGCAAGCACACAGACTTCTCTCTCGCTCTTATATTCTTTCTCTCTCTCTCTCTCTCCCTCTCTCCCTCTCTCTCTCTCTCAGCACTAATGCACTGCAGTGTGCACTCCTGCTCAGTGCCATAGGGCTGCTCGGGGCAACTTCCTGACCGCATTCTCCCACTTACACTGAACACCACTCACTGCCACACCGGGCAAATGGGGGTACGATGAGGAAATGAGTAAACGTTTCTCTCTCACAAATTAAAACTTGTACGACCAAATCTCTAAACCCTGTCGGCTGTTTATGCTTTAAGAGCAAAGTTAGCAGCCCAAAAACACAGCTAAATAATGAGAGAGCAGAGCAGTCTGAGCGGAAATCTGTTGTGTGTCCTGAATCACCCGTCTTTCCGACGTTACTGCTTTTGCTACTGGCTCCATGAATACCAGCAATTCACAGCGTCTAATCCTGACAGTTAGTAAACCAATGACATACTTTAAAAAAATCATTCTGACCTTTTTTGGACATCACAGTTCACATTCAAAATAGCTTTTTGTTTCATTCAAATGAATCAAGATTTGGAATCGCACACATAGTATTTAGTGTCATCGTGAATCTATTCCTTAAAAGTGGTTGGTTTGAGGTGGAGTTGCACATAAGTATTGAATGGGAGTCCTGCTCAGCATTTAATCAATTTCATCAACTAAGTTAATTTCTGAGTATACTGTATGAATCCCATAACTCAATATGCTTTGTGACTTTATAAACCTTTATTTAACCAGGGAAAGTTTCCATTGAAAACAAGCTCCTCTTTTTCACGGAGGCTCTAGAAGAAATTCCAGACACAAGAGTTGGAAGAGAGGAGAGATAGAGAGAAACAGGGATACAGCCCCAGGTGCAATGGGTTAAGGGCCTTTCCCCCGGGACTAATGACAGTGTTCTTCTGAAATTCATCTCTTCAGACCGAATAAAATCGGAAGTCCTACTGGGAGCTATGAGAAGCAACTCTTCAGTCGCCAGTCAGACGACCTACTGCACTACAAGTGAACCCTGCCACCTTCTTACCTTTATCAGCCTCGAGGACACAGCTATGTTTCAGATCTTTGATTGTGATCATTGACTGTAATGAAATGTGACTGATTAACGACATGTATTTACCATTGTAGTATATATGAAGGAAATTCAGAGCTGAGAATGTAGTAAGGTGCACCTCTGTACAGTCAAATTATATTTAGCAGGCGATGAACGGAGCACCTCAATTAAGTTCGAAAGGACAGGTAAAGTGGCCTCACCTATCGTCCAGCCGTAAGGGAATTGTTCCGCAAATAGTTTCACACCACTGAGCTACGAAACTCTCATTCATTTGCTTAATTAACTGGCCGAAAATCTTAGAAATTGGTCATATGTCACAAAAATGCTTGTGTCGAACCAGTTGACATTATACTTTGAGTAAATCTAATATTTCAGATAAGATAAGATAAGATATACTTTATTGAACTTTATAGAACCACATGGGGTAATTTGTCCTCTGTATTTGACCAATCCTATAGTTAGGAACAGTGGGCAGCCGCAGAGCAGCGCCCGGGGACCAACTCCAGTTCTAAAGCCAGTTCCTTGGTCAAGGGTACTGGTTGGAGTGTTCCTATGAGGCATGTTTTGTTTTGAGCGTAGAGCAGCTACCAGCCTAAGGCAAAGCATTTTCCAAACCAGCGCAAAAGAACGAAGTGCTGCAGCTATAACTGGATGATTAATGAGGGGCGGACATACACCCATAACGAGTAAGTTCCACAGATAACAGCCACCGTTGATCGCGTACGTCACAGGAGGAAACTCTCAGCGCAGAGATGTCGCAGATTCTCAGGCTCAGAGGGCGGCCTCAGCGCCGGCGCATTTCGATATTTTCAATTATAAATGCGTTTTAATTTTCTCTCCGCTAACATGACAGATGGAAAACACTTTAGGAGTCACAGCACCGCGGGCGAAATTTCACCGCGCATTACGCTAATGGAGTTATTTTTCTCTCGCTCTCGCACACAGATGCTTGCAGTTGCGGGTAATTACGGTCGTTTATTTCCACTGCGGCCACGAGGCCGATCCTTGCATCAGCGGCAGTGGTTTAAACCGCGCGCGATGCAGAGTAATTACGGTGATCACGACCACGAACCAAACCAGATGCAGAACAGGCCTATTTCTCCCATGTCTGTCTCTCTCTCGGGTTGTATCCCGATACCTTCCCCCACTGTTCCCAGGCTGGTTTATTTCTTTTAGTTTCCGAAACGAAACGTCAGTCTATAATCGTCTCGGACCGGAGCCGTCCCGTTCCGACCACGCTGAGTCATTGTCGGTGCCAGCTGTCAATAAGTTTAGCCTACTTAACATGGCATAACTTTTTCTCTCGAGGCGTCGCCGCAGATCCGTCGCAACAAATCAGGCAATGCAGATTGCAGCTCCTGGAGATGCGCCACGCGACCGTAAAGCCGTCACTATGCCCGGGCGGCGTTGGGCGCGTGAAAAATGATTCGCGCTTTCGGCGCCTGCACACATTTCCCCTCCCCGCGCGCGCTGTGCCAGAGTCAATCAGCTCTCTGCCACCGTTGTAGCCGCACATTTATGAGCAAAACAGCTGTGAGTATTTGATTGTGAATACGCGAGAGTGACAGTAGGTTATTCAGCATATACACTAAACAAAAATATAAACGCCCCGTGTCAAATTTTTGAGTTTTTATTAACATTAGGGTTATGCAATATATGAAGTGAATAAAAAATAAGTTTTGTTAATGATTAATCTTCAGATCACCGTCCATTACATCTTGATATTGGCATCTGCACAGGAGTGACAATCCTCTGAACAACTTGGGGGTCAGGTTTAAGCAATTGAATGTTAAATATCTTGTGTGCCCACCATTTGCGTCTCGGAGCAACACATCTCCTTCGCATGGAGTTGATCAGGTTGTCTATCGTGGCCTGTGGAATGTTATTCCATTCTTCCCGGAGGGCCACACGGAGCTGGCGCACATTATCCGGAACTGGAACATGGTCGCGGACACGTCGATCCAGAACATCCCAAAGATGCTCCATGGGCGACATGTCCGGCGAATACGCAGGCCAGTCCAGAACTGGAATGTGCTTTGCTTCAAGGTACTACCTGCATACCGCTCTAGTGGACATCCCTGCATCCAGCATGCCAATGGCACGTTCCCGCATGATCTGAGACATCTGAGGCATGATGACTTTCGACAAAATTTGACATTTGGGGTGGCCTTTTATTGTCCCTAGTATAAGGAGTGTCTGGGTACTGCTCATTCTGTCTGATCACCGTCTGGAAATGCCGCACCCATGTACTGAGTGAAATCACTGCATCACTGAGCAAATGCTCACTGACAGAGAGATGGATTAAAAATGGTACATAAATCAAGAGAAATATCCCTATTGTACAAGTAAAAGTCAGCATATGCTCACTTAGAGTTGTTAACTCCATGTGCCATCAATATTTCACATGGAGCATTTATATTTTTGTTCAGTGTATATTAGCATTGTGTGTGTGTGTGTGAGTGTGAGAGAAGATGTATGTTTGGGTGTCTGCATGCCAGCATGTGTGCTTATTTCTCTCTCCCTCTCTCTCTACCATACACACACGCACACACACACATGCTCAGATACACACAAACCCCACTGACCCTGACGGCAGATGAAGCCTTCACCACGGCAACAGACCACCATAAACCGAAGGCTAACGGCGAGCATCTCCCTCTGGTCATTAAGGGATCATTAAGACCGTTGGTGATGGACCTGGTCTCATGTCTCGCATCTCATTGATTAACTGTTAATGCTCTGCGGCCAGGTCAACACTTAGGCCTACAGATTAAATGCAGACGTCCTTTGGTTTCACTGCATTACCTCGCCCAATCATTCATTCAGCAATTAACCCCAACCCTGGTAAGCCCGTCTGTCTCTCAAAGTAAAATGGCAGGTCAATGATATTAAGCTTCGACTCTACTTCATAACAGATCTGTCTTAGCCTTCTCTGTTCATTTACACGTGCTGCTCTCATCGCATAAGTCAGAACACAGGGAGCGAGATGATTATCAGTAATTACAGGCAAGATAAGTAATACTGATGTGCGCTTTTGTGCATCTGAGCATGACCGTTTATGTAGATGTCCTTACGCACGTAAAAAAATGTGAGGAGGGACACCTGAAACATGCTATGCAGTAAAATTTCTGATAAAACAAGTGATACAGGTTTATATCATCACTGGGCTTGTGTGCATGAGTATCTGTGTGTGTGCCTGTGTGAAATAGTGCTAGTTTCAGTGTGTGCACCTGTCTGAGCAAGATTGTAATGACACCAGAACCTTGTTCATATGCAAGACTTGACAAAGGCCTTGGGCCAAAACGTTGTCACGGTAAACTTTCTTGCACTTGGAGTCTGAGTGTGCAGTATCCTTCTTTTAATTACTTGTTCATATTATCACTGAGCTCATGTGCGCACGTGCATGCGTGTATCTGTGTGTTTGCATATTTGTGCGGAGGAGTGCTTGTTTAAGTGCGTGCTCTTTGAAAGTTCACAGGCATGTATTTTCAGTCCTTAATGTATGTATTTGGAATGTCCATCAATTTTTATGTGTGTAGTTCATGTGAGTGCCTGTATATACAAGTGTTACAATATGCTAGAATGAGAACATGGAGCTTTTATGTAGGTTGTTTGGTTTGTGTGCCTGTGGCTTGACGACGTGTCTATTCCTATGCTCCCATTCTCTAATCTCATCCACAGAGAACATGAAGTCTCACGTTCCCTCTCATCTAAATCAGTAAGGGCTAATACAACTAGGGATGCACCGATCCAACTTTTCTGGTCCCGATACCGATACAGATACTTAGGCTTCAGGTATCGCCCGATACCGATACCGATCCGATACCAGTGTTAAATAATAACCTGTAAGCTGTACTGTGGGATAGGAATGGTAATGTTATGGGTAAAGGGTAAAAAAATGAGTACATGTGGCAGTTCTAAAGTCCATATTTATTTAAACTTTAGAATGTTTAAATGTTCACCAACAGTCTGTTAGAAATGCTTGCTGCTTCAACACTTAAAGAAATTACTTTTTAATCATGAACTTTTATACCCTGTTCACTGGGCTGGTAATAGAGAAAAACAAAGAAGGTTCATTAGAGTAACATTTTAAGCGCCTGTTAAAGGAATGCATCTGAATTTAAAGAAAATACTTTTCAATCATAAACTTTTATACCCTGTTGACTGGACTGGTAATAGAGAAAAACAAAGTGCATCAGAGTAACATTCCAATGCAAACTATATAACAACTGTTTTTAAATGCTTATTGAAAACAAAGTGGCACTTTAATGAAAAAAAAGTGCAAATGTGCCAACAACCTTGTTTGTTACAACATAACTTAGCCTTAGCGTCAAGTTTTTAAAGTGACAACAAAAATTCAAGTACAAAATAAAATTCTATCTGTACAACTAAGTACAATAAAAATTCTCCTGCAGTAACAACCACCTTAAATGTTTAGCTCAAGTAGCCTTTGAACTTCTGTAACAATTTTTAAAGCAGCTAATGTGTCCATGTCTCATATGACTTCTAGTCACCTTTTTGTCTTATGCAGAACACTCACTTAAAAGCAATGTCATGTCACACCAGGCTATTTGGGCTCGCTAATGTAGATATACTATGAAAGCAGGCTATTTTGAATGTCTCCTTCAGTCTCCCGAAGACCCAGTTAAATAATTTCATTAGTTTCGGTTTAAGAGTTTCCTTGTTCTCAATTTGCGCAGATCGGCCAAATCATTACAACCATCAGCGAGAGTAGGGAACGATTGACTTTTGTCCTCCACACTTGCCGGTGTCCAGGAAAATATGTTGAATTGTGCATTAGTTTGCTAGCCAGCTTGTCAACTAACTTGACCCCGTTAAATAATATTATGTTCGTTCCGGTTTTCGAATTTCCCCTTGTTCACAACTTGCGCCGATAGGCCAAATCATTACAACCAGCAGCGAGAGTAGGGAACGATTGACTTTTGTTCTCCACACTTGCCGGTGTGCAGGAAAATGTGTTGAATCGTGCATTGATTTGCTAGCCAGCTTGTCAACTAGCTAGCGTTCACTACAATGGATGTGGTTACCCAACACACAGCGCATAAAATATCAATAATTTATCGCTAACTACTAGTAGTACTAGTACTTGTACTCAAAACTGCTAGTATTGTTACCTGGGGGCGACATACGACTGGTTTTGTGGTGCACGGTCACTAATGTGCTGGCGCACTATTAGCAACGCTTTATTTTGTCAACAATACCACATGGGCGACAGTCAACAGAAGCTCGTGGTAAGATAATTAATTCACATATTTCAACCAATAAGGAGACGAGAAAAAATCTCTATGGACGAACCGTTTGGGGAAAAAAAATTTGCGTGCGGGGCGCCTAGATCGGCAACGCGGATCGGGACCTTTCCACAGATACCCGATCCAGCTTTTAGGGGCTGGATCGGGCCGATACCCGATACCAGTATCGGTATCGGTGCATCCCTAAATACAACCCGCAGTGATTGGCTTAAAGACAGCCAATCACATTCAGGGTCACCCCAAATGGTTCATCCTTGTGGAGGAGGGGGTTCCATGGCAACTGGAATTAGAGCTTCCTGGAACTTACATCGAAAAAAAAAAGAAACACCTGAATTCAATCCAATTAAATGGATAATGCTATGATGATATAAACTCCTTTTTGTCTGTTTTTGCAACATGGATGCACCAAAAAGACAAACCCCATAAAAATATTTTCAGAAGTATATAAAAAATGACGTCAGGGAGCAGTTCAGCAATGGATTGATAAAACACTCTTGAAAGCCCTCAGGCAACTGGAGCTAAATGGAACCAGTACATTTCGCTCCTTATGCAAGGCTGACACTTGCACGATTCTGTGGCACGCATTGGCACGACTCGAGTCGTGCCAGCGCGCAAACTAGTCGTAAACTAGCGTGAAGTGTGTGTAAACCCGTCGTGACTGCGTGCCATGTCGGGACGAGAATTTTGAAATGTTCAAAATTTTGGTCACGACAAAATTTCGCGACCGGGTCGTGAACTATGTGCAAACTGTTCGTGAACTCGTCGTGAACTCGTCGAGACGATGCGGGAGGATGCGTGCCAGTGTGTGCCAGTGCGCGCCATGGCACGACTGTCACGAACAGCTCACGTCGAGTTCACGAGCAGTTCACGACTACTGCGCGACAGTGGCGCTCGCGTCGGTGCGGGGGTATATATAGGGCTTCCTGGACACTGCTCGCCATTCCAGAGATTGCCAGCGAAGAGACAACTTATATCACAGAGACAACATGCCAGGTATAGGCATCTTTCTTCTCTGCAATGATTGTGTCTCTGGAATTCAGCATGTTTTCTCTTCCACAGCCAATCCAAAAATGACCAGGGGTTGGGGAGGCCCCCTTTTTATATGGCGTGCCCAAGTCGGCACGACACCGTCTGAATTGCGCAAACTCATCGTGCCAATGCGGGAAGTGCGTAAACTATGCGCAACCTATGCGTGAACTCGTTGTGCCAGTTCGTGTCAATGTGGACACTGATGGGCACGCATTCGTGAACTTTGCGTGAACTAGTCGTGAACAGTGCAGGAGCCTCCCAGTTCATGCCCCAAAATGGCACGACTTGCCACGACAAAATCATGGCCAAAAGTCGTGCAAGTGTCAGCCTTGCATCAAAATTGCATCAAGGTTTAAACTAAAAACTACTCACACAGAAAAAAAAGTTAGAGAGACTGACAAGAGCTCCAGCAAAACAACTGAAAGCGCATCAAAGGAACACTCCATGCTACATGCTAGCCCTGTGATGACAATGTACAGAGGTCAATGGATAAGGCGCCAATTAGCTTTTTTAGCCTTAGTCCAATGACTTCTTTTAATTTTCACTGCGGGGTCAACGTGTAGCATGGAGTATCCCTTTAAGCTACCACTCATAAGAAGAAGAAAACAAAATCAACAACAACAATAATAATTATTATGATAATAATAGCAACACAAAGTGCCTACACATGCTTTTAGGCTGAACTGTCCACAAAATAAAAATCATAGAAATGAATGCTACTATTGGTGGGCGAACTAATTCTAATACACAGGCTTCTCATTTTAGCTATCTTGTGTTCTTAATCGGGTACTCCAACTGAAGGTTATTTAGTGGAAACACAGTACCATCGGCCCCTATGCGGGGAGAAAATTACCCTAAACTAGGTCTCGTCCTGTGTTTTCAGTCCAATAACATACAGACAGATTAGGATACCTGTAAAATGAGATGTAAATGTTGAACATTACGACATTTCAATACTTACAGCAATCTGAGCGAGAAACTACTATGGAAAGCAAATTAAATTAAACACCAAGGTCAAACAATAAGATGGTAGAATGGCAATGCATAATGAGAACATAACATAACATAACATTAAAAAGCATGAAATAAATGAACTTCAGGGGAAATGAGTGGAATCCTGCTCATGGCGACTTAAAAAAAAAAACCTAGAGCAAAATACAGAGAAAACAGCCCTACAAAGTCAAAGAACACTTCAAAAGCATGGATACCAAATCAAAATATTTCAATAATGCATTACAGTTTCCCCATCAGCCATTAAATAATAGTAGTAATCATTTAAAAAAAAAAAACGTATGCGCTATCTGTTAAATGTTTAATTCTTACAAGAACATCGCTGTTAATCTTGAAGACAAGCCTGGGCGTGTCCTGACCAAAGCTCTGCTGCGGCAATTTCTCACCAAGGCCGTCGTCATCCTTCGCCTGAGGGGAAAAATAACGGCCTATTTTACCGTCAGGCAAAATAATAAAAAGCTAAAAAGCATTAAAAATATGTGTATATTTTAAAATTAAATAATTATAATATTAATACTGTCAATATTAAGATTATTGATTATAAATGACTAAATTTACTATTTTATGATTATAAAAACTCAATAACCACAAAAGAATTCTGCAGGCGTAAGCAATAAGGAAAAAAAAAATGTGTGTGACAATCAATAAATTAAAATAATATTTGAAACAAAGAAAACTGGGCATGCAATTTTATGTCTGGAAAAAAAAAACGAAAACACACGTAATCATAGGAACCAAGACCAGAGACGTGTGACAGTTGGCATGGCAACAGAAAAGTTGGTGGACAGTCATATGTGGAGGAGGCGGAGCCTGCACTGTGACAGACAGACACCTTGCTCAGTGGGGGTGCAGGAGGATCATGCACAGACAGGTGTGAGAGTGAAGTCTGCTGCCCAGAGGGGTGTCTGCAGAAACCGAGCTGTGGTCTGTATTCCAGCGGAGTCAGTTAGTGAATACGTAAGTCCTGTGTAGCCAACGACCAGAACTGAAGTCAGAAACGGAAACTAAACCATAAACAGAAACAAAACTGAAGCTGGGGTACGTTTCACAAAAGCACAGTTTCTCAATTTTGATAGCAACCATATTAGCAACTTGCATAGTTTCAACCAGGGGAGTGTAGAGAGAAGTATATATCTTATGACCATAGTTAGCAACTAAGCATTTGAGAAATGTACCCCTGGTAAGAAGGTGGCGTAACCTGGGCCAGATCCTGGGAATGCAGTACTGCCTGATGTGTCAACTCAGATCCACTGTACTTCTCAATATTTTACTGGCCCACAAACTGCATTTCCATACTTGAGGCAGCCTGTGATTAAAGAAGTCTACAGAGACCCAGCAGGCTGGTGGTTCAATTCCATATTAGCCAGCAGAGCCACTGTCGGGCCCCTGTATTAGGCCCTCAATCCCACATAGTGGCCCCTGCTTTATCTAAACAACTGCATCAATGAGTGCTGCCGCTAAATAAGTGTAATGTGCTTCATCAACACAGTGGTTATTTTCAAATTGCTTTTAAATGAGCAAGAGGACCTCTTAGTTTGTTTAGAAAATCACCCTTGGATAATGAGTGTCGACCTTCAATAGCTTTCTGTGCTTCAGCAACTCCAAAGGAGGCAGCGAAGATGTCTTCTTTGAGTGTGTTCCGCTTTCAAGTTCTAACGAGCAGTTAGTCTACGAGCGTGTTTATATGTTACGATCTTAGAAAGTGCGTCCTGGTGCATGTGTATGTGCGTGTATCCGCTTCTTTTTGTGCATGTGTGTATTTGTTTGTGTTGAGCCATACATGTTTGTATTTTGCATGTGCGTGTGCGTGTGATTGAGTGTGTTTATGTGCGCTAGTCAGTGAGTATATGTGTGTGTGTGTGTGTGTGTGTGTGTGTGCGCGCGTGTGTGCGTGTGCGTGTGTGTGTGTAAAGGTGGCCACAGGGTCATCAAGAATTCTCTGATCAAATAGGGAGAACGCAGCGGACCGATAACAGTCAATTAGAGTGGAGACCTGAACTAGAAAGAGAGAGAGAGAGAGAGAGAGAGAGAGAGGCGTATAATACAGTCCACTGTCCCAGCCAAACACAACCAGGGGACACGGAGGGTATCCTACTGTCAGCAGAGAATACTGTATAGACCAGCGGGAGACAATAGGCTGACAGACAGAGGGAGTGCGCATTCACACACACACACACAGACACAAACACACACATCATGTATACGCACACACACATGTGCATGTACACACTTGCGCACAGATATTCACGTTCATGCGCAGATACACATGCATGAACACACGAGAGCACCCACTGACGCACAAACACACACACACACACACACACACACACACACGTATGAACAACACATGCACGCACTCACACATGCATCCACAAACACACACGCAGGCGTGCGCAAACACAAACACATAGGCAATACTCGCAAATACTAACATATAAACATTCAAATAGCAAGAAACAGCTCAGAGACATCTTCAAACATCTCGCTCTTCTGCGACAGTGGCTAATGGATAGACCTTGACTCAGGTCTGTCATTCTCTCTCTCTCTCTCTCTCTCTCTCTCTCTCTCTCCGACACAGGCACACGGACGCAAACACACACACGCACACACACACAGACACTCTCTGCTAGCCAGGCCTCAAAAAATATCACAGCTTTTACACTTTACTGTATAATCACCTCCAATTCCTCAAACAAGCACCACAATCTCCTGGAAAATTTCCTCTGACAGGGTTAAATCATCACCAACTCTGTTAAATCAACATCACTAGCGTGAAATCAAAACTAAAAGTGTTATGAGAGCCACAGTACTGTTTATAGGAGGGGGTATTGGGACCACAAATGAGTGTAATAAATTCTTTATTTGACTTTAAGTAAAAATGTTATCCTCTGAACATTTTGTCATGTAAAAGCAGGCAGTGCAGTAAGCCTTAATCTCAGGTAATTAAACATCCCGCTTACGCACAATCTCCTCTCTGTCTGATGCGTTAATTAACCTTCACACGGGATTGCGACAGTCTCATTAATCTCCCATAATTAAACATCACACGCGTGTTTCAGGTTGCGTATGACAAAGCACACACACATGCACACACACACACACGCACACACACACACACACACACGCACGCACGCACACGCACGCAGGCATATTTCAGAGGACGAAACAGATAGTGAACAACAGTGTCTTAATGTCTGATCAATAATTGAGCCGCACACACGTACTCAAATATAATTTCTCACCAATTAAACAATACGTGCACATAGTTGCCAAACCTGTTCCTCTTAATACCCCAACATCCCACGTATTAAAACCTGGAATTTTAGGCCTCTATCTGGCCGAGGGGCGGATCTGAAGAGCCAATGGCAGGATGATAAAAGCCGGGATCTGCAGGGGGCGATATGCAGGCTGTAATCCGTGAGCCCCGCACTGATTCACGGACAGCGTGACTGAAGATAATGGGCAAGACCAGTAAGACTGTCTGTGAAGTCATTTTTCAGGCAGGACCTCCTGTCCTCACACATTGTCACAGTGCCTGGATTAAGCCGTGGATCCGGATTTTCAGATTTAGGATTAACAATGGTGTGACGTTTATCCCGCTGAATTAGCACGATGCTGTCAAGAGAGAGAGAGGGGGGGGGAGAGAGAGAGGGGAGATGAACTGAAGGAGGGAAGAAGAGAGACAGCGAGAAAGAGGGAAAGAACAAGGGAGAGAGAAAGAGAGGGAGAGGTGGAGAGAAAGAGAGAGGGAAGGGGGGGAGAGAAGCAGATGGAGGGAAGAAGAGAGGAGAGAGAGAAAGAAGGGACAAGAATGGGAGGAAGAGAGTGTGAAAGAGAGAGGGAATGAACAAGAGGGAGAGAGACGGAGAGAGAGAGAGAGGGAAGGAAGGAACAAGGGAACAAGACAATGGAAGAGAGTCAGACAGCAAGATACTGTAGTTAAGGAGAGAAAAGAGAAGAAGAGAGAGGGAGAAATTGTGGAAGCGATGCAATCGAGAGAGGAAAAGAAAGCCGCAGAGAGATGGAGAAAGAAAGAGAGACGGTGAGCGAAAGTAAGAGAGTCAGACGAAGAGAGAGGGCGATTGCGCACATGGCGACCCCAGCAGGTGCTTGCATTAAACATGACCGCCGCCTCTCCTGCACCACCTTTCGCAGAATTTTTGGCAGGCGCCTCGGCAATTACTGCGCCGATACCCGAGGTATTAAAACTGCTCTTTCAGCCCCGGCGTACGCGAACACACTTAAACGCTGGGGTAGCAACGAGGAACAGATGGAAAATTGTGTAGCCCCACGTCGCTGAAAAAAAATCAAAAGCCAAAACGATTCTTCCAGAGCGCCTCAAACTGCACGCTGACTGGGAGAGCAGGTGCCTGTATCTGCAGCGAGGGCGGACATTTTCTGAACATTTTAACATCCAAAACTCAAGGCCCATTTCACTGTGGCCTTTAGCACAGGCACAACCTTTCAACGCGTGCAGAACTAATAACATGCTTAATGATTGGCCAGGGGATTCATCCCAACCAATCACCGGGCGCCTTTGTGTTTGGCAGATGCTAAAAGGTTTTGCTAACGCTAAAGCTCTACTTGAATCTGGCCCATCGTCCTAGGTGAGATAAGATCAGTCTTAAACAGGACCTGAAGAACATTCTGGACTGAAACACTTGAACAAAGGAAAAAAAGACTCGGGATCAGAATGTAAAAATGCTCTTTTACACACACTGACTCACCGGGCTGAAGTTACTGACTGGTTCATCCTACTGACAGGAAGATAATGTCAGTGAATCCACAAGATAAGGACAAAATACTGGACTCCTCTATTCTCTGGATCCAGATTTCCCACCAGCTGATGAACAGTATAAGCCTGCATGCAAATTCTCTGAGGAGCGAGAGACCTTCCCAGAGAATAGCTCTGACCTGGAAATAGTTCCGCTGGCAGCCATGACAAGGAGTACCCGAATTGTCTAGTTCATGAAGAAAAGGAGGCAATTACATCCTTTGCTTCCTTCCAGCAAGAAACTCAGGATGAACCTTGTACGAAAGGAATGATCAATTTTGGACCACAATCCTTTGCAGTGTCAGCAACTGAGTGCATCATTTATCAAATTTTTCTTGTTGGATCAGTCAATATCACTTGTCGTCAAGCTCATGATGTATAGAAGGACATCAAATTCTTCTTGAACAGTCCAAAGGTCTTCAAAATCTCCCTGAAACTTCCCCTTGACCCACGTTACACTTTTCCAGTGAGGTCAAGGAAAATTGAAGGGGACAGGAAAAAGGCTGCCTGTTTAAGAAAATTCAGAATCAGTCCGATGGTTCCAGACGAAGTCGTCGCTGTGGTACTGGCTAGGCTAACGCACCTGCTCAGCGTCCTGGTTTCACACACGATGTCTCCACTCTGGCGGGGTGATTTGGTTCTGAAGGACACCCTGATAAATGACACTACCGTTGCCCTCTGCCCTTCCATATCAGTCGAGGTGATGCCAGCGGTATCTCTTTCAGCCATTCAGGTGAGGTAATCTAATCGGCTCATGTCAGCGAAGCGCAAAGCGCCAGCGAGGAGTCTGTCTGTCTGTTTGCCTGTCAGTGAGGGCATACAGGTCAGAGTGACTGATGAACAGGCCATGATCAGATCGGGCAGAACAGAGGTACTTTACGGACGATGTTTGAGGTTTGCTAGCAGCTAACAGTTAGCAGTTCTCTTCTTAGAGGGAAATGGTGTCTCCACAGCGCTAAAGAAAACACTACAGTGGACAACGTCATTGGCTGAACCAAGCAGGAAACATGAGACTCGTCCGCCATCTTGTGTAAGGAATCAGCAGGGGAATTGCACAATCAAACGCCGTACAAGTGCATATGCAACTAGATAAAATGAAAAACAATTTATTTCTTTCACAATAAACATATTATGTATGATAATTGATAAATCTGTTGGTTGTGCTGTCATCAGCATCAAGTTCTCTTTCGGGTCTATTTTTCACATATGCTCATGCACAAACTTCTCCGAGGTTAATATACCCTTATTATCTTGCTTAATGTAAAAATGATCAACATAATCTCTGTATTCCACCTCTAAACCACCTTGGTCGAAGGTTTCTCACAGTTCCATGCAGGACGCTATCCTTTGGTAAGATGGCGGAAGCAACTCTCACCAAAACTGGTCTCGTGTCCGCTCTAGTGTTTTCTTTAGCTTTGTGGGTGGCTCCAATAGTGCTGCGTCAGTCCCACCCCCTCCAGCATTTAGAACACGCCCCTTGGCCTCCTGCACCAATGGGAGCAGCTCTAAGGCAATGTACTTAGGTGGCATGGCGCACACACACATACACACACACAAACTCACTACTGCTCACTCGCACATAAATTTTCCTCCTCACCCACCCGCACACGTACACACATGCATGTATACACACACAATTACAGACACACAGTGTCACACACCCATATATAAATTTATCCACTCACCCATCCGCACCAGCAAACACACATATTACCACTCACTGAGGCATAAATTCACCCACACACCCATCTGCACAAGCACACACACACACACACACACACACGCTCTCTCTTTCATACACACACACAAACACACAGGCTCTTTGCCAGTCTTCCTTTGTACCCTGCTCTGTGTGATGCCGTGGGTTCTGGCTGTTTGGCAGCTCTCTGCCGGCTGATTGGCTGACGCTGAGCTCGCAGTGCGGACCCTGGCATGTGGGAGCGATTGGCAGCATGGCAATGTCTGCTGGGTCCTGCCACGTAATGCCAGGGTCTCATTAGCGCTCTATGCTAATGAGCTGGAGCCCGGCCACAGGCCTGTGGCATTAATGCGGAAGAAATGGAGCCTGCATAATGAACTGCGGGTGTGTGCGTGTGGGTGTGTGTATATGTGTGTGTGTGTGTGTGTGTGAGAGAGAGTGTGTATCTGGTAAGTGTGTGTGAGTGTGTGCGTTTGTGCTTGATAGGGAATGTAAGAGCGTGAGTGAGTGTGTGTCTGTGTGTGAGCATGTGTTTGTGTGTGTGTGTGTGTGAGCTTGTATTGGTGCGTGTGTGTGCGCGTGTGTGTGTGAGCTTGTATTGGTGCGTGTGTGCGTGTGTGCGTGTGTGTGTGTGTGTGTGTGTGTGAGCTTGTATTGGTGCGCGCGTGTGTGTGTGTGCGTGTGTGTATATGTGTTTCTGCCTGTGTGTGCGTGTATGTGTGTGTCTACGTATGTGTGTCTGTGCGTGAAGGTTGTGTGTGTATGTGTGTGAGAGAGAGAGAGAATGTGTCTGTGTGTGTGTGTGTGTGTTCATGTATGTGATGCAGGCAGGTAAGGCCCGGTCAGACTCACTGGTTGTAAAACTGCACCAGGTGTGTCCACATGCTGCCAGTTTAGGGCAGGTGCAGCCCCAAGCATTCTGAACCCATCTGTTACACACTCACATCTCACCGGGACAACTGGGGGGCAGGACTGTTACCCTTCCCCATTCTGACCACTGCGTCACGCTGTAAACCTTCCCCTTCACTCCTGAGTAATGCTCTAACACTGTTCCAGAACACTGCAGTGCTTATCAGAGCCAAAGGATGTGTCTAATTTACTGCGCTGTGTAATAAATGTCCCGCTTCTCTGGGCTCTCCCAGCAGACTGGCAGGGCATGGACTTAAATTAACAAACTACCAGTAAACGTCTCACATAAATCACTCAGAGTGGACGTTACACGGCTCTGTCCACCACAAACCAGATGCGAACCAATGTTTTTAAACCAGATATTGTGTTCGGAAACTGACGATCTGTCAGCCCCAGTGTGTGTGCGCGTTCACGCATGTCTGAATGTGCGTGGCAGCATTTGTGTATGTTTGTGTGTATGCGCCTATATACCGATGAGCCAAAACTCAATGACCGCTTGCCAAATGTACTCCTGGTCTACTGAGAGCTGCCAAAACTGCTCTGTCAAACTGCCATCCACAGGACTGCCTGAAACCAGGGTTTCCCAGTAGAACATTTCCCAAAGTATCCCACTCCCTCCACCAGCTTGCCCTCTTCCCACAGAGCATCCTGATGCCATCTCTTCCCAGGTAAACGGCGCAGACGTACCCAGCCGAAGCACATGATGTTAAAAAAAAGGAATCAATGGACCAGGAGGCCCTCTTCTATTCCTCTATAGCTTAAGGTCCAGTTCTGATGTTTGCGTGTCTACTGTGAGGCGCTTTTTACGGTGGACCGGGGTTAGAACGGGCACAGTAACTGGACATCAGCTACAAAGCCTCATATACAGCTGGGGGAGATTCTCACTCCTGTAAATACAGTATTTTGGTATTCGCATGTTGTTTTACACCCGAGGTTAGATTTACCCAATTTTAGGACCTCTTTGCACCAGCTGATTAATTATTATGTCCTGATACATAAAACCACAGAACTAAAAGAGAGTGTAGTGTCTTTTTCTCATGACTGTATCTCACCTCTCACTTTCCCTCTTTTCTTCATTCCCTCTCTCTCTCTCTCTGAATCTGCTCTCAACGGTAACTCCCTCAGTTGTCCTGCATACAGGCCTGCGGGGCAGGGAGGGTGTGGCCAGTATGTCATAAAGCACAGTGACCAATCCGGCTCCTACCCTGAGGGGGCGCTGTTTTGGCCAAGTCCTCTGCGGATCCCAGCGTTTCCCTGCACTCCAGGGTGAACAACGCTGAGCGACTCGCAGGACGCACATGACTTATGCAGGTAAAGGCTCTGTCTGTCAGGAGGAGACATGAAAACCGTCACCCACCCTCCCTCACAGCGGCCTCAGGGAGACATGGCGCGATGGAGGCTTTCGTGTGACGATTTCCCGCGCCAGGACGATCTGGGACAGGGAGGGAGAGGTACGAGGTCGTGCAGGGGAGGCACTGCTGGGTAAACACAGAGTCCAGGGGCAAGATAATGACCCAGTAGTGTGTTTTTCCCAATCAGCTAATTACACTAGTTTTTCTTTACTTACTGAAAAACTGCACTAATTAGCCAATCCAGGTGAGTGGAACAGCAAGCAAGCCTTTCTAAGGCTGGAAACTCCTCCTCCTTGTAAATGGGGAATTAATGTTAGGATAGAGAAATTAATTCTGTTTCCAGCTCCAGCGCTACTCTGGCTGCAAGGTCTGTGTTGCATTAGCACCCTGGAGGTATTGACACTGATTCCACAAACTACACTGCAAAAAATGATAAGATAAAAATACCAGGTAAGATGATTTTACTTATTTTAAGACTTAAAACACTTATTTCTATCACCATTTTTCTTAGTAAGACAAAAAAAAAATTCTTGTTTTGAGGTAATTTTTACAAGCTTGTCCATGGGGTAAGTAAATTACACTTGTCAAGTCAAATAGTAACTTGTTTTCAGAAAAAAAAACTTAAAACAAGTTACTATTTGACTTGACAAGTGAAATTTACTTACCCTACTGACAAGCTACTAAAAATTGCCTCAAAGCAAGACATTTGTTTTGTCTTACTAAGAAAAATGGTCAACGAAATAAGTGATTTAAGTCTTAAAATAAGTAAATTCATCTTACCTAGTATTTTTATCTTATCATTTTTGCAGTGTATGACAAATGTTTTGATGTGTAAGTGTGTGAGTCTGTGTGTGTGTGTGTGTGTGTGTGTGTGTGTGTGCTTGTGTGCCTGTTTGCATGTGTCTGCATGTGTGTGTGTGTGTGTGTGCCTGTGTGCCTGTGTGCGTGTCCCTGCATGTGTGTGTGTGTGTGTGTGTGTACGCGGTAGAGTGCATATGTGTGTGTTCATACGTGCGTGCATGAACACCCAAATGTGAGTTTGTTTGGCATTGGATGTGAGAATGCTTGTGTACGTGCATGCATGAGTGAGTGTCAATGTGTGTATGTGTGCACGGGTTTGCGTATGTGAGTGTGTGTGTGTGTCGGCACATTTGCATGCATGCATGTGTGTATGTGCGTGTATGCCAGTGAGTGTAAGTATACGGGAGTGTCAGCGCATGCGCTTACGTGTGCCAGGTGTGTGCATGTGTGTGTGGAGTTAAATCAGGCTCGGAGTGAGAAAGTTGATGTCCCTCACTCAGCGTGGTTGCCGTGCAGGTTTAATGTGTTTTTAGACTCAGAGCTGCCCCATCAGCGTGAGATTTAAGAGCGCAATGAAAAGAGCGCAGATTACCATCCAGGCATCGCATATCCACCAGCCGCACCACACTCACCGAGGTAAATCATGCTGTTTTAAAGAGCTTTATTTTATCACCTGACTCAAAACAGCCAGCCATAAAAACAAAGTCAACTAAAGGAATGTTCCTCTACTTACCCTCTCTCTCCCCCCTCTCTCCTCCTCTCTCTCTCTCTCTCGCTCTCATTCTTTCTTTCTCTAACATCACAAATTAGTGTCTGCATCTGTAATTGAGACCAGCCCCCAAACACAAGCCAATACAGGTTCATGTAATGCTCAATAAACGTTTCAAAACAAACATGTTGAGAACAGCCCAAGAAAGTTTGCCATTTTCCCACACTTCAAGTGTGCTTAACCCTCCGCATACTCAAGAACTAGATAGTACTGCATCTACCTCAACATCAAGGTTGGTCAGGTCTCGGAAATCCACTGACTCTCTGTCTCAATTACCTGCCCCGGAAAACTGCTCCAGAGCCGAGGTCTCCAGCTCTGTTCCTGGACAGCTACCCTGTCAATGTTTTGCAAATGGTTTATTTTACTTCATATTTTCATTTTTAGTTTTTTGTATTTATTCCTATTACTGTCAGTTCCCCGTGTCTTTTGTTTTCATTATTGCTTCCTGCTTGCCCTCTCCATTCTGTTTGTTAATTTCTGCATTAATCTCCTGTCTGTGACTGAATTTAGAGTCACAGCTCCATCATACCATCTTGTAGTTTTTACTTCAACCCAAATTCAGCGCACCTGATTCCACTAATTAGCAGCTTGTCAACATTTCTAACTAGGAAAAGGGGGTCGCTTTGCTTTGGTTGGAGTGACAACATTCAGGATGGTAGCCCTGCAGGGACAGGGTGAAGACCTTTGCTCAAGACTGTGACCAGCTTCAATATGAAAAAATACTAATATCTGTGTGAAATTAACCTTTTACTAACTTCCATTTATAACCCATAGTTCTGGAAACTACTCGTACATATAATGATAATATTGAACAATTTCAAAGGAAATTATTGTTTGTACTTTTAAGGATTTTGCAGTTTTTAGTAAAATATGTTGAGAGTTACTTTAGTGCACAAATTTACTATAATGGAGAACACTGGAGGTGTACAGCTGTCACTGAGTCCTGTCTTCAGGAATCGGGCTCTCAGCAGCTCAATGTCATATGCTTGTCATATCAACACATGACCATTCATGTCCTCCTCTAAGAAAATACAACCTATAACTGAGGTGAAGTATCCCAAATAATCCTTGGACTCTGGTCTGCAGTTTACAACCCGTCGTGCAAAATAAACTGCAGTTTATTTATTTTCATGTTTTCATGGTACCTTTGCCTGAGTCCAGTGTGCATCAGGAAACTCCAGAGAGCCTTAGAGAAGAGCTGGGAGGTTTTTCAGTGCCAGCATCATGCTCTGACCAACCCAAGTATAAATACTGCCACCCAGGGTCATAGCCAGCACCACGGTAACCACATCACCATGGTAACCGCATCACTGTAGTGCCTGCTCCAAATACAAGATTACTAGTCCATGGGCAGCACAATCCTCCTGTATGCTCTCGAGAGCAACCACTAAATTAGACGGGGTCACACTGACAAAAAAAAAAAAAAAAACAAACATCTACAAACCAAGCCTAACTGCAGCCTAATCATATGCTATACTCACAACAATCATGGGCGAGGGTATTTTTTTGTGCATTTGAAATCTTTTGAAAACCCCAGTATTCCAGGCCTCCAGAGAGCTCAGAGCTAAAACATTCATCTGGGATCCCAGTGGTCAGATGTTTGAATCCCATTAACGGCTCCGTCTGGAGGTCTGCATGGGTGAGGCAACTATTGGCTCGCCGAGGGTAATAGAGGTGAAGGCAGTCTAAATTCGTTCATCTTATTGCTCTCTAGCGGCCACTGCTGGCCGGCCAGAGGCACACAGATACCGCATATGAGCTGAGTGTTCACAGATAGCGTAATCCTCTAATGGCACAGGCAGTGCGTAATTTACGTCGTGCTAGCGATTTGTTAAGAGGCGAGGGCCAGTCGCCACCTGAGTAGGATGACTTGCGTGCCATTGTATCCTCCTTCTGACTCAAAAGGAGCGGAGGTTGATGTGAGGGACTAAACAGTTTGGCCGTGTTCAGGATGGAACAAAACTCGAGGAGACCCAGTGTTTTAGAACTCCACCGCTTTTCATTTGCCGACAATGATTGTAACATCACCACCATTTCAATTAAGAATGTGGTATTCAAGTGAGTTTGCGGCATAAAGTGCAAAAACCGAGTCAAATTCCGCCATTACAAAGCCGGTAATGAGCTGAGAAACTGTGCTGAAGAGCACAGAAGCGGAGCAGAGAGCATGGAGAAGCAACACACTTCCAAAAATAAGCCCGTCTCAGGCGCCCAGCCGCAGACATGAGCTGAAAACACAATGCTAATGCTAAATCCCCACCGAACCAGGCCCGGTGCAGAGCTCGCTGAGCGCTGAAAGAGACAGTGGGCTAATTTCACCCTCATTAAAGCCAGTTTCACTTGAATATTATTTTATTTGTCTCGTTATTGACGTGATGGAAAGTCAAACATAGAGGTGTGTATGTGACAAATATAAATGTGCCTGCACGGATACACATCTCTCTGTTGCGCGCGCGCACACACACGCACACACACACACACACAAATACAAGTGCAAAATTCCTATTTCCCAAAATAGACACTACAATTAGTATACATTTGCCAGTCAATGAACAGACAATATATGCATGCACACAAAAACACACACAAATTCCCTCTCTATCTCTCTCCTTCTTTCACATATATAAACACACACACACACACACACACACAACCAAGCAACTGCAAACCTTCAATCTTCAGCAAGGCTTTTCACCAGCCATTACTCGACACTACAAATTTAAGCCCGACATATGTACATATTTGAGCACGTCCCAACACAGCTGAGTGCATGTTTACCCACACGTCAGCACTTATCTCCACATGTTTAGAGCGCGTGTCACCCTCACCCCCCCACACACCTCTTCCTCCACCTGCCCCCCCCCCACTCTCTCCCTCCTCAGCCGCCAGCCGACTGACCGATCTCATCCAGGACATAATATATACATTCTCTCTCATTAATACTTCAGCGCAAACATCTGCTGCTGAGATGCAGCCAGCAGAGAAGGGCAGCGCTCAGAAAGACAGGAGGAGGGATGGAGAGAGAGAGTGTGAGAGAGAGAGCGAGAGCGCGAGAGAGCAACAGACTCTCCCTTCAGTCTCTCGACCTCAGCAAATATGTGAATAAAAATATAACTACATAAATATAAACATGCATAAATAAATAATTTTGCAGAGGCTTACATCAAAGGTGACGTGCCAGCCATACAGTGTGAAGATACTGATAGCAAACTTACGATGAAGCATGATTCATGTGCAGTAATAGTACCCTTAGCCACAAACATCAAGGCTAATGTCAATTTCAAAACATTGGTGAACCAGACGTGAGATAAGGTGTGATTACTCGATATGTTGACTACAACACTGAAAATATCTTCTTCAAAATGGACAGATCAGCAATAAATAAATACCCAGAGCAGCAGAGGGACTGGAGCTCACATATAGTGTACACATAGGAGTAAATCGCGCTGTCGACCTTCTGTGAGGTGTGGAGGTCTCATCGCCAAGGGTTTTCCGCTAGGTTCTGTGGCTCACTTAATTTGGGAAAAATGAACACTGATGCAGTGAACTCAAACAACCAATAACTTTAATTGTGACAAAATGGAAACGGAATCAAACACATGACCATATTCATCCACCCCCTCCTCTGTCTGTGAAGCCATAGCTTGGATTTGAGGCCAATCAAAGCAGTGAAAATATTTTGCTTGTTTCCTACCCTCCATCTTCAGAAAAGCTGTGTAGACGAAAAAACCGAAACCGTATCGACACCTCACACGAGCCTCGTTTTTGTTGCCAGGTTTTGATAGAGTTCCACAGCACAGCTTGTGGAATTATAATGATCTCAAAGCTAATAGATGTTTTTTTGAGGCCAAATTCTAGGAAAACAAGCAGAAAATGAACTGAATTTCCCTCCTGGATAACCTCCAGCCCGACTGCCAGTAGCATCTGCCTACAAAAAGATACTTCTTCTGGCCATTGAGATGGATCACTTTTTTTGGCAACATTTGGGGACAACTGAAGTTAGAGAGAGGGGCTTCATTCCAGGGGGCATTTTTATTGCCTGTTCCACTTACCCAAAAAATGGGGTCGGATGTCTCCAGAGTGAGGTATTTTTGGGATATCCAAACTAAACACACATCAACAACCTCTCCACTGCTGAGGTTAACCAGACACAAAACCACAATAATTCACAACTGAGCCGGCATCCCAGAATTCTCTTGTTCTACTTCTCCAGGTTCTAGTCTCATCATAATGCAGTAGCCAGTAAGCTAGCAATTTTGAATGCTGTCTTTCTGCCAAAGGTATCCTATCAATAGCAAGTTCCCTAATCTGTGCTAAAAGTTCAGCACAAGGAACCTGACCGAAAAACTAGCAACAATTTCACGGCATCTTGCGGAAGGGTCATAAGTCTCAGTAGGGTGGCTGATGTATTTAACCACGATGATTAAAGCACTGTCCCATGGGAGGTTAAGAACGTGATATCTTTCCAGATTTTTCTCAGACATCCAAATACTTCACACTGAGGGAAAGGGTTTGGGAAAGTGTGTCAAAGCAAAGCTTGAGGGAGGAAACACAACAGATTTGTTCACAACGCAGGAGCGAGTGGTGGTATTACAGAGCATTCAAAGCAATTCGTTAGTGACCACCGTGATGTGATGATGCTCATGCACTGTCCAACACATATGGTCGGCCTGACCATAAAAAATATGATTAAATTAAACTTGACCATGAAAAAGCTGGTTGAAAATTTCTGATCGATCATGGGTGACCATAAAAATGTTTACTTGGAATGCGACCATGAAAATGCAGGTGAAACATTTGTGATCAAACACGGGCGACCATAAAAATTATGGTTGCTTGGTGTGTGACCATAAATGCTCATAAATTTTTGTTCAACCACAGAAATGCTTGTCAATCATATCTGGTCAACTAAGCCAATTTCTAGGTAGCTAAGTCCACAGTAATTTATTCATCATAATTCATATAATCATTTTCCTGACAGAAATTCACAACATCACAATCAGGCATTTTTTTGTTCAAGGAACATACTTTATTGCTCAAGGTCAGGGAGTGCAGTCTCAATTGTTGAATATTTAAAAACAATAATTAAACAACAAGATGTTTACTTTTCCTGAGCTAAGTATGAACTCTAACAGACCCTAACAATGGGCCTGTGTAATTATAATTAAGTTAAATTAATCACAGCGTATTCTATAATATAGCTTTTTATCCCCCCGGCATAAAATGCGGGGGGATATAGCTATCGCTTTGTCTGTCCGTCTGTAAACATGACTTTGCCCAGGCCATATCTCGGAAACTATATGTGCTAGCTTCACCAAACTTGACACACATGTCAATCATGATGCGTAGATGTGCCTTTTAAAGGTTGCTACACATACACAACCTACAGCCGGGGTGATCCGCCATTGCCAGATGGCTCTTGTTACAGTAGTCACAATTAAAATAAACAACCCCTCCAAAAGAGCAAAAGGAGGAGCTTGATGTTGGGCACCAGAGTCTCATTGAGATCGGATGTCATGGGTTTCGGCCCGCCGGCAGGAGACAAAGCCGGCGGGCGCTGGGACCCTGTTCCCAAAGAAGTCAGAGGGACCCAAACGCACAGGCTGAGTAAAAACACAATAAATCTTTAATTAAGAATATAAAGATTAAAATTGTCCCAGAGGGAGGCAGCAGCACAAAGTACCATGGCAGGGCTCAGGAGACCAACAAAATACTGCCGCACAAACACAGGTGCTGCCCACTCTTCAATACAAAAGCTTCACCTCCACCTTAACGAGCAATAGGTGTGGCTCGTTAAGGTGGAGGCAAAGAATGCAGCAGGGGGAGGGGCCTGCAGGCAAAGACCATGACATCTGAGGCCACTGGTCTAATATAAAATCAATTGCATTTATCAATTCTCCAAATGTGTCCCAGTTTTATAATGAAAACCAAAGTAGCTGGTACTTTTAGTGGTTAACCACTACCACAATTCACTGTACTACAGAAGACAATCAATAAATCAATAAGGATGACAATCAGTGTGGTCTGCAAAGTTCATTGAGCATGAAACAGAATAATAGCAGACTATTTGCAACTAATTTGTAAGCATATTTTGTATCAAAAACAGGTGAAGAGGGTGCCCCAGTGGCTCATCAGTCTAAGTGCACGCACCAAAAAGGTTGTGTCCCTCTCGCGGCAACCCGGGTTCGATTCCAGCCAGGGTCATTTGCTGCACGTCTTCCCCATTCTTCTCCCCAACACTTCCTGTCTATCTCTGCTATATAACTGTCAAATAAAGGAAAAAATCCCACAAAAAAATTCTTAAAAAAAAAATCTGACCATTATTTTTATGGTCGCACAATGACCATAAAGATGTGATACGTCACGTCTATACCATAAATTTTATGGTTGGCTGCGACCATATTTTTTATTGTCGGTTCAACCATATCTGGCTAACAGTGTGAGCAAAAATCAGAGAAATCAGAAAAAAAACTGGAGAAAAAAACTCATGCCGTGAAATAATTTGGTTGATGAATTTAAAAAGGGTGATGACTTTACACAACAGGGGGAATACAGGGTACTATCAGGTAGAAGGGGTGAACTCTCCTGTCGCAGGGCGGGGGGCAGGGGTAATGGCAATTGTGACTTTATCCCTTTCAAAGCTCTGTGATCAACAACTGAGTCCATCTTAGGTATCCATGGTAACATGCAGCTCCTGGGATTGGTGTAGCACAGGAATGTGGGTGGGGCACCAGAGAGCAGATAGCACACTGTGGTCTGTGACCATTTAGACAGTGGCACGCGACAAAATGGGATGCAATTCCAACACAAGTGACACTGTAAGGATATAAGACCTACAAAAATGAGAGCTGACAGCCTCACCTTACACTTTTTACTGAAGTTTTCAAATCCAGTAACTCAAGCGCAAAACCAAAAAGCTAAAGTTGTATCAGTGTTAAAAAACTCACAAACACCTCTCTATTTGAGAAACAGACTGTGTGTAGAAGAGAGTGCAAATATTAACAGAGGGAACACACCCGGAAGAGTGTGAAAGCCTGCATTTAGAGTTCAGTCAGACACACCGCAGGGGGTGGATGACTAAACCGTTCACTGACGGAGAGTTAAATCACACATCTCTGAGCGATAGCGTAATACCTCATTTGCACAGTCAGATCAGTCAGGGTCAACCACTGCTGTGTGTCTGGTCAGGGTCAGTGATTGCAGTGTGTATGGCCGGTAATGGCCAATGACAAACTATCGTCTGTACAATATTTGTGTTTGTCTGCCTAGGATCAGTGACCACAGTGCACGTGTGTGTGTGTGTGTGTGTGTGTGTGTGTGCGCGCGCGCACGAGCATGCCTATCAATCATCGAAGCCTTCGACAGTTTGTGCAATGAATGTTGCAGTTGAGTTTTTTTCTAATATTTCGATTACTCACTCTCCCTGGGATGCATAATATTGAACTACTCGCAGTCAATTTCGAAGAGCAAAGCCCTCTCCATGGGGTTAAAAAAAGAAAAGGAAACATTTTTTTTAAGACCAGTTCGCCCTACAGCACAAGCATGTCTTCTTCTGCATTGATATTTCTGTGTTTGTTATATTAAAGAGTAGTTTCTTTGAGGTCCTCTTGGAGTTTCGTCGAGGTATGTGCACATGGCAGTGTTGTGAGTAATCAGTGACCCGTCACTGCAAAAGAGCACATTGACTTTGTCACATTTCGGAGGCGTAATGATGAAAAATTACCGCTAAAAAGTTGGACTGCTGTTTCGCCGCGGTTTTTATTGGGACAAACAGTCAGCAGCAGTGTTTAATTTGGCAGCAGGGCTAACATATCCCCCCCCGCGCTTTATAGAGTAAACAGTGTGTGTGACAGGCCTGCTGAATCCAAACCCACTGGATTCTGATTACACACCCGTCCCCCATACACACACACACACACACACACACACAAGCATATACAAGCACTCTCACAGTTTATGATAGGTGTTTTCAAACCAAATATACTGGCCTCTATTTATTCCCCAAAAAACATGTATGCACACGTGCACACACACATGTGCATGAAGTCACAAACATGCTCACTTATGCATATGTGCCGCACACACACACACACACACATACACACGCACACTCACACGTATACACATGTGAAGTGTGTGTGTGTGTGTGTGTGTGTAAGTGTGTATGTGTGCGTGTGTGTTAGCGAGTGTGTGTGTATGTGAGTGTGCGCATGCACGAGCGCGTGTGTGCGTGTTTGTACATGTATGAGCGTGTGTGTAGGCATAAATGTGTATGTGTGTGTGTGTGTGTGCGTGTATTTAACTTTATTTTTCCCCCACTGCTTTAAACACATATTTACATTACAGCTGCAGTGGTTCACCCCTGGCCGTGATGAGACGGGACATTTTTTGGCGCTTTCACACTAACGCTTTATAGACTATTTTGGTCCTGTGGGCACCAGGTCACATGGGAATCCCTTTCCATCCTCACTGCAGCAGTAACTAGAAATTTTGGGCCCCCTGAAGGAGTATAATGCCCCCCCCCCCCACACACACACCCCAGAAATGTACTCCAGAATTTTCAGGGTCCTATCCCAACACTGTGACCCCCTCTTAACCTCAACACCTGTGACCTCACCAGTGGAACCCCACTCTCATGTGAGTATGTGTGTGGTGTACAGCCAAAGTCCAAAGCCAGTTCTAGAAGCATCTCTGTTCAAAGTAAGTACTTTGCGACATACAAATTAACCACTCTTCCTGGGGAACACCATTCATCCACATACACACAAACATACACATACACACACGCACACAGACACAAACCCTTGTACTTATATCTTTGTGAGGACATTACATTGACTTCCATTTATTCTTCCTGTGTCTCTACAGCTTGTTCCTGATCTTAACAATAAGCACTGTATGCCTTGCCCAAACCCTTACCCTAACCTTAACCTATCCCTAATTCTAACCTTACCCCTAACCTTGACTAAAAAAGTCACAATAATGTCCCCACTTTGCGCAGAAAAAAAAGCAAAATGCACACACAAACAAACGCACGCACACACACACACACACAAGCCCATGTGCGAAAAGGAACCACAAATTTGTGGTTCCACAAAGAGAACCACAAAGAGATACACAATAACACAAAAATAATACAGACACGGGCAAATCCACATTAAAATTCTGACAACAAGCACACACGCAATCACAAGAACACACACACATTCAAACAGACACACGCAAACACTCAGACACACTCAGGCAAGCATTTCCACACAGGGGAATACAAGTGCAGATTTCTCTGTAAAATCTAATTTTATCATTAGTTGTTTTTGTCTCATTTTCAGCCTGAAGTAGAGAAAGCATTTAAAAAAACAAATGGAGACAAAAGTGCTTCATAGTCCACAGACTAAAACTGGGGAATGCAGGCTGATTAGGTAATCCCCTCAACACCATCTCCAGCCATCAAAATGGTAATTAAAACAAAAGTGATAATTGGACAAGTTTCCTCGGTAGAAATGGAATAAATAAATGAGGCGATAGGAGAGCTCGAGGGCTGCGGTTCGAAATGAAAACCTCCTCAAATGGCTTCGCCTCAACAGAGGGGGATGAGACCACATATCTCTGTGGATGAGACCCTCAATTCTTTGACTATCAAAAAGTAACTCGGAGGCAAATGAGACTAGGACAGTGCCATCAACTGGTAAAGCCAGGCACTGCAGGTCAGCTTGCTTCCTGTGCACGAGAATGAAATCCGCACCCATTACAGTAGAGTGAATTTAAAGCAGGGAAGGAGAAAAAAAAAGGAAAAAATAAAAAAATAAAGAGCTTCACACCGCCTGAGAGGACAATAAACCATCTGTGCAAGAGCGAGCGAGCACTTCGTGCTATTAGTGTGGGTTGAGTTTCGCTTGGCTCCGCTGCCGAGTCTCGCAGCATAAAGAACAGAGAGACGTGATTTATGAATGAGAGGAACAGCGGAGAGGAGAGCGCGGGAGCGCAAACCCACCGCACTAGAGAAGGAAAACCTGGAGAGGGGCAAACGGGGGAGTGTTAGCGTTGTTAAATTCAGGAGCGCTATTCCGCTGCTGTACAGAATGCCATAGAGGGTTCCGGAACACGGAGGGGGGTGGCGAATGGGGGCGCCAGTATTCAGCCACGGCTTGTGCATTCAGCGAATGGTGGCGGTAAGAGATGCCAGCGGCGAATCAAAGCTGGGCTCCGGCACTAGTATAAATGTAATGTGCCACCCGGTAAGGCTGGGAATGCGTGCAGAAATTTCCGGCATCCTCCATACAGAAGCAGCATGTTGCCGCAGACCCGACTAAAGCGCCATTCATTTTCTTCATTTCAATACTGACTGACGATATGCAAATAAAAAGGTACCCGTGACTAATGAATATTATATTTATATGACTGTTTTACATGCGCTTTTTGACAGTGCCTTCCAACTTATTTCGGAAAAAATTTGCCAGAATTTTACAAGGCGGAGGTGAAAGGAGAGATCTTCTTGAGTGAAACAGCGATTTGTGAGATATCATAAACGTTTTATGTAGGAACACACTATGAGTTTCCCCTAATGGGTAACATCACCACACTCCCATCTCAATCACCTGCAGGCCGTTTGACTGGGCAAGACGAATCACATGGCAAAATATAACCCTGGCCAATCACAGCGGACACCGCCCGTGACCTTATGAGAGCGAGCGGAGGCTATGACCGAGAGGGCAAAGAGGTGGCGGGATACCTTGGGCATTGTTGCGCTCCTGTGGGTCCGGCTGTCCCATGTTTAAATATCAGAAATTCCCTGTTCCAGAGGGCGATGTTTGGAAACGGCCTGTGCAGAAACCCGATCCCTCAGCCCCCCCGGTCCCCCCAGCTCATGGTGACCACAGAGTCGGGCTCGGGTTACCCCACATCCCAGGCAGCTGCAGGTATTTACAGAAACCCAACACCTCCGACCAGACTCTGTACTCAACCCTCTCCCAACAAGCGCCGACAAGCTGCAAAAAGAGCGTTTTTACCCGCACAGAGTCAGAGGAAAGGGGAAAATTAGGAGGGGGTGGCTGTGTGTGTGTGTGTGTGTGTGTGTGTGTGTGTGTCTGTGTGCGTGAGTGGTGTTTGTGTGAAGGACTGTTGACCATGTGGAATAAGATGTATTTTTTTTAAATACACAGGGATATACCAGTTGAAAAGGAATTTTTGAATATCCTCCATAAATTAAGGGCCAGCTTCATAGCCACAAATGTAACCAGCTTATGAACTGAGATTCTCCATGCAAACCCCAACTTAGACCAGGACTAAATTCCTTGTCTGTGAAAGTAAACCTAAAAATCCGTGAGTAGCAAACTTTCCTTCTCCGCTTCTGCATATTGTGGCTGCTTGTTGATCTGCTGGGTGACACTAGTCTATTTTTTTAAACTCCCTCTTTCAACTGAGATTTCTTCACTCGCCTCCTGAGTCTCCAACTGTAACACGATGAGTGGCTTTGCTTCATTACCATGTAACCAACACCAGCTCTCTCTCTCTCTCTTTCTCTCTCTCTCTCTCTCTCTCTCTCTCTCAAACACGTTCTGTCTTACCCTACTGTTGGCCTGAAGAGGTTTATGAGGATGCTTGTGGAAACATGGAACAAATTGTGACATCATCACTCCTGGTCACGTAGCTTACGGCTAAAGTTAGGCGGTAGTTGGGCTTTGCGTAGGAGCTTGGGGGGGGGCTGGGTTATGCAGTTGATTGACATAACAGGGCAGTACACTGACCCTCACTTGTACCGATAACTTCCTTTTCCCCTCCCCAACTCACAAACACTTAGTGTGTGGTCCACATTCCGGGGAAAATGGCTGCCGAGTGTCACGTTTGTGTACAACACACAGTTCAGCTCCAGGGGGTCTGCAGTGGAAGTAACACATTTCCAGGACACTCTCCTAATATTGAACTAGAAAATTGCGCAGTTAAGTGAATTAAGGATTTTTTGAAGTGTGTGTGAGTGTGTGTGTTTGGAGGGAAGGGGTCAGGTCCACCACACATCCCCTCTTTGCTACGTCCCTGACTGTATGTGACAACTTAGTGTGCGAATCATTTTTTAAATAGCACTGTTTCTATCAGAATTGACTGAGCAATTTACTGTGTAACTCGCTGACTAATTGACTGTCAGATCGTCGACAGAATACACCGACAGGGAGCCGCGCGCCGTTGGCGGCATCAAAGGCCTCAGCAACCTCACCTGTCAACGCTTAATTTCCAAAACCTGTCATAGTTTACTTTGCCTGTTTAGCAACAGTTGCTAATTGATAGAATGACTGAACAATTTCATTTTTGATAGAACTATGGCACATTATACCACTAAGTAATGAGGGATTTTCCACTGCACATAAATGACATTATAAAATGTCTAAGTCTTCAGAAGATTCTGAATTCATGTAGCTCATGATATGGCGCAGATTTGGGTAAACTAGTTTGTGAGGCTTGTTGTCATGAAAGCCTTTCACCCAAATGTTTGGTATGGTTCGACAGGCCTGAGATTTCTTCCCCTTCGCATGTATTCTTTTGAATGCTAATACGATTATAAAGATTATGATTAATGATGTAGCAAAAGAAGTGCAAAAACGAGAGATGGAGGTCAGGGAAGATTTTGGGATTGTTTTGCATTTATCCGGATTATTGCCGTCCTTACATGACCACATCCATTATATAAATGTAGACAATCACCAGCCATCATTTCTTAATCATTACAGGCCATGTATTGGTCTTAATTATTCAGTAAATAAATTATTTGATTGTTAATTTGGCAAACCTAAATAGGAACAGCTTGAGAGTAATGATGAGTTGCAAGGTGAGGTCTAAAGGTGAAGACCGTCTAAACCTCTGACGGTTGACCATTGCTGACAAGTCACTTTAGTGGGTAACATTTCCTATCTCCCAGTGTAGCCATCAACAGTACAAAACACAACTGATTCAACACAGCACAGAGCACTAAACACGCACAGCTGGGAGTTTATTCACTGATGCGGAGGGCAGCTGTTCGGACCGTTCACAGAACTGAAGGTGGTTGAGCCAAACGAATGGTACATGAATCATTTTTAATCAATTACTCAGACAGGCGTTTACTTTGCCTGGTCTGGACCACATGTCAAACCTACGCAAATACACTTAATTGAAATATTTTTTTCAGTCGATTACAGTCGCAATTACAGGGCGCTACACCCCGCCTGGTAAGGGCCGCGCACCAAACCTGCGCAAACACACAGGACTGAGATAATTTGAATATGATCGAAAAGAGAGCATCTGGCGACCCCGGCAGCAGCGATGGTTTACAGCTCCGTTTGACAGGAAGATGCAGATGAGTGCTTTTAACTGCCTCTCTCCCTGCAGGTTCACATCCCGGCGGCGTAAGAGGCTGTTCTGACTGGTGTTAAAATATCGTCATAAATACAAGCACACCGAACTGCAGCGCTGACCGGGTTTCTAAAATCCCAGCCTCCAATTACAGATTTGCAACATACTCTAAGATCTAAGAACTCAGTTCTCCGACTTCAGTCTCAACCAGCCCAGATTTCACTCATTGGGATATGAATTAATTTGTTTCTTCACTCACTCAGCCATTTGTTTGTTCATTCAAACTTCATTTCACTCAGGCTTCACATGTGCGAAGATTCAAATTTTACAATGGTGTCAAGTATCACACATATAAAGAGTAATCCAAACACTACAGTTTGATAAAATAGGCTTCAAAATGTAAAACATCTTGAACAGGTTCCACAGTCACACATTAACATCGGTCCAAAAATAATGTTAGAATTTTCGGCGGAGCGCCGAGATGCTAAATTGAATTCAGCCAAGGATGAAGCTTCCCGAGTGTCTATGAAACTGACCCTTTGTAAAAAATAGAGTAATGAGTCAATAACTTTAACAGAAATGAAAACAGAAACAGTCGAACGTAACAAGCGTCCGATCCCAGCGGTTAACTAGTGGGGATGACTGCAGCAGGCGTCCGTCTGGTTTCCGCAGTAACACGACAGCTCCTGTGGGCTCTGCTGACAGTCGGCACAGGTGACAGGTGAGGCGGGTGATAGGTTTATAGGAGATGGTATGTGGTGGGCTGTGGGGGTTGACTGTGAGGGGACATGGCTCAGGCTGACAGATGTTGCGTGTGTGCTGAATATGACACAGATGGAACATTCCGGAAGATAGATTAGCATAAGCTTGGGGTAGGTCCATAGCGATCCCAAACGATAATCTCACGAACATGTCTTCCCCGACAGGAAAGAAACGGAAGTCAATGGGAACTATCAGCAGTCTCACCACATCCCAGTAAGCTGCTAACCACAAGCGCACTGCTACTTTTACAATTTACACCACGGTGCACTGCCGACTTAACAGCAAATCTCAAGCCGACATTCAGCGGGTCTCAAAATAGTCCACTGCAGCGGAGATACTGGCCTTCCGTCAAGACACCAAATAGCGCAAACAGGCTTTCTCCTTCAACTTACATCCCCAAGACTGAGGAGACACGAAAGAACGTTATTGATGTAGCCGGCAGGCCCGGAAAATTAGCTCTTGGGGAATATTTAGTGGTAAAGTTCTGTTCCATAAAAATGTTTCCAGCCCCCGTGAATTTTGGATAAAATCAGAAGATTTTACACGGGAGATCTAACTGGGCGGTTATAGGAGGATATCTCTCATTAGCCCGAGGAAGAGGGGTGCACAATGATTCAGTACTCCATGTGGCTGGTCATTCTACGGTACTCCTCAACCTGAAATAATTCAGTAGCTACATGAATGGATTCTGTGTAAAACCTGCAGGCCTGTAAGTTTCACAAGGTGGGAGTACATCTCACTGAATGCATGTAAATATAACACAATGCAAATCTGTGGCAAATGGACAGTAAAATATATGCAGTGGAGTCCATAAATATTTGGACAATGTGTCAATATCACAGCCTGTCGGTTTAAATGTGTACACGTGAAAAGCCCAATGGTACACAAAAGTCATTGACTGCAGGCATACAAATAGAGAGGCTACTGATTACTGATTTGTACGGAGATAAACTGCCTCCCAAATTAGATGTAATACAGCAATATATATATTTTAAATAGTTCCTAAAACAAGATCAAATCCTGGACTTGGAAAAAAATTGTTTGGAATAAAAGACTGATCTGGGATCGGTTCTGCCTTTATGCTAATATTAGAAAAAGATGGCTGTTCCCCAGGAAAGCTGATCCTGGATCAGATTTGTGAATAAAGCCTCAAGTGTTTACAGTATAACAGGTGGAGCCACAAGACTGCGGCCAGAGGCCCTGCTGTGCTGTCAAGCCTGATGTTTAACACGACTCAGAAATTGAAACGGCTCACGCCGGTTGCCCAATAAAACCTTGTGCCGAGACATCTCTTATTGCGCACGATCTCCCGCAAAAACACACATCCCTATCGCCCAGGCAACCCTCGACAAAGCGGAACACAGAAAGGAGCCCACAGGAAGGGCTGCCCAGAATGTTCCTGACTCAAGGATAAAAGTGCCGTTAGAATCTTTCGGTGGAGTGATTCCCGTAAGCCGTCCACACGAGGTACGCAGGTGCTGTCGGGTTACCGCGGAGACAGAGGAGGGTAGGGATTGTAAGAAGGCCGCTCTCTCTCTATACCCAGGTGAGGGGTTGGCGGGGGGGGGGGGGGGGGATTTAAGCCTGGAGTTGGGAAAGCCTTTTAGCACTAAGCCAGGGGGAGGGGTTCTGGCTGTATGTTTGTGGTTTCAAATTAGCAGTTCATATTGAGGTGAAGTGGCACAGGTTATGGTCATCTTATCACTGCTTTACACCTTCACTGCAACACTCAAACCACGCCGGTACCTACAACACAAATTCCAGGTTCTAGGTTCTCGGTTCCCCAGTTGGTCGCTCTTTTCCAGCAAAAGGAGAGCCAATCACATGACTCTGGTCAGAGTAGCGATGGGTCATACACACAAAACAAACATGATCCCGGGAGAGTCAGCGAGGCAGAAAACCACACTGCCTCCGTCCACAGTCAAGCCAAGGACACAGGCACGGGAACAGAGCCCCACCACTGACCACAGCAAAGCCCTCCACCACCCAGAGAGATGCCCAGGAGCAGCAGACAGAAAACGCCGGAAGGCAAGGGAGTGCTGCCCTGTTTTTTTGGGGAAACCCCTCGTGTAATGAAGTCCAGACACGCATCTCCTCTCAAGCGTCTGTGGGGTAGTCGTCAGCTTTTAGCAGTACCCGGAGGCCACATCAGACCCGATGATCGTGTTTGCCCATCAAGTTCAGTGTATAAGCTGATTTTCAACATCTTTACAAATTTGAGAAACTGTTCCTGGCATACAATTTTTTATTTCAAAAGGCAGTGATGTCTGTTCATATGTGCAGTTGTTTTTGGTTCTATTAAAAGCAGTAGGACTGACTGACTCAAGCTGACTACAGCTAAAAGATGCATTATAGGACCCAAATCGACTTTTGTTCTACAATGTAAATGGGATAATGATGCAAGACAAAGCCTGGCCTCACTCTAAAGAGGGCGAACTTCAGAGACCCAGCCAGGTCCTTGTACTACAGTGGACAAGACAGAGTTAAGTGACCCATCCTGGTTCTCATTCCACAGCAGACAAGACAGAGTTAAGCAACCTAGAAGGGTTCTTGTTCCACAGTGCAAAGAGACCCAGCCTGGGGTGCATTTCCCAAAAGCGTAGTTGCTAACTAAGTTAGCAACTTAGATAGGCTTCCGTTCACAGTCAATGCATCCAACTATGAAAGTTAGCATCTGTGATTTTGAGGAACACATCCCTGGTTGAGGTTTGACGTTGGAAAAGAGGAACACTGAGAGCCCACCTGGTTTCAGGTCAAGGGCTTTATCCATAAACATCAAGCAGCATACCATGCTAACAGCGCTAACAGTCGAATGTAGTAAGGACAAAGTAAGCTGAGAGACCTCAATGTGAAGCAAGACATAATATTTATAGACACGGCATGAATGTTTATACTAATATGACATCTGGCACTCAGGTTAGTTTCAGTATTTTGAATGAAAGTCTTCTGCCTTTATTTCACTCTTTTATCTACATTTTCCAGAGAACTTGAACGCACTTCTAAAAACCCAAATTGACGTATTTCTTATGAGATCAGAGCAAACCGAGACAGACTTATTTTTTTCCGCCAGAAACCCCAGCGTGTCCTCGCCCCGCGGCAGGCTACGCAATGAGGAGAAACTGGCTCAGAACCTGCAAAGATCTAGCGGGTGACAGGGCAGCTTTGAACTGGTGACACCTCCAGCATTGAAAAAAATAAAACTACCTGAAACGCCTCAGTCTACATAATTGTAATTCCATATCGACACTCAGCCCCTTAAATTACTTACGGCATTGACGCGGTACAGAAAAAAGAAGCAACCCCGTTGAACTTTCTTCTTTCCGTTTCCGAATCCAACCATGCATAGCCAGGTCCCCAGACATGAACACAATATGGCCAAAAGTGTGAGAACGCTTTACGGAAACCTCACTGACATACAAAGAAAAACGGCTATTTTTACACTCTAAATATCTCACATTTTAATATAATTTGGCATGAATTTGTCCAAATGGGCTCATCGGACAGATCTCAGCTTTCATTTGCGGGTATTTTTAGACAATTTTGCTCCACAGATTGAAAATTATTTCCGTTTCTGTGCGTACTCCAGCTGTCCCGCCCACCCCACCCCACCCCACCCCTCTTTCACAGCTCCAGCGAGTTTCAATGGAGCCTTCAGTGTGGGACGGGGTGAGAAGGTCTACAAACTGCTTCAAAATCCTCATGGTTAAACTGATTTGAATTGCAATACACCCCAATGGGAGCTGAATGGCTGTCCTATCAGTCCACACTAGTAGTAATTTGACTGGTTACCGAAGAGTTACTGGTTCAAGCTCCCCAGTAGGGTTTGGGATTCTAGCTTGATCTGGAGAGATGAAGTTGGGAGGAACTCTGCTGTTGGGCCCCTGACAAAGACCCTTAACCCCAAAAACTGGTCCAGGGACCGTTACTCTCCATCCCTTCTCACTAGCAACTGTTCTGTCTGGCATTTCTCCCAGGGCGTCCTTGAGAAAAAGCCACATGTTCTCAGGAGAACTTCCCTGCTTACATAAAACTTTTAAAACACAATAAATCAAAATTTAAAACTTTCAGCGCCACAGGCAAGTATAGTTGCCCAACGATGTAAGATATCAAAGTCAGATGCTGTTGAAAACCGATCATCTGGCAACTTGTTTAAAAGAGCTCCCCTGCAGTTGCATGATGATAGGATTTCAACAACTCAGAATAACTACATTTTTAATTCCTCGAAAATGTACTCGGCACTCAAATGGTTAAGATATTTAGTATTTAAAAATGTCATTTTTGTACGGATGCCAATAGTGTTTCAGAGAAGTGTCCACACACTTTTGGCAAGAAAATGTATGATGTCCTGAACTAAATGGCAAAATGAATGAAGATTTGTCATACAAAACGTTTTTAGTCTATAACAATTAAATCCATGTGAAAGGACCCAGCCATCAGATCACTGCACACAGTAGCAAAGTATGGTATAGTATAGTATAGAATAATATACATATCACATTATAGAATAGTGGAGTATAGCATAGTATAGTATAGTAATGTATAGTGCAGTATAGTACAGTTGAGCATTGTACAATATATAACTGTATAGTACAGTATACGCCTTCATAAACCATACATAAGCAAATGTCATGCATTGTAAAGGGTGAAATAACATCCTTATTCAGCATGTGATGTCAGATGTGATATAATTGACAATGTCACTTAGTTAGTGCCTAAATGTTATAAAGGGTGACATTGTCAGCGAAGTGACATTTTCATTGTCACACCTGGCATCGCATGCTGAATAAGGATGCGTCATTTCACCCTTTACAAAGCATGGCATTTGCTTATGTATGACGTATGAAGACATTTTGTCTCATTTATAAAGGCATTATACATGTTGTATAAAGCCTTTATGGGCAACACTTCATCTAACGTGTGATTCAGTATAGATTAGAACAGTATGGTACAGTATCGTATAGTATCGGCTATTTTTCAAGCTTTATAAATGATCGAGTGAAGGGTGATGATTCTCCAGTGAGGAATGAGCAGTGTGTGAGTATCGGATTCCCATGCCACCTCACAAACACACGGTGCTTCACAAACATGAGATTCACCTATCTAAATCATCCTCCGAGATGATTCAAACGCCCTGTGCGTTCCTGTCTCTTTGGTCATCACCAAAAAACTGACCGCGCAGTGCCATGAAGCCAGTGGTGACGTGTTTTGATGAGAAAACTTAACTTAACCTCAGACAAACAGGCAAAGGGAGGTAAAAAGCAGTCATACTCACGGGATAATGACGCACATATCCCAGCTATCGGATCGAACGGGAAGAAAGCAGAAAACGCACACTTCACTTCCCATTAAAACAACTTCAAGTGCAAGAACACACACCGGAACTCGCCGACAGGACTCAGGCCTTTTCAGTGCGACTACAACCAGCGCACGGTGAGCGTCGTGCTCCTTACATTAACTGCTACTTGGTGGAAACAGGCAGTAAAAGTTTCTTTTCACAACGTGAAATTTAATACTAGCTTATTATTTTGTTAAGAGAGGAATCCTCAATAGTGCAAAAGTCACTTTCTGGTTTCAATGTTTCCTTATTATTAAAATTAAATGACAGTGACAGTGTTTTGTTCGCGTAGCAAAATTTCTGAACATATCAGCTGGGCACTGTAAAACAGACAGTGATGTCACCAGAGAGAGTGATGTCACCAGAGTTGTCACACGGCCTGGCCTGCAGCCGCCTGATTGGCTGAAGGTGAGCAGGGCTCTTACCTTGTTCCGTTTGAAGTAGGCTCGGCGGCAGGCGGCAAAACACTTCTCACTGCAGAAGCTCTTCAGTTCGCTGCCCATGCTGAGAGAGTAACGCTTCACGCCCACCTTCTGGCACCAAGCGCACATTATCTGCACGTTAGACATATCCTCCTCTGAGAGAGAAAGAGAGAGAGAGAGAGAGACCTAAAATATATTACAGCGCTAAGTCACATGCAAAACACTAAAACAGACATGCAGCCTTGGTCTGTAATGTCCTTTCAGGCTCGTGATTGAAAATCTACCCCCCCCCCCCCCTTTCCCCCTCACCACAGGTGTGCGCTTGCAAATCTGTCCCCCCAGTCCATGCTCCCAATCTAAACCCAGTCACAGCCCCTCCAACCCCCCTTGGCTGTGACCACAAATCTCCCTCCTGCGTCCTTTATCAAACCTATTTAATCCCAGTCACAGCCACAGGGGGGGCTGGAGCATATCCCAGCATGCAATGGGTGAGAGCAATAATACAGCCTGGACAGTTTCCCAGTTCATAAGCGGGCACTCTCCATTCACTCACACACTTACACGGGTGGGCAAGTGAGTGTCCCCTGAGTAAAATGCTCGCCTTTGGATTGTAGGAGAGAAGCAGAACCCTTTACCACCTTCGCTTGGATTTTTATGAGGTTTTTTTTTTTATCAGGGTTAATCCAACTATATTAATCAGCCAGGCCACAGAGGATGGGCTTCCCCACTATGGCCGGGTTCCTCCTGAGATTTCTTCCCACTGGAGAGTTTTTTCTCACCCCTGTTTGAGGATTTTTCTCCCTACTGGGAGCTTTTTACCTCATCTGCCATTTTAGAGATCAGGCTGGGCACTGCTCTCCTTTGCTCTGTAAAGCATCTTTGTGACAGTCCGTCTGTTTAAAGCGCTATACCAATAAAGTTGAATTGAAACGAATTCCAACAGAAAATCAGACCTGCCCCATACTTACATGTCAAACAGCACATGTAGCAGTGACTCAATAAACATTAAAATCACAAATAAATGCTATTTCTATTACCTTCTCAACCAGGGTGTAGAAAATTCAGCAGGATCTCACATGAACTTGAATTACTGTCTCAGTGAGAACACATAATTTAAATTTACCTTAATTTTAAACAAGAGAACAAGTGCCAACAGAATCCAGCTCCAGTAACTATCGGCAATATTGCAAAAGAACATAACATGAGTAAATTTATCCCTTCAGGAGTCAATAAAACAGACATGAGCCAAACGGACTCAGACAACACTGCAGAATAATTAGCAAGCCCAAATCAATAGAGTTCTTGTGGTGTGATAAATGTCTTATTAAGGTTTTCAGAAAAAAAACAGAGCTATACATATGTTTACTATATGTTAGCCATTTATTATCCAAAATAAAATCAAGACAAATGCACATCAAAGAGATCGCAGTACAGCTTGAGAATCATTTGAAGAAAAATACAGCCAAATTGATCAAGCTAAAGTAGTGATGTAATTTAGCCATGACTGCCTTAAGGATGACAGATGAAATTTAAATTACATGCTTTTGATAAATGCTCTTATCCTATAGGATACAGCACTTGTATTCATACAAGTGAGCATTACAGCGGACTAGTCAGTGTGTGTGTGTGTGCGTGTGTGGGTGCACGTGTGTGTGTGTGTGTGTGGGTGCACAATTGTGTGTGTTTGTGAATGTGTATGTGTGTGTGTTTGCGTGTGTGTGTGTGTTCTCGCCACAGCGAGTTGTACAGATGCAAGCACTGAAAAATAAACTCAACTCTATGATTGATAAAGTCCCCCTGCCTGACTTCTGACTTCTCTGGGCTCAGCTACATGCTCTGGCCACAAGCAGTGGGGACCAACTGCAAGGGCAATTACCAAATCTTTCTCTCCCACTGACTCTATCTCCCTCTCTCTCTTTCTCTCTGTGAATGCTATTGGCTGCTTTGTATTACATTAAACCTTTTGATTTGTACTGGGTGTGCGAGCAGATCTGTAAATCTGCACTCTGTTCCTTGTTTCTTTCGTGGCATTCAGCGGTAAGTCATTGACCTTACCCATGTTGAACATTCATTCCCAATGAAAACATCCATTTAATACGCTGTAAGTTGCTCCCAAGACAAGCACAATTGTTAAACAGTGCTTTTTATTGTAAATCCAGCAGGCCAAGAGTAGCGCGCAGTAAAATGAAAAGCTCCATGATAATGAAACAGAAACATATGTAAAATGCGAGTGTGCGGTGCTCTGGGGATCCCTGTTCCATCCTTCAGACGCTCTCTCGAACACACCGGGGCTTACAAGTGCTGTATAGTCTGTTTCTATCTAACCGAGATCCCCAATACACCCTCCAGAAGCCCGATGTCACATGGGGTTCCTTTCGCTAATGGCGGTTAGCCCCCCCCCCCCCCTCCACACGGATTCAGAGGGGTTACTGCGGCCATGGAACCTCTGGGAGCCGTCCCCTTCCACCTTTCCCCACTGTTACTATGGTTACAAGCCCCCTAGTTTTCCTGAGGAGTGGCAGAGCAGTCAGTCACTCAAATCGATGCGCATTACCACGGCAACCGGGGAGAAGGGGGCGTGGCTGGGAGATGACAGGCAGACGGGGTGACGAGGGGTGGGGGGGGGGGGGTGGAGAGATAACATAGATCACACACTTCACCTCTCTCTCCTTTCTGAACACCCTCTCTTTCCCTCTCCCTCAGTCTTCCTCTGTCACTCTATGTTCATCTATCTCTTTATGGTAAATATTTCCCACTCATCCGCTTTTCTCCCTCCGTCTCTCTCTCTCTCTCTCTCCCCTCTCTGTTTTCCACTAAAAATGCGCAGCCTTAGCACTGCTGCCATAAGGGTGAAGTCCTCTGATATTTTTCCATCGTGCCTAAATACGCCCTCATCACCCATGCGCTTTAAACCAGGCCAGGGCTGCCAGCCTGCCCCTCCCACACCGGCAAAGACACATGTCAGAGTCTAACTGTCCGTCACACCGTGAGCAGCAGGCGTCCCTACTGACCTGTAGAAATAAGGGCCGCAGATAAACCCACCCCCCAACCCCCCCTTACAAAAAAATAAATCAACAATAAAGAGGTTTAAAGCAGTCAGAGAGAGGAGGCGGCCAGGGCAGGGAGTCATTATTAATTGGGTGGGGGGGGGGGGGGGGGGGGGGGGGGTTGTTGACACACTGCCCTCATCCCCTGCTTAATGCCCTCTAGTCTTGCCCCCCCCTCACCCCACCCCACAGTCACTTGTCACATCACATAGCCGCATAAATTTCCCCAGAGCTGGGAGCAGAGTGACAGGCGATCATTCCCATGATGCTCTGTGACAGGTCTGCCCTCAAGGGTGTGGTGGGGTGGAGGGGGTGGGAGTTTTACCCCTGGGCTGGTTGGGGTGGGTGTGAGGGGTTGTGGGGGTTGAAACATGAACATAAGAGGAGGATGTGCATAACTAACTGTCACGGGAGAGACAAAAAGAGGTTTTGGGGTCAGGGCTGTGTGTGTGTGTGTCTCGGCTCAAAGCAAGGAAGCTGAGATACAGCGGATCACACAAGCACACACACACACGCACGCACACACTCCCACAGGCTTTACATTCAATTATCCAACCCAGTTATTCCCAGTCAGGGTCGAGGGAGGGCTATCCCAGCATAAAATGGGAGAGAGGCAGGAACGCACTCTGGACCGTTTGCCAATTCGCTGCAGAGATCACACACCATTCACTCACACCAATGTGTGTCTTTGGACAGTGGGAGAAACCCACGCGAGCATGAAAACGAGCAAACTGCACACGATGGCCCAGGATAGATTCAAACCCACAACCTCCTGCCTGTCAGTTAACAGCGCTACCTGAGTTCCACACCGCCCCAGGCATACAACACTAGAAAAACAAAACCCGACCAATCATTTTAACCATTAGAGTGCTAAATACAAATAGTGTTGCTCAAAGATGCAAGATATCAAATTCAAAGCTGTTGAAAGCCTATTGTGTGGTGACTTGTTTAAAAGAGCTCCGGCAGGGGAGCTCTTTTGAAGAAGTCACCACACGATAGGTTTTCAACAGCATAAGATAATTTAATTTATAATTTCTTGAAAATTTATTTCAGAGCTACAGGGGTTAATCCTGTGTCTAGACTGTCCCATTTCTGGGATACGGCACATTTTTACCTCTGTAACCCAAGTGAATGTGTTACTGTGACTAAGCTGCTGTTGGTTAATCAGTGGAAGTAACTCGCATCCAGGAAAAATGCTTAGGAGGGTAGTCTCCCTTTAAGGCAGCGGTGGGGCCGCCATTTGCATGAATTTCTTGAATCCGTAACAGCACTATGCGACGCTCTGAAAGGTGATCATGCCATTTTTTTCTGAGACAGATTTTTATACAACAGCAAGAGCAAAAATAGGAGATTATCTAAAGATGTTTTTCTCAGAATGATTATTTTTTATGCTGTCAACGATTTCTGCACCTTTGTAATGGGACATACATACTTGACGTCCTCGATGGAAAAATAATTATTTTTCATCAGAACTTAAGTGTTACGTGTTTATTGTACACCACATCGGAAAATAATATGTAATTTCTACTTTGAAAAGAAATTTGGGCATTAAAGGATTAAATACTCATTCCAATCACCTTGCTTCTTAGAAAAAGAAATTCTCCCACAAAGTGAGAGATTATTTTGACTAATTTTTATATTTCTCTGAGGGGTAAGATAATTTCACTCACCCCACGAACAAATCTCGAAATGAGTCAAAATTACTTCGAGTCAGTGGAAGAATTTCATTTTCCAAGAAAAAGGGTAATAGAAGTAAGTTTTAATACAAGATTAAAATGCTTGATAAGATTTTGTGTCTGCAGTGTACGACGTGTAGTGTAATATGGGAGGATGTGCCCATGTGGAAAAGAACACGTGCTCGAGGAAACATGTACATCCAAATATACAGCACTGCACAGTATTTAGCAATCCCACCGCAAGGAGCTCCCCAGTTGTAAGTCAGTCATTTGGAACAGGAAGCAAATCTTCTTTAGGGACCCATTCACTGGAACAGTAATGACTCACTATGCAGAGACAGAAAGAAAAAAAATAACTTCTCAATTAATCTTCCATATCTGGTATGACCTCCCGATCTGTGATCAGTGAAGCAAGACACAGTTTGCACTTTGGTTTTTTGTTTCTTTTTTCTTTTTTTTTTTAACTTGTTAAGCTTAATGCGTCTTAAGCGAATTCAGCTTTAAAGAGAGGACTAATTTGCAATTAAGGTGGAATAACTCCCTGGGGCAAAGTGATGGCCGGGCAGACGCCGCATGAATATTTCATGGCGCTCTCTCGCCGCTTACCGTCCATTTGTTAGATGTTTTAGAGGAAGACGTAAAACCGCTGCGAGCTGTAGCTGCTGCGGAGCTGGGGAGTCCAGTCGTTTCAGGCAAAGAGCAGCGCCGTATAGGTGCAGGTTTAGTTTTACCCCAGAACTACAGCACAAAAACTTATTTTAAAAAACGGGTTCACCGCACATCTTATGGGGTGCTAAAGAGCGCGCGGACAACAAACTTCAAAAGGACGTTAGAACACTAGAGCACACTGATAAATTCACAGCCTTTATGGTGCAAACAGGCTAATGCTTCGATACTGCTGTGACTCCATCAGTAGAGTCAAAACGTGGGCCTGTTTGCACCACAAAGGCTGTGAATTTGTCAGTGTGCTCCAGTCTCCCGTCCTCCAGAACCATGGAAGCTTATCCAGTAAGATACATTAAGACCTCAAATGTGGGCCTTGATTAGATATGTCTGCAGGCATCTCAGCGAAAAACTGCAGCAACACATAGTAGTTATTTTTACCCGGAACAACTAACAGTCCATCAGATTAAGCTGGGGCCATTCCACACCAGAGCGATGTGGTGTTAAAGCTCTTGCTTAAGAGCCCCACAGAAGAGGTAGACTTATACTGGCTATAAAGGGGCCTTCAACCAACAACCATTGGAGTCCCAGTTTGATACTTTAACCATTAACCCGTTGCCTAATGAACTATGACTCACATACCTGAATATGGAGTGTTCAATCAGTGAATCATGCACAAGCATGCTCAAGCTCGACTCAAGCTGCTGTCTTGGGAAAGCAATACAGCTCACAGTTCTCCTCCGAATCACCCACTTGGCGGCCATTGCGGCTTTACAGACATAGATTCAAACCTGGAATACGCAGAACGAAGGCAGAGGAATGCGACTGACAAGCGACTGACAAGCGCCCGAATGGTCAGCCTGAGCAATGAACAATGCTAACCAAAATGGACGTTATCCCCCCCATATCCCTGAGCAGTGTAAATGCAACTATACATTGCTCTCAAAAGGCTGGTGGCCACAGTCGGCACTGGTACGCTGCGGGCTTCGATCCGTTGCTGTAGTGGTGGCTCGGCACAGCAAAACAGAGACTTCATCGAGTGAACTCATCCTGCGACCAATGACCCGCCCTCAGGTCTACATTGGAGACTTCTAATGTAGTGATCTGATTGAGGACCTTAAAAACGTAAAAGGGATTAACAAAGTTAACTGCGCAGAATTACCAAGGCCGCGCTCCGTATGCAAACTCAATGGAAGTGAGAAAGGATAAATTTTAGCCGTGATATTTGGAGGTGTGTTTTGCAGTGTGGAATAGCTTGCCTGGCCATATCGCAGCGGCAGAAACTCAGGAAGTTTTCAAGATCTGGCTTGAGGCTGTGCGTAATACCACCTAGTCCATAAGTTTCTGCTGTGTTCACTTCACTTTAGCGTTAGGAAAATAGCGAGCCTAGTTGGGCTGAAAAGGCCTTTCTTGCCGCTCGTATTAAGTTATGTTGAGTGATACTACTGTGTGTTATGTCATGTCATGTTACGTTAAAGTACATTGTTAAGTTATGATATGTTATGCTTTGTCATGTCATGTCATTTTCTGTTGTTATAGTATGTTGTTATGTTACAATATGTTATGCTATGTCATGTCATGTTAGGTTATAGTACATTGTTATGATACAATATGTTATGTTATGTCATATCTTGTCGTTAGGTTACATTATGGTATGTCATGTTATAGTACGTTGTTATGTTACGATATGTTATGCTATGTCATGTCATGTTATGTTGTTACATTATGTTATGTTATAGTACGTTGTTATGTTACGCTGTTATGCTATGTCATTTTATGTTATGTTACGTTATGTTATATTATATTGCACATCCCATGTACATCTGGTGCCCCAACACACACCAGCATTTCATACACACCTGAAGCTCTTTATGCATGTCAGTGTTCCATCCACACCTGACCGACCATCAATTCAAGCACCCTAAGAATGGCAGAAAGTACTTCCAGTTGCAGAGGACTCTGACTGGATCATGTGAGACGGAGAGGCTGCGAAGGAGTGCAGCTCCAATCGTCGAAACGATCTCTCTCAGTGGGTAGAAAGTAAAATAAGAGTTGATTTATGCGGCACGAAGATCGAGTGTGTTACTGAGATGGTGAGAACCGGGGAGCAGAAGGTGGTACAGTGAGTGTCAGAGATCACACACCGGCATTTTGTATCACATGTTCACTTGTTTAATTCTAGATTGATGGGACTGTGACAGTCGTGCAGGGGTGAGTCAGTCAGGTGATCAGCATGAGCTGTAACAGCGCGTATTTTTATCATTAAGTGATGACACCCTTAAACCCCACCCATCACCCGCCAACACACACACACACACACACACACACACCATCCACTGTCCATGGTGGAAATTTACCAGAGCCCTTCTGAAGAAAGAATTCTGTTTTAGAGATTGTTTGTAGTGTGCGTGTGTGTGTGTGTGTGTGTGTGTGTGTGTGTGCATGTGTTTGTGTATGAGTGCATTTCGCGGGAAAGCACATGCATGAATGCATTTGTTTGTGTGTGAGAGCATGTGCAGTGACTCCACCTCAAGTATTTGGATAGCAGCAGAATTTTATTGGGCAGTAACTCCTTCCGGAGAGTTCTGTCCACTTGGGCAAAAATACCTGAGAGGGGACAGACACATCGTATCGAGGATAAAAGTGAGTTTACTCACTGTGTTTTTATGAACGTCATTGTAAGTGTGTGTCTGTGAATGGCAGGAGTGTGTTTGTCTTTGTTTTGTATCGTGAGCGTGTGTGTGTGTGTGTGTGTGTGTGTATGTGTGTGAATGTGGTGTGTGTGTGTGTGTGTGTGCGTGCACATACATGCATATTTGCGTCTGTGTTATGATGGTTCTGCCCTGCAGTCCCTCCCCCTCCTGCTGTCACACCTGTTGCTGGTTGAAGTGGAGGTGAAGTTTAGAGTATTTAAGAGCTGCAGTGCAGCTGCATTCAGGCATTTTAGCTCCGTGTGTGTTGCTGCTGCTCCCCTGTCTCTTTGTCATATTTATTAAATATCTTTCTTCTTTTTGTACCAGCCTGTGAGAGTGGGTCCCTTTATCAGCCTTTGGGTACATGGTCCCAGAGCCCGCCGGACTGCATGTCGCATCCGGCGGGACTAAACCATGACAGTGTGTGCGTGTATGCGTGCGTGTGTGTGTGTTTGTGTGTACGCGTGCATGGATGAGGGTGTACGTATGTGTGTGTGCATACTGTATATGCATGCGTGTGTTTTTGAGTATACTGTATTATTGTGTGTTTGGGTATATGTGTGTGTGTGAGTGTCTGTGTGTGTGCGTGCGTGTGTGTGTGTGAAATCAGTGCTAGTGCCAGTGTCCTGGCATCCCCAGTGTTGCAGCTCCATTGGGTGGGTTCCACTCTATGGCTGGCAGTACAGGTGCTAGTTTTGGGGTAAACAGATGGATCTCTCTTTCTCTCTCTCGCTCTCTCTCTCTCTCCCACTCTCTCCCTCTCTCCTCATCTCTCTCAATTATTCAGTCTCTTATTTAGCGGCCTGGACTAGATGAAGCCAGGTTAGTCAGGCTGGTCAGATTTGGAGTTTGGATTCCACCACCCCTAGTCAGACTGTTCTGCCAATGCACAGAGACAGGGTCCACTGTGAGTGTGTGTGTGTGTGTGTGTGTGCGCGAGTCCATGTGTATGTCTGCGTAACTTTATTGTTTCTATTCCTTGCTCTGGCCTGGTAGCACCAACAGCTAAAATGGAGGCACAATTTCAGCAATTGCCTAATAAAGTCATAAATACACTGCAGAGAACAGTGAGTAGTTTACAGGTAAACGTTCAGCGCATGCCGTCGATCTCGCTGCCTAACACGAACAGATACATGCACAGTACAGCTAATCACTTGCCTCAGGTGTTTATGGACATAATGGTCACATGATCTGGTCAGGTGACTCAGGATTTATACTATGCCTTGATGATGTCCAGGTCAGGGTTTTTTAATACCCACACCCACCAGACTCATTATGAGAGCCAATCTGAACTAACCGACCCACAAAAATATGTGTCCATCAGCCATGCAGACTCAACCCACAAATCGCACAACTTAATGCATTATAGTAGCACAATTTGTCAGAACTGAGCATCACACGATGCTGATTCTGCTACTGAGAGCAACTACTGCACTGTCCAGAGCAGTCTCTTTTACCACAACCTAAGGGGAGATCTAGGCAAAACAAGACTAGGTCAAAACCTTGTATATTTCTTGACTGTGTGGACAATTTTGAGGACTGTCCACACTTGTGCCAGGAATTTTAGTTCAAAATTTGAACTACCGTTCAACCTCAACCGTCAACCTTTAAGTTTGAACTATCAAGTGCATGTTTGAATTCAAAATGTACAGCCTGTGTGAAAATCTCTGTGGTACGAAAGAACAGGAAGATAAGGGATGAAACTTAGGGGCTGAAAATGGAGTTTTAACATAATAGTTCACTAATTGCAGCATTTCTTAAAAGTCAAAACAAAAGACCGGCCTTCTTTCCCCCAGGTAACACATTTTTGAGTATTCAGGTCCCAATACAATTGAATACAAATTGTAGTTATTTTGAAAATCTGATGAAAATCGGCAATAAAATGATCGCCACTCTAAGTATAGTGTAATGTAATTAGCCTATCAAAAGTGCAGCTTACATTGGGAAGTAAAATCAGTTAGCTAGTCAGGCAAAATTCAGGGACAGGTCACTTTAGCTAGCTGGGTACCTACAACTCACCCTAAAACACATGGTAGCTGTAAGTAATAGAGATAGTACTTGGGTATTCTGATCAGCGAAAGATACTGTAAGCAAATAAGGTGACGCACTCAGCTCCAATCAAGTGAACAGACTTGTATTTCTAGCCAATAAAGAGCAAGGACTGCTGCAGGCAATGTTTTTTAAAGACATTGATAACTTACTCATATCGCTACTCTGTCACTTTTTCACCCAACAACCCGAACCTGAAACATTTTACAGTCACCTAACAAGAACCCTGCCAAACCTTGGGTCAACTCATGCCTCACTAGCAAGCAAGCATGAATTATTCCTTTTAGCAATAAGAGAATTAGGGCAAAAATTTGTCTTATGCACTGCAAACACCATGTCTCTGATCTCCAATACACTTTATTGATAGCATTGATAGAGCCAGGGGGAAGTTTGTGCATTTTTTTGTAAACATGCTGGCATGGTGGGCTTCCAAACATTATAAAACAGGGACAACACATTGAAAGTCTTTGCATTTATCGGAGCACCTTTTCAATGTCTTACCACAGGTCCAACAGACACTCAGCAGGTTTCTAAATCCATATTCAGAGAGGGTCCTGTTGCCCTGCTGTCACATTCAAATTCACTGCTTCATGCTAACAAACAGCCAATGCTGTGTGGTAATATGGGAAACTGAACAAAGCAGATCATGTCTATAGAATGGCTGACCGACCCTGCAAATGGAGTTCTAGTGTCCCATAGGTTTTGAGTCCAGACCGAACACGGAGCACCTTATTGAATACCGAAAGCAGGGCTGCCCGGCCCAGCGACAGGAAATCTACTGTGCTGCAGGTTTTCACAACGATAAAAAACAAATTACAGCTCATTCAAAGGAACAAGCACTGCTGCACATCCTTGTTCCTGGAGACCTAGAGTCCCGCATCTTTTCAATTTGAACCAATCCTATTTCAACCCATTCAATATCAAGATACTATCTCATAAGGCTGCTGATTTGAAATATCATTACCGGGTTGACATTAAAACATACTAAAGGTTGCACCTCCAGCAAACTAGAGCGAGGGCATCCGCACTTTTCCGGAAAAATTGCAAGTGATGTAGTAGTCAAGGTGCTTGAGTAGGAGTCAGCAGGTTAGTGCTTCAAGTCACAGTGTATCTGGGAGAAATACAGTTCAGTACTGCTGCTGAACCCTTGAGGAAGACCTTTTACCTGCATTTCTCCAGAAAAGCTGTAGTGCAGGGCTGCCCAACCTAAAATCTACCTTCACGCAGGATTTTACCTTCACGCAGGATTTTACACCAACATCAGCAAAGCACGCAAACTCAACAGCTAGCAGGTCTGCTCAACCCTCAAACCTTAAGGAAGCACATGTCACTCAACAGGTAGAGCAGAACTGCCCAACTCAACAAACCTTACAAAGCAGACATTACTCAACAGGTAATGCTTGACTGCCCATTGCAAACAAAGCACACCTCACTCATAAGCTAGAGCAGAGCTGCCCAAACCTACAACCCAAATTACGCACAATCAGGCGCTCATGTGTATTCTGTACGAGCTGAGGGGCGTGACTATGTGTGTGACAGGTGTACTCAGGTGAGCTCTATTAGGGCTGAGGGGTGTGGCTATGTGTGTGACAGGTGTGGTCAGGTAAGTTCTATAAGGACTGAGGGGCGTGGCTATGCATGAGACAGGTGTGCTCAGGTGTGTTCTGTAAGGGCTGAGGGGCGTGGCTATGTGTGTGACAGGTATGCTCAGGAGTGTTCTGTAAGGGCTGAGAGGCATGGCTCTGTGTGCGACAGGTGTGCTCAGATGTGTTCTGTAAGGGCTGAGGGGCGTGGCTATGTTTGTGACAGGTGTGCTCAGGTGTGTTCTGTAAGGGCTGACGGGCGTGGCTATCTGTGTGACAGGTGTGCTCAGGTGTGGTCTGCAAGGGCTAAGGGGCGTGGCTATGTGCGTGACAGGTGTGCTCAGGTGTGTTCTGTCAGGGCTGAGGGGTGTGGCTATGCATGTGACAGGTGTGCTCAGGTGTGTTCTGTAAGGGCTGAGGGGTGTGTGTATGTGTGTGACAGGTGTGCTCAGGTAAGTTCTGCAAGGGCTGAGGGGCGTGGCTATGTGTGTCACAGGTGTGCTCAGGTGTGTTTTGTAAAGGCTGAGGGGCGCGGCTATGTGTGCGACAGGTGTGCTCAAGTGTGTTCTGTAAAGGCTGAGGGGCGTGGCTATGGGTATGACAGGTGTGCTCACCTGCAGGCGGTTTGATCAGAGGGGGTGGGATCAGCGGTACAATGATAGGGACATTCCCATGCTCCTTGGCACTGGATGAGGAGGATGATGACGACGATGAAGATGAGGACGATGAAGAAGAGGACGAGGGGGCAGCGGACGGCTCGGCTACGCCGTTCCTAGGATTCGGCACGGTATGGGAACTGTTGGCGACATTCGGGGAGCCGGCGGTATTCTCTTCCAGACTCTTGGGTTTTGGCAAAGAGTTTTCTGGGAGAATAAAAGGAAAAAAGAAAGGTGCTATAAACATGTACGTTCTCAGCACTTCAGTCTGTCAAACAGGACTCCAAGTCATTGGCTTCGTTTCAGAAACCCGGAATACTGACTTACAAGTACTGAGTTTGCAAGACTAGGGTCCGATAAGCCATATCACATATTTTTAATCAAAAGATGCCAGAGCTGCCTAAAATAGGCAAAATAATGATATTGCACATTGGTCCCCATTGGTCCATATGGCTCATAGAACCCCAGTCTCCTCTCGAGCAGGGAATTTAAGCTGTTCGGCCAGTGCAGTCATCCAGCCAACTCTAAAATCCAGCAATCCTCCCATATATCCTTTAAACTGAAGAATAAATCTTGACTAGCCATACACATGCTCCGCAGGGGGTTGAGAGTGACCAATAATCCTAACGAATAGTGATGTCACCCGTCGTTATGCTAATGAAAGGCAAAAACAGATAAAATGACCCAAATTTCAGCAGCGGGACGAGTTGGTTCGATCCCACATGGCGGAAGACAGAGGCAGGCTCGTCTGGAACGCATGTGCCAGAGGGCGCGGGGATCCGTTGGGCGTTTTAAAGGCCAGGCAAACTGTGAATTAATATATAGATAAATCTTGTGAGGCAAGGGGGATTTATTCAACTATGGAAGGTGTGAGGTCACATTATGTGAGTGATGGTGGGGACCTGAACCCGAGTGTGTGTGTGAATGGGGGGGGGGGGGGGGGGGGTGTTGCACGGCAGCAGATGTGTCTGGAACACCCGTCTCTCAGCTCATAATGCACCAACGATACACAAAATACTTTTCACAGCTAAGTTCTTCTGTGCGGCGGTCTTGCCTGTATCTAACAGTTCAAAGAAGGTTGACTTTGAAGACCATACAGTTCAGCCATAAGACCATACTTTCCCACTTCAGCATTCGAAACACGTAATTTGATAGAAAGTTATTACTGAAGGGCGGTAACCTTACGAGAGTCTGTGAAAGAACAGCAAACTAGGAATTGGTCTCTAGCAAAGTATTTCTGTTAATATTTAATCTGAACTCTGTGTTTTGATGGCATCGTGACTGCCCGTCATGCTTGTCTGTGTAAGAACCATCTTCAAATTGGCTTAGGCGCCATTGATAACCATACCATGTTCATTGTGCAGTTTACTACTCAATCAAACCATATGTATTTAATGACTGTTGCTAGTTTAGCTCAGGGATTCTGAAATATTAGTCCCTATTGGTTGATGCAGGATGTATGGAGCCGGTACCTCGGTTTGCCGGCCTATCAGTGCAGAGCTCATTTCTTAGAGAGAACACCGACTCAAAATAAAGTGACAGGCAGAGAATGGCTGCGAAATGATGGATGGATTTTCAAGGGTTTTTCCCGCTGAAAGGTTTATAATCTCCCTTTTGGACACCCAACAACATAAAAACTTAGGGGAGAAATACAAAATAACATGAGAAGCCAAATCCTAAATCTGTTCTTCTGCACTGTAAAGTGACCAGTGTGATTCAAGTCTAACAGGGTACACATGTACTCCATGAGAGACGATTCCCCAATCCTAAAAAAAAAAAAAATGCTATTTCCATTCTTTCAAATTTAATATCAAATGGCAGTGAAGAAAAGGACGATGCGTTGTTGAAGAAGTGGAACCAGCCCAAGAGTGCAACTGCTAGTGAACGTGATTTCAGCCCCCCCTTGCATCACAGATCTGAAAAATACAGTTCCTTTTGTGGAAACCTTCACAACCACACATCCCCATAACTGTGGATAGAGACAGAGAGTTGGATCTGGAAATAGAAACCGCCCACCACCGTCCTATCCAGCGGACCCAGTGAACCGTATTGAGCCATTCATTTCACTTCCAGTGGCAGCGAAAACACCATCTTGCAGGGACCAGAGAAAGATGCAAACTGCGGTCTGTTCAAGACGATATCTTTAAAATGGTGGTTATGGCAAGGACTTCATTTATGAAGCTAATATGGGGGTTACTTTCCCCCACCCTGCTATTATTACAAAATAGACCAGCCCCCCAATATTACAGAATAAAGATGAGATGATGGGCAGAGTTTGGCGAATGCGATAAGTAGTCTGACTCATTTTCCTCATAGAATTCTCCAGAGATTGACAGTTCACAGGTGCCCTTCCAAAATTTTCTTCCAGGAGAGCATAACCAATCATGGTCAAGACTCTCAATCCAAGAACCCAAATCTACAATGCAGATGCCTGCCTCTACAAAATTCCAACATTCAATTATGAAATAATTCCTTGAGTAAATTTCAAATAAGACAAGTGTCTTGCCTCGTTGAAATAATTTTTCCAGTCTCTTTGACGCAAATCCTGAGTCATAAAGCTGTAAACAGGCAAGGATTGGTATTATTTGGCATTTGTAAAATAGAGGGTAAATGAGTTAGGAAAAAAGGAATGAGAGGCTCCCCAAGGTAATCTTGATCTAGGAACGACGAGATCATCTTTTGCTGGTTTTCTTTCTTTTTTCTAGAACGCGCAACACGTGAAAGATTGTCCTCTGAATCTACGTTACCTCAGCTGACACACCTGTCCATTTTCACCAATCTTTGTTTCTTTGATTCCCCCTCTTCACTTCCTTTCCTACTATTCCTTCCTTGTCTCCCCAGTCAGCTGAGGAAAGGACAAGACAAGTTAAGAAGAACGGGAAGGAAGCCAGATGCAAAAATAAGTTATTCAAACAAGCCCTGAGAAAACCAGCAGAAGGGAAAGAGCAAAGAGTGGCAGTAGGTAGAGGAGGAAGGAAAGAGAGAGATGGAAAAAGAATGAGAGATGTCTCTCCAGTCTATGACCGCAGCAAAGGCACATAGTCAAGCACCAATGGCTCCTGAGTCCTGAATGAAACTCAATCCAAAAAACCACTGAGTTACATTTCATTCCTGAGTTCTACTCAACACATGAATAAAACTAAAGTACATTGGTGGTTAATTGCCCATTCTGGAAGAAAAAGAGCTAAGTATTTGAATACCTGATGCGCACTATTTGTGTGTCCACTTATCAATGCTCTTAGCAAAGCTGCATGTATACTATTTATTCATCTGTGTACTCAGCGAGCAGAACTGCATCAGCTAAAGAGGGAGGATATACGAAAAGTGCCTATTTGCCGATAATGTGAGTTTAAAAATTCATCCATTACTGTAGAGGAAACAGTATTTTAAATATACCCAAACAAAAAAACACTTTGGAGAGAGAGAAAAAGGAATGATATTAATGAATAAATCCCGCAGGAAAGAGGGGAAACAGTCCCCAGGAACTGAGCAGCTGAATAATCGTTTCGCGGGGGTTGTACACTTTGATACTAACGGTGATGTATGCGCCTTCTCCCCAGCACGCTGCAGTTCGAGCGCGAAGCGCGGACAGACAGCACGGTTAATGCCACTATCGATTTCCCTGCTTTTTAAATTACTCCTCACGCTCGCGGTGATGATGACCCTGTCGCTACGGTGACACATTCGGAGGCAGACGGTCGGCAGGGGGCCAGCGCCGCGTGGGTGGGGGGAGGTGGGATAGGGAGGTCAAAGGTCGGGCTGTCTACGCTACAAAGATAAGGGATAAGGAGCCCGCCGGGACAGCCGGAGACTCATCGTGTTAGATCAGTTAGAGGGACTCAGTTACCGTCTCTTCTGGAAACGACATCATCAGACACCGCCATTAACGCTGCAAAAGCATGATTTTTGGAATCTAATGATTTTTTTTCCCCCCACAGACTCAGAAAAGGCCGCAAAAGGGGTTATACACTAGCCTAGATCATATCATGAACAAGGACTTATAAACAGTTTATACTGCAGTTATAACAGGTAAAAAAAAGAAGCTTCATGTTTAATACATGTTCACAGTCCACTATGGTAAGTAAATGAGGGATCTTTTTGGAGAACACAATGTGAAAACTAAGAGCAATGTGCTCTAAAATGGAACAACTTCCCTCACTGCATCATATTCTAACATGTCTGTGAACCAAATGTGACTGGTATTTGCAGACAGTTACCGTATGACATATTGCCAACTTGAAGAGTAGTAATTACCAGTGTTTCAATTGCTCTTGTTCGACAGAACTAAAATGGTCGTATAGGTTGTACGCCAGTCTAAACACTTGGGATTTCAACACAAAAAAAACGAAATAAAAGATGAAGTATCCACAAAGCAGGCCTAAATTGGTTATTCCACACCTCAACCCCCAATACCGCCAAATTTACAGGATACAACCCACTATCTAACCTCTAATTCCCAGCTCGTCAGACAAGCTAATTAATAAATCTGTTTGCACATTTTTGACGATTTGCAGGGAAAAATTCTCACGCCGCACTACTTACTAGGGATTTGTGATAAATGAGTTGCTTAATTAGGCTTCATTGTTTCTCTCCTAATCTTGTCATTTGCAGGGACCCGCAGCACAGTAAAATAAATATTGTAGCTAATCTTCGCACGCGGTTTGCTCCGTGTCTGAATGTAATTACATGACCGGTGTGGAGCAGGTGGGGGGGGGGTTAAGAGCGTGGGAGGGGGGGTCTTCTTATGGACCTGCCAGTCTTAGACACTGTTATCTTTTCTTCCTCAAATCAGAGCCGGGGGAGGGGAATTCCCTCCCCCATTGTGTCCCTGTCGGGCCGTTTTCGCGCAAGCAGCAAGAAAGTGACGGGGCCACCAGTTACCGGACAGCGACACGTTGTTATTGTGACAAAAAAATGGACGAGTAATTAGCATGTTAAAATCAACCAGAGAGTCTGAGCCCAAATTCAACCGCAAATTCTGAATTCAAACTTTGTGAGGAAATCATGGGGAAATCGTCACATGAATAACAAAAGGCTGCAAGTGACATTCCTGATGAAACCTGTTTTTCTGCACCACTGAGTACTTCATTTTGTTATTCATGGGAAGAAACACTCATTTACTGCATTTTATGCAATGATCCAGGAATGATCAGCCAACACCAGCACAGGAAGCCAAGCGCACCATGAAATGAGGGTTTCTTGGCTTTTCTTCATAGAACAACCCCTTTTACAAAATTTTCCCCTTAGATACTGGACCGCTGGTACCGGAAGTGGAAAAATGCAAAAAAAAGCTGCATGCAAACTGAGGACAGGGCTGTGACACTCGACTGACACACAGCTGAGTGGGACCAGTTGACACAATACGGCTCCATTTTTTTTTTTTTAAGGTTGGTTACCAGTGCCCAAGGGTATAGGAATTCAGAGCAGTGGTGTTTGTAGTGGAAATTATGCAGTTACAGCATAATAGTTCTGATGTTCAGGTGAGAGGGGTCATATCTTCTTCATGCCCCTATTCTCAATACCCCCATCATTGTTGAAGGAAAACCTGCTACTTGGATGTAATCCATATTGATAAATTGAATTTGTTCAAAGCTACTTTACGCAATGTTATAGAACCAGTTGTCATGGCATTGCTGAGAAAATCCAACATCTCATTTTTTAGTGTGGAGGTTACAAGTGTCCAACAACACAGGAGCAGTTTTGGATGGCAGTGGTTTAGTGGAACCAGTTCAGGGCTCAGGGGGGTCTGTAGTGCAATTTTATAAAATCCCAGGACACTTTCCAAATTTTCAGCCCTGAGAAAGTGTGAGGGACACGGAAACAAGTATTTGCCTCCCGACACGCTGTCATGTCCCGCCAGAGTCACCAGCCCTCACCTCTCAGGACGGAGATGTGCTGCCTGGCTTCGCCGTCAGGGTAGTTTCGGATCTCGATGTCGTCCGAGTCCCTCAGCTCCACCTTGTCGTACCCATACCAGCCCAGCAGCTCGTTCATCGTGTTCTCGGCAAAACTCTGCAAGAAAGTGGAAGAAGACAACTCAACTAAATACAGGGAAAGTGCTGCCATTTTACACACAAAAGAAATTAGTCATCCTGACTCAGCATGCAATGAATGTGATGATCTATTCATCCACATCACTTCCATCCATACTGGACATCAGTGCCTAAAACTGCTTCATCTTAGCAGAGCAGTGGCTAGCGAACAATGGCTACTGCGCAATGCGCAGCGCATGATGGATAGTGAACAATTTCAAACACGTTATAGATAGAGCACAATAGGTCGTGCAACATGACTAGCATAGAATGGCGAGTGTCCATTGCTAAGGGCATCGCGGCTAGCATACAAGAGCACAGTGCCCTATGAGTAGTGCAGGACTAGCGTAAGACTGCTAGTTCCCAAGGAGTAGTGCAGAATTAGCATGTGATGGCTTGTGCCCAAAAAGTAGTGGCCAGTTCCTTGCACACAATGTCGAGTACGAAATAGGTGGCACCCAGTAGTTTGAGTATAACGGCTAGAACATAATAAGTTGCCCACAATGGGTAGCATATGAAGGCAAGTACAAAACGGCAAGCAAACAACAGCTAGCACGGACAGGCTATATATGTGCTCCGCCAAACTTAGGGAGCGGGAAGAAAACAGCAGTCTGCTGTTACTCTTTACAGACCAAACTGACATCTTTGAAGGCAACATACAACCAAGATACTTCCCTCCAGCTTAAAAAAAAAAAAATCAACCTTCATTCCATAAGCCTCCACCCTCTCCCACAGCACATAGTAGCCACGCTCGGAGTTCAACATCGCAGGCTTTAAAACACTCTCACACGCATCGCAGGGTTGGCCAGTTGCTTTGTGGTCCTGGTGTTTGGCAAACTCGTTAGGTTAATGGTTTAGGCCCCAGAGCAGCCCTGAGATAAGTCAACAAGAGCTGTACCTCCATCTTACCCCCACTGAGATTGACCCCAGTTCTATCAGGTAGGCGGTGTGGCACTCGGGACTAAAGTGTCAGCTACATGTCTGTAATGTTCCTGCACAATATGGAGGCTTCCACTCTCAGTACAGTCAGAGGTCTCCCCTCTCATTCATAGGTGCTTCCTGAAGAGTTATGTGTTTTGAGATTAGATTCAACACAAACCTGCTGAGAAGCTCCGTTCTAGAACCTTCTTACAAGCATATTTTCTTTAGTTTTCTACGACTTTACTGGCTCTTTAACTCCTCGTAACTTCACATTTTGCTTCCTCGTCATTTGTTCTTCATTTCTGAGTGATATGCCACCATAGTTCCCAGTCACTCAAAATTTTTGGCAGCAACCTGCTACCTGTTTTTCAATTTCCAGTAACTCTACTTTTACGAGAGACGCGCTACCTGTTCTTCAGTTTCCAAGAATTTTACATTTATGACAAAAATATAGCTTCCTCCTCATTACTTACTTGTAATTCATTATTTATGAGAGTCTTCTTACATCCTCTTTTGTTACTGGTAGCTCTAAATTTATGACCTAGAATTGTTGCCAACTTTTTAGTTCCCTGTAACTTTACATTTATGACACCGACTTGCTAGCTGCAGTTTAGCTTCCTGTAACTTTGAATTCATAGCAGTTACTTGCTCCCTCCTCAGTTGTCACTGGAAATTCCTAGTTAATAAGAGACTAGCTGCCTGCTCTTCAGTTTCCTGTGACACTACATGCGCGACAGAGACTTGCTGTCTGTTCCAGTAAATCAAATTTCCTATAACCGCACATGTATGGCAGGGAGACTCTCATCAAATGTAATGACAGAGCGCTCCTCAGTGTCCTGTAGTCATCACCATGTTGACAGGCCAGAGGAGGAGGTGACTGCAGTGTTGAATACGCGGGTCAGTTGGTGGAACGTTCCGGAAAGACTCGGATTACACCAGTTCAGCTAAAACAAACAAATAAACTGACAAAGGAAACACAAAGGCTATTCAAAGGGACATGGGAACGGACAAACGCTGTGAAAGGGATGCAGTGTCAAAGGTCTTCCATCTTCTGCTTTAAGTAAAAGAAACCTCCGATTAACTTTCTCTAGGAAGGGCTCAGGTTTCTGCCAAAATCAACCTTTACCCCAGTGCTACTGACAGCTGTGTATGCTGGTGGCTATGCTAGTCTGGTCAGTTTATTAGATTGCACAGAATGTGAGGGAGTTTAAATAATGACTACCAGTATAATTTACAGATACTCTTTAATCTTTACTGTTCCTCGGAGCCTTCAGTTCTTCTTAAAAATTATCATGTTTAGCATCCAGTCCATCAGGTTCTAAAAAGCTTGCAGAACAAAGCCAGAATTCAAGTTGATAACTGATTGCGAAAAAAGTGTCAACATCAAAATGTAACGAAATACTGGTCTATTTTACAGGTGGTTTGTGAGTGCTGAGGAGGGGAATCTAAAAACCAGAGATTTTCAGAATAAACAGGGCTGCACATCCGTGAACAGACCAACTGTGAGCTGTCAACATCGCTAAATGCAGGGAGATCGAAGCCATTTCACGCGGAAATGAGACAAGCTATCCCTTCTCGAGATGAATGTAATGATGCATTTGAGTGGCTTGGAATAAAATAAATAGCTAAATAGCAGTAATGTGATGGCTGTAAAACTGGGGCAAAACGGTCTGCAGTTGACTGATTCAGGAGTGAAGGGACTAGCTCAAAAACACAAGCCAGAATAAAGCTGTATGAAACACAAACCAGAGCAGATGCAGCAGGCTCAAGAAATAGAGGACCAGTTGTACCACAGTGACAGCTTTTCTCCATACTTTATCAGCTTTTATGGGCCACTTTAAAAGCAGACCTTGTCGACCGAGAGGAGAAGGGGGAACCTGGTGAGGCGAGGAAAGGTCAGGGTGCACAAGCTAGGCTTTCATTCTGGACACCTCCTTCTCACTCTCAGGTTACCAATCCCTCTCTGAGTGTGCGAGTGTGCTGCTGGAGTATCATGACCAGGCCCCAGAGGTGCGTCCCACAATGCATCACTCTTCCTCTGACTCTATGACTCAGTGTGCCTTCACTATTTTACTGAACTGGACATCGTGGACAGAGAGAGCTCTTCATGACTTGCAGAGCCACAGGGCTCCTTCATCGTTTCCCTGTAACTTGCCATCACTGACAACGACCCTGAGGGCACATTCATCACTTAGCTGTAAGTCACTGGTACACTGAGGTTTTATGGATTTTTACTTGCTTTGGCGTAACTTTACAGCTCTGACACACAAAAATTTGCGGCATCACGGCCTTGTAACTGTGCTGCTCTGACACAGAGACTGTGTGTCCTCATTACTCGCTCGCGGCTTTACGTCATCGACATAGAGAATCCCCAGTATTTTCCGGTAGCTCTGTGTTTCACTGTGAATTGATGGGTTCCCAGTAGAGGCATGTCACTGACACAGGGAAAGTTGTGGCTTTTTAATTGCTTTGCTGTCAGTCTATATCTCTGAAATCCAAAGGTCTAAAGCAGGGGAGGAGAACTTCAAGCAGAAAAGGCCACTGTGGGTGCGATCTATCGTTCAAACCAAGCAGCGACACAACACACTCCACCAATTAGCCATTAGAGTCTTCACTAAGGGTCTTGATTAGTAGAATCAGAAGCATCACCATTTTGTTGCAGTGAAAGCCTACACCCACACCAGGTCTTTTCCGACGAAGTTCCCCACCTTTGATTAATAGCATGACTGCAGTGTAACTCCACACCACTGACAGTGAGACTCAGAGTGTATCCAAGACCTGTAGCTGTATGTCACACAAATAAAGAATTGCTAGCACTTTACCGTCACTCAACATGTCACTGTCCCTTTGAGGATTTCCTGTAGCTGTGACTCACTGACACACAGACAGCTTCGTGGCTTTTTCATCTGTTCCCTGAATCTTCTTATCTCTGAGACACTGACAGATTTACAGCATCACTTTCCTGTAACTCTACTGCACCGACTGAGACTTGGCCTCTGTTCATCATTTTCCTGTAGCTAGATCCCTGAACTTCACTGTAACTCAATACCTCACTGTCTATTCTGAGTGTTTCCTGCAGCTATATGTTACTGACAGACAGATAATCTTGCAGATTTTTTCACCAGTTCTTTGTAACTCTACATCTCGGAGACACAGACAGATTTACAGCATCACTGTCCTGTAACTCCACATCACCGACTGAGACTCTATCAGTCTCTACCTCTTCCCTATAGCTCAATCCCGGGCACTTCACTGTAACTCAATATCTCAATATGTCTCTGAAGTATCGCTAACACACGCGCACCTTCAGTGTTAAAACAGGTGAACAAACAGATCTTTTTTCATCAAATAATTATGTCTAACTAATGACAGCACATTTCGTGTAACTTTCAACACAGCCTGTGGTAACAGAATCTCTTTTTGACATATTGTATATTTAGAACACAGGAGTGGAAAGACAGTGTAAGTGTTGGATTATAGTAACACCACCTTTCTGAAAGTGTAACTCCACATCTTTGCCTGAGTGACAGATTCACTCCTAATTCTTTTACCGTAAGGCAACTCTGCGCCTCCACATCTTTCATGCTGATTTTGTTCATTAGATTCTTTCACTAAGTCAATATGCCTTGGCTAGTATTCATCCACAGACCACAGGGTTGTTTTTGCGGTGGAAGGAAACCCAAGTGACACCGTGCAAATTCAAGGCAGCACTCAAACACAGAACCTATTTCTAGCGATTTAGCGGTGCTAACCACATTTGCGCTTCATGATGGCACCAGGACTCTAACAACCCGTGACTTCATTGAAGAAATATCCATCATTAATCCTCTCCCTCAATCAAAGAACATTCTCATTTTTGCTCCATGGCAGCATTCACCCAGAAAAAAAATGTACGGCATATACAGTATGTTCTTTGGTTCCAAGTGTAAAACATAATGTCCACTGTTAATTGACACTGGACAGTTGACTGCACATTTATGACAGTTGATCCCCACATTCTCCAAGAAGAATATCTGCATTGCCCTGGGAGAACCTTGCCGGTTCAGCATCTTCCACTGGAATGTTCACATTCCGATCATCTAATACATGTGCTAGCCTCACCTCATCCTGGTAGAACCATCATCTGACTATGACAGAACCTTAAACTTGCTCTAGTAGAGTCATTGACATTTTTTAGAAGGAGTACACGTTGCAGAACCTTGAGCCCTGGCCTTCAACCACAAGGAACACAGCCCAGAGTTTGGAACAAAAACCTGCACTTCACTAAAGTCCAGAACCTTCTCTCACTCTAACACACAGAGGGTCTCACCATGGAGTAGGGCGGGATGCCATGGATATCCCTCGCCTGGCCTGCCTGTTGCTGAGCATGCCCAATGCGCACCTGATGAGACACGAGTCAGTCCATTACATTCATGCATGTAACTGTCAATCACACTGCAAGCTGTCAATCACCTGTGGCTAACTGTAAATCTCCTGGTGTCTGAGGCTTTCGAACCAATGTATGTAGGACTGGGGTTTAAATTAACTACACCAGCCATGTAAAGAAGACAGTCAAACATCCAAGGACCCACAAACAAACTGAATCACAGCATCTCCCACCAGCTAATGTGCTAATAAGGGTTACTAAGTGAGACTCATTCAAGCACTGGTTTAAATATTAACAGGAGATTTCATGCACTTCATGCTGCAACATCCTGCCACAAAACCCAACCGCAATAAAATAATTCTGATGCTTTTTATTCCTCCCAATGTCATTTTGAATTTGAGTGCCAGCAACCTAGGCTCTGAAAGGTAAAAATTTTGAAGTATGCAAATTTTCAAATAAATTCAGCTAAAAAAAAAAACTCTAGGCCATCAGTTACAATATTGGGAACATGATGACGGTGAACTGGCTCCAAGTGGTTTGGTTTCAGTTCTTTTAAAGTTTCTTTTTTCAACTGACTCTGCAAGGCCACCCTTCCCAAAGTGAGTTTCTTTCCGGCAAGTTCTGGAATTAAACATTTGATATCTCCAGACTGCGACTTGGAGAGGGCAGAGAGGAACAGAGGAGTCATCTGAGACCGGCCGATGGAGAGGAAGGTCACAGGCTCATATTTAAATGCTAAAGTTTCACTCCACAAACACTTAACAATGAGTCCAACTCAACTAGTGCTTCAGTCTTATATCCAAGAAAAAAAAAACTTATTTAAATAACTTTTTGTTGCTCAATATGCCAAATGAGACAAGAACATTTCACTTCATGATTTGCCAATGGATAATGAAAATTTCTCATTTGTCGAGCACAGTGTAACTGTAAAAAAGCTAAAACTTTTTATTTATTACAATAAATATTATATTATAAACCCAGGACGCCATGTTTTTATGGCCACAGCATTACATCAAATGGAAAATATCCCCAACTTGTACATCACTTTACATACATGTCCCTGTAATTCAGCAGGACATATTTGGGATTGTTGGAAACCTTGGAATTCTAAATTTCACAGGTTTTAATGACTAAACTCAAAGTCGGTGATAAGTTAGATCAAGTCTGAATGGTATAAAATATATTTGCAGGGCAGGTACACCATCGCACAGAGACAAACTGAGACGAACTGGGTGTATTCTCAGAGATGACGTTGAAAAACGTGCCAGTAAAACACAGCTAATCAAGTGCCATTCAGATGAGACATCACACCTTAAACTAGGGTTTTCAATAACACAATGTACTAATGTTAATATAATAAAAAGAAAACAAACGTTTTCGATATATCATCATCAGGCAACTGAGAAAATTTGGTTTTGAGAAAAGTTGGCTTCAACTTTGAAACCAAATTTTCTCAGTTACCTGATGATGATAATTAGATTGAATGCGTTTGTTTTCCTTAAATAATTTTAATATTGGTGCCATTCACTTTCCGGTCCAATAAATCATTCATCGCGCCTGCAAATTCTGAATACTGCCTTGACTGACTCGTGCGACGAAGAGCAAGAGCTTGATAAGCCCTGCCGCATGATGGAAAATGGTTTCCCGCAGGAGAAAAGATAACTGATGACTGAAAATGTCGGTCCTGAATTAATAATAAGCGAAACGCTTATTTAATTAATCTTAGGCTAGGCTATATATTTTCACACAAGCTACAAAAATAGTTTCTCGAAGTCAATTATTTTTGTTAGTTAGTTTGTTTGTTTGTTTGTTTTGAGAAACAGACAACGTGGGATTTCCCATAAGCGTTACAATGTTTACAGTCTTGCCCCAGCCACAGCACAAGGTAAGAAGAAAAATTTTGCTAAAGAAACATCAGGCAGACTTCCACCCGTCAATCTCAACCTTCCGCAGAAGTACCCCAATTCAGCCACTTGGGGTCCTTCAGATAGCTGAGGAGCACCGCAACAACGCTGAATTTAAATTTGCTCGGAAGCATCTTGAATTTCTCATAAAAATAAATCAGTTGTTTCTTGCTCTAAACATTACAGTGCCAACACCAGAGAAACCCCAACGCAGTTGGCTGCGCAGTGTTAACTGCTATAAATCCGGTTTAACAATGTCGCCACACCAACGGCGGAGGTAAATGGTGAATCATCATTTTGAACAGGGTAATTTCATTTATGATTTTTTTTTTAGCCTCCAAGGTTATATATTTCTACTCCTGAAATCACGAAGCCTATCCCTCAAACCGCCAAAAAAAATCCGTTCTGGATTATTTACGCTCATAATTTTAATTAATTTCAGCTATTTTAAATGGTCATAAAAACGGTGACAGCGTTTATGAGTTATAAGTTCAGGCAGCGATGCGCCCTTGAAAAAAAACATACCTGCCAAAAAGTCATTAAGCAGCAACAAATGACAAACAGATGCTCGGAGGGAGGACGGGCACCTCCGCTTTTTTTAACCGAGCCATGTAAAAAGATTAGCCTGTCACCTGAGCCTGAGACGTGATTGGCCGGGGGAGCAAAAGGCGGATCGGATTGGCTGACGGGAGAAATGCCAGGTAAGGCAGATCAAAGCCGAGCACGGGCTGAGTGATCAAACAGCCCGGCCGGGTGCCGAACGGCGGAAATCGCAACTGAATCTCTGCGGCGACACTCTGAAACCGGGTGCGTATGAATGGACACACGGTAAGAAGTAACAAAACACCGACACCTCCCCCCCCCCCCAAAAAAAAAAAAAACGCGCACCTACGCGCAACAACTGGTCCCCAAGGCCGACACACACCCCCTTCCAAACATGTAAATGGACTCTGAACACCCCTCGCGCTAATCTGCGAAACGGCCCTTCCTGTGCAGTGAACGGATGAGCTGATATTAATCATAGATTTGCACATTATTGAAAAAAAAATGAAAGAAGTCTGCGATGCACCGCCCCTTCCTTGAGCCAGCTCCCTCTCTCCTTCTCTCCGCCTTCGTCTCGCTCTCTTTCTTCCTTCTAAAAACCCCGTCTCGTTCTATCTCACCATCTGTCCCTCCCCCTCCCTTCACGCTATTTCTTATTCACTCTTTCATTTTAATTCTTTATCTCGTATCTCTTGCACGTCTCTCTCTCTCTCTCTTGCTCACACATCCTCTCTCTCTCTCTCTCTCTCTCTCTCTCTCTCTCACTATTTCCTCACTCTCCTGCTCACACATTGTTTTCTCTTAATCTCTCCCTTATTCTGTCGCTCCCTTCAGTCTCCTTCTCGCCTTTTTCTCTCCAGTTCTTATTCACTATCCTCTCTCCTATACGGGCAAGCATTGGTGCGTCGGCGCATGTGCAAGCGGTCGTGTGCGCGGCATGCATGCGAGCGTGTCTTTATGCAGATGCATGCAGAGGCTTATGCATGTGTACAAATATCTGCATGTGTGGACACAAGCCTGTGTGTGTGTCCTGTATGTCTTGTTCAGGTATGCATGCATGCATGTACGGGCACGTGCACGTGCGAATGACACCCAGTGTACGAGCGCTTGTGTGAATGTGCGTGCGTTTGATTGGTCAAACGAGCAGGACGTGGTGAAACAAGGTAAAACTCAGGCACACTCCCTCTGTGCGCTCCCTCTCTTCCCCTCTCTTCTTTTATCTCTCCCTCTCTCGTCCTTTCGGTCGGCCCCTTTCTCTCTTTCTTTCAAAAACAAGAAAACTTTATACTTCTCAGCGGCGCGGAGTCACCGTGGCCTTTTCCTTACCCCGTGAAGAGGAGTGGGGATATCAGCAATCCTTTTATTTCTTTCAGAGCGCAGGGTATGAGCGAGAGGGTGGGGGGTGTGTGGGGGGGCTGAATGGAGGGGTGGGGGGTAGAGAACCTGATGCCATGCAGGGAGAAACCGGAGTAGGCCACGGAACACCATGATAAAATTCCCTAATCCCTCGCCAACTTTTCCTGAGGGGGGGAGCCTCTATACTGCGGTTCCAAAGCCTCGCTTTCCCAATCCGTCTCTCTCTCTCTCACTCTCTCTCTCTCTCCTACCTTCCTGCCTTGATATCCGATCCCCCTCAGTCGCTACGGTTACCGTTTTTGCAGCTTAGTCTGTATACATTCCTCCACCCCCCCCGCCCCTCCGATTACTTACAGCGGCTTACTTTACCATAGTCCAGATGAAAAGGCAGTCAGAGTTTCAGAGAAACATAGTCAGGACTGTTTGGTTTTGCGAGGCACTGGGCCTACACAAGAGCACATTGTGTTCCTTTCACCGAGGAGGAAAGAAGAGAGAGAGGGAGGAGAGGTCGAGAAGAGGAGAGTGGAGGAGGGAGTGGAGAACACATTATTTGGCAACTGTTTCAAATAAGTGAACAGTCCAGTCCATCAGCACTAACCATTTGGCTTCAGCTTGTCCAGAAACAGGGTCATTGAAAATGACTTGTGAGAAGACGATGCATTACACTGCAGTTATTTTGCTGATACCTTCATCCGAAGCAGCTTATAGTTGATTAGAGCAGGAGCCATATCCCTGTTGTAGCAATGTGGGGGCCAGGGCCCTGCCCAAGGGCCCAACAGCCTTTTCAATGTGGCAGCAAATGCTTGAACCACCAACCCTCAAAGTTCCAGTCAACAGCCCAAGCCAACATGCTAAAAGCCCCATCACCACTCAGATAAGAGCGTCTTCGAAGCCTGGAACAGTAAGTGCGTTGGAACATAAACTGATCTTTATGTCATCGCAACTGGGGGGGGTCAACTGACATCACAGCCCAATGAGGTCATCAGACCCAGCAGCAGACTACAAGAAAAATATGGGGAGGGGGTTCATATGCCAGTGAAAGATTTTTTCAGATTAAAAGTTTAAATTAACCTCCTGCTTCAGGACAAAGATCTCGATGTGACTACGACATTTTGGACAGAACATCCCACAGCTGCTGCCCAAGCTTCGAAAGCACTAAGGGTCTAAAAAATGGTTCCCAACCCTTGTGCGTGAGGATTATAAGCCAGTATCCAGGTGTTTGTGATCCACCTCAAGCACACCTGATACGACTAATCAAGCTCTTTATCAGCAGAGACTCAGGCACCAGAGGTGGATCACGACACACCTGGATCCAGCTAAGGGTTCCTGAGTGTTGGGTGGGGATCCACTGACTTGAAAGTGAGAAATACTATAGAATATGCTGTATAAATAACATGCAACAACCTTCTATTTCACTTTAATTCATTGTTGTGAACACAGCTGTAAATGCGCAAGAGTTAGCCATAAAGGCTAATTTTCATTTAAGACCCAGTGGGGTTGGGGGCACAGTACCCAGAGGAAGTAATGCAAACGTGCGGAGAACAGGGACACTGCGCTGGGAACACCCTGGCTGTGAGTTGAGCCACGATCACTTCCTGTGAGGCAGCAGTGCTAATTACTGTGCTAGCATTCAGAAGGTTAAGGTAATAAAAAGCTGCTCTTCTTGTGAAGCTGGTTGTAGGTAAACTCTTCTAAATATGCTAATGGGACAGTGTATGGACCAGTGCAGGGGTGGGCCATCCTGGTCCTGCAGGGCCGGTGTATGGAAGTTTTTATTTTTATCAATTACCCTGACTAATTGACTTAATTGGTTTCATACACAAATATAGATTTGTCCAATGACTAGATCACAGAAAAATGTTTTACGAAGGGAGACAAGCACAGTCTTTGGTCATTCATTTAATGTCATCAATCATTTAAAGAGATGTGCCTTAAATGTCAGATTTCATAAATGGTTTGGCTAGCTTAGACCATCAACTAATTAAATGCCAGAAGTTGGTGTGAAAACCAGGGACACATATGGCCCTCACTGCCCACCTCTGGGCTAGTGGCTACGATCATTTGCTGGTGCTCAGGGGGTTGGTGGTTCATATGCAGCCTTTGGGCCCCTCAGCTAGACCCCACATTACACCAAAGGGACTGGCCCCTGCTTAGTTTCATCAACTATACGCCCCTTTGGATAAAAGCTTCAGTTAAATGTTGTGTTGTGAAATGTAAAGAGAGAATAGAAGCACCGATCCATAAAGCCATGTGAAAAGTATGGGCAGCTCAATAACCAGTGGCCAAGGAGTTGGGCGAATACCTGACAGGTTGTTGTATTGATCAATTCAGCCACAATAAAACCATTGATAACACATTGCTCCGAGGGAACAAGCCTCTTCAATACTTGTCATCTACAGTAAATTTCCCTGGATAAACCTCAACATTAATGCATACCAGTCCTCCAGTACTGCCAGACAAAACAGGTAACTGGAACCTGCATAGCCTGCGCTTGCTTCCTGTTTGTTATTTCACCTTCACAGAGTCATAACAGTTGGGAGCCACTGGACAGGCCTGATGCAATGTGAGTGGCTGACTGAAGCAGTGCATGCACAAAATAGAGCATGCACAAAAAGTAAGGATATAAAAGTTCCCTCTGCTGTACTTCCAACGGTACTTCACTTGGGGGGGGGGGGCGCATTTGAGTGTGGGGGCCCACAAGTTCCATTAATACAGGAGGGCCCAGATTGAAATTCCTGGGGGGGGGAGTCATTATTCCTTAATACAGCCCAGGGGGCTCTCAATGAACAACCTGTTAACAAATTCGGTGACTGAATTTTGTCTATCCTCTCAACTTTTCAGGCGACTCCGGGCCACATTCTGGCCGGATCGGCTGCGGTCGACACAGAGATGACGCAGATCCTGAGTGGAGCAGCTTGCTATCTGGTTCATCGACAGCCAGCAACATACTTCTTTCCAAGAGAATGCATCATCACATTGGAAATTCAGTCATTCCATTTAACCAGCTTGCAATCCACTTACAGATCTGAATCAATTCGAGCCATTGGTGGAAAAGTGCTTCACGCAAAGATTTGAAACCACTCGCTCATGTTATCGCAGGACTGATAGATCGACATACAGGCCAGAGTATACAGTCGTTGGCATTACTGGGAAGAGGGGACTGGTCATAGGCGTCCCAAGTAAAGCCAGGTTGCTGTTGAGCCCCATTCACCGCTGTGAGTGACACACGCAGCTACATCTCATGTCGCTCTTGGCCTGAAAGGCTCCTCTCTTTGCGTTTCGCACCAGCAGCTCACGCACTCACTCACGCGAACACGAGCACGCGCACTTCCCCTATCTTACAAACTGCCACGCTCCCCGAGGTCACGCGCTGCAAGTCTCAAAAAGCCGCACAATAACTTGTTTACACGCCCTGCACGAAATAGAAGCGTGCAGCGCAGGCGTTGTACGGCGCCTCATAGTTATGCCATCCGATTGCGACTTACGTTTGAAAGCAGTTGTATGTGATCATCGCACGGGAACTTTGATTGGATTAAGATATTCCGATTACCTCATGCTGTCTCGTTGCTCGCATTATGAAACGTTGTGATTGCGGCATTTGATTAGATGCCAGTAAGGTCATGATCAATCACGGGGTGGAAAAATCTCTTCAGTGCCAGGTTTAATTCTGTGTCGTTTTTCATAGTATTATCGCATTAAAGAAAAAATGTTTTGCTGCCTTTTTTGCCATTCACACAATGTTGTTTTTGTTTCCTCTCGGTGGTTCAGACAAACATCTGTTACAGAGAGAACAACTATCTTCCAAACCGCCAAGGGAACCAGAGCCAAAGTAAACAGAACCAACCCACCCGATCCAGAACAGGCAGCCTTTATATCAAACAAGGATAACATTTCGCTTGTTTTGATTAAAATTAGCTAATTTGTAATGCTATACTGCACGGATACCAAACGATGCAGTCCACACGGTTTACACAAAGACTGTGTCTCCACTCTCACGAGGAGTCACTTCAGAAACCCGCCGAGCTCCAGACGCTTTTTCCCAACTTGAAGGCTCAGTTTAATGAGAGAGAGAGAGAGAGAGAGAGAGAGAGAGAGAGGTGAAGGTACGAGAGCAATATGTGATTCGTCGCCCAGGCAACCCGCTACAACAGGCATATCAGACCTTTAAGTAGCAAGTAAGTCAATTCAGCCTCAAGATTCTTGGTTCGTGATGTTGCGAGTTTTTGCAGCGGGCGGCTGGAATTGGTGCGCGGTGACTGAACGCTGCGACAACTTGGGAAACGCATGTAGGCTGTATCACGAATTGCGCTCAAAGAAAGATAAGTCCAGTGGGTCTATCGGAAGGTGGGCAAACCCTTGGTCTGTATTTCTGAAGATGTGGACGCACCGGTGGCTGAACGAATCGGTCCCATTAGGAGAAATTCTGGCAGGTGTTTCCACCCCATTGAGCACAAGTAATAGAAAAAAATTCCACCAAAAGACACTCCGCAGTTGCCTGGAAAACCACCAGTCTCTCCAATGTGCCAGCATCGGATATTTGCCCACATTCTGCGCGTTCTTTAAGAATCAGTACCAATGTTACGCATCAAATTGATTAAATAACCGCCTTGAAATGGGATAGGCAGGCTACTAGGTGATTAAAACAACCTTAAAGGATAAATACGGAAAATATCCAGCGTTCTCTCAACCTGGAGGACACCAGATGTGTACAAACAATGAACCTACGAACATCCACAGACAAAGCCTGCACTGTGCTATGCTATGCAACCAATCCCCGCTGAACGTTCGCACACGAGTTCATTTCGGTTCTACGACAAAAAAAATCATCTTTGAAAATAAAATGGGTTATTCGGGTTCGAGAAGATTCTGACTAACAAACAAAACAAATAGGCCCAGAAATGTATCATATAATTCCCCACACTAGACCGGATTGTGAACTTCAAAACGACTGCGCGACGGGAGAGACAATGTGCGTGAAGGCAGATAGAGCACATCTGGAGCGCTCGCCTCTGGGCACCACCGCAGCTGGGGCTGGCATCTCCTCTCTTGCATGTGTGCAAACACCCTACCACAAGGCAAAGGAAAATGCGACAAAAACACACATTTTAATTCTCGGAAGCAAACGTGCAGTTCTTGACATCAACACATCAGTTCGGTAGCAATCGCGGTAGTAGTAGTTGTAACTGTAGTAGGAGCAGCGCTGCCATCGAGTCTGACGCGCAGGGTTTTCCATTAACTCCAGCGAGCCTCGTCAGGGTAAATACTGCTACAGCGATAATTACGCATTTTTAGGTTTCACTCCGCTCTGACAGTTCCCTTTAGATTTACTGGGAGACAGTTTCAACCTCTTTCACCAAAATACTGAAGAAAACAATGGAACAAATCTGAGAGGAAATTAGAAGCAATTTCATTCATCTTGGATTTAGCAAACTGGCCGCGATCACGGGCAGAGGGGTTACTTCACGAGACGCGGAGGATCAGAGTGACTGCGCGTGGTTAATGAGCGCATTCTCGAGAGCAGCGTAAACAAAGCCCACATGTACATAATAGCCGAGCGCGGAGCAGCGAAAAAAATCAAAGTTCCCCGAGATCTCCAAAAAGCGAGCCGACTGCGTGTTCTGCTCCGTTTTCAAGTGGAGGCGGAGCTGAGGCGCGCTCCGTAGCACAGGCTACATCAACTAAAATGACAAGCGAGCCTTCCCGATTTCCTTGTTTCCACGCAAATTTAAAAGCTGACAGACACAGCCCCCTACCTTCATCTCCTCGTTGATTTCCCTCTTTACCGGGTGGGCCGGTTTCCTGCTCCTTTTATTTTCTGGGGGTCTACCCTCTTTTTCCGTCTCTGCCATTTTTTCTATTATTTCTGTCAATATTTGCGGCGGGGGCAGGCCCCGGGGGGTGTCCAAAGGGGCTGCTTCAGAAGGGCAGGGCGACGGGTGTCAATGGAGAGAATTGGCCGGGTGAAGCTGGTGATGCCGTTGAAGGTGCGCGATGCCCGGTTAAGTCAGCCATCTTCTGGGTCCGATTTTTCCACAGTCTGTGCGCGAGTTGGTGTGAGCCGTGTCTGTGAAGCAGCTGAAGGGGCTGAGAACAACCCCAGACAGGGGGGAGGGGCCTCGGCTGTAACCCTATATGAGGCGCTGATCCCAAGAAGGCTATTTCCTCAGTCCGCCGCAGATACGCTTTCACTCGCACTCGTGACGCGCGCCCGGCCGCCTGCACGCTACCAACACAGGCAATCCACAGATGCCCCTCCAGCCTCCATCGCTTTGTCCCTAATTCGGCCGGCGTTCCCCAACCCAGATACTTAACGGTTGTTATTTCATAAACGGCTGGCGTAGGGAATCCTTTTCCCCAAAATAGAGCTGTTTACAATCTGTGCATGCAAGTTTATTCCTGTCTGTGAAATGAATTCAGCTGAGGGAACTGAATGGAGCTCACAGTAGGCCAATATGCTGCCTAAAAAAAGAATGTTAAATAGATTTGCTGTGATCATGCATCTCCTGATCGTATCATCTAAAGCAACAATGGCTTTTGCCGTAGGCCCTTGTATTAGAACATCATTTTAATCTGGGTAAATATTCCGATCTGGCCAAATCTTACTTAATTACCTTCCTGTTATGATGGGTAAATATGCTTTGTTGCCTAACTCTCTGTCCATCACCCGGCACACGTGAACAGTCACACTAAAATACATGACTCAGTGAATATTTTCTCTTGGGAAAAAAATTGTTGCGTGATGTCAGCTCAAAAAATTTACATGGCATTTGTAGTTCTAGCAAAGGCAAAAGTAAAAGACACATAACTCATGTTCTCATGGGCTTTTATTCATGTGATCCAGAAGTTTTGTCCTTCCTTGTGCACAGAAAAATCTGTTGATTGGTTGAAACAAGTGTATGATATAGTGAGCACGATCATTGTAGTCCAACAGATTATAGGGTTCATGAAAACTCAATCTACCAGTCTCCCTGGTGCCAATGTCTTCTATTTTGAGCACTTTCTCGAGGTAGGTTGGGCCAAAGTAGATGGAGAGAAGTGTGTGGGGGCATGTAATAACCTTTGATCTTCAACCCCTGTGCTTGCAACAACTGAGTAAAGAATGAAGCCCGGACACAGCCCTCACACTGGCTGTTTCTCAGTGTGTAGGCTGCAGCATTTGTAGGCAGTATTTCTAGGTTACTCAGTCATTGCCGGTTCTTCCATTGTGAAGGGGCCTTCGAATGCACCTGAGAAATGCAGCCTTCATCTTGTTTGATATCACACGGAATAGTCAACATGCAATCAAAGTGTAAATGAGTTGACAATTCCTTCTGATGTCGGGCAAGATGAAGACTGGATTTCTCAGATGTATTCGAAGGTCTCTCTTCACAATGGAACAGTCTACAATGACGTAGCAGCCTAGAAATGCTGCCTTCCTTGGCTGCAGCCGGTGCTTTCAGAAATGACCAGCAAGGATCGTGCCTTGTAACCAAAAGAGATCTAATTTTGAGTTGGGGACTTGTGAGGTGGAGGTTACCCCAGGTTACTTTGGCGTCATACACATTTTTTGCATAGCAGTTTGAGGACTCTTGTGCCACAAGTTCCCTTTTAAAATAGCGATGCTTTGACTAAGGACCCCCTCCCTTAATTTTAATACAGGTCACTAAATTTTAGCAGCCCATTCTGAGCTCAAAATCAGTCTTGTACTGCACTGATGATTTTACATGCATGCAGGTGCAACTGCAAATGAAGCAGGACATTGTCCACTGTTAATGATAATAGCCATGTATTTTACATTATATAAATGTTTAATAAATTGGTATTATTATCTTATTACCTACACATTGTAAACATCTTTGTGTGTGTGTGTGTGTGTGTGTGTGTGTGTGTGTGTGTGTGTGTAAGTATTGATTTTATTTTATTTATTTACTTATTTACTTTTTGGTCCGACTGTTTGGAAGGCATCATCTATTCAATTTGCATATTTAAAAATAAAACTTAAATTGGGAAAGTGCCTTCTTTTGAGAGCTCTTGGGGTTCATTTCTAGATAGATCAGTGCACAGAGACACCCACTTACAAAACTTTTTTTTTTTTCAATTGAAATAACATAGACAACATTTATTTACTTATTTATTTATTTACCTGTGCAGTTATGCATGCCTTCATGTGTTTTTGTTTATCATTCACTCAGTCATGCACATGGGTGCAGTAAATTCCTGCCTGAATGCTGGGAACATTTGAAGAGTTTGTTTCCAAAGCGCAATGAGTGCCAAAATGACAAAAATTAAGCTAATACCATAGAGCGATAGCCCCTGCGCTTCTTACACATGGTCCAAAAATCAATTTTGCGAAATTCGTATTATAAGGTGTATTTTGTCAAGGTCAAAGTTTTTATTTTTTCTATAAAATGCAATAGGCACCAACACAGAAAAAGCTGATTTGCTCAAAATGAGTGAGATGGATATCTTGCATTTTGGAAACAAACTTCATTTTATTCCTTTTTTCCTTACCAGAGTTAAACCAGCATTGAAACATAGAAGTGTCTTTCACACAGACACACATGCATGCACAGGCACACACACACACACACACACACACACACACACACACACACACACACACACACACACACACACACACACACTCATAATCATGCACGCATGAACACAGTGCACATACAGAAACATTCACGCACCCTCCTCCATACACATAAACCCACACATACACACACACACCTCATGCCACAGCAACGACTAGTTCGTAACCCCAGTCAAGCAAGCAATGACAAATAATGTCATAACATATTTCCCAGATGGCTAGTGTTGCATAAGTAAAAACAATGAGACCAACTCACCTTACATCTAAAGTGAGGGACTATTTGTTTTGTCCAAAACTCAGATTAGTTTTCGAATAGTTCAGCTCAACAAATTCCGCGAGAAAGCCCCGCGCGGCACATGCAGGAAGAAATGTGAGCCGTAAACACGAGTAGAAGAGGGGGACATCGACAAATAAGCGTAAAAGGTGGAGCCGAGACCCCCCTGGGAGAGAATTAATGGAAAAGGACTGCAGTGATGGCAGACATTGTATTGCTGATGTGTACTTTGCTTATTTAAAGCAGATTTCTATTTAGGGACATTGCTTGAGAGATCTCACGGGGGAGAGTGAGTACAAAGGAATCGCAAACTGATAGGAAACAGCTGGGCTATAAATATACGTACACAAACCTGGAATTGCTTATTCCTGGCTAATGAGAATAAACACGAGGCTTTCGACAATACACACTTTGTTGATGATGGAATTAGCTTCAGGGTGGAAGCAGGGGTTGGAGGGGGTGGGCGGGGGTCCAGAGTGGTGCAGGGCCGAATCTTCTCCAGCTTAACAGCTTAGAGGAAGAGGAGGAGGGATGGATGTCAAACAAAACACAAGTCACGTTGCCCTGGATACAAAGATGCAGAATAAAATGAGAGAAACATTTAAACCATGAATAAATAATGTTTGCAGATGATTTTCAAGGTCTTTTTGAGCTAAAACAGATATGGGCTGCTCTCAAGGCCCTGACTACCGCCATTTCGGGCCTATCTGTGCAGTTATCGTCGCCTCCTTCCCTGCGGACAACGGCAGCTTTATCAAACGCACATTGCGTTCAGTCGTTCAGCAGATGCTATTGCTCAGAGCGGATTAGATGGCTTACATTTTTGCATAAACATACAAACCGTTTTTTTTTTTTGCAGCAGGATATTTGCCGTATCTAGGTCACTTCAGGTTATATGATCCACCTGGAAATCATTATGTTCCATCCTTTTGCGCAACAATGTACTTTTTTAGCATGTGTGTATTGATAAGGCTAACGACAAAGAAAGACCTGCTACAGCGATGCTGAGATATCCTTATGTGTTGAATAATTCATTCATGTATTCTGTAGTAACTGTCAGCACAATAGTTTGTTGGAGTGCAGCATGTTTTTTTTCTTATTTTGGTTTTGTTCGCCAAGCCAGTCACTGGATCTGAATCCATTTGAACATGATTTTCACCTGCTGAAGAGGAGACTGAGGGCAGGAGGTTCCCAAAACAAGCAGGAGCTGGAGCCGGATGTAGTACAGGCCTGGCAGGGCATCGTCTGGGGAGAGTTCCAGCATCTGGTGAGGTCTGTATGCTACACACTTTAGACAAATCTTTTGACGCAAAGGCTTTGCGACCAAACATTAAAAATTATAACTTTATTCTCCATAATGTCCAATCTTTTTTTCATTGTCCAAAAAAAGGGAAAATGGGAGTGGAAGAGATTTGTTGCGAAGGGTGCTGTCATGATTCATCTTCATGCTCCCGATGCTACAGACCCACGGGACCGCCTGGTCGTCCGTGACCGCATAGGTGTAGCCCCCGCAAGCCCGCTTTGCTACCCTGTACTGCATCCACAAGGATATCTCTATGTTTCAGTACAAATTTGCACATTATTTAGTCAATACTGTTGCCATGGAGACCAAAATCGATAGGTGTCACAACTTAAGTACAAACACATGTCCATACCAAATATAGAAGTAATCGGTCAAAAATGACAGCCTGTACAGTGTCCTCAAGGAACTGTCTACGGACGCAGATGCGGAAGCTGAGACAACAAGTACGAATCCATAGTAGCCGCCCGACTTCATCCAGGGATGACAATAATGTGCCATTGTACCGTGAATTATTGTGCACACTGTACATAATCACTTCATTTAAACCACAGGCGATCAACCTGTCTTCCTCTACATTCCCACGACACCATGTTCTACTAAATGACAAATGATAGATATCAGTTTAGACCTTGAAAAGTTGCGTCAGATGTCCCAGGACAGGAATAAAACAACCTGCTCTCACACCTGTCTCACTGGATAAGATTGGACAACCCTGCTTTAGCTCAATGATTCCTAGCCGTGTTCTCAATGTCTGCTGTAACAGCAGAACCGAAGGAGCCGGATGCAGAACCAGGAGTGACAGAACTCTGTGTTAGATCAGCACAGTGTACAGTCAGGGGTCTGGGGCTGGCGACTACAGCAATGGACGGGACATAGTTTGAGTGCAGGCCAAGGTCGGGCAGTGGCAGTCAGGATGTGCAGGGACAAATGAAGCGATGTCGAAGGTCCGATCAAAGGTAGAAGCCAATGACTCAGTTCGAGGGGGGGGTGGAGAGGGGGGGGTGGAAGAACATTTAAGGTGGAAATCCTGGGACTGAGAGACACAGAGACAGAAGACTGGGGCGTCACAAGTGAGACACTGTGACAGAGAGCAGGAGAGGAATAAGGACCCAAACCCGGATAAAATGACGGTGAGAACTGAAACGTGGGGTTTTTGTAGTGGAAAAAAGCAAAGGGAATCAGGAAGTGAATACAGGTGGGCAGGGAGCTGGGAATGTGAAAAAGGGGAGTGGCTATGAAGGAGGGAATGAGAGATACTAATTAACTCATAAAGACGAGGGCGAGGGCAGTAGAGAACTAAAACACGCGAGAAATTGAACGGTACATGAGAATACAAAGAGGAATACACCTATGAAATCATAAGAAAAACAATAAACAGTGAACACAGATCTGCAGTATAACACTGACACACTAGGCTGGAAACAAGAACAAAGAACCAGGACACAAGGGTAAGTGAGAGAGCAGGTCCAGCGTGAGTTACTACTGACAATATGCCGATGACACAGAGACGGACAGGAACTGAAATATACAGAAAAAGTATCAATTGGTAACAGGTGTGGGAAGGCAAGAGGAATGCATAGGCCTACAGGAAATTTCCGAGTTAACAAGACAATAATGGAATGTTCAAAATCAATCAACAAAACAAAACTGAACTAGAAGTACTCGGAAATACTCGGATACTTTTGAAATATATCAGCAGACAGTGTCTTCTTCATGCGCTTGGAAATTCTTTAGAATCCTGGATCAAAAACGGATGTAGGATGTTTCTCAAAATTGAACCACTTCCTCCTTAGCACAGTATTAAACAACACACAAATTTCATTGCCATCCATCCTCAACACACTATATTTCATTAGCATCCATCCATAATGTTTTGAGATATACTATTGACTGATGAATGTAAAGGTAAAAAAACATCTCCTCCCTGTAGAGGTAAAGCTAAATGCAGAAAACCAGAAACACATGAAGAGCAATTAACAAAGGCACAGGACATGACAGTGATCCAGTGGGCTTTTTACAGCTCATGCAATTTCCAGATATCTCATTGAGCTGCTAACCAGCAGCTTCAGACGGAGTCGCATAAACAGTACAACCTGCAAAAAGATATATCTCCAGGAACACCATTAGAAATCACAGCTAATCAATTAATAATTGTGATTTATTAAGGTAGAGTGACCAGTTATGGGTCATTTCTGTTCCATAACATTTGAGCATTAAAGTTTTACTCTAATTCAGTGAGATTTACGCAGATTAAGTCTACAGATTTATCACATTAACAGCTGTGGGAATTTTAAGCAGGCAGTTAAAGGTTAAACACCCTGCTCAAGGGCATTACAGCTGCCGAAGAGCTGAGATTCAAACCCATAACCTTCTTTATTGCTCAAGCTTTCAAGGTAAGCATTGCTCTGATACACTAGCGCAGCAATAGCACAGCCCTCCAATTTGGCCATTTGTCGCATATTTAAATGAAGGAAGTGTCTAGAGACACGGCAATTTTTATTGGTACGTCACTCGATTTAAAGGGATTAGGATAAGGATTCGGGATTATGGTTAGGGGAAGGGTTAGGGCTTAGGGCCAGGGTTAGGGCAGGGCTTGAAATGCGGACTGCCGTACCTCTCTACATTGAAATGCATTGAAAAACCGCCGTACCCGTAGCAACTGCCTTAAATGAAATAATAACATAATGACCCTCCAGCTCCCACTACTTCGATGCAGCAATTACGCTTCTCAAAATTCTCCAGCATCGGCTGAGAGTGTGATTCATGTTTGCTTGCTTGTGTTACTTCAAACCTTTGAAGTCATGACATCAAAAACGTGCGAGGAGAGTGTTCTTCAGAGAATCTTCTGACGCCCAGAGAAAAGTCACCACAGAAATCATTGGAGTTCCGGAACACTGAGAATTTCGGAAACAGGAACATTCTAAAAAAACCCCTATTCTTCAAACAGTTCATCAGAAAGGGCTGTGATGGCAATGATACATACCCGTAATTCCAGCCATTGTATCATATCTGCACCTCTGCATTGTGGAAGAAAAACTGCTTAAGCATGGGCAATATGCAGCGAATGAGACTGTAATGTATGCGTGAGCATGCATGCATATTTGGGTGTGCTGGGGGTGAATTTCTGCATTAAATCAGATAAATGATGCAGTTTTGACCCTCAAATAATGTTTATCTCTTATCTTTGCCAGGGTCTTGATTAGCTTACAGCAGGAGAATTACAGTTCAGGATCCTGTTTTAAAATGCAGCTCTCTCATCCTGTCACTTCATTTTTTTCCCCCTTTTTGTTTTGTTTTTGTTTATAAACAGTTTTGTGTCCAATCTAAACTCCAAGCACCAAAGTGCATTGTGTCTCCTCTGTTCTATTCTAGTCCACTTCTCCCCACCCTCCCCAACCAACCAACTTGCTGAGGTGTCCGTTTGAAAGGCCAAGCATGAGGACATAAATCTGGGTCCATGAGAGGAGCTGTGCGTTCCTCACCTGCTGTGTGTCTTGGACAAATATATTTTCAACACTCTGGACCTTATTTAAGAGGTAATAAAAAGTGCAGGACTCAAAGTCGTCTACTGAAAGACCGCTGACTAAAACATGGCTCATATAAACAGTCTGCCGACCAAAATACAAAATCCGCCCATTCAGTACTAATCCGCTTATTCCTGGGCAGGGTCGCCGCGAGGCTGGTGTCTATCCCAACATACAATGGGAAAGAGGCCGGAGCACACCCTGGACCGTTTGTCGGTCCTTAGCAGGGATGAAACACAAAATGGAGAGGGTGTACAGAGAGTTACTCTCTATTATAAGAGCCAGGGGTGTATGCAGCCTGATGTGGAGGCTCGGGCAGATTGTTTCTTCTCTTCGGCAGTAGCGGTGTGCATTTCTCCTGCAGGGCTCCACACTGGGACCAGTGCCCAACCATTCACATGTGTTCCTGCCAGCAACTATAACGCAGAATCTGAACAAGCAGATAAAGGAAAGGGTCCTATGAATTTTGAGCCAATATTTTTTATTCTACATGAAGCCAGGAGTAACAAAGAGCAAAAAAAAAAAAAAAAAGGAGAGAGAGAGAGATGGGAGAAGGGTTGGAGAGTGTGAAACATTTTTCACACAGGGTTTAATTTGAGATACAAACTTGACAACTGAGCAAATAATATCATGTGAAGTCTATTTTTAAAAATCTGAAAAAATCATTTAACAAGCAGCCAGTGTTGACATGTGGACAAATCAAATGTTTGCATGTTTTCTGCATCTCCCTTGGAATGCAACCAGTACCCAGAGCGTGAGTCTGTGTGTGAGACAAGCATGTAGACAGGAGGCGAGAGAGAGAGAAAGAGAGAGAGAGAGAGAGAGAGAGAGAGGGAGTGATTTGGAAAATATGACAAAGATATCTGTATCAAATTACCTGGGAAGTTGGACTGCCAGGAAAACTACAAAACATTACACTGGATACAATGTACTTTCTCTGACGGCATGTGCTGTTGAAAGGACATTTTCACAAGAGACAAATGTTTTATAAGTGTTCCAGCCAAACCAGAATGCAACGTCAAATTGAATTCTCCTTTTAGCGAGGTAACCGCGGTACTCTCAATATTGAACCCCTGGAGACTAATTTGATTGTCAGCCTCGTATATTAAAAACATAATCTGGGATCAGAATCAGGTAAAATCATTATTAAAAACAGAGGATAGAACAGCTGCTCTTTAAATCAGCAGATCCTCAAAGAACAGTGGTGATTATTGGAGTCCACTCAAGGCGCAGTCATTGCATTAGGGTGGAACACGCTTGGCCAAGCCCTCGTGGTTTGGAAAATGAGCAATGAGTCCAGAGGTACATCATCCTGCCCTCAAGTAAGCTACTTACTAAGTGAGCAACTAACATAGTTCGTCCATTCAGAGTGTGGCTCCAACTATGTAAGTTAACATCTGTGCTTTTGGCTAACGCACCCCAGGATGAGTTTGACTTTCTCTCTCTCTCTCTCTCTCTCTCTCTCTCTCCCCCTTCTATCTTTCTTTGTGTGTGAGGGTGTGTGTGTGCATGCATATGTGGACAGCGCACAGGCATGTGTGTACGTATGTGGGTATGTGCGCGCATGTGTGTACAGGCACACCTCCAGAAACGCTTCACTTTTCAGATCGTAGGATTTTAAGAGGCCACGTTTTGGCCAGGGGAACCATTCTTTGCAAAAGGGTGCATTATTGACAGACAGATGACATTAATAATTAGGAAATAAACGTTCGTCAACTTGATACTTCTTGAAATTCAAGAAATTCAAATGATTCATGCCTGATGCGAAAGATCTCTGTGTCGATAGTATTAAATTTGAGGGCATTGGTCGGGTATTTGCTCATTTATTGAGCCAAAAAGGATTTGACTGCTGATGATACAAACCAAAAGGGTTTCTCCCCGGGTAATCAGCACTGAAGGGGTTAAACTACTTGCTGTTTTGCGACATGACGTCTTTCGTTTTATCAAAGATGGCCGCGTACATCTGACTCGTCGTGGAACCCGGCAGAGGGGCGTGAGGTCGTTTATTAAATTGTTATTCCGCAACAATTACTTCTTGTGAAGCCATCTGTAACGCAGCGTCCTGCGACTGAAAGGTTTCATCGTGAAAGGAGCGGTTTCATTTTAATGACTGAGCTGTGTGAGGCAGAGAGCCGAGGACGCGCTTTTAGTCAGTAGTGAACTTAAGCCGCTTTCACACCGGACGCGAAACGAATTTTTCGCACTGCAGATAACATTCAAAGTCAATGCAAAGACGCGAAAATACGACTGTATTCGCGTCTTTGCATTGACTTTGAAGGTAATCTGTCGTGCGAAAAATTGGTTTCGCGTCCCAAGTGAAAGCAGCTTTAAGCCCGTGTTAAGGCGATGCTTCAGCAGATATAACTCGGCGATGCTCAAAGTTTGGCTGAATATTTTTGGACGGCCGGCTGTTTGTATGATATTGTGAAGGCGGTTCTGTCCTGCGTGCATCAAGGCAACAATTCAAACATATAAAGTAACTTAGTTCGCTTGCTTGCTTTCAACACGCAAGAAATAATTTTCTTCCTCCTGTACAAGTTTGCACTCGCAGCGGAACTTGCAGCCCGCTGTAATGGCAGCTTTAAGGTCAAGGCTGCATCGCCTTGGCCAGTTGACAGCTTGTTCCGGCCGGAGGGATATTGGCTTCTTCTCCAGCACTTCACCCTCGGACTGGAGTAAAGTGGTCTCCGACGCAGAGAAAATAGTGGGTTACCCCACCTCTTTCATGAGCTTGCGGTGTTTGCTCAGTGATGAACTCAGCAACGTCGCAATGCATGTGAGGAAACTAGTGGGAACCAAACACCCGTTACTGAACACCGCTAGGTAAGGACCACTGTCATCGACTTTAACTTTCTTATATTTATGTGGTATAATGCGCCTGTTTTGGGGACATAGTGCTGACTGAAAATAATCAAGCGCTTTTAGATGCATTTCGTATAATGTGCGGTAATCTTATTCACAAAGTTGCAATTGCACGCCTTGCAGTTGTGATGTATTCGTCTATTATTAAGTAGTGGAAATGTACTTTTAAGGACTTATTTTGTCTCCACCTGTCTGCACGAAAGTCCAATTTGCAGATGGGCTCCCTCCTGTGGAACGTCTTGCCAATTTACTGTAGGTGTTTAGCCGGCTGGCTTGATGCCCAGAGGAGTCGAAAGGGGGCTGGTGCTGTCGTATCAGACGAAGGAGTACCTTCATAACTTTGACATGTTTTCCTTGGACACTCACAGCTGTCAGTGTGGCGTTCCCCGGTTGTCTCTGTCCTTGGCTGAGGTTTCCCATGACAGATTAAAGCCTAATGACGCGTGTGAGAGGGAACCCGCCTCGTGACTGGAGGACCATAAATGGACTGGCTTTATTCGGATGGGAATGAATTCAAGTGATGTTCTGGATTCTAGAATGGTTATTCCTACAGAATACATAGTGTGTGTGTGTGTGTGTGTGTGTGTGTGCTGTGGCTTACTGGATCTAGCACAACATAGCAAAGGTACTGATCAATTTACATATGAATGAATGAATTGGAATAAGTTTAGCATCATAAATGTGAAATAATCTTCAAAGCAGGACATACGCAAGTCCCGTGTATCTTTGCTCAATTTTATTTTATTTTTTTTGGAGAAGTGGCAGAAATAATAAAACATTCCCAATAATCTTTGCACTGACAGAGCACTGTCTAGTCATGGCGTACTATTGATACAGCCTGAGCCAAGAGAATTTGGATATACCATATACAAGTGTAAATGTACCAAACTAGTTCTGATGCCTGTCATATACCAACCTCTCGAGACATACATGGTAAGTTTAATGGTTTTTCTCACCAGTTGTCACGTTTAAAAACCTACACCTGGAGGCTTGGTGTACGCCCTCCCCACCCCAACCGCCATTACACGAATTCTTCCGGAGACGGTATACTGAGAAGGGACATCTATACTGGTCAGAGGATGTGGCCTACACTGATGGTGAGAGGGAGAGAGAGAGGGAGATGTGGATATTCCCATGAAAAATTAATCTGTGCGTCCCACTTGACCACCCTCAGAATGACCAACTAAAGTATTTTTTTATGAAGCAGGGCGAAATTGCACCTTCATGCTACGATTATTTTCAGAGTTACGGGTCCTCAAAGCACATATGGATGGGTCGAAATTGTTATTTTGGTCAGCATTTTTGAGCCCTCGACTTTGAAAGTACAGATGGCCACATAAAATTTTCAGGGATGAAAAACACATTTGAGCTTTGTTAAAAACTGTGACACAAACTATTTTACATCTACTTCTGGAGGCCCAATCTAAAACCAAAATCTTGTTTTATTACAGTACAAATTTCTCTATATCCAACTTTGAGCATCAGTATTAGGAGATGTAGGATCACTCCATGTCAAGAGGACCAGATTTCCAGATGTTCTGAACCTGATCCACTCAAAAACATCTGGCAAAAAATGTGATGTAGTACATGACTTAAAATTCATACTTTCCTAAATCTAGACCTTTAGGTCAGTTAACCTCTGAGATGCGGCCCTCGCAGTGTACAGCAACTTTACAAGTTCCCGCACTCATTGAATTTTAAACGGTTTTCAGTGGTCGATTTTGAATCTTTCCTAAAAAGGTAATAATCTCCTGAATGGTGATTCTAGCAGAATGTTTTACGATTTCAAGTCTGGCATCAGTTTTGGGCTAGGGGCTACCTGTAATTTATTAGAGCCATCCCAAATCTGGAAAAACTTCATGATGCTGAAATTTGTCAGGATTTTGGACAGCCCTAGGACTATACCTAATGACTGTAGAATATCACAAAATGTGTAACTTTAACCCCAAACATTAAAAACTACTTATATATGTAGTGTGGTGGTTTTAAAGGGGTCTCAATCCATTCCACGGTATTAGTTTATCAAATAACACCCCTGGTTTCTTACCCAAGCAGCGGAGCAAAAATTCTGAAACTTGGTCCATTACAATATTTGGACCGACTGCTTAAACATTTCCAAGTGTGATTGAGTGGACTTCATTCTAAGTATTTTGAATTCACTGCTAAATATGGGGTGTTTTGGGGGTTCGTAGGCAGGATATTTGATGAATCAGTACTGCGCTGATATTTTGTGGCTTATTTATAATATTTTTCAAGCCCGCAAGGGGGTCATAAATGGTAATCCCAGAAGAACTTTTGCGTAGATTACAAATTTTCCATTAGATTTGGGATAAGAGTCGCCTAACGAATATTCTCTAACGAAAAAACTTTGCAGATATAAGCTACATTTTCTAGTGTTGAACAATGACTATATTGGAAAATTATTTTGACACAGAATGAATCATTGCTAGAAGATGAGCTAGCTGTCGAAATGTATCGAGAATGAGACTTTTCAGATGCTATAAAATGTTTTGGCCGACCACCTACCCTAACCCTTGAAATTATGCCCAAAGCACACTTATGAATTATCAAAAAAACAGAAGACACATGCACAGCGCCAATGCTGGTTTCTAACTACTTTATGCCTCCTAAATTAAACTGGCACAGTTTTGCTTTTGAAACTATGGTGTGTCCCATGATATTGATGTTCAGAATTGTTGCAAAAAAGAATGTACCTATCCAAAAAATGAGATTTTGGCGTAATATTGTGACACCTGAAGTGGATGTAAAATTGATTTGCTTGCAGTTTCTAGCTGAGCTCAAATGTGTTTTTCATCCCTGTAAATTGCATGTGGCTATGTCCTGTACTTATAAAGTTATGAGGGCTCAAAAATTCTGGAAAAAATAACACTGATTAAAAGGTGTTACATTTCGACCCTCTTCCATGTGCTGAGTGGGCCTGTCTCGGAACTCGGAAAATATACATAATTCGAGAGTGACAGGGTGAGAGTGTCAAAATGTTAATGGCAGGGTGAGTATGAGAGAGTGCGAGGGTGAGAATGTCAGGACGTAAATGAGTGTGAGTATGAGAGATGGTGACGGGGTGAGAGTGTGAGAATGTAAATGAGAGGGCGAGTATGAGAGATAGTGATAGGGTGAGAGTGACAGAGTTTGAACATAAGAGAGGATGAGGGGGTGACAGTGTGAGTGAGGGAGGGCCTGACACACTGAGTGAGAGAGAGAGAGAGAGAGAGCTGGAACTTGACCCCACTCTACTGCCAGTCCTGCTGGAAACTGTAGCCCAAGGGTGTAATAACCTATACACCTAAATCCGATATGACAATCCATTTCGGTATGGTGTCACGGGGGGGTTTTGGGGGGTGAAGTGGACCCTGATGGGCTGATTCCTCACCGTCAGCCCCGGATCGGTCGGCTCACGTTTCCCATGACGCGCGGCGGACAAAAATACCCACAATTCCAGACGGGCGGCCGTCCTCCCTTTGCTATCATTCTGAGAACAAAACTCAGCCTGTCGGCCGGGCTTATAACCGCACGTGTGCGGGCTGCTGTCACGGTGTGACTGACTGGGCCAAACGAGAGGCGAGAGAGCGAAACGGAGGGGTGTGCGGAATATTATGCCTACGTAACGGGGAGACCTTGATGCTGTCTCGCTTGTGAAACTCCGTGCACCCTCATTTCATCTCTGTCCTGCATATAAAGTGCTTATTAAAGGTACCACATATAGATGATCATTATATATAACCTTAAAACATAGTAGAATGATAAAAAATGTCCTTTTTATGCGAAGTGGCACTTTTTGAGGCATAAACAGCAAAGCTAGTGCAGTTTGGTACTTCAAGCTCACTTCAGAAATGAAACATAACCACTGTTGTTGTTAAAATGACTGACTTTTTATTTTGCTATTCACTTGGTGTTTTATCTTCCTGCTCAGTGTGAAGCGGGGAGTGTGTGTGTTTTTGTGTGTGTGTTGCGCGTATTATGTCACATGTACTGGAAAAGGGAATTTTTGGGCCTCTATTTTCTGAGTTTACTGTAAACATTAGTCAGCTTCTTCTTTCGTTATGTTAAGTTCAATAGAAAACATTTAAAAAAATATATTGATAGTGACAGTGACCTGCTGTTATGCTGGTCACAGTAGTATTGATAACTGCTTTCTTGCTCATTTTTGCGGTAGTATTAACCTGAATTTTCATAGTTCTTAGTCACCGCTGTCAGTTTGCTTTGCAAAGTTTGTTTTTGTTAGCATAGCACATCCAAATCTGCTCCCCAAATCCAAATCCGACCATTTTATTTCTGTTGCAGGTTGTGTAGTGATCAGATATTGCTGCTAATTGTCGAGATTGTCTTTGTACACGAGAACCATGATATGGGAAACAGGGGTCTTTCACTTTGACAGAAGATCTTGAGTAGGACAAGATATTGTCAGGAATGATCTTCCTGGTCCCACAGGGGTCAGTTCTGGGACAAGCTCAGAAATGCGGTGACCCAGTGTAATGATGAGATACTGTCTTGGAGGTGGTGTGGTTTTTCTAGTGGCATCTTCAGGGATGTGGTCAATAGTCACCACAGTGATCATTGATCATTACAAATCTATTATTTTCAGTCATGGGGATTTCCCAGAGGACCATGGTGGCATCACTGAAGCCAAGGGTCAGCAACCCAGAACACGATAGAGGAAAGTGGACAGAGGTTTTGGGCTGAGGGAGGGTTGGATCTGCTTAGTATTAAAGTCTGTTACTATAGGCAGTATTATACATTTTTGCGGCATTTCGACTGTGCCAGCAGGTTTACGGAGTTGGTTGAAGTTTCATTGGAGTTTCTTCACTTGTGTCGTTAGTATTGCAGGCACAGTTTTTGCTGCTTTGCCTCGTATTGAAGAAAATTCACCTCAGCAAGTTGTTTTGAGCCAAAAAGCTCTGAATGACAGGTTGGGGTGAAATTCCGAACATGGCCGCCTCAAATGCCTGCCAGATAATCTACAGTTTGACTGTCTCACTCTCCGCTTCATCTCAGACTCATGTAATTTGGGTTGTAGAGGGCAGCAAGGTGGTGAAGTGGGTGGTGCTGTTGTCTCATGGCAAGAGGGACTGGCGTTTGAATCGGGCCTCTACAGCCATTCAGCGTGGAGTCGGCATGTTCACATGCAAACCTCCACGTGCTGCGGTTTCTTTCCACAGTTCAAAGACGTACATGTTGGCCTAATGTCGGACCGTAAATCGGCCATAGTCATCTGTGTTTGCGTAAGGGTTGTTTCTGCCCTCTGATGGAGTGGAGTATGTTCCTGCCTCTCCTGTGTTTGATGCTCCGATAGGCTTCATCCCCTCCCAACCCTGAAGAAGAATAAGTTGATAAGATAATTTATGGGTAGATGACTGGATCCAGTGGATTGCCTGAAATATTTGGAGAAGCATCATCATTCCTTCAGAACTGAAAGAGCAAGCCAAGGAATTACAATTCATTAGACCGGAGAGTGTGGTGGTGCGTTGGTACGTTGGTACATGCATACATTCACCATCACGTGTACAATTTGATATTACCTTACAGTGAACTGAGACTCTGTTCATGGTGCACAGGGCTGCGCTGAATTTCCGGAAATCTACAGATATGAATTGGTGTACTTTCTTTATGCGTTTGGTGACTTGGCAAGCAGTTTTTTTACTTCAAGGCATTGCTGGGAGTTTGCTTGGAGCAGTTCTAGTTCCACGGTCAGGGGCACAGCCACAGTGCCCCCTGAAGTAGGCATCAAACCAGCTACCTTATGGTGAAAGGACTAATGTTTTATTCCACAGTCTCCCATCATGCATCAGTTAAAATGTCAAACTAAAGGAGGCACAAGGTCAATGTGAGGAGGGGGGCCTTCGAGCCTCAAATTTTAAATGAGTAAACTGCACAAAAATTAATTAAAATGAAGCGCGGTGCGAAACTCATTAGAGTGGTACATGCAAAATAAATGGGTACTGGAGGATTAAAGGCGGCAGCTCGGATGAGATCTCTCATCCAAATGAGCTCCTGTTCATTAAACAAACCAAAAAAAGTTTGGAAAAAAGCTGCTTGTTGTTACCCGTGCAGAGACTGAGAGAGAGAGAGAGAGAGATGGCTGACCGTCGGAGTGTAAAATCAGCAACTCCCAAAAACATACCTGTTGGGCTGCAAAGTCACGGTCTCGCCTTGAGTGGAGATATTCATCCAAAGGGCAAAAAAATGTTGTAACCGGTGGCAACAGCAGATTGTGCATGAACTCTGTAGCTGGGCATTGTGATGTCATCTCGGGTACTAATTCTGTTCTTCCTGCTCCATATCAAACTATGAATTAAGAGCAGCTATCAAACAATTCGCGACCTGTCCTTCCAGTGCCGAATTTGACCTCCGCACTGTACGTCTATTTACATACTGCCGCTTGAAAGAAAAGCGTGCAGGTACTCCCTTAATTATGCTCAAAATTATATTTGTGCTCGGATGAATTCTGGGCGAATTGAAGAAAAATCAATTTCGCTCCAAAGTTTCCTTGGCCAGAGATGACAATGTTTCAGCTGTCGAAGAAAGCCTGCCAGTTTCCACTGCCATGTGAAAATTCTCCAACCTTGAGAGGCCAATCACCGGTAGTAATTACCAGCAACACTCGCTTCGATAGACAAAATGGATTAATATGCATGAAAAAAGCAGACCACGTTGTGTCCATAAATTGTATTATTTGTGGCAGAATTGAGGACTGTTGCTCACGGTAGGAAAGGGTATGTTTACCTAAAGTGTGAAGACAGGTAGGAATGTGATGTTTAACGGTATTCCTCATTTTTGAACGGCTCCTAATTGGGCCTGTCAACGAGAGGCTTATCTGCAGTCTGTTGCGTTGGCCGTGAATTCTACCCACGTACTTGTCAGCTGATATTACTGTTGCTTTTAAAGTGGTTATCAAATGGTGGCAGTTTGGAATGGGTTTCACTCATGCGCAGCGTCTCTGCCATTTTAAGGATCTTCTCGCTATGATGTGCCAAAGCCCTCTCTGATCTTAATTAAGAGAAAGTAGTTTTGTTTTATTTCTTCACGTCTGTTTTTCTCCGTTTTTCTTCCGCTTCCTTTCACGCCCAAAGATGGCCTGATGTTCTGAAGTGGGTCTGTTGGAACGGATTTGTCAGTAACAGTAAGTAAAGAGAGGTGAGATTGAAGACAGTACCCATCACTGTCTCTTTATCCCTTTACTTACTGGACTTCTGTGTGGCTTTGTGGGGACTGTCAGTCCATCTTACTTCTTCTTATTGTCCCCCGCCGCGCGGAACATAGTATTCATGACCGTCCGTCCGTCCGTACGTCCCGAATCCTTGTCAGCGAGATATCTCAAGAACGAATTGACGGATTTCCTTGAAATTTCATGTCAACATGTATTAGGGTGATACCCCGGCGCCAGTCGATTTTGGTGACCTTCGCGTCACTCTCAAGGTCACACCGAGAGATTGCTCATCTTGACACGATTTCACATCTTGTGGCGGGGGGCAAAGACACGTGAGTGGCAAATACTTGTTTTATCTGTGAGGGCAGTGAAGGTGGTTTCTGTGACCGTCTCCGGCTCAGACCTCTCAATCTCATGTCTCCAAGAATTTTGTGAGTATGAATCTAAGATTTATGCAGAGATTGGGGTCTCTCTGTATCTCTCATTGATATCAAACCCTTTCAGTATTGGCTGTGATTAGGATGATGTTCTTCCTACTGTGTCAGTGTTAGTGGTTTTGTTTGCACTTTGTTTGTGGGTCATTGTTGTGGTTTTGAAAGGATTTTGTCAGTGGAGGTTATGTTTGTGATGTTTGTTTAAGATTCTGTAAGTGTGGGTCATGTTGTGATGATTTTGTGAGGACAGTGTCAGTGATGGTCATGTGATGGTTTTATAAGAGCAGTGCACAGTGTAGATCGTGATGGTTTTATAAGAGTAGTGCGCAGTGTAGGTCATGTGATGGTTTTATAAGAGCAGTGCGCAGTGTAGGTCATGTGATGGTTTTATAAGAGCAGTGCGCAGTGTAGGTCATGTGATGGTTTTGTAAGCGCAGTGCATTGTGTAGGCCATTTGACAATTTTGTAAGAATTGTGCTCATGTAGGTCTTTGCTTTGATGGTTTTGCAAGAATTTTGTAAGAGTCAGTCATTTTTTGAGATTCTGTTCTGTGAAGGATTTCGTGAGTGTAGGTCATGTTGAGATGTTTATGGAAGCACTGCGTACAACTTCAGTTCCTGAAGAATTGGGACAATTTGTAAAATGTTGATAAAATCTGCAAGTATGAATTTGCAAATTCCTCTGAACATGTTTTCAGTGAAGTGGGGGCAGAGACTTGTTCTTCACTCGGTGACATCACCTCTCTAAATGAGGGGGCATATTATGCTTTTATGGTCTTTCCCTTTCCTTTAGTGTGTTATATTGTTTTTTTGTGCCTGTACACAACAGCTGTAACTTGACGTTTTTTGACCATTCAAACATGAAAATATTTGAAATTGGACCACAAAACTGGAATATTAAACAGAGAAATGGGTGTAGTATGACGCCTTAAATAACACTTAGCCGTCGTTCTGAATCTGAGGACGATAATTGTTGGAGTTTTTAACTGGAATTTATTCCTGCCTGATATTGGACTTCAGTTGTCCAGAGTCTCCCTTGTTGAATTTTGCGTTTCATTGCCGCCACACGTTTCTCTCGGGTGACATGTCCTTGTTGCAGGCAGGTCAGTACCTGCACTCAGTGACTATGGAGCCACGCTGTTGCGGCACGTGCAGAGTGTGGCTTGGTGTTATCCGACTGGAACAGGCAGGGATAACTCCTTGAAAAAGAGGACTTTTGGAAGTCTGCATATATTGTAAGAAAATGTATGCGTACTCTTCAATTTTGCCTTCACAGATGTGCAAGTTGCCCATGCAGATATCATTATTGCAACTGCAGATCATGACAGATGCTGGCTTTTGAACTTGTCACTGATTTCAGTTGGGCCCGTCCTTCTCTTTGGCCTTGAGAAGACAATGTACATTATTTCCTAAATTAATTGGAAAAATGGAGTCATCAGACCAGAGCACTCCTTTACACTTTGTGTCTGTGTGTTTCAGATGAGCTCGAGCCCAGAGAAGTTGGCAATGCTTCTAGATGGTGTTGCTATATGGCTTCCTCTTCGCATAGTAGTCTTGGCTTTGTTCACTGGCAGGCTTTTTGTCGAGTATGAAAGCCCATGTGGTAAAGCCCATGACAGAGGCGTGTCAAATCTTAATTATGTGTCGCCTGAGGGTTTGAAGGTCACGAGCATCCAATATTGGTATAAGCCTCATATTTAATGGAGATTGCTGTGGTTTCTCCAGATTCTCTGAATGTTTTCACTGGACTGTCGATGGTGAAATTCCTTGGTTTTGTGCAGTCGCGCATCGATAAGCGTTGTTCTTAATCTGTTTGACTCAACCAAGCTTTTGGCAGAGTGACAAACCTTGAAACATCTTGCTGATGAAAGCTGCGCCTTTTGTGACCCATTTTGTTCCCAACCGTAACAGAATCTCCTTTTACCTGTTCGTCTGTGTACCTTTTGAATGTTATGAACAAGTGTTTTTTCTGAAGATTCCCCAACTTCTCCTCTCTTTGTGTCCCTATTGTCTTGTAAAATGCTGCAGGCTGTCAAATTTGAAATTTACAAAAGTCAATACAGTTGGAGAAACTATTTTTCTTTGTACCGATTTTAATGAAATCTTGATAAAAGAATTTAGAAATCACGTGATTCTATTTTTATGTGCATTTTACATACTGTCCAAATTTTGGTGGAATTGCGGTAGCAAGTGAAGGTCATGTTGTGATTGTTTTTTTGGGATTATGTTGGTAATGGCGCTCGTAATGGTTTTGCAAGGATTGTGCAGTACATCGTGCTGCGATGGTTTATATTCCCCCACCCTCCAAAGAGGAAAGGGGGGCATTATGTCGACACCATGTCCGCCCGTTGTCCGTCATCCGTTAACTTTTCGTTTCCGTGGGATAACTATAGAATCCCTCGTCGGATTGATGCCATTTCTTAATGGCGTATTGGGAGTGGCTAGAGGAAGGTTCCTTTCGAAAACCAGCGTCGTGCGATATCTAATATGGCCGCCACAGCAGCCATCTCAATATGCCCTTGATCAACATGCAGGCGGGGGCGTCTGCCACGCTCTGCTTTGCTCTTGTTGAAGGATTGTGTGTATTGGTCATGTTTGTGTGGATTGATTAGGTCTTGGTGATGTAATGGTTGCGTGAGGATCAAGGAAGTGTAGGTCGTGTTTTGATGGCTTTGTATGAACAGCGAGCAGTGTGGGTCATGTTGTGATAGATGTAGGCCAAGTTGAGATTTTTTTTTTTCTCATAACGTGTAAGTGTAGGTCATGTCATTGTTGTATGAGGATTGAGTAAATGTAGGTCACGTTGTGATGGTTTTGTAAGGAAGGAGTGGAGTGTAGGTCATAGGCTGGTTTTGGAAGGGCAGAGTGAGTGACCATCGGTCATGTTGTGATGGTTTTGTGAGGATGGTGTGTGTGTGTCTGTGTTGGTCGTGCCGTTGTATTTATCCCCTGTTAGGACTTAGGTGAAATGCCAGGTGAGTGAGTTACTGCCCCTGCTGACGGCAATGGCCTGCTTTAGTTAGTCAGGTGTGTTCGTTGGTCACTGTGCTGAGGGAGCCAGTGGGAGGTGATGGATGCAGAGAAATATCTGAGAGAAATATCCCTCCTGCTAGGTGTAAACATGGGACTGATTTTACACTGTCATGTGCCGACACAGGACGACACTGTAGAGAGTATGAGTCTTGAGTGTGAGTGTGTGTGCGCGTGTGTTTCTGTGTGTGTATGTATGCGTGCATATGTGTTTGTGTTTTTATGGGAACGTGTGTGTTTTTTTGTGTGTGTGTGCATATGTGTCTATGAGAGAGAACTGTGTGTGTGTGCATGTTTGTGTGCATGTATGTGTACGTGCGTGTTTGTGTGTGAGAGAGAGAGAGAGAACTGTGTTTGTGTGTATGTGTGTGCACGCGCAAATGTGTTTGTGTGTGTGTTCGTGTGTGTATTCATGTGGCTGCAAATGTTTGTATGTGTCTGTGTGCGTGCTTGCGTGCATGCATGCATGCGTGTGCGCGTGCGCGTGTGTGTGTGTGTGTGTGTGGACCTCTCTCAGGTGTAAATGACTGCCTCCCAGCCTGCAGCAGCTAACAGGCTGTATTAACAGGCTGTATTAGCCCTGGTTCATTAGATCACACACATTAAAGCTGTTGGCTTCACATGCTGCTGTGAGTCTCACTCCTCCAGATCACTGTAAACCAAGCTTTTAAAACGGACGCAAAGACTGAAACACACTTGGCGAAATCTGGAGTCCTTATTAAACCTATTAAACCCACTTCTCACTTCAAGTAGCCAATTAATGGAGTGCAAATCTTACGTTTTATCTGTGTGAGGTCCACCCGGACAGGTGTAAAATGATGGATCAAACTACAGCCCAATGCAGACTATCTCTTCCTCTCTGTCCCTTACTTCCCCTCTTCCTCTCTCTCTTCTTTTTTTAATCTTGCTTTCCCTGCTCAGTTTTCTGTCTATTTATTTACGTATTGTTTATTTGTCAGGGACAATGCACACTAATCAACAGTAAACTGTATGTGAACCAGAGTTAGCCAAAGTTAGCTAATATCTATCTTCACGAGTCTTCCACTCTTTCATTCATTCCTCCTGTTTTTCTTTTCTCCATCTTCATCATCTGTCCATCTCCACTTCTCTCTCTTCTTCCTTCCCCCTCTATCATTCTTTTTTTCTCCCCTGTCTCTCCCTCTCCCCATCTCTCTCCCTCTCTCCCTCTCGCTCTCAATTTTAAATGAGCTTTATTGGCATGACAAAACTGCACATTCCATGTTGCCGAAGCATAGGCATATACAACAGGACACCACAGAACATGCAGATCTGCTACCTCTCCCTCAGGGGGAGTGCAGCGGTGTGGGGGGAGGGGGGGTGTCTTGGCTGGCTTGTGACTGAAGTAGGCGGGGTTATCTGCAGACGACTGGACTGTAACGATGTCTGTAATTCATGATTCTCCATCTTGGGTTCGGGGAGACGGGATTAAAACCACGACTGATAACTGTTTTGGAGGGAATCTCACGAGTGAGCGAGACCATCACTCGTACCCGTGTGAGGCTGTACTCTGGAGCATCTACAGCATCCGTTCATGTGACGGGTGTGTGTTGTTTAAAAAAAAACCAGAAAAACATTGTTTTGTTACTGTGAGATGCATTGGTATTGACAGTTCACTCCAAATTTAATTAATTACCCTTGAATTAAACAATCCTGCCTGTCAGCTTTAATTGGAGGGTATTTCAATATTGGGTGGATCGTTAAGGAGTTTCAGGCCCTATGAAATTGTATAGCTGTCCAAATACTTTGTGGTCCTTGCCACATGGCTGTGTCTCCTTGAAGGGGTCCTGAAGGGGGGGGGGTGGAGCAAATTGTGTTTCTCTCACAGAGAGTCTCTTGAGCAGTTTGCTAAAAATGTGTGTGTCTGCCATTCTTTTACTGTTGTGTTTTTTGCTTGAATTAAGATTGGTAATTTTGGGTTCTGTCTTCAAACTCCTCGTGGCCCAGAAAGGTTTTCTGTCTGTAACAGGTTCTCTGCACGTCTGACAGTTAGGACAATATACAAAAACACTTTAGATGGGGATGATTTGATCGAATGGCCACTGATTATGCAGCGGCTGACGTGTCTCTGGTGAATCACGTATGTCCTCATCAAGCTAAATTTCCCACCCACAATATAATGGTCAATAAAACCATAAAATGGGTACCTTTGCACTGGGTCAGCAGATGTTGAGGGGAGCACAGAGTTATTTAAACTAGGGACTTGGGGGGGGCAGGGAGGTTAGTGAGTGTTACACATAGGGAAATGCAGACTGCCCCAATGGAAGCTGACAGCGTTACATGCACTATTGATATATTTTTAAAGCAACAAGCCGTAGTGAGGGGCTTGGAGCAGCGGGCACATGGGAAATCGAAGGGGAAGAGCATTTATGATAACCTGAAATCTTTTTATCTAACTGCAAGAAGCATTAAAAATACATCGCCAGAACTTGAGGCCGTTATGATTAGTGAAGGTTATGACTTAGTTGGGAATACGGAGACATGGCTTAGTGAAGAGGATGGAGATGAATATAATGTATGAAAGACTCATTGCAGAGGGGGGGCAAAAACTAACCCTATGCGCTACTTTCAGGACTGTAGCAGAAAAAGGGAAGTCAAAGAGCAGGTTAAGTGCAAAAAGAATAAAAACGGATCACTGCTATATGATAACAAGGATATTTCGGATGCCTTAAACAGTTACTTTGTTGAGAATTTTACCTCAGAGCGGGTCTCTATTCGGCCAGAGGGCGTGTCCAATGCTCAAGATTATTTAGCGGAAATTGAGGTTTGGGATAACAAAGTATTAGACAAGTTACATAAACTAAAAGCTGATAAGGCTGTGGGTCCTGATGGCTTATATCCTAGAGTGCTCAGGGAGGTTGGTGAGATCATTTTTAAGCCGCTATCCGCCATCTTCAGATGGTCTTTAAAAACTGGAGAAATACCAAATGATTGGGAACAGGGCAATATAATACCAATGTATAAGAAAGGGGACCGTGCAGTCAGTTTAAATGCATTGCATGCAAAATATTGGAATCTATCATAAAAGAAGAGCTGGACTTATTTCTTGTACGTAGCAGTATCTTGAGGGATAGCCAACATGGTTTTCGTAAGAGAAGGTCATGCCTGACAAACCCTCTGGAATGTTTTGAAGAGGCCACCAAAACTTATGGCCAGAGCAGGGCTTATGACATCATATACTTGGATTTTCAGAAAGCATTTGACACAGTACCGCATAAGAGACTAATTTTTAAAATGAGCTCTATTGGAGTTACAGGAGGTATTCTGAAATGGATTCAAAACTGATTAAGGGACAGAACACCAAGAGTTGTGGTCAGTGGTATCTCATCTGAGCTAGGTATGGTGGGGAGTGGCGTCCACCCAGGGATCGGTGTTGGGACCCCTGCTGTTCCTCATCTACATTATTGACCTTGATAGGAATATTGAGAGTAGATTGGTTAATTATGCAGAGGATACTAAATTGGGAGGTTTAGCAAATAGTTTAGAGTCCACTAAAGTGATTCAGAATGATTTGGATAGAATCCAGAATTGGGCAGAAATATGGCAAATGAAATTTAATGTGGCGAAATGTAAAGTTGTACATGTAGGTAATAATAACTTTGGATGGGATTACTTCATGGGAGGTTTTAAACTGGAATGTGCTCCACATGAAAAAGATCTGGGAGTGATTGTTGACCGAACCCTCATAGGCTCTAGCCATTGTGCTGTAGCAGTTAAAAAAGCCAATCGGATGCTGGGATACATTGCCAAAAGTATTGAGTTCAAATCCAAGGAGGTGAAGCCTCTTTTGTACAACACATTCATCAGACCACATCTGGAGTATTGTGTACAGTTCTGGGGACCATACTTAAAAAAAGACATAAAGGCTCTAGAGAAAGTTCAGAGAAGAGCCACTAAGCTAATTCCGGGTATAAAAGATGAAAGCTATGAGAAAAGGCTGAAGATCCTTAATCTCTTCAGTCTTAGGAAAAGGAGACGAAGGGGTGATCTGATTGAGGTCTTTAAATATGTTAAAGGGATTAACAAAGTGGGTTATGTTGGATTCCTTCAACCAAGTGTTGTTTGTAGAACTTAGGGTCACAAATGGAAGCTGACCAAAGATAAATTTAGCACTGATATTCGGAAATATTTCTTCGCCCAAAGAGTAATTTCGATGTGGAACAGCTTGCCTGATCACATTGTTGCGGCAGAGACCTTGGGGGTTTTCAAGAGCAGGCTTGACTTCAAGCTAGATACCATTGAGTCATTGAGTATCTGAAGTGATATATTCACAAAAGTAAAAAGAAACTGGCGAGCCAAGTTGGGCTGAACAGCCTGTTCTCGCCATTCATGTTATGTTATGTTAAGTATAGCTGCAAGCAGCAATAAGGGGGCCTGGCAGTCCAGCAGGGTTGAGATGCCATTAAAAACGTGACACAATCATGTTCGAAGTGTGGCTGTGAACAGTGATACAAGCTTTATGTGAAGTCAGCAAAGACTGGGTGTAGGGGCGTTCTGTGGTATTGGCGACGTGGCTCCAGAATTTTTTTTTCCAGAATTTTCATGAAATGCCTGGTAGATATGTTAGTTGACAGCCAAAGGTTTCTGAAAAATGTATTTTGTTTTAAGGGTACATCACTGGATGGCTGAATTTGAAGAATATCACTTTAATGAAGAGAACTTTTGATTTAACCACTTTACGGGGAAAAAAGAAAAAAAAAACCATGTCTGTCCTGTTTGTAATAGTTTTTTCTTTCACGTAATTAAGTGCATTAATTACCGGCGATGACATCCATTTTTATGTCACCTGAAGGACTTCAACTTATTGGTGCCGCTACAGCGCTTAAAGCAGAGGCATGAAACTTGGTCAAAAGAATCAGGGGTCTGTGTCCAATCAGTGTGTCTCATTTCAGAACTTTTAGAGATGGTTTATGGGATGCCATAGACTCCTAAGCCAGAAAAAAATTAATTTAAAAAAAAGAGGTAGAAACGCAATGGGTGCCTATGCAGCTCGGTCCCCAGTTCTGAGTGGAATTTATGGTTGCAAGTAATGACTGGAGCACAAGGAGTCCCCCAGGGCCCAAGTTGTGGATCAGGTATGAGGTGTAGCCTAATTTGTAGCCTCATGGTCTTCAATCTTGAAGGTTTTTACTCCAATCAAAGCAAAGTGCACTGCATTTCCCAGTTAGAAATCTTGAGGTCTGAATTGGCAGGATCAGGTATGCTGAATTGTTTAATAAAGACATGCAGGATGGTGGCTGTGCAGCAAGAGGGTTTGAGACCTCTGGTGCTGCACGCAGTGATGATGTATAGAGGTAGGTATTTTTAGTTGAATTTTAAATTTTTTTAAAAAATGCATAAAGTGATAGCCTTTCAAAACTGTTCCTCCTTAACTGTCTCCCACTCATCTCATCCCATCCTATCCCCCTTGGTTTTTTGTCTCTATTTTGGGGCTAGTTGGTCTTATTTTGGGATTTGGGAATCTGCTGGTAGCCAGAGAGTTTTGTTTTTGCAGGAGTCCTATCGCCGGAAGCGAAACGAGTCACGTCTTCCTTGCATAGCTGCATCATCTCATTTATTTATACATAGTCCTATATAAATTTTTGTCGTATTCCCATGGTGTGCTGCGTGTCATCCGAGTTCTCCCTCTCAGTCGCGCTTGGAGATGATCTCCATGGCAACCGTGTGGTGTGCCCGTCAGATCATTGCCCGTTGGAAGACCCGGAGCTTGCTGCGGGCTGCGCTGAGAATCGCTGCAGGTATACACTGATGCGGCACGCTCAGTGTGTGCTCTGTAAAAATAATACCCACATTTAATGTAACACGTCACCCTTGCGACGGTGAATAACCCTTACCCGAAGAAACATCAGTCTGTTTGAGAAATTCTCTTTGGCCTACTTGAAATAATTTGACTGAACTTTTTTTATTTATTTACCCACTATTTCAAGTGGTGATCGTTATACAGCACATAGGAAAATCGAAGCCTGCGCCTTTGTTGTCGACACATTCGCTGCTTGTTACTTTTCTGCGCATCGGTTTTGAGTTAATCTCCCAGAGAATTGAGGATGATGTTTAAATATAAGTAGGGCACTTGTGTTTTGTCTCTGACGTACGTACTATATTTTCCTTCCCTGCTTTATTGAACGGAAAACCTCCGCAAAACCACGCGGCTGCACAGGTTAAAATTTCCCTTGCGATGATATCATGGAGACGAGTGACCTTAGATCCCCTTTCGCCGCCGCAAGCGGTGTTAGCAGCGAAGTTATACGAGTTGCAGTGAATTAATGATGCCCTGGACAGATGATTCTTTCAGGATTACTCTGACCTCTGCCGAGAGACTTCCCCTCGTAGTGGCAATTAGAAGCAAATCTTTTGGCTCTCCGCGCAAGAACTTGAGGAGGGAGAAATCCCTTTATTTGGCAGTGAGAATTAAATGAAGGGTTTGGCCCCTGGAGATGCACTGGGGTTACGCACCGTGTCATCAGCGATGTGTTCCCTGGATCTCATTTGCATGCAGATGCTGAGCTTGGTTTGAATCTATTTATTTATTTAATTCTTTTTTTAATCAACAGAGAAAAAAAAAGTCCGTAAATGCAGTGATTCTCCATCTTGGTTTTGGGGATGTCATTGCTATACATTTTTTAAAATCTGCGTTCTTTTTTTTCTTTCAGGTTGTTGAGCGCATGCTTCTGTTCTTTTTCATTTTTTTTCCCCAACCTTGTTCACGCAATGCCGGTTAGGCTTCTTATTATTTGCTTTGTCCTCTGATCCGGCATTATCACTCAAACGTTAGTTTTGGTGAGCGGATATCACGTTACTGACTCTCATGTGATGTAAATTAAAGCCCAGTTTGTAATCATTTGCAGGATAGCGCTGTAAGCCCCATGTGAATACGGGAGTCCTGGTCTGCATGGTACGCATTGCTTTTGCTGACATTATTTGGCTTAAGAGAAGAAATAATCTCGCTAAGTTTTAGAAGTGTCTTTCTTGTATAGGAAATTCTCGCCTTGTTAAAATTCTGTGCATGGAAGTTCAGGGTGAGGTTATAAATAAGCCCCGACAGGGTATAGTTTGAGTTGTATTGCTCTAATACTGTATTGAAATACCACTAATGATGAAAAAAAAATATTTTTTTCATTATTATTATAATCATTATTACTTTTATTTTATTATTATTATAGCATTTATTATTGTTATTATTATTGTGACTAAAAATATTATTATTATTTAATTTTTTAATGAGTAATAAAATGATTCATTTACCTCATTTAGATCATTTCTCATGATGTAACAAGTTAACAAAATGATGTTTGTGGCCTTGTGATAAAAAAAATGAATAAAGTTTAAAAAAAATGAAAACTTATTTTCCATCGGAAACTCGCTGACCTCGCCTCTGTTAGATAGGTTTTGATTGGTTATAACAGTTTACTGACAGCTCGTCGCCCGGCCCATTCGGGTGTTAATGTTCGCTCTCGAGAGCCGTTAGTAATGCGGTAAATGGAAGCGACTGCTGCCAGTAATACGGGCCCTGTTGAGTTTCTGAAATCACGCCCCAGCTGAACTTAAACCCTTTCTCCTTCCTCTCTTGGTCCGCACTCATGAAAAAAACCAGGGGTGTTTTTGCTTTTTATGGGTAATCTCAAACCATAAAAAACCGTAAAAAGCTATTTACTGCCTCTCTGTTCTGGCAGTGCTGTGTGTGGAGTGGGGTGTGTCATTTAGATTCCCTGACTCTTCCATCCACCGGGGATTTTTCCTGGCGCTTCTTAAAGAGGCAGTCCTGCGCAAAATGCGCTTTACAGTACGGCCTGTGGGTTTCTCTTTGCCTTCAATTAGGATTAAACGCACAAATGCCTGCACTTATGTTAAAAAATGTCCTTCAGAAAAAGCACCTCTATTTTTTCTGCTTTGGCGGAGTTTGCTTTTGTGTTGTTTGAAACCAGCAAATCGTATTTAATGAACAAGACGAAGAGGGAAAATATTGTGAATGCTGTGAAATGTAAATAATGCAGGAGATCGCATTTAGTGGTAGAGGGAATCGGGCTGGAATGGAGTATTTGGAGAGAATGCATTCCCCTGGTACTCCGACCTCCTACCACAGTCCAAATGCTTGTAGGACTTATCTTAGTCTCCAAACTTCCCTCAGGTGTGAGTCTGAGTGAACTGTTCGTGATTTGTGTGATGGGATTATGAACTGTCCAGAGCGTATCCCTGCCTCTCGGCAGTTGCATATACTAGGTTGACTCCAGCCACCCTGAGTGCGTGAATCGGCGGGGTAGATATAATGGATGGATGGACTAATTAAAATGGCACGAGCATGTATTAGATGGAGGTAAGGCTGAACTTTAAAGCTGCCATCAGACTCACTTATAGCGTTTCTCCACTACATGGTACCGGCTCTACTCTATTCTACTCGGCACCTGGTAGCTTCTTTTTTGGGATTGCTTCTCCATTAGAGGATAGTATCGCCTTCGTGGTACCTGCTCGTCGTTGCGACGCAGCATGTTACTGCCGCGACGGCATCCTCAGTTATATCGAGTTTACTTTTATTCCGTCGATATTTGTTAAACATTTTTGTGTTTAAATCAGGGGACGTGCACAACCGTCACCACGTTATGGCACAAAAGTCCGTGAGCGTTTAATTGTAATTTCTGTTTGACATTCTCCTGATGCATAAGATAGCAGCTGGTATCCCATTCGGTTGCACATTAAATAACTTGCCACCTAAAAACGCAAAGCAATGATATACGGGAAAGGCACTGAGTATTCATATTCAGACTTCATGAAACATTTCACGTTGAAATTGAAGGCAAAACACGTAGCAAATGCGCAAGTCGCTGGAGATGGAAGAGTATTAGAATTTATCGCTTTACGGTGCGTCGTCTCGTCTGATACCTTTCCTTGGAACAAAATGCTTCATCAGCATCCGAAATGTTATTTTCCGCGCAATTTTCGCAAAATAGGGGCAGCGCAATAACTTTCTCAAGCGGAATTAGGGGAGCAGAATTGGACACAACCCCGTTGATTCTAATTAGGTAAGAAGAGGGTCACAGACAAAGAGACGCATTTCATAAATGCAGCAGTGTCGGTGAACAAACGTAACCTCGTTTGAAAGGTAAGGCAAAGCACAGTATACTTATCAAGCTTCCTAAAACAACACACGTTACAAAAACAAAACTTGAAGACCTGTTTCAACGATGGCAAGTGAAGCCAGTCTCCTAGCGATAATGCGGAAGCGAGTTGTCTTTTGCAGAGACTATTCTCTCTGACCAATCAGTGGGCAGCAATGTTGAACGTCACATTTTAGTACCTACTAGTACCTGGTCGGCCGTTTTTTGGAACCCAAGGAGAGCAGGTACTAGGAAAAAGTACCTATACTAGTACCTGGTACCTGGTACTTTTTCCCTTATGGAAAAGGAAAAGCGAGTAGAGTAGATCCGGTACCATGTAGTGCAAAAAAAGCCATCAGTAAAGTAACTTGAGTGTACCTATCTTCAAAAGAGGCTGAAACAGGTGCATCATTGGCATTTCCTCGTTAGCTGTGATTGAGATGTTGTGGATGGGGGATTGACCTCTCACCCCGGCCGCTCCTCCTCTTTCTCTCCACAGGGGCTTTGTGTACGACACTAAGAATAACCTCCAGATGAGGGGCCTGGTGGTGCTGCTGGTATCTAAGGCAGCTGGGCCCAGCGCGGCCGCGGCAGATCTACTGCAGCAGGACATGGTGAGCGGCATCTACCCCAGGTGAGTGTGTGTCGCACACACACACGCCCGCGCACACACACACACACACATTCCCGAACACCTTAACACACACACATTCCCGAACACCTTTTCCTGACTTTGGGGGCCTGAAAATATCCCCATAAAGATAAAGAAATCTGGTATGCATCTCTTGTGGGGAACATTTTGTCCACACAAGGGGGGTAATACCTACCACACACACACACACACACAGGCTAGATTAAGGTTTGGGGGCTCAAGCCCATTCCCTTGACTCCTTTCATTATATTGGTCGGAATTAAATTACATTCTGGAATTGAGTATTCTTTAACAGTAATGATTGTTACATAAGCATTTGAATGCTCTGCCTTTGGATCGGATGCAGGTAGAAGTCTACATGTTTGTGATGGGGGGCGGCTCAGTTACTCGAAGGCCGTTGGAAACTGGACCCCCTGCGGGGGTGTTGGACAAACACTGGAAACATGTCCTCCTGTATTTAGTATGTCAGTGTTAGTGTACTGAGTGGGGAGGGGGGATGTGCTTGTGTTAGATTGACTGAGTTGAAGCTGGGCATTATCCCTCAGAAGTAAAGCCGGTCTCCAAGAATCCCAGCCCTTCCCAGATGAGATTAAGCTCCTTCCTGTGTTTGAAGGCTCCTCTCTCACTAATAACACGCCCTCCCTGCTGCCCTGCCAATCATTTCCCAACACTTTCCAACACCCCCCATCCCATCATAACCTGCCCATACGCCCACTGCGCCCCTACCCTAACCCCACCCTCGGACGGGCAGTGCGGAGCTGGAGCCAGACGACAGTGGGGGCAGTATCCCTCGTTCAGGACACCCCCGGCTGTAATGAGCCTGGATTCTGGAACTGGACAGGACTGGAGGGGCGGGGAGTTTGGCTTTGGTTTCCCCCAGCGGGACGTAACACAAGCTGGGATTCTGAGGCCGCAGTCTGCCTGGTCCCGCCCAGCTCACGTACGAGGTGTGAGTTTCCTTCCCTAGTATAAACACTCGATTTTTCATTCCCCTATGTTTTTTCAAACAGTTTTTTTATCGCAACGTAATTGGCGCTGCCGTGTAGATATGAACATTGGCTTGATTATGCAAGCGGTCTTGCTTCCCGCGCCGCCTCCTTGATTTTTCTCGTTGTGTCGTTTAGGCCGTACTTGGCGTGTGTCCACGTTTTGTTTGGACATGTAAAGGTTTAGCGTAGGCCAGTCGCTCTGTTTTGCTTGCTGCGGTGTCCTAATTCCTACTGGGGGATTTCAGGTGTAAACACACTAATTCATAGTCAATCTATCGGTTTTGGTTCCGGTACTTTCCAGTTCAGAGGCCAGTTGGAAGATGGGGGAGAGGGGCACTATGGGTAGTAGTGCATTTGCCCATATTATGCGCACGCTGCTGGCTGATCTCTAACACACAAGAGGAGTCACACTGCTCTGATTCTGTTATCCTCTGTTCTCTAGTACTTTCCAGTCATATTCCTGTTCTGATTCTGTTCCTTTTCTGATCTTATCCAGTTCTGTTCCTCACTTGATTCTAGTGTGGTTCTTCATCAGTTCTTTAGCGTTCCTGTTCTGCTTCTGTTCCTGTTCTGATCTTGTCCTGTTTTATCCTGCATCTGATTTTGTTCTGGCTCTTTATTGGTTCTGTTCTGATGATGTTTCCTCCCATTCAGACCTTGTTACGCTCTAATTCTGATTTAATTATTTTCATGTCCTAGTTCTGCTCTGTTTCTGTTCTATTTCAGCACTACTCCCTCTCTTGTTGGGTGTTGGCGACTCCCCGATCTCCGCTCTCTCAGCCCTGTCTCGCTCCAGTTTCACACGCGTGTGCGAACTCTGACGCGCCAGTCAGAGCAGTAGGAGAATGTGTGTTTCTCTGAAGGGGCAGTTTAGCATGACGGGTTTTTTCTGCGGCTGTGCCAAACGGTTACCAGAAGTCGGTGTTGTGCTTGGCGGCGGGTGAGCCGGGCGATTGAATGACCCCTTTCTCCTCTGAGGGGGCTGGAGTGTCAGGCTTGGGGGGGCGGGATGTTGGACCAGCAACCTCAACCCTCCACCTCTATAAAGATCCCTCTCATACTCACTCTCTCTCTCACACACTCACACTCTTTCTCTCCTCCTCCCTCCATCTCTCTGACCTGCCCTCTTTTTCTCCTCTATCTTCCTCTTTCCCTGCGTCTTCATCCCTCCCTCTCTCTCTTCCTCCTCCCCCCTCTTTCCTTCTTTCTCCGTCTTTCTGACACACCACTGGTGCCCTCCATGTTTCAGCCAGCCCAGACAGGAAATGACCTCATTTATTCCAGCCTCCCACCCATCCCCAGAGTTAGTCTCTCTGCGGCTCTACAGTATTCCTGCTCCATCAGTCCCTGTGGGTGTTTCGCTCTGACCTGGGACTGGGACGGGCCGCTGCTCCATGCTCTTGCAGGTTTTCTCGGATGTGGAGCTGATTCTTACCCGCCCATCTCTCTGGACTTTAGCTCTCTGTGGATTTATTTATGAATATTTGCTTTGCTCCATTAAAAGAAAAAAAAATTCTCCAGTCCTCTGCAGCCTGTCGAGCCGCTGTAAGCACTGTCCGGTGTCCGCTGGCACCGTGCCTCTTTCCCCTGGGGAAAGTGTGACTCACTTCCTCACTACGGTGAGGCAGAATGACCACATCCCCCTGGAACTGCCTCCTGAGCGTCTGGGCTCTGCCTTCTGTCTCTAGTGGCTCAGAGATTCACTGTCTGTCTCTAGTGGCTCATAGATTCACTTTCTCTCTCTCGTGGCTCATAGATTCACTTTCTCTCTCTCGTGGCTCATAGATTCACTTTCTCTCGCTAGTGGCTCAGAGTTTGGCTGTCTGCCTCTCGTGAATCAGAGGTGCGCTGCCTGTATCCAGAGGCTCATAGATTCACTGTCTGTCTCTAGTGGCTCATAGATTCACTGTCTGTCTCTAGTGGCTCAGAGATTTACTGCCTGGCACTAGTGTCTCACAGATTCACTTGCTGTCTCTAATGGTCAGGAGACTCATTATATGCCCAAACGCCGAATGGCGTTCCGGGGGATATAATGTTTTTGGTCCAGCCGCCGCCGCTGCCGCACTACGTGTTAATACGATAACTTCAGTAATATTGCAGTTACAAATTCCAAATTTTGCACATAAGTAAGTATCATAAAGAGGAAGAACTGATTTGATTTTGGACAATTTACGATGTATAGATTGGCCACCAGGGGCCAAAAACTGATTTCAGTGTTAACGCGATAACAGCAGTAATATTTCAATTAGAAATTCCAAGTTTTGCACAAAGTGAGTATCAAAAAGAGGAAGAACTGATTCGATTTTGGACAATTTACAATCTCTAGATTGGCCACCAGGGGCCAAAAACTGATTTACATGTTATTGCGATAACTGCAGTAATATTTCAATTAGAAATTCCTAGTTTTGCATATAAGTACGTATCATTAAGAGAAAGAACTGATTCGAATTTGGACAATTTACCATTTCTAGATTGGCCACCAGGGGCCAAAATCTGAAAAAATCACTGTTTTTATCATATCTCATATCATATCATATGTTTTATCATATCTGATTCACCTCAAATCTAGTGCAAATGAAAGGTCATGACCTGAGGATGTGTCCCACGATGACATTATACCTGTTTGGTTCAAAATTTTGACACAAGGTGGAGCTTTGTCACATAAAATTCACCATTTTTGCTATATCTTTGGAACTATTTCGCCAATTAACATGAAACTATGTGCATCTACAAGGTCATGACCTCACAACGTGTCACATGATGACATCATACCTGTATGGTTCAATATTTTGCCACCAGGTGGCGCTTTGTAATGGAAAATTTCCATTTTGGCCATATCTTCAGAACCATTTGTCCGATTGACTTGAAATTAAGTTCAAATGAAAGTCTATTCAAGGTCTATTCAAGGATTGGGGAATTGGAGGATTGGGGGTGTTCAGGGATATACCCCCAGCCGTCACCTCCGACGGCATAAGCCTAGTTTCCTGTTTGTAGCGGCTCAGAGACTCACTTATCATAGCTCAGAGACTGACTTTCAGTCTCTACTAGCTCAGAGATTCACTTCCCATCATTGGTGGCTCAGAGCTTTACTTCTTTTTTCTAGTTGTTCAGAGACTCTCTTCCTGTCCATTTTAGTCAGAGACTCACTTCCTGTCTGTAGAGCCTCAGAAACTCATTTCTGGTCTCTTGTGGCTTGGAATATCTCCTTGTGTTTCGAGTGGTTCCTGTTTTTAGTTGCCCTGTCAGAGAACTCTGGGGTTAGAGATCACTGGGCTTGTTTTCCATTGGCCGAGGTGTTGGCTCTTCAGAGAACCTCCCCTCGCCAGAGTGACCGCTCTCTCCCACTCGGAAACAGCCCTAATGTTTCGCATTGCTGAATGAGTGGACAGCCTAGCGGCCAACAGACCTGGTGTAGTAAGCACACCTGTGTCTCTTTACCTGGAGCTGACTGGTGTTTTAGACCAGTATGCAGAGGAGTATCCATTATCACGGTTTTTATTTTTATGTCACAGTGTTCACCACATTTATTATCATCACCACTTGCCTATGGTTTGATGTTCCATAAATTTATGGGCCCATAGTTACCAGGGGAACTAGACCTACTTGTTATTGTCCTGGCTGAGGGTAGCTGATACTTCGTGTGAGTCGTAACCTGTCTGACCTGATTTCTATTGTCATTCCAGTGACCTTTGATATACACTCATTGTGCAGTACGTCACTTTGCATGAAAGAGTCTGTCTAATGATTGAAAGGATTTGGCGGATTTGGTGTTTCCTGAGGAGGCTGCCATGTTTGTGGGGCTTGTCATTGCATAGCCGGCTGAATGATTGAGGTCGGTGCCTGGAATGTGGGTCGTTATGTAGCGCAGATGTTGTGCAGGAAGCGCTTATTCATAAATGTTTGTTTTAATGTCATGCTGTCATGTTTACGATGGTAACATGTAACATGGCTCCTGCTGGCTTCATTATCGCTGCTGATACTGTTGACCCACACTGAGCATTCAGTGTGTGAGACGCATCAGGGAGACGATGCGTAGCCACACACATACACACAAGCACACGAACACACACACACGCACACATGCACAACTCGCAGAAACACTTGTGCATGCACATATGCACACTCAGTCATATACACGCACACTCAGTCACATGCCCATGCTTACGCGCGTGCACACACACACGCACAAGCCTGTGTGCACACATGCTTACGTGCGCGCACTCACACAAACACACCCACGCATCCATATGAGAGCATCTGCACTCATGCATGTATATATCTGCACCCAAACACACTAGTATGTACATATGCACACTCGCATGCGTTAATTTACTCCTGTAATGCACATAAACACCAATGCATGCTCACACATTCTATCTCACACACACACGCACATGGACACACACACACACACACACACACACACACACACCAGCCCTGAAGACCTCTGATCCGTCCACGTCTGCAGTTTTACTCACAACCTGATGATTAATTCCCCACCTCCGAATCTGCTCTTTCTCTCTCTGCACGGTTTCCCCATCCCTCTTCTCACTTCCTTCCTCTCCACTGTTTCTTACTCTCCCTTCCTCTTTCTCTCTCTTGACCTCTCTCCCTCACCCCTCTCTCCCTCACTCTTTCTCCCTCTCTTCCTCTCTCCTTCTCCATCTCTCCTTCACTCTCTCCTTTTCTCTCCCTCTCTCCCCCCTCCCTCTCTCTCTGTTATAAGTTGTATTCCCGCCTCATTACGCTCAGTGCTGATGGAGTTTGATTGATGTTTCCCGGGGGCTCGCCCCTCCCCCTTGACGCACAGCATTTGTAAAACGTCTTCCGCTCCAGTGCCGCCTGCCAGCCGCACCCCCCCCAGTACTCCGCCCTCGATCCCCCCGCACAGACACCGTGCGATGGGGAGAACTGTAGAACAGCCTCAACGCTCCAGAAGCACACCGCTTACCCCCTTTCACTGGAAATATCATATTCTTAATTCATCCCTAAATGAGTGATGCAAATGAGCTCTAACGTATTCTAATCTGAGCTGCTGTTGCACCGAGGATTTCACTGTGGGACTGGTCTGACATTCGGGGAATTTTTTCTCCTTATTAATTCATTTTATTGAATGTTTATTTGAATAGGGACCATGCAAAGAGACGTAGAATCATTACTGCCGGTTTACACCAGATTCATGTCGCTTGCGGTATTCATGCAGATATCAGTTTCTAACTTTTGTTTTTAGTTGAGCTTTTTTATTGAAGTCAAGTCAGGAAACATTAGAAACCACATGTTGAATTGTGACGTTCATCAATCTTAAAAAAAAGCTACTCACCTTGTCGGATACTAAGATGCATATACACTGCCAGTCCAATAAAAAGAAACAGGATGCGCACACTCGTATCGCGCTAAACTGCGTTTTGCAATGATTACGAAATGCATTTATTGTGGCAGCGTGTTTGTTACTTAATGCTGCGTCACAACATTTATTTCAACTCGAAGGTGCATTAATTTTTGGATGGGATGTTGTTTTGACAATTGGACAATTGTACCGCAAGGTTAAGTATTCTCCAGCAAATCCCAACGACTTTAAAAGATTTTAATGATGTGGCGGGCTGTTCTTAACCCGAATATAGTGATTTCAACTGTCACCTTTTGTTTTATTTGCAATCTTTTTTGATTTTGCAGTCTTTGCTCGGTGCTGGCCACTCACTTGCCCCATCTAAAATGCAATAACATTTTTTTTACGGCCACGGGATACCTCCTCAGACATGCCTGTTTAAGAAATGAGAAGTAAAACACTCCATCCGTCAGGGTAACTGCTGTCGACTGAGACGTGTTAATCACTGCAGTAATGATTCAGTCATTGGCGCTCAAGTATTTGCTTATTTCAAAGCTAAGAGCAACTTTTTTTGGATCAGGCAGTGCGCACTTTAAATAGTAACCATGTTGGTAGCTTAATCCGTTGAGCGCTGTAACAAGTTTTTAAAAACAATACATTTAATTATCTTGTGCAGTTGTAAAGCTGTCATGTGGTGATATGTTTAAAAGACCTCTCCTGCGGGAGCTCTTTTAAACAAGTCGCCACATGATAGGTTTTCAACTTTGATCTTGATAACTTACATCAGAGGTAGTCAACCCTGGTCCTGGAGAGCCGCAGTGTCTGCTGGTTTTTAGTATTACTCAGCACTTAATTGATGACTTAAAGCAGTTGATTACACGCTTAACTCATCTCACCTGTTGTCTCTTCTGCTCTCCAGAACCTGGGTTGACTCCCACCGTCTTACATCATTGAGCAACGATAGCTGCATTTAGCGCTCTAAGGCTCAATAGTAGCCCACGAGGGTACTCTGTCCCAGCTGATTTGAAATTGATTAATAATAAGTCTGAGGGAGTTTAGCATTTTCAAATTGAAGAACCCCCAACTGGCCTCAAAGCAAAAATGAATTAATAAATAAATAAATAAATAGATGTGGGGGAGGGGTTTAATCACAGTTGAGCCTGGGGGGATGATTTGATCTCAGACCACAGAGGTAGGACAGATCACAGATCGTTACCATTTTGGATCCCTTTGAGGAAAACTCGGATTGTAACGTTTGAAACGTCACCTTTCTATCTATTATTATTTATCTATTTTCGACATGTATATGTTCTCCCAATTTTTGAGCACCTGGCTTTTTCCCCTGTGTTCATAGCTATCACTGTAATGGTCATTAAGTTTGGGACAGCACAGAAAATATCTCTAAAGCAGTCCTTTTGCTCGATGATGAGAATGCTCTTACACTTTCTCTGTTTAGTTTTCGGTTTTCACTTCTCTTTGCTAGGATCTGATGTGCCCCGTGACAGCAGCATTGTCAGAGACCGTGCTAATCGGCGCTGCTTATGAGCTAAACTTCTTTAGAATTTTTTTTTTTTTTTGTGAGCACTGTTGATGGGAAATGAGTCCGATAGCGTGGTGTGAGAGGCAGATATGTCGGTGTTATCACCGTCCCTGTCAGCAGGGGATTGTGGGAAGGCTTTGGGAGTCGCCTCACAGATCCACTGATCTAGGACCGCCTTCTTATCGGCTCTACCCAAAGTCATTAGGACTTCTAGATAACGACGGGAAAGGCCTGCCGCTGCAGCCCAATAATAACCCAACTCCCGCTGCAGCTCACTAAAAACCTAACCCAACCAAGCTCAGGCAACTGCCTCAGGATAACAGAAAACCTCTCCACAGCACCTTTAAACCCCAACCCCCACCACTGCTACTCAACCCGGCACCCACTGCTGCCATGAAACATGCCAACCCAACTCCCACAGCCAATGAACAACCCGACCCAGCTCCCATTGTTGCCGCTAAACATCCCAACTTGACTGTCACAGCCAGTAAACAACCCAACCAAATGCTCAACGCAGTACCTAAACAACGCAACCCTCAGCCAAGCCTCCGCATGAGCTTCTGAAAGCCCAGTCAGTCCACCCCCGGGTTCCATTGCTGACTTGTGCAATGGATTCTCTCACCCCTGTGCTCTATCATACACATACCTATGCATCACAGTGCCAATCAAACTGTGTGCTGGACGTTAGGTGAACTCTGCCGAGCTCTGCACCTGTACTCGGAACAGACCGGAGTGTTTAGGTCATCCCCACCCTCCCCTCCGTGCACCCCCCCCACCCACTCCTTATCTCCTGAAATCCAGTGCTGCCCAGACCCCAGACCAGGCCGGAGTGTCTCCCTGGCGACAGGGAGCGGGGGAGGGGCAGAGGAGAGGAATGGAACTCTCGGGAGAGGAGGCGTGTCAGGGGGCGGAACACTTCAGCAAGATGGCATCCGATGTGGCCCTGTTGCTAAGCAACCAGGAGCGAGAGTTATTTATAGACTTTTGAGCATCGCCCCCCCCCTCCTCCCCCCCTCCCCAACTTCTCCTCCTCCCCCTCCTCCCACACCCCCTCCCCCGCCCATCTCAGACGCTGCCGATTTGGAGCAGAAGTGCATTGTGGGAATGAGGATGGAGGGTTTTTTATTAGGGGCACACAGGGTAAAATTTTAAGTGAGGATTTTCCTGAGACATCTCAGTCTGTGTGTAAATCCGAGGAATGTAAAACTAGTGCTAAATCAGGCTTTTTATGTGATGGTGGCAAAATGCACAGTGTGTTTTTGTTCATCTGTCTGTGTGTCCGTCTGTCTTTTTCTGTTCGAGGAAGTACTGGTG